>CM031957.1:21478018-21718018 GCA_018749465.1 Paracanthobrama guichenoti
AGATAGATAGATAGATAGATAGATAGATAGATAGATAGATAGATAGATAGATAGATAGATAGATAGATAGATAGATAGATAGATAGATAGATAGATAGATAGATAGATAGATAGATAGATAGATAGATAGATAGATAGATAGATAGATAGATAGATAGATAGATAGATAGATAGATAGATAGAAAATAACAGTGCATGGGTTTGGATCAACATGAGTAAATAATACATTAATTATAGTAAATTATACCAGAAGTTTTAAATATTATATTCCTATAATTTATGTTCTCAGTTCTATCAAAAGTATTGACCTTTCATGCTTTCAGAGTATGTCTCTACACTCTGTGGAACTTTCCTTGACCGTGTAACTCTCCACAGCAGTCTGCTCTCACTGCCCAGCTGTGACGAGCCACTGCCCGCTACCTCACTAATAGTGTTTGTGTTTTGGTAATTACTGAGAATAAATGGATGGAAAGGCCGGGAGAACAAGTACATCTTGGCAAAGGGCAGGCAATGTTTTTAAGCTCCCGCGTCAGAGAGTACGGGTTGTCGTCTAGATTGATTCTATTAGCTGCTGCGTTTCTCATACTCTCGGTGGGCAAGTGTCAAGACACGACTGGAGGAGACAATGAAGAGAAATCGTTCCACCGGCATTGGAGTGTCATTCTGTATTCAGTTTCACCTCATGTTGTCTTTACCTTCCAGCCACTTCCATTCTCTTGTACCTATATTCTATAAATTAATTTAAAGCATACATTTAGAAATGAATTTAAAAATGCTTTTCAAATGTTTGGGATGCAATTCATTTAATGTATTGTTCTTTGTTCTGTTTCTACAATAGTGCAACAACAAGTTCCTTAAAGATTTTTTGACATTTAAAGGCACCTATGCACTTATTAATGTATTCTACTGTCTGGTAGCAGACCAGACAATAATTTTAATTTATGAAACACTTATGAAGCACAAATGAAGGAAGTCTAAGTAACTGAGGCCCTCTAGTGGCAATTCATGGAAAATAATTGTCTACTGACACATAGTGGGCAATTGCATTCCATCATCATTCGAATCATTGTGATATAATCAGCCTTACTCATGAATCAGCAGATTTGCTCATACTGTGGCATTATTTTTGTTTGCCTACTCTGATTTCTCCAATCTTCATATTTGGCCCTCTTGTTTAACAACCTACTGCTTTTGTACAAATTGTAAGGAAGGGACACATGAGTGACTACTATAGTTATTGTCACTTCTGTAAAGCCATAATAAATTAATCGTTCCTGTTAAACAGTTACATTAAACAATACTGTATAAGAAGCTTTCATGATCCTTCTGTTATTTTAACGGCGCCTATTGTTTAACTGTTTGTTTTGATGACATTGGCACCTGTTACCACTGATTTATTTCAGTAGCAATAACTGTAGGAACTGTTATTTTGGCATAAAATATTATTATAATGCATGTTAAAATTTTGTGAGTGAGGACTGTTTGTAGTAATTTGTGAAGCTCTGCCTTTAAAATTAGAGTGCAGAGAGTGGTAAAGACTGCTGAGAGGAACATCTACCACTGCAGAGTCCACAGAAGATCCAGTTCCAGCGTTAAGGACTCTACCCACCCACCCACAGCACTGTTAGCCCTATCATACATCCGGTGCAATGCGGCACCAGACGTGGCGCAAGTGTTTTTTGCTCGTTTCAGCCTGACACAGTTATCATTTTCACGTCCTGTGTCACGTTTTTTTGTGCTTGCTGGTCTGAAAACGAGGTGTGTTCAGGCGCCGCTTTGCTATTTTGACCAACCGACTGCGCCATTGACCAACTAAAACCTGGTCTAAAGTCAATAGCACAATATTTTTTTTTGTTATTTAAAGAGCGTGTTAGTAATATGCGCCTATAGGTGGGTGCACAATGCGCGTGCCCTTTGCTTATTACACACAGGGATGTGGAGTAGCACACAAACATTTTTAAATAATAAAAGGATTCCTCTCTGGAGAAGCGTTCTGTCTTTCCGCTCGCAAATCCACCATGGTGCGAGCACAACTGGCTTTTAAAGGGAATGGGAGATGAGACTCTGATTGGTTTATTGTACGTTACGCCCAAAACACACCCATTACTCATTAAGATTATAGGGACAACCCTTTTAGACCAGGAGCCAGGCGCCAACCATTTTTCCCATCGTTAAACTAGCAAAAGTGGATTCGGACACACCCTAAGTACACTTGCATAGTGCGCTTTATCCATGTGACCATGCGCTTAGATCGTTAAAATAAGGCCCTAACCTAACTGTTCACACCTTTGAGGTACAGAAATGTAAAATGCAGGACGTCTAGACTGGGGAGTAGTTTTTATCCAGCAGCTATCAGATTATTAAATGGATCAAACATTCATTGATCCTGACATTACCCAGATATTACTTAAAACTACTCAACACAGAGTCCTCTTGTCCCATACACCCCAGGCATTGATGCATAGACTCTACACTATATTCTACTATATTGCACTACGTTTTGCACTGTTTGTAGATTTGTTTCTTCTTATCTATTTTATACTTGTTTTCCTTTTTTTATGCAGAGTGGAAAGCAAAATTTAATTGTACAGGGAACTGTGCATATGGCAATAAAGGCTTTGAACTGAAAATTAAGTTACCTTGAAAATTAAGAACACAACAGCGATTAGCGGAAACACGGTAAGAGAGTGAGGTTGGTGGTTAGGCTATAATCACTGTATTTATGATGTAAACACATTATTTGGAGTTTGGATTCTATGCAGGCTTGTCCTGACCAGATGTTTTACCTCAGAGAGAATAGTAAGGCACATTATAACAGTTTAAAATGTATTAATGTTATTTCGAGAGTAGGTCAGGCCCTACAAACATTTACCATAGTACTATAGTTTTTACCAAAATAACAATTATGTTTACTTCAGTTAAACATTAGTAAATGGGTGATGTGGAAGGTCAAATCAATCAAACTACTAGAACTATTCTGAAAGCTTTACACTTTTGAACTTATAGACTTTTGTTTTATCACATATTACATATATAATGATTTTACGGTAGTAACAATTGTATTTAGGAGGGGAACTGTGATTACCTGACTAACTGTATAGATGAAAGACACTTTTAATTGCATGGCAATATGTTTATCAAAGTGCCACCAGAAACGCACTGTACAACAAGCAGTGCGTTTCCCCTCTTTAACACTAAGTGGCGCCATTGACATCTTTCTTACTAGAAATGCAAAGCAACTCACTAGACAAAACACTGTGACAGCTGAAACACTACCAAAAAACAGTGCTTTGATTTTTGAGCTTTTTCTTTTCACTTTTGGCTTTCTTGTTCTTTATGTGTGTAAACGAATACCTTCTATGATAAATGCATATAAATAATTCACTGTTTTAGTCAGTTTTCGTGTACTTGTTTTGTTTTTGTTTTACTGTAATGGAGTGATCAGGCCTATATATTTTCTTCCACCTCTCACTTGAAATTTGGCTCCTTCTGAAATTGCTTCTGTGCTCAAGCGCCCATATGATATATGGTTCCGAGCGTAACAGGTCTTGTCTGTCATCGCCAGACTTCATAAAGCAGACATACTGCGAGAAACATAACCCAGAGCAGCCACAAATGACTTTACGGCCACGTTTACGAGGTACTGTTTGGGCCGGTCGTTGAAGATGTCCGCCCTCATTCCTCCATAGGGATGACCTTGTTGTCATTGAACCGGAGAGGTGGCACATGATACGGACAGCAAATCTTGTATGGTGTCATGCTTGTCACTTCCTGGGCTCATGAAACATTATTGAAGCTTGCAGCTTTTCATAGCCCTCTGCAGAGCAACCAAGCAGACTTTTGCATCATGCTGCAAGCCCCATTGACTCCTTCCCTTTCGTCTCTAATGCCAGGCTTGTCTTTAATAGGAATGCTGATGATCTGCATTTCCATATAAATGAAGAGAATGGAGTGTATGCTCACTTAAAAGGAATATCTGTTGGTTGGAAAATACTTCTTTTTGATGACCTTGGAAAAACAAGATGGCTGATAGTTAATGCGTACCTTTCACTTCAACAGAGACAATTCCGCATCGCATTGAAGGAGAATATTATTTTTGTAATTGCGCTCTTGAGGATCCTGCTTTGCACCCCTGTGGCCATGCAATTTTCCCACTTTCTTGTAATTTGATGGCTCATTCGTTGGAGATGCAATTGCTTTTTGAAACCGAAATGGGGTGAGTTTCAAATGGAATTTTACTCCTGACGAAAGAGTGGCTTCCCTCTTGACCCAAAACGTGCTGGTTAAATCTAATAGGGGTGCTTCGATTAGAGCTCACGTCCTCTCCTACAAATAAACACACAAAAGTATGATGGAGCAGGTCGTTGTTGATGTGACTCGCCCTCTGGGAGATGTTACAATTACACAAGAAAAGCACCCATGTGACCTTTGGCCTTTGGAGTGTGCGTCTGAATGCTGCCCTGTCCTTCCCTGGAGGTGCCTGAACTCCACGGGGACTGCGTGCGAAACGTCTCCTGCCCCCCATCCAGCGCTTCTGGAGCACCCTACAGGCTAATGACTCTCTTCCTCAAGATTAGAGGTGATGTAGCTGTTATTATCGTGAAATATCTGACCTTTCACTTTGATTCATGATCATAAATGAGCTTTTTGTCAGGTCAGGCGGCAAGACGGATGAAAGCGGTGACAATCAAGCCAACTGAATTTGTTTCACACTGTAATGTACCGTAAAAGATTGCATGGATCAACTCAGCGCACACAAGTAAGAAAGTCAATTTGATTATTTGTTCATGGTGTACCTGTATTTTTGTGCCTTTGTGTTTCAGAAAGCCTAAATAAACTATTAATACTAATACCTTGAAAGAATGATTTACCACTCAACTCACTGATTCTGCTTCTGATTCATACAGATCCAGGTGCCTGTTCCATCCCTCCTCTCAGGAAGCCGTGACTCGTTCAGGGTGACATTGGAGAGGAACTGTTTTCCCCATGCATCACTCTCTCATCAAGAGTAGCGGTGGCTGTAGATTAATGAGCCTGGGAACTGATTATGCCGGGCTGTACATCATGTCTATCTGCCTGCTGCTCTGCCTGTCAATACCCCACCCTCCCATGTCTGCCTTTAGCCTTGTGCTAGACCAAAACCACTGGACCTCAACTGCTGGTGTGCCTCATGCACTGAGGTTTGTTTACTGTAGAGCTCCAGTACTGTCGTAGATGCAGCTGAACATGAGTAACTATAATTTTGTTTTCAAAGAATGAGTCTCTAAGCCAGGGGTGTTCAAACCACTGTCCTGCAGAGTTTAGCTCTAACTTGCCTCAACACACCTGCCTGGAAGTTTTTAGTATGCCTAGTAAGATCTTGATCAGCTGGTTCAGGTGTTTTTTATTGGGGTTGGAGCTAAACTTTGTAGGACAGTGGCACTCCAGGAACAGGACTGGACACCCCTGCTCTAAACAAACATTTATGACATTTTACAATTTAAAATAGCCCTTCAGTTTCTTGTTACAATGTCTCTGAATGATAATTATGATAACTTTTAATAGTACCTTTTGAAGGGAATAACTAGTACAGCATTTCTTTAATCTTTTACATGATATACTTCACATGTATGCATTTGGAATATGCTTTTATCCAAAAATGAGAGCAGCAGCTAAAGTTAAATTTGTATATTTACGGACATCTAAAATCTTTTAGTCCATAATTCATTGCCCGTATTTGCACTTCATGTTAATTTTACAACTTTTTTCTTGTGTTGCAGAAAGGACCCTCTCTACATGGTCACAGCCAACTAATTATAAATGGAGTGAGAAACAGGTGAAAAATGAAGAGAAGCGTTGAGCTATAAGCCACTTCCTACTGAGCTTCAACACACCTGGGCGTTTGCTTCAAAAACACAGAAGGAAAAAAAAGCCAAGTTTTTTGTAGATGCTCATGTTTCTGTTGTTGTCACACTTTGGTGTTTTGCTACGGTGCTGCCCTGAAGCTTGCATTTTTATCTCATCTATCAGTACGTACACAGGTCTCATAAATCCACCAGCTTGTTTGCCATTCTGCCCAGCCGTAAGCCCCAGGGTGATCCAAGCCTCTCGTAGGCGTCAGTGAGAACAACCGATCAGTGTCTGCCTGTAGCTTTAGGAGGCACAGGGAATGCACAGCAGAATTTATGACATGTTATTAATGCAGCCTGTTTAGTCCGGACTCTGCTTGAAAAGGCTGAGCACGTCACCAGTCACCAGGGCACTGTTTCTGCTCGGTTTTGGAAAATGTGATACTCACATACACTGTTTATACCTACATATAGCTATATATATGTAAATATATTGCTTATTACTTCACAACCCAATTACAGGGTGCAGTGCACTGTTTAGCAATGCAGTCCTGCTAAATAACCTGAGCAAATAAAAACTAATAGCCTCAGACCGACGTATTCTATTGGCTACTTTGGAATGGGGGCAGTTGTATCGTGCGGTTGATCAGATTAAAATGCAATTGTATTGGGGGCATCTGCTCCAGCGCTCAGTCCAGCTATGCTCATGGGAGCAATGTGTCTCGAAAGTTAGAGATTAAGTTAAGTTCAATTTACCGCTCTCCTAGTTCAGTGGCCAGCTGTGGCCCCCTGAACAGAAAATTTGCTGATTTTTACACAGACCTTGAGCAGCCCTGCCATGCATAAGCCACAGCCATTGATGTACAATGGTGAGCTTTCATTTTGAAAAGCTTAAGCACTAATTAAATGAAATGAAATAACTAAAATGGGTATTTTTACAGCCTGAACTACCGTGTTGTGCTAGCTCTGTGCATAAATTGCCTCCCTTGTATATAGAGTGTGCATGGTTGTTACATTTGCGAGTTTGTGTGTATATGTTTTGATAGATTAATCTTTCCGGCACATTATTGAAATGTGTTCTCTGGGTGCAGAGCGGGCGATAAATTGTGAGCACCACAATGGCCCTGCACCTGCTCGCTGTGGCCTTGAAAATATCTAACAAAGCTTCGTGTTTATGCTGATAGTGCTCAGAGTCGTAAAAATATAGATGAAGGGAGCGACAGAGGTGAAGGAAACAGACTGACAAAAAATACTATCTATCTATCCATCCATCCATCCAGATGCATTTTGGAAAAATTCACGTAGTCTGCCTTCAGTGGCGCAGTGTAGGAAAAATGGCCCTGTTGACCTTTTCATGTACAGTGACTGGTAAATGTAATAGAAATGGAGCATCTGTGTTGTGAAGCTGCAATGCTCTCCGTATGGCCAGTGAATGGGCGTCTCTGTCTTAATGGCTTTCTTGTTTTCTCTGTGGCAGTACAATCAATGACTAAACAGTCCACTGAACTGAATTAGTCGGCCGCCTCTATCTGATTCGTTTTAACAAGCCCCCTACACCACCCGCGACATGAATATTTTGCCTGTTTGACAGCAAAACAGCAGCAAAATCAATGACCACTTTTTACGCCTCGCCCGCGTTTGTACACAAAACCAAGGCCGGGCCTGCGGCACGGTTTAAAAAAATTGTAGTAATTATTCTCTGTGCCGTAGTCAATAGGGAACCCGCTCTTCTGCTCATATCAGTAAACATCATGTGATAATTGCAGGGTTTGTGGGAGTGGTGAAACCTTTCTTTAACTTGTACTCTCATTCAGTTTCTCTCTCACTCTCTCTATGCTCGTAATTGCATGTTTAAACCATTTAGCCACAGAGTTGTTGCCGACGTGTTAAGTAACAGTTCACATCACAGCATAGTTTTTTTATATTGATGCTGCCTGTTTGATTGCATATAACATTTGCATAAACCAACAACAGTGTACAGTAGCTGCCTGTTCACAGCACTTTTAGAAACAATTACACGTCTCATCAGCAGGGGGAGCTTTTACTCTTGAAATAGCCTCAGTTGTGTACACAGTGCCGCCTCACCATCATACCACTTTTGGCCGTCTGTCACACACACTCCTCGCCCCCATCTTTCGTTTCATTCCCACCTCTCCTTTTCTTTTGTCTCTTGTTTCCTCATCTGTCCTTCGTAATCTGTCAATTTCCTCTTTTCACTCTCCAATTATTTTTATGTGCATTTAACACTCACTCTCACAGCATGCTGAAGTGAATGAGATTGGAAAACGGCTTTGTATCATCCTAATGACCACAACAAGGTAATCCGCAAGCGTTATTAAAAAAAGCCCTAATGATTGTTCGTCCGAATTGGACAAGCACATCGTTCAACATGTTGTCATCATCATCATCATCCAAACATCTGTGCCGTTCGGCGTCCTTTCATCCTCTCCTTCACACTCCTCTATCTCCCTCACTGCTTGAGTTAGTCACTTCGTATCCCGCTATCATTCATTCAGGCTCTTGCCTTTCTCTCTTTCCTCTCGTTTCTTCCACTTCCTCTGTACTCTGTCAGTCCCCACTCTCTCTCTCCCGGGGGTGAGGAGCTGACTCCTATAATTACCCAAGTGTCTGTGAAATGAATCATTGGGTGGGTGATTGAGCTGCATGATGGGAAACATCCATCCTGAGCTGAGCGAACGAGTGAGCTGTTCCTTCACTACACCTCTCGATTTGCTTCTCTTTTTCTCGTTCCTTCTCTTTTTCTCATTTCTCCCTCCATCTCTGTGGCTGTTTCTAACACCGCCGCCGCTGGCACATAACAGGGTGTGGCAAAGCACAGGCCATTTGCTCCCGAACTTCCATTAAATTTCACTCCCGCATGCCTAGAACGGACCTTTCGTGGGGGCTCGGTTTATTTTTCCATCGGACCGGCCATCCAAATCTGTTGTCAGATGCTTGGTGAGATGGCATGTAAAACATACATCTGTCACAGGGTGCTGGTTGACAAATGTTTCTGGATATAGTGTGCTCGACTAAGCATGTGAGCTAAGCATTTCCTGCTAAGGGGTAGGAAAGCCTTGCTGACAATGACTGATCCTCGGGCTCTGGTCCTCCAGGATGGTGTTTTCATCCATAGCACGATTTTTGGTGTATTCAAGACTAACAGATCAATTGACACAAATGGAAATTCTTTGTAAAACTGGTGAGCGATGGTCATGTTCACATGCTATTAGACCATAACCCCACCCTCAAGACATTCTTATGTGCACTATACTAAGCAAAACTACTGTTGTTTGATATGTTTTGTATATTTTTATTTTTTGCTGTTAATAATAATAATTTGTTACATTTATATAGTGCTTTTTCTGGGTACTCAAAGCGCTTTACATATAGAAGGGTGGAAACTCCTCAACCACCAGCAATGTGCAGCACCTGGATGATGCAACAACAGCCATATTGCGCAACCTAGTTTTCCCAAGAGGTCTCCCATCCAGGTACAGCCCTGCTTAGCTTCAGTGGGAAACCGGTCTTGAGCTACAGGGTGATATGGCTGTTGTTTGTACTTCCATTTGTCCATTGTTCCATTTGTATATATTTTCTACACCATGGCTTCAGGTGTCATTGTACAAACCCGATTCCAAAAAAGTTGGGACACTGTAGAAATTGTGAATAAAAACAGAATGCAATGATGTGGAAGTTTCAAATTTCAATATTTTATTCAGAATACAACATAGATGACATATCAAATGTTTAAACTGAGAAAATGTATAATTTTAAGGGAAAAATAAGTTGATTTTAAATTTCATGGCATCAACACATCCCAAAAAAGTTGGGACAAGGTCATGTTTCCCACTGTGTGGCATCCCCTCTTCTTTTTATAACAGTCTGCAAACGTCTGGGGACTGAGGAGACAAGTTACTCAAGCTTAGGAATAGGAATGTTGTCCCATTCTTGTCTAATACAGGCTTCTAGTTGCTCAACTGTCTTAGGTTTCCTTGTTGCATCTTCCTCTTTATGATGCGCCAAATGTTTTCTATGGGTGAAAGATCTGGACTGCAGGCTGGCCATTTCAGTACCCGGATCCTTCTTCTACGCAGCCATGATGTTGTAATCGATGCAGTATGTGGTCTGACATTGTCATGTTGGAAAATGCAAGGTCTTCCCTGAAAGAGACGACGTCTGGATGGGAGCATATGTTGTTCTAGAACTTGGATATACCTTTCAGCATTGATGGCGCCTTTCCAGATGTGTAAGCTGCCCATGCCACATGCACTCATGCAACCCCATACCATGAGAGAACTTCAAATTTTGACTGGTCTGACCACAGAACAGTTTTCCACTTTGCCACAGTCCATTTTAAATGAGCCTTGGCCCAGAGAAAACGCCTGCGCTTCTGGATAATGTTTAGATATGGCTTCTTTTTTGACCTATAGAGTTTTAGCCGGCAACAGCGAATGGCACGGTGGATTGTGTTCACCGACCAATGTTTTCTGGAAGTATTCCTGAGCCCATGTTGTGATTTCCATTACAGTAGCATTCCTGTATGTGATGCAGTGCCGTCTAAGGGCCCGAAGATCACGGGCATCCAGTATGGTTTTCCGGCCTTGACCCTTACGCACAGAGATTGTTCCAGATTCTCTGAATCTTTGGATGATATTATGCACTGTAGATGATGATAACTTCAAACTCTTTGCAGTTTTTCTCTGAGAAACTCCTTTCTGATATTGCTCCAGTATTTTTGGCCGCAGCATTGGGGGAATTGGTGATCCTCTGCCCATCTTGACTTCTGAGAGACACTGCCACTCTGAGAGGCTCTTTTTATACCCAATCATGTTGCCAATTGACCTAATAAGTTGCAAATTGGTCCTCCAGCTGTTCCTTATAAGAACATTTAACTTTTCCGGCCTCTTATTGCTACCTGTCCCAACTTTTTTGGAATGTGTAGCTCTCATGAAATCCAAAATGAGCCAATATTTGGCATGACATTTCAAAATGTCTCACTTTCAACATTTGATATCTTATCTATATTCTATTGTGAATAAAATATAAGTTTATGAGATTTGTAAATGATTGCATTCCTTTTTTTATTCACAATTTGTGTCCCAACTTTTTTGGAATTGAGTTTGTATTTAATTTCTTCTCTTACCATTTAGGACTGAAATGACAATAATCCTTCTTTGATGTCTATGACTTCAGTGTTGGTTAGGGTACATAATATCTCATCTAATGCATTGTGGATTGCTTTTGTGCCATTGCATGAAGCACATTTGTTGGGGAGCTGTTGTTTTTATCAGTTGTTTTAATATCTTTGCCATAGGAATGGGCATTAGTACTTGAGTACAATCCTGTAATGACTATACACAAATGACACCTGCACATTTTCAGGACTCACAACCACATTATCTACAAACCTGCGCTGAATGAACGGAACCGTATTGGACAACTAGTTGTCTGCCACATCATATAATGTGAGAGCCACAGTGAAATGCAGAGTAGTGAGTAGTGGAGCCGCAGTATCAAGGCCCCACCCACACTCCTGCAGTTTACTGCAGAACAACTCATGTCGGTGTGAAATAAACAGTTTTCGAACTGTAGAAATTAAAGATCCATTTATTTCCAAATTAAGCTCCAATCTTCTCCCGAATATCCCAAAAAAAGTCTGATGGTTCTTCAGTGACTACGCTGTCAATCACAGCTGTCGAATTAAAACCAAACTTATTTAAAAAAAACGAACACTTGAAGTTACATCAGCGTAATAAAAACTACCCAAAATGACAGAAACCATCTTTGGAAAAAAATTATTTGAAATTTAATTTGATTGTTTAGTTTGTCTCGTCCTATTAGAATACATGGAGAGGGTGGGGGTTTATGACCTATACTGCATCCAGCCACCTGGGGGCGATCAAAACGTTTTGGCTTCACGTTTCAGAACTTGTGCAGCACACTTGGGATGAATTCCATAATATTATGAATTCCATAATAGTCTTAATAAAAACTAGTCACAATAAGAAATAAAATTGCAATTACCATTTTATTCCATTTCTACTCAGACATGAAATCAGGCTTCCTTACAAAAAAAAGAAGAATTCTTGATGTCTAACATTTTATGCTATTGTAGTGCACCATTCAAGCTTTAAAAACAAAAAAAGCAAATAATAAACAATTATTCTTGGGTATATCCCATCATGCTCCTCTGTAATGCATATCCAGAAATATGCTCACCTGCGGTAACCTTAAGTCATAGACAAAGACTTATTCAAAGTTGTCCCAGTAACTGCCTATACACAGCATCACTTTCAAGTTTACAGTCGACACATTTTTCATCTACTTTTAACACGTCTTTTGTCTTTGAGGCTGCATTTCACAACCCACAGCCCCCCATCAGAGCTGATAGCGCGCTGTGTCTGTGAAGCCAAACGGTAAATGACTGTGAAGCTGGCTCTCTTAGTCAGACACTCTCAAGGCTTCCTTCTTTGATGTTGCTGCTTTTTCTCTTTTTGTGGAGATGGGCAGAGGGAAGGCGCAGGGGGTTATGGGTAAAGCCTCTCTCTGAATCCGGAGCCTGGAGAGTTGCTTTGTGGTGGAGACCAAGATGACTGGCATGACAAAGTCAGCAGGACAGCAGACGCAGGGCTCAAAGGAATGGCCGTACAATGATTGTTTAATTAGCCTTTCTTTAACGCTCAACCAAAACACAGCTCAGCACACTTTATGATTGAACATTCTTGCAGACATGCACAGTCTTGCGGGCTATGTTCAGAGGAGTCTACTATCTTGCTCTTTACTGAATACTGTGCAGTATTCACTGTTTATGGTGTATTGATAATTAAAAATAGTAGGTAAAATAAGCATTTGGTCCATGTTTCTGTAGATCAAACAGTAGAGGGGCGCTAGCAACACCAAGGTCATGGGTTCGATTCCTAGTCAATCCATGAACTGATAAAACATATACCTGTACTGCACATTGTCATTTTGGATAAAATATTTGTTGTTACATGACCTTGTCTCGTAGCATGTCAGTGGTGGCTGTTATCCTGAAAATAAAAGGATTTAGTTAGCTTTTCTTTTTCTTTTTTTTTTTTTTTTACCCTAATTAAAAACATTTAGAATATATTATGCCTACAATGTGCCCTGCTAAGCAAATATTTTAGGTATTCTAGGTTTTTCATGAATATAGAAACACAATATGTGTATCGTAATACTGCAGGAATAGTAAGTATAGTAGTGTGCTACTTTGAAAATAGCATGTCTTTACCTGTTTCTAGTTAAAAATTAAATATATTTGTATGCATATACAGATAGGACTTTAACGTTTTATATGATCTATGATCAAATATTTGATTATGGATTGTTAAAACTACGAACCTTTACAGGCCTTACAGGCACAATATGTAATTTTTTTGCAGCTAGATGTCACTTATTCAAATCAAAGGCGTAGCTTGATGACGTCGTGATTTCACGGAATCATGGGAATTGTTGTCTTTACCTCTACAGCCGGTGGAAAAGAATCCAACTGGACTCTGGCAAAAAATAACATTCATGGCTGTGTGAATGTATTAAAAGTTTAATGACCTTACTATAGTCTGAAGCAGGGTGGGGCTGAAAGCCGTTGGAGCGGAACAGGGCAGCTAGAGCGATTGGTAATGAGAGAATAGCGCGACACACAGCTCAAGAGCAGTGGAGCTCATGCGTATGTGGGGTAACGCAGTGCTGTTTTATCATATTAGATACATTTGAGTGTGTTGAAAGTTATGTTATAATGCTGCTAACGCTATAATGCATTCTCTCAGTGGCTACTATGTTAGGCATGGTAAAACATGGTACTCGCGGTAAATCAAGAAAACAAGATTTAAACAATAAGACTAACTGTGTTAAGATGTTAGTTTTCTGTCGATGAATGTATCCAAAACAGTTGCTCATCTGTCTAATAAAACACATACAATATTAAAGGTGTTTCCATGGTTTCTACAAAATAAAACGGAAATCGAGGGTAACGCGGGTGTGATGTCATTGATAGGCGATGTAAAAATTGCTTGTTTCTCTGGATTTAAACATTCTTGGAAACATTTGGGATAATGTAAGTACACAAGTCAACAAAATATATAACATTGTTCTAGTGGTTTTTGGATATTTGAATCCCAAAATCTTACATGTTATGCCTTTAAACATCAGCTGAACACAGTTCATTAAAGTGCAGTCACTCCTGGAAACACTATCGTGGGATATCACTTTTGATCACCAGACACTTCACCAGCTTGACGTCTGAAAGCCACTGGACTTTTTTCCACTGACTCCGCTGAGTTTAATTCACCTCCAGCGGCTGATTTATAGCAGAATGGAGAGCCGTTCTCACTTGTCGACTGTGTGGAGAAAATTGAGAATGGAGGTGTGCTGTGACATCTGTGTTGCACGACCGTGAACTGAGTGTGAGCAGGAGCCGAGCCTTGATGGCTGTGTTGCCTTCATGACCCTTTGAAAAGGTCTGGCTGAAATAGCTTTTAGCTTGATTTACTCTGTTACTCTCGGGGCTTCGCACATAAAGTCTCCTTCGCACACTCGTGCTCAAGCATACTGAAGCTTTCATACCACAAGAGCATTGCATTCTGTGATACACATTCTTTGTTATGATGCTAACTATTTGAACAAAACCAAAACTCTAAACATATTGGCACATAAGTCATCCACCAGCGTTTGTAAAGATCTCAAACTTTCATTGAAAAGCTATTTTGACCACCTAGAAATGCAACCACCATGAACACTCTATAGGAACCACATAGCAGCGTATTCAATCCCTTCCACCAGCACTTTTTCAAATGAATGGCCTAAACCACTGCAAATATTATAAAACAGCATAAACAATGGGCAAAGTTGCACAGATTATTCAGAGAACCTTCAAAACATGGAAAGCAATGACAGAAGGAAATGAACTGGGCCATTTATTTTTCATAAGTGCATCATTTATGAAACTATTATTGCAAAATATTGTCAGCTGTCCATTTATTATTCATTCCAGTTGTATATTAAACCAACCGTTTTATGAGTTTTTAGCGGGCCAGACCCAGAGGAAAACAAACACTGTATTCCAGACCATGGTTTGTGTCACCTGCTCTTGTGGTCCTGTTGCCCTCCTCTCAGGATTGTGTTTTATTGCCTAAGAGTGGACTTTAGCCGTGGGCAAGTTGAGAGAGTGTGGAGGTATTGTAGAGAGCTTGTTGAGGGTTTATTAAATTTGGAACAGGAAGGGAAAATTCTCACCTCATAACTGGGTGCCACAGGTTATTTTCTTAAGGGGCAGTGTTCAGTCATGCCAAGATTGGGGTTGTGGGTTGGGGAATGTGTGGGTTTGCTTTGTGACTGACTGCGGGCGGTAATTATGGGACGTGCCACATGCTGTCACTGTGGGCAAGTGATGGTGGTCAGGATCAGTCAGGTCAGCAGCTCTGCAAATCTGCCTGTCAATTGAGCTATGCTCGAATATATAGTTGTTTTTTTACTGTTTTAGCAGCATTTATGTGGATTTGAGTTAAAAAAAAAAAAATTAAAAAAAAAAACGTAGAAAGGGATGTGTAAACTTGCCACATTAACAAAAGCAGTCTTAATCTGTTTTATTATAATCTTTAACTTGTTTTCTTTAAATCAAGACAAACTAAATCTAAATTGCTAAATATTTTAGGAATAGTTCAACATTACCTATATAGGTTAGGAATGACAAGAGAATAAGTAAACAATGTTAAAGATTGTTTCTTTTCTGTTGCTTTATGTGCGATTCAAATTGAATTAATTCCAACACAGTTTCATGGCAATTTGTGACTACTTTTTGTCAAAATGGTGGCAATCTAATTTGTACGTTTTCATATGATCTGCTTACACCCCACTGACAGTTATGTTTAGGTGTAGGGTTAGGGATGGACTTTCATGCTTTTTCTGAAAGTTACTTTTTGTTCAAATTGCATCGTATGAATTTATACAAAATTGCAACTTCATAGAATACTTTAGTTTTCTCTTGAGATTGGGTTGTTAATTCCTGATAATCTTCCCATCTGCGGTATAGCTCTGAAATTTAGTTTACATTTGGACAAATTCACATTTGCCATGTCAAGACTTTTTACGGCAGGTTTGAAAGTTTTGTTTTCTGATTTTACTGTTTCTTTTAAACATAAAAAGAGTTATACAATTTAGCTTCTCAGTTAAGCAAACAGCTTTTGACTGTCAGCGATCAAAATATTGATTTTGAAGATGTAGAAAATTATCAAATATGTTTGAGTTGGTGAATATGAGCAGATGCTGAATGTACTGTGAAATGAGCTCTGATGAGGACAGTGATGATGGTGTAAAACATCTGCTCAAACTGAACCCTTCCAAGCTCCAAAAGATAACAAAATATGCCTTATTTTATTCTTCTGTCATTGTTACTCTAATATCAGGAGAGTTTTATATTATCGTGACAGGTAGCGATCTATCCGTGTTGGATATAGATGCGGGTCACTAAAGACCCGAATATGTAAGAATGATTGGTGAAACATTCATGTATTTAAGGGTTAAGAAGGTTGTTGATATAACTAGTAAATGAGACAAAGTTATTGAAAATGCAAAAGAAGATTTTTTGAACATTAGGATCCAAACAACATTGAACCTCATGGAAAAAGATGAGACATTTAAAAACCAAAAAATCTTATTTTGTGTCCCACAGAAGAAAGAAACGCATAAAGTTTTGGAATGCCATTAGGGGTTAGTAAATAATGAGAGAAACATCTAGCCATAGTGTTGATACATATTTGATTGAAACTTTGTCTGTATTCTGTGAGGCTAAAGACATTGCTGTCCTCACTCTTGTCAGAGCTAAGCAGTGTCTTATATATGATAAGAGTCAGATCTTTTCCAGAGCCCTTCCTGTCTCTGCTTTTATCTATTCCCATTCAGCACCACAAGTGTAATTGGCAGAAATTGATATTTAAAATGCCAAACCCTGCGCTTCATTACAACAACGTCTCCAATAGTAATAAATAGGCTAAGAAGGGGAGGGAGCAGGATTCAAGCTCAAAGAAAAGGGCATTCTTGTTAAATAATGACTTTAATCTAATTCCAGGGATCATATGCCTCCTTTGAAAGTCATTACCAGGCCGTGAGTGGCATGCACCTCTTTGTCGGGAGGTGGCAAATGAGCAGCGGCTCTATATTTTTCTTAAGTGCAATATGAAGGCATTAATTTCCCAGAGTCGGGCTGACAGAACAGGTGAGGGGGTTGGGGGGCACGTTAATACAGAATGATCACATTTTCACTCGTAGTCAATATCACCAGCTGACAGTCGGCTCAGATTTTTCATCTGTTGCTGTACAAGAGCTGGAATGATATGTGGCCTCCCCCGCCTGGCGAAGGGTCCCTTTGAGTGACTCGAAGATGGAAATAGCATTTTTAGCGAGCTATTGATTGTGGAAGGTCGTGCAGAAAGGAAGAGAAGACTGACTTTAATATGTTATGGGAACAGCAGACTGAAAAAGTCCTGTCACACATCCTGAAGCTTCAGTAAGCAACAAAGCAAAGGCAGGGGCCAAGCAACTCTGCTGTTTACTAAACTTGACTGCTTGTCAAACTCTCACAGCTAAAGTGAGATCAAACCTTTCCCAGCTTTGAGTTCCGGGTTCAGAATATGTAGTCAACTTCATCTCAGGCAGTGTGGAGTTTGCTGTTGATCTATGAAAAAAGTGGATACGGTTGCATACCTAGATATGATATAATGAGGCTCTCCTTATTCTTATTTTTGAAGTAATTAAATGGCAACTCCAGAACACACACACAAACACACATATATAAATGTACCTCTGCCGGCTTGCCTTCTTCCCATAGTGCATCCTGGTGCCATGTGTTCCCTAGGTAAGCGATCCACGTGATGTAAAAGAAAACATGATTCATCAGACGAGGCCACCTTCTTCCATTGCTCTGTGGTCCAGCTCTGATGCTTACGTGCCCACTGTTGGCGCTTTCGGAGGTGGACAGGGGTCAGGATGGGCACCCTGACTGGTCTGCGGTTAAGCAGCCCCATACACAACAAACTGTGATGCACTGTGTATTCTGACAGCTTTCTATCAGAACCAGCATTAACTTGAGCACTCTGAGCCACAGTAGCTCGTCTGTTTGATCGGACCATACGGGCCAGGGTTTGCTCTCCACGTGCATCAGTGAGCCTCGGCTATGACTCGTTTCACCACTGTTCCTTCCTTGGAGAACTTTTGATAGATACTGACCACTGCAGACCGGGAACACCCCACAAGAGCTGCAGTTTTGGAGATGCTCTTAACCAGTCGTCTAGTCATGGCAATTTGGCCTTTGTCAAACTCTCAAATGTTCACTTGCTGCCTAATATAGCTCAGTGGTCATAAACCTCCTCAGTTCAATTTAGCTTCACAATGTATGCATAACAAACAATTTTTTTTGCATTTACAATGTCTACTTGGGTTTGACAAATCTAAAGGCATTATGGATTTTTATGGACTTCTTATTAATCTTTTATTGTCCTTTTTTGTACTCGTCTCTTAATGTGCATTGTGTGGAAAAGAGCAACTTGGATGTTTTGCATTCTTTCTCAGAAGGAAGATGTATATGTGGTCGGCATGATGTGAGATGCAAAGCCTTGGATGTTTATGGCACTGTTTTTTTGTATACAAATGTAACCATCACAGCTGTACTGCACAGACAAGAAGAGGTTGTTCCTAGCAACATCAAACAGCAGAAGATTCTGTCTGTTTGAAATGTGTCAGATATGACATGGATCATACACATGCTCACAGACACCCTCAGCTGTCTTTTTGAACCCAGAGCTTGGGGAACAAGAGGTTAACCAATACAGGTCATGTGAAGGGGAGGGTGTCAACGTCACACTACCATCTCTTCTAACTGTTTGCCTCATGACATGGATTGATCCTTGCTCGTGTTGCACACAAGAGACACGAGGGGTGCATGAGAGGGATCTTTTCTGTCTTTCACAGTTTGGAGGAAGGGGAGAGTGGTGAATAAAGCGCGGGAGAGGGCAAAGGAAAAGAAAAGAGGAGGGAAAACAACATCCAGAATAACATATCTGTCTAGTTGGGGGCAACAGGGCACAAAGAGAGAAAGAAAAAGTAGCTGGAGAAAATAAAAGACTTCTTTCCCACTCCCAGACTGTACATTTTATCTACATGCTCCACCATCTGACAGGTGATTTGTCCTTTTAACAGGCGATGAGTTGTAGGTTTTTCTATTCAATTTTTATTCCATTGTTACCGAGCAGAAATCTAGGTCTTAAATAGATAGTTGCACTTATTATTTTCCGTTCCAAATAATGAAAGAATTTTTATTTTTGGGTGAACTATCCCTTGAACTTCAGTACAGAATGTCTATTGGGTGATGAGGTTTCTATTTTAATCGTAATTATGTTTCTGGATCCCTTTGCTGCTTGCATGTAGCTACCAAATCTGTGAAGTAACTGGTAAAGATAATCTTCATGATTAATTTGAATTGCATCAATTGAACAAACAGCGAGATAATGCTGAGTGGTATTTCACACTTTTATATGCTAAAATATGCAAAGAAATTAATATGGAATATTTAAATACATTTTTAAATGGATTTTCAGGGTATGTCATACTTCCTGTGTGGTGTTAAAGCAATTGTTACTGATGTGTCTTATGTGATGGAATCTGCATGCTGTTTTTAAAGGGATAGTTAACCCACATTCTCAGAAAAAAAGGTACAGTGCTGTCACTGGGGCGGTACGCTAAGGTACAAAAGTGAAAAGGTACAGCTTTGTACCTTACTCACCCCTAAATGGTACATATTAGTACATTAAAAGGTATATATTAGTACTTTAAGAGAGCGTATTAGTACCTTTAAGGTACATGTCAGTACTTTAAGAGAGCGCATTAGTACCTTTAAGGTGCATGTCAGTACTCTAAGAGTGCGCATTAGTACCTTTAAGGTACATGTCAGTACTTTAAGAGAGCGCATTAGTACCTTTAAGGTACATGTCAGTACTTTAAGAGTGCGCATTAGTACCTTTAAGGTACATGTCAGTACTCTAAGAGAGCGCATTAGTACCTTTAAGGTACATGTCAGTACTTTAAGAGTGCGCATTAGTACCTTTAAGGTACATGTCAGTACTCTAAGAGTCTTGCATTAGTACCTTTAAGGTACATGTCAGTACTTTAAGAGTGCGCATTAGTACCTTTAAGGTACATGTCAGTACTTTTAAGAGAGAGTGCATTAGTACCTTTAAGGTACATGTCAGTACTTTAAGAGAGCGCATTAGTACCTTTGAGGTACATGTCAGTACTTTAAGAGTGCGCATTAGTACCTTTGAGGTACATGTCAGTACTTTAAGAGAGCGCATTAGTACCTTTGAGGTACATGTCAGTACATTAAGAGTGCGCATTAGTACCTTTGAGGTACATGTCAGTACTTTAAGAGAGCGCATTAGTACCTTTGAGGTACATGTCAGTACTTTAAGAGTGCGCATTAGTACCTTTGAGTACATGTCAGTACTTTAAGAGAGAGTGCATTAGTACCTTTAAGGTACATGTCAGTACTTTAAGAGTGCGCATTAGTACCTTTGAGGTACATGTCAGTACTTTAAGAGAGCGCATTAGTACCTTTGAGGTACATGTCAGTACATTAAGAGTGCGCATTAGTACCTTTGAGGTACGTCAGTACTTTAAGAGTGCGCATTAGTACTTTTAAGGTGCATGTCAGTACTTTAAGAGTGCTCATTAGTACCTTTAAGGTGCATGTCAGTACTTTAAGAGTGCGCATTAGTACCTTTAAGGTGCATGTCAGTACTTTAAGAGTGCGCATTAGTACCTTTAAGGTACATGTCAGTACTTTAAGAGAGCGCATTAGTACCTTTAAGGTGCATGTCAGTACTTTAAGAGTGCGCATTAGTACCTTAAATGTACATATTAATACCTTAAAGGTACATATTAGTACCTTTTCGGTTTTGTACCTTAGGGTACCGCCCCAGTGACAGCAATATACCTTTTTTTCTGACAGTGCAAAAATGTAAGACCTCCGTAAGAGGTCCATAAGTCTTTCGCTCATCTTCAGAGCACAAATGAAGATATTTTTGATTAAATCCGAGAGCTCTCTGACCCCCTCCATAGACAGCAATATAATTAACACTTTCAAGGCCCAGAAATGTAGTAAAGACATCGTTAAAATAGTCCATGTGACAGAATTAATGAATTTTCATTTTTGAACTAACCCTTTAAGTTTTCTTTTTTGCTAATATATATATATATATATATATATATATATATATATATATATATATATATATATATATATATATATATATATAAATGTGAACAGAAGGTTTATCAGAAATGTGGAGGTGTTTTCCAACAATCGAGATATCAAGCTGATGACTGGATGAATAGATGCCAGGTGTAGAGCGGATGAATGCGTGGTGCTATCAGGGTAGTTATTTTCCTATTTGTCATCATTTGCGCTACATTTGTTATTGTAATTGTGCTGAGATGTTTGTGGGCACCTCACAGCGGTATTTCTATCTTCACAGTGCTTTACAAATTGTTGCGAACAATATCACTCACAGATTGGTGGCTATAGAGTGCCTCAATGATTGATTATCAAAACCCAGGAGTGAGCATTTAACATCTTATGGTTCCATTTTACAGTCAGAAAATGCTGGGTTATTTCAACCCATGTTTGGGTCACATATGGACAAACCCACACATTGGTTTACATGTTTTTATCAAATTTTTAAACCCAATGGTTGGGGTTCCTGTACAAAAAAATAAGTATACTTCAAGTTCATTTTATTAAGTATACTTAAGTAAAGTCAAAGTATATTTTAAGTATACTTTATGTTGTAAGTATACTAATATCAGTGTAGTATACTTGTAAGTATACTTGTAAGTGTACTGTTTCAATACTACTTGGGACTAAATTGACCCCAATTTTTCTTAACGTGTAAAAGTATGCTTTTAAGTGTACTTTAAGTGTAACAGTAGTAAACTTTGAGTACGCAAAGTTTTTCATTTGTTCTGCAACTATACTACTAGTGAACTTATAGGTATACTAGTTTACTAGTCAAATACTTGTAGCACATTTTTTAGTTTATGAAAGTACACTTTGAAGTATACTCTCAGTAAACTCCTAGTTCTTGCAGCTTGTTCTCGATCTGAGCAGAACTTTTTTCTTGTGGGTGTACGAGAACTATTGTGTGATTGGTCAGAAATTTAAAGTGGGCAGCAGAAATTTAAGGTAATGCAGAGAAACGGAAATGTTCGGCACTTGCTTTTCTCGTGAAGTATGGAATGTCCTGGCCAGAACGGACTATGTTCTTGTTCTTGCGAAGTATGTACCAAGCATTAAGGTCTGTGGTTAACACAAGCTCAAAATATTTTCATATTCATATTCTATAACTTCAGTAACACACCCTTGAGATTTTTTAAGGCTTTCACTTGTCCTGAAAATACGATTGCCAACAAGGGGTTAAATGGGACTACAAATCGTAACCTAATGGTTAGAGAGTCAGACTTGTAACCCGAAGGTTGTGGGTTTGATTCTCAATACTGGCAGGACATAACTAAGTTCAATCGGTCCACCACAGCAAAAATGGCTGCCCACTGCTCTGGGTGTGTGTGTCCTAACTTGGATCGGTTAAATGCAGAGGACAAATTCACATGTCGCTATTAAATGTCATCACGCTGAACAGGTGAACTCATCTACTCTCTAGTCCACTTTCACAGCCTTGCTGTGTTTATAATCATGTTCTTGCAAACTATGACTCAAACTCGGACCGAATGCAATGATTGGACAAACATTTTATGGTCCTACGTCTTCCGCAGACAAGACGTATAGATACATTTAGATGACTTGACTTAGAGATTGCTATCAGAATGTGAAGAGACTTTCAAACAGCATTAGAACCTGACCAATATGGGTTTTTGGGGGCCGATACTGATATTAGATAGTAAAAAAAGTCTGATATCAGTATATCGGAGGATATTATTTATGTGTATATTATAGTACAGTACCAGCCAAAAGGTGTGTCCAAACTTTTAAATTGTACTGTATATATAATACAGTATATACATAATATACATACATTGTACATAAATACACCAGAACAAACATACAAATGAAAAACAGTTCTTTTCAGGTTTTTCATGTAGGTCTAAACTAGACTTTCAGGCACAGAAATAGTAATCAAATGTAAAATATCACTTCATAATCTTCAGTGTGTAAATATAGATTAACCCTTATTATAGTTATTCAGTCAAGAGCCGTAATTTTTTTCCCCTGTGTTTCGTTATCTCGTCTTTTATGAGAAAACGCTTCCCTGCCATTGACGAGACTTTTCCATGTTTTCACTATTATACAGTAGGGGGTGCTATTACACATCTCCTGCATGAGTACAGAATCTGATCAAAGCACAGGAGAATAAGAAGCAGAAATGAACAATCTCTTATAAGCAGATACATATGAAAAATAATGCGATCATCAACATTAAACAGCATATATATCAAAACTAGGGGTGTAACGATATATTGTTGAACGATATATCACAATATAAAAATGTGACGATATGTATCGTTGATGTAAACGATATGATTTGCGATATAGAATTGTTTTATCCAAGGCTCAACTTGCTGTAGTGGGCCTATTTATAAGAAATAATTCACCCAAACACAAATTTACAAATGTACCACAAATATAAATTCTGTCATCATGTACTCACCATCAAGTCGTTTTTCGTTTAACTTCCAAACACAAATGAAGATATTCTTTATGAAACCTGAGGGATTTCTGTCCCTCCATTTAGTGCATTCCCCTCAAACTTAAAAGATGCAAAAAATGTCATAAAGGCATTGTAAAAAGAACTAATTGAGTGGTCTAATCCAATTTTCTGAAGAGACCCGAACGATGGCTTATGATGAACAGATTTACCACAACGACACACATACTGTAGTACACACGGATGTTCAAATGAGTGTGTGACGCGCGAAAACAACATGAGTGAGTAAATGCAGAGTTAAAATTCTTGGATGAACTAAACATTTACAGTTTGAGAGTGGTCCTTTTGACACACTTTCTTGCGATTAGAAGTGTTAATTGCTTTGATCGTCTGAAATGCACGGGCTGCGGAACGGCACTCTTCAAAGTGAGAGCGCAAACATTATTTAAAGCGGCACTCCTTAGTGAAAGTGCAAACATCATTTAAATCATCAGATCACATTTAGTTTTGTTAGTATGATTTTTCAAAGCATTTTAGATGGTTTATTCTTATATGTATAGTGCATTAATAGCGAGATAGGCGTGACATAGTGAGCACCGGGAGAGTTGCAAGCACGGGAGAATGCGTAAGGGAAAAAGAAGAAAGTTTACGGAGTTTCAGTGACATTATTACATTATATTATATATAATGTTGAATATAATGTATAATAATGCAATGGGGAATATTTGTGGGTCCTGATAATAATACACTAATAATAATAATAATAATAATAATAATAATATTATTATTTTAATAATAGTAAAAACCCTCTTTATTTTGGCTTAAAATATCGGGATACATATCGTATCATGATTTCAGTATCGAAATTTATATCAAATCGTGACACGAGTGTATCGTTACACCCCTAATCAAACCTGCCTAAAGTTATTGAATGACATGTCGACCCAGGACGAGCTATAGGACTGTGAAGCATTGGGGATGTTGATGGACTCGATCTGTGTTATGATCATTGTTCTGAATCCCACCTGTATGTAAGTTAGTCGCAATTTTCTCAGCTTTTTTTCCCAAAATGTTGCTTTTTTCATGAAACTTACTCACATTCAAGTGTTGATTAAAAAGAATGCATGAAGCTAGAATAAGCAGAGGGTCTGTTCTTTCTTTTGATATATTGCATGTTCAGATATTCATACAACAAGATATTCTATGGGCCATGAAACTTGTGAAAATGACCAAAAACGCTGGTGGTGACTGGCAAATGTCATGTCTACATTCACTTAAGACATAACCGTCTATATTTATGATGATACTCAACAAGACAAGCATTTTGACATAATTTTGTGTGAATATTCGCGTGCTGTGAAACATGTGGGTGCTCGTTCATATATCGGTGGCATATCTGCACCATTTACACCAATGCCTATATATCTGCGACAGGCTCATATCGGCCAATAAAATCAGCAGACCGATAAATCTCTAACCAGCATAACAGAACATGTTTCTTGAACAAATCACCTACCCTGCCAAATCACTTTGTACTTCTAGTGATTATATTAAGATTCAAAATTCATAAAATATGTGAAGATTGTCATAATAAAATGTGTAAGAATCAAACTTTTGTTGGTCCACAGAGCTTATTTTCTGCAATAATCCACAAGACAATGGAGAAATCCTAGTGGGATTTTGTTGAGGGAACCAGGATGATGCAAACTTTCTGGGTTTGTTTGCCAAAAAGATGTCATCTCTGCAGCGCTCTATTGAACAGGAAAAGAAAGTAGCTAACTGTCACTACTATAAATGACCAAAACAGAGTCATTTTACAAGAGTTTTTCAAGTACAGGCTCTAAAAAGTACAAGCATTAAGGGACAGCACAAGCTCATCGTGGATGCCGTCATGGCACTCAGAGCGGAATTCTTACATGTTTACTGTTGGCATAATTTTGTTTACCTTGACATTCCCTCAGACAGCTTGGAAGACAGGCTTCATTTGAGAGGAGGGAGCTGGAGGACAGGAGAGATTGAGGGAGGAAGTGGAGCTTCTCTAATGGACCGCACATCTGTCGAGAGCTGTCCTTCCATGCTGACTGCAAAAAATATTTAAAAAACTCCACGTGGCCCCATAGGTCATTATATCCGGAGTCAAACCCCCACGGCGCACAGCCTGTTGTGCCGACCCGAGCCCATAAACGACCGACGGGCACCCTCATCAGTGGCCAGTAATGAGTGCGTGCCCTCACCTTAATTACTGTCGCAGTCGGGGAGGCTGTATCGATAGGTAAAATCGCAGGCATGTATTTGGTTATGGATACAAATGTTCCACACATGTTTGTTTGCAGGAGGCCGTAAACAGACAAATTAGCCTATTAGCATGCGTGGAGGTTTTGATAAAGTATCATCATTTTCTTTTTGGAGGAGAAGATGGTGGTGATAAAGTATCTGGCAGAATAATGAAGTCGAGGCGGGGACGAGATTTCAGAAACCTCTTTTTTCCAGTCTAACCTCCCCTGTCAGAATCGAACATTAGTTACTAAAATGTACTTTTGGCCTTGTAATCGGTTTCACTTGAAACGGAAACGGATCTGCTGTGAGATACTGGGTTTATCAGCACTCTTTAAAGTTGCAGTACATAAATTCTGCCACGACCAGGCAGTAATAAACACCGTCAAACTGTTAGCACCATCCCATATATTTTAATGACAGGCCATATGTTTTCAAGCACATAGCTTTGTTGTTTGCCACATAGCTAATTCCTGGGATTTAGGTAATGCTTTTTCATCAGTTATAGAGGTTGTTTTTTAAGTAATTATCTCTTTTATTTATTTACAGTGTTCTACAGCAGTGTTTCCTACATTCAGTTTTTGTAGGGACACACCAGCCTTCATCCTGTGCCTCATATAACATATTACACAACAATAATACTGTTTGTGTAATATTAAAATATTACAGAAATGGTGTTTGTATATGTCAGTGTGCCCTTGCTTAAGTCAGTTGGCCCAACCCTGGTCCTGTTGTACCCCCAAAACTGCACATTTTAGATGTCTCTCTTATCTGACACACCTATCTGAAGTCTTGCTAACAAGCTGATGAGTAGGGAGTCATCTAAATAACTGTGCAGTGCTGCAGTACAACAGGACCAGGGTTGGGAACCACTGAGTTGGCACATATTAACAATTAGCACCACGGTACTCATCAGAAGTGTCATATCAGTTGATAAAGTAAGTGGGAGGAAAAGCGTCGGTGCAGAAGTCAATCAGTTAGCAGTAGGCTACCGGCTAACAGCCAATCTCTGCCAGATGGAGTGTTTTCTGGCTTCACCTGGGTAAACACATTTGCTGTAAAGCCCCTTAGAGATGTGACTGGCACAAAACAAAAAATCCAGGCGACCATACTATCACAGACTTTGGGTTGGGCTCTTTTTAATTAGTCCAGTAAACAACCAATCCATCCATTGGCACCCTAGGTAAATATGAGCAAAGATGGCTGTGAAAATAAATATGCATTGTTTATCCATTTGGTCTTTCATTAAAAAAAATCACGAAATTCTAACCTTTCATTGAATTAAAACAATTGAAAGTGGGGGGAAACTCATATTATGAAATAAATGCTTTTCTCTAGTTCACGTTGGCCACAATTATGTCTGATTCTTCCCATATTTTATATGTACCATATTTAGTACCATATGCTAGAAAGAACAGATCACGAAAATATTTTGTTCATCAGTCAGTAAAATTAATAAACCAGGATTCTGAAGAGACCTAAGCATTGCACTGCAGCTGGATGTGTAGTATATGTATATATATATATTTTTTTTTTAAGTGGTGTCTATTGTAGTGTCTTATAATTTGTTGTGGATGTGTATTGATGTGAATTATTGTGAGACAGTAAACGCTGTGAGATGCAAATACATTTTTGGAAGAAATTCCATCAATTAAGTGAAATTTAATTGAATTGAATTATTGGCACCCAATTATTGCAACTACCTTTTCACAAGAAGTCTTGTTCTATAATGCCTGATGAGTTTGAAGAACACCTGATAAGAGATCAGAGACCCTTCCTCCATACAGAATCCTTCAGATTCCCAGCTCCATGTTGGTGCTTCTTCTCTTCAGTTCACCCCTCTCATCTTCTATAGGGTTCAGGTCAGTGGACTGGGACAGCCATGGCAGAAGCTTCATTTTGTTCTCAGTGACACTTTTTTGTGTGTTGATTTTGATGTTTGTTTTGGATCATTGCTCTGATGGAAGATCCAACCACGGCCCATTATAAGATTTCTATCAGAAGCCGTCAGGTTTAGATTTTTTAATTTTTTATCTGTTGGTATTTTCTAAAATCCATGGTACCGTGTATCTGAACAAGATGTCCAGGACCTCCAGCAAAAAAAAAATAGGCCCACAACATTAAAGATCCAGCGGTATATTTAACCATGGGCTTGGGGTACTTTTTTATTCCTGTTTATCATAATGTGGGGGCTGAAAATACTATTGTGCCTAAGACTTTTTCACAGTACTGTATATATATATATATATATAATTAGGAACACCATACTAATACTGTGTTTGACCTCCTTTCGCCTTCAGAACTGCCTTAATTCTATGTGGCATTGATTCAACAAGGTGCTGAAAGCATTCTTTAGAAATGTTGGCCCATATTGATAGGATAGCATCTTGCAGTTGATGGAGATTTGTGGGATGCACATCCAGGGCATGAAGCTCCCGTTCCACCATATCCCAAAGATGCTCTATTGGGTTGAGATCTGGTGACTGTGGGGGTCATTTTAGTACAGTGAACTCATTGTCATGTTCAAGAAACCAATTTGAAATGATTCGAGCTTTGTGACATGGTGCATTATCCTGCTGGAAGTAGCCATCAGAGAATGGGTACATGGTGGTCATAAAGGGATGGACATGGTCAGAAACAATGCTCAGGTAGGCTGTGGCATTTAAACAATGCCCAATTGGCACTAAGGGGCCTAAAGTGTGCCAAGAAAACATCCCCCACACCATTACACCACCACCACCAGCCTGCACAGTGGTAACAAGGCATGATGGATCCATGCTCTCATTCTGTTTACGCCAAATTCTGACTCTACCATCTGAATGTCTCAACAGAAATCAGGGCTCATCAGACCAGGCAACATTTTTCCAGTCTTCAACTGTCCAATTTTGGCTCATGCAAATTGTAGCCTCTTTTTCCTATTTGTAGTGGAGATGAGTGGTACCCGGTGGGGTCTTCTGCTGTTGTAGCCCATCCGCCTCAAGGTTTTTGCGTGTTGTGGCTTCACAAATGCTTTGCTGCATACCATGGTTGTAACGAGTGGTTATTTCAGTCAAAGTTGCTCTTCTATCAGCTTGAATCAGTCGGCCCATTCTCCTCTGACCTCTAGCATCAACAAGGCATTTTCACCCACAGGACTGCCGCATACTGGATGTTTTTCCCTTTTCACACCATTCTTTGTAAACCCTAGAAATGGTTGTGCGTGAAAATCCCAGTAACTGAGCAGATTGTGAAATACTCAGACCGGCCCGTCTGGCACCAACAACCATGCCACGCTCAAAATGGCTTAAATCACCTTTCTTTCCCTTTCTGACATTCAGTTTGGAGTTCAGGGGATTGTCTTGACCAGGACCACACCCCTAAATGCATTGAAGCAACTGCCATGTGATTGGTTGATTAGATAATTGCATTAATGAGAAATTGAACAGGTGTTCCTAATAATCCTTCAGGCGAGTGTATATGCGTACATACATACATACACACACACACACACACACACACACACACACACACACACACACACACACACACACACACACACACACACACACACACACACACATATATATATATGCATACATACATACATACATACATACATACATACACACACACATATATATTTGTCTGTATTTAGAGTTGTACATGTTATCTGAATAGAGCAGCACACCAGAAGATCTGCTGAGTGTGCCCTCGATGTAACTGTGACCACAGAGAGTTCTGGTGTTGTAGTTGTGACAGTAGATTGCTCTGTCCCTCATCTCCGAGAACTGCTGCGTGTGGAGTCCAGACATGTTCTCTGCCTTTTTTAATTGGCCTGTATCACAGCTTGGACATTGCACAGGGCCATACGCATTGGAGCAAATGTGCTGACAATGAATGTGTGTGTGTGTGTATATCTGTTGAAGACAGCCTGTTCCTTATTGGACATGGCTGCTGGTGAGGGGATTGGCCTTCTCTCCACTGTCTCTCTGTACCAGTCTGATACAAGTGATCTGGCCATGGGTTTAAGGACAGAATTTCACCCACATGGACACATCCACACATGACAGTACACTATTTTTGTTTCTTACAGACACACACACGTCCATACAAACACTTTGGGGAGACCATCATAATAATGGGCCTCCATATGCTGTGAAGCTGTGTTTCAGTGAAGAGCTGCAGTGTGGTGATAAAGGCCTGTAAGAGGTTTGGGATGTGCTAAAACTATAACAATCACGCAACGCTTCATTACTTTCCTTTACTGCACTGACTTTCTGAGGCCGACGTTATGCTCTCCACTTTCTGGTTAAATTACCCAGAGGCGCCGTGAAAGTTACTTCTCTAAAGTTTTTCCTCAGGTGTCTTGACATTCCAGGTTAGCTATATATGCCTCGTCTCTCGCATGACCACGAGAGTAAAATAAATAAATAAGTAAAGAGTGTGCAATTTTCATTGTTCATTAGTTGGCTAATTATGACTCCAACTGTCTGTCTCCTTAGGGAGATGCTGTATTGACCAAGAGGTCACATCTCCAGCTGCTGTTTGATAGCAAATATCCATCTTTCTCCAAAATCTCATTAAAGTGGGCATATTTGTGTAACCATGGTTCACTTCCATGGTACATAACATTTCTTCTAGCTGTCTCTCTCATGGTGGTGGAAATATACTCTTATAGTGTTTTCTTTTCCTTTTCTTTTTTTAGCAGTAATATCTGAATGGACTTCTGTCTGAAATCTCTACTCACACCAGGCACGACACCAGCGTCATATATTTTTTCTGTCCTTATTGAAAGCAAACATGGTATCATATGGTATTATGACGTGACAAAACTTATAGCAGAGTTTCAGCCAAAACAGCCAAGGCATGGACTCCACTAGACCCATGATAGTGTGCTGTGGTATCTGCCACCAATATGTTAGCAGCAGATCCTTTAAGTCCTGTTGCGAGGTGGGGCTTCCATGGATCAGACTTGTTTGTTCAGCACATCCCACAGATGCTCGATTGGATTGAGATCCGAGGAATCTGGAGGCCAAGTCAACACCTCAAACTCGTTGTTGTGCTCCTCAAACCATTCCTGAACCATTTTCGCTTTGTGGCAGAGTGCATTATCCTGCTGAAAGAGGCCACAGCCACCAGAGAATACCGTTTCAATGAAAGCAGTTGCTCGTCTGTTTGATCAGACCACACGAGCCAGCCTTCACTCTCCACGTGCATCAATGAGCCTTGAAAAGTCATTCTTTCAAAAAGTCAAAATATATTTCATTTCATAAATATTTCATATATATCATGTTTCAAAAAAAAGAGATCACGGTTTTCACAAACATATGAAGCAGCACAACTGTTTTCAGCATGGATAACAGCATCATAAATGTTTCTTGATCATCAAATCATCAAATTAGAATTATTTCTGAAGGATCATGTGACACTGAAGACTGGAGGAATGATGCTGAATTTTACATCATAGGAATAAATTACATTTTACAATAAATTAAACAATTTTTTTTATTTTATTTTTTTATTGTAATCATATTTCACAATATGATTGTTTTTGAAACCTTTCAAAAACATAAAAATACCAACCAGTCCCAAACTTTTAAACGGTGGTGTATTTAAAATGAGTGAAATCAGGCCATTCATTTGTAAATTGTATTGCTCTTTCATAGCTCTTAAATGTAGACCACAACCTCACACACAGTTTGTCTCTTTCTCAGTAGACAAACAAAAAACTCAGGTAATAATAAACTCAGCTGAAGAGTGATGAGATGAACCTGTGGAGCAGCACACTATCGATGCTAGCATTAGCATCTTCATCAACCTTTCATTCTCAGAAAACAGACAGTTCAGGACCTGCTTAAGCCAACACACTTAACGGAAAAGTTGTAACTGTAACTATTTACAGTATTTACAGTGCTTGGCCAATATCAATATCCAAGCAAATCCAGCTTTAGAACAGAATCAATCTTTTCTCAAAAAAAAAAAAGAGCTACCCACAGAGTAAATCTTGGCTAAGTGACCGACTATAGCTGGATTAGCCTAAAATGTCACAATGTCAGATTTGTTCTCTCAGAGTGGCTTCACAATCTGTTTTAAAACAATTTGTGAACAATTTGATTAGTGTGATAATGAATGGAGGCTAATTCTATCATCCAATGAGCTTCACTGCAGTTCGTGGATCCAAGATTGTCACTGAGAAGCAATCTAGATGGGTACTGGAAAACAATTATTATTATTTATTTGTTATTTATATTATTTTTCAATAATTATAATAGCAACAATAGTATTGCAAAATAATATAAACTAATAAATTACGATTTATTAATGTTTTTGAAAGAAGTTTCACCAAAGCAAAGCAAGCATTAATTCAGTTTTCAGTGTCACAAAATTATTCTAATATGCTATTTTGGTGCTCGATTATTAATAATGGTTCTTATTATTATAAGTGCTGAAAACAACATTTATTTGAAATAGAAATGTTTTGTAACAATATAAATAATTTTACTGTAGCTTTTGATCAATGTAATGCATCCTTAAAGGGTACATAACACGCACATTATCGCATCCTTCATATCTCCGAAGAGTCTTTAGTTTTATCATATTTATAAAAGACTGAGGCGCTGTACAGATTCTTTCCGAAAACAGCCGAGCTTGTGCAGGCGTGCAGTGGACAGAGCTAAAGAATCACGACCACACACACACACACACACACACACACACACACACACACACACACACACACACACACACACACACACACACACACACACACACACACACACTGTCAGAAAAAAAGGTACATTGCTGTCACTGGGGCGGTACCCTAAGGTACAAAACTGAAAAGGTACTAATATGTACCTTTAAGGTATTAATATGTACCTTAAAGGTACTAATGCGCATTCTTAAAGTACTGATATGTACCTCAAAGGTACTAATGCGCTCTCTTAAAGTACTGACGTACCTTAAAGGTACTAATGCGCTCTCTTAAAGTACTGACATGTACCTTAAAGGTACTAATGCGCTCTCTTAAAGTACTGACATGTACCTTAAAGGTACTAATGCGCTCTCTTAAAGTACTGACATGTACCTTAAAGGTACTAATGCGCTCTCTTAAAGTACTGATATGTACCTCAAAGGTACTAATGCGCTCTCTTAAAGTACTGACATGTACCTTAAAGGTACTAATGCGCTCTCTTAAAGTACTGACATGTACCTTAAAGGTACTAATGCGCTCTCTTAAAGTACTGACATGTACCTTAAAGGTACTAATGCGCTCTCTTAAAGAGTACTGATATGTACCTCAAAGGTACTAATGCGCTCTCTTAAAGTACTGACATGTACCTTAAAGGTACTAATGCGCTCTCTTAAAGTACTGACATGTACCTTAAAGGTACTAATGCGCTCTCTTAAAGTACTGACATGCACCTTAAAGGTACTAATGCACACTCTTAAAGTACTGACATGTACCTTAAAGGTACTAATGCTCACTCTTAAAGTACTGACATGTACCTTATAGGTACTAATGCGCTCTCTTAAAGTACTGACATGTACCTTTTAAGGTACTAATACGCTCTCTTAAAGTACTGATATGTACCTTTTAATGTACTAATATGTACCATTTAGGGGTGAGTAAGGTACAAAGATGTACCTTTTCACTTTTGTACCTTAGGGTACCGCCCCAGTGACAGCACTGTACCTTTTTTTCTGAGAGTGTATGACACGCACACAATACATCATTATCCCTGGATAACTTGTGATTCACTATACGTTTGTGCTGTTGACATTATATGCACTTACATATAATGGTATGTCTTTTGCCAACAAAACACAGACATTTGATGGAGTTTCACTCACCGCCTGCGGTTTCGACTCATGACCGGGAACAAACAAACACACTTGCAGAACTCTGTTTCCTTAAACAAGCTGAACAAAGGGAAGCTGAACAAGGTTATCTTTCCCTCACAACCAAAAATACACTTCTTTAGTGACATTGTTAATTTTCATGGTCTAAAAACAAAATGACAGCGCCGCCGACGGCTACCATAACCAAACGAAGCTTGTTGTTGGACGTGCTCTTGCTCTAGTTCTGGTTGATGTACGCACGTGCTCATCCGGGAGGAGTTCCCACTGCCCATACAAGCAATTCCGCACTTTATGAAGTCATACACTAAAAAAAATCTCTGAAACTCTTTCAAATCCTGAAGGAGTGTATTTGGCACAGAAATAGTCATATGTCCAACTCGTTTTTTTATTTATTTTTTATTTTAGCCACGTTTAGCATGAGAATGCAACTCTTTAACAGTTTAAATAAGTCAAAATGCATGAAATAGCATTAGACCCACCCTTTAAAGGGTTAGTTCACCCCAAAATGAAAATTAGCCCATGATTTACTCACCCTCAAGTCATCCCAGGTGTATATGACATTCTTCTTTCAGATGAATACAATCTGAGTTATATTAAAAAATGTCCTGGCTCTTTCAACTTGCGGGAAAAGTGTAGTGTGCAATGTCCTCAGACGTAGCGTAAGCATTTTGAACTGCGAGAGGCACGGGCGCTACACTTTTTCCGTAAGTTGAATACGGAAGGCGATTCGCCGGAAGTCAGATTTACTTTATAAAGTTTTAAATATGGATATTTTTCTTACACGAACGCATCGCTTCGTGTAAGAAACCGTGTGGAGGCCTTCGCGGCCTTTATTAACCGTGTGGAGCAGTTTTATTACGGACAGATGCACTTTTATGGACTTCAAAAATTACCCAACAGTCACTGCCATTATAAAGCTTGTAAGAGCCAGGACATTTTTTAATATAACTCAGATTTTATTCGTCTGAAAGAAGAATGTCATATACACCTAGGATGACTTTGTGGGTGAGTAAATCATGGGGTCATTTTCATTTTTGGGTGAACTAACCCTTTAATGCAAAGCTTATGTATCATAGTTTCCACAAACATGTTAGACAGCACAACTTTTTTCAACATCATGTGACACTAAAGACTGGAGATGCGGAACATTCAGCTTTGACATCATAGGAATAAGTTGCATTTTAAAGTATATTTAAATAGAAAAAGGTTCTTTTAAAATGTAATAATATTTTACAAAATTGCCTTTTTTCATAAAGTCAGAATAAGCTTCTTTTATGTGCTATCTGCCTACTCTGCCTTGTCAGTGGTGTGTGGAATGTGATTATTTCAGCTCTTATGACTCAGTAATTGTGCTTTTATGAGTACTGCAACTAGGAAAAGAACAGACAGCGACTGACAAAGAAACTAGAGAGTGACATCAAACCAGTCACATGTTAACTGCCGAGGGTCTCTGTGGACTTGTCCAGGTGAGCTATTCAGCACACATTTCTTTGCCCATGGCATGAGTAAAGCTTTAATTTAGTCTCTCTCATATCCCGCATGGCCCCCTGGTGGGTCAGCGATACAGGAAAATATAGCGGGAGAGATATCAGTGGATGAGAAAAGCAAAGTCATCCTTCTCTCTCAGCTCATGTCTACTATTGCATCAAAATCCACTGAGATCAAATGGATTTTATTTCACATCCCTTTTTGCGGAGTTACATGACACCTTCTTAAGGCGTTATCATCACTTAAAGGGGTAGTGTGCAATTTCTGAGCCACTTGCATCATCAAACAGAACTGGAAAAAATAAGTGAATAAATAAATAACTCCACTCATCCGACATTGTTTGGACAAAGTCTCAGCCTAAACTTTAATAATGTTTGTTGTGTTTTTCAGGGGAATCAGCCTACAAATTTCTTACTTATAGTTGTTTCTGCATATTTAACATAACCATGTTTTTTTTTTTATTTTTTTTTTTACCTTTAACAATATTGATGTCAAGGATAATAGGGTCTGAAATCACCTGGTTATTAGAGGAAAGCACCTTCTTCAAAAACAATCACCATCATCATTATGAAACTTCACTCTAGGTTCATTAAAAGGCTCATATCATTAGCAATTAATTTGCCTTGATCTATTAAGATAAAAGAGTTTGATATGAAAATAGTATTTTTCAGCACTGAAAATTTACATTTTCATGTACATGCCTACAGTCACAATGCTGAGTTTGTCTTCAAAAAGTTGTCTGCTCAGTCACAGTAAAGTATGGCGCCCCTAAAGGGACATGGTGATGGAAAAAATCTGAGATGGGAGGAAAAAGTGTATTTCAATTTTTATAAAACAAGTAACAGTTTCTCGGGGAACGCAAAACTTTTGTGAGCGAACACAAAGCATTGAAATATACTTTTCTCTCCTATCTCATATTTCTCCATCACAGTGTCCCTTTAGGGGTGCCGTAGAGTAACAAGCGGGGGAAAAAAAAAGATATCATTCCTAAACACAAAAACAACTAACAATATAAGAGCAAAATGTAAAATGGTCATTTAATTTAAATCTCACTTTGAAAATGGAAAAATATCAAATAAAATAAAAAAATACAGAAAGCTCAAGATTGACCTTGTCAAATGCTCCTTAAATTCAAATGATTCAAACCTTATGGAATCTTGCTGGACAAAAGAAGATCGATTTGTTATGCAGTCACTGGAAGAATGTTTGTCCATTTCATTTTTTGCTATAAGATCTTCTCAAACTCAATCACACAGAGGATTTCAAACAATATCTGGACTCTGGACGTTCCATAAAGTGTCCTGGCCTTCCATAATCAAGTCTGTTTGCTTTTCACTGCAAGATAGTTCGCCTAACGCCCCATAGATCCACCTTAAACAAACTCACAAGGCTTAGCAACAAATCAATACTTCCTACGATCGATAGAAAAAGAGGCAAACGGCTTTTTTTGTGCCAGCTGACTTCTTCAGGGACAAAGAAAATCCATCTTCTCTCCTCTCTTTTATAAGCACTTAATTATATTTTGTGAAATACTACTGACCCACTTTCCTCCCGATGCCCTGTGGTCACGCAGACTGTTTTCTTGCTGTGTTATCTTGTAGGTTATTGATAATACAGAAATATATGTTGTCGTTTGTGTGGCTTGGAGGATGCTGGCATGCTTGATTAATTGCAGCTGCCACTAGAGGGCATCGCCTGAACCTCAGGGGCACAAATGGCAACCCTTTAAGTTAATGGATGATTTCTATCAAAAGCAAGCTGATGCACCACATGTGTAATTATTACCACAGCTGAATGAATTTACATTAAAGCAAATAAACTGGCATTCCCACATGAGAGTGACTGGATGATTATGAGATTAGTGTTTTTTTTTTTTTTTTTATGCATTGAAGAAACGTCCACTGGATCATAGTGAATGACTTCCTTCCAGCACTGGTGCCATTTTTTACCTTCCATTCTCTCAGTCTCCCTCACCACCAAATCCATACCTGCCTTCATGACAGATAGAGTAGCCCTGGAGAGAGCCTGGCATGACAGTATACCCACCAGATCAACAACACAGATCATTTATCACATCTCATCAGTTTTTACTTTCATTAGAGCGAGAGAGAAGAGAGTAAAGCCTTGTTGCATGTGCTTCTATAGGCCATGTGTGCTCCCTTCATGTCGCTAAGCTTAGACAGTGATAGAGAAGTAGCTTGCCAAATTTACATTTACGCATTTGGCAGACGCTTTTATCCAAAGTGACTGCATTCAAGGTACACATTTTTACATTTTGTCAGTTCTTGCTTTCCCTGGAAAGCTGAAATTTACATTTACCCAACCCATGTGAAGATGTAGGGGAGCGCGGGGCACAACCTAACATGGGTTTAACACTTTCCGCACATACCAGGATGACGAAACTTTGTGTGTGTACTAGTTGCCATAGCAACATTATTTAGAGAAATCTTAAGTTACTTAAGTTTATTTTTCATCTCTGTTTTTTGTGTTTATTTAAAATAAAACAAATCTGATATTATATTGTAATCTTCTATCTGTTATTTAACAGTTGAGATGGTTCTTTAATGCTGATCTAACAGCAGAAGACACGAGCCACGGTTTTGCAGGTGGGGTGCGTTGTAACACTGTGTTACAGTGAACTACACTATTCTATACTTTTAAGAATTCTTTTGAGAAATGAGTGAATAAAGGGTGAATAATGACTGAGAGTCAATGTTCAGAAATTATTCATTATTATTATGTTTTGAACTATGCTGTATAGCTGTATTTAGCGATGTGTTTGTTGTCAAACTCCCCAAATTTTTTTATATTTTTAATTATTAAAAAATGCCATTATTTGATATGAAATGGTTAATAATTGTATTTTACTGACAAAATATTTTAGTTTGTCTTGGAAATTTTTTTCATTATATCAGGTAACAGTTTAAGCTGTCATTTGGTGATGTTACAATGTGCCCCTCACATGTTACAATGTACCCCACCTATGGGGCATGTTGTCACATTTCACTTCCATTCTTCTGGGGGAAAATCAAGAAAAAAGTATACACTGTATTAATGGAACAAAACCACATATTTGTACTAGACGTGTGCAATTAATGTGGGAACAACAAATACTCTGAACCCCAAGTGGATTTATACAAACTGAGAAAGTCAAAAAGCGTTAGTTGTGCCCCGCTCTCCCCAATGTAAGCAGATGACAAAACCTTTACTGCACTCTGCATTATAGATCTTTAAGATGTCAACATTCACAATCACTTAATGCATTTGAGTAGGCCTACATGTTAAGTATATAAATATAAATTATTGGGGAAATTTACTTTACTTAAAAGTAATGTGTTACTCCCTCATTGCATTACTTAGTTACTTTTATGGAAAGTAATGTGCTACGTTTCTTTTGCGTTATTTTTTCTTAGCAGGACTAGGCTAGTCTGTTTTCTAATAACAAAAAAGTGATATTTTTTGCAAATGCAAAGGATCTATTGCATCAAAAGTGAAATGAATAAGCCTCAGGCTGAAGGAAATGCAAATTTACGTGCAGTAGAGGGCGCAGCTCAAATAAACCTTTCAGCTGTGCTGCCATTCTGGATAGCAGAAGAATATGATGCAGGAAAAAGTTCAACAGACATTTTTGGTTATTTGTATGGTTGAATTGGATCATAGAATGAAAGCAGTGAAGACAATGGTACATAAATTACATAAAGTACATTTGTGTATTTTCACTGCATTTCACTGTTTTTATTGATTTTGAGGAATACTGAATCTGAATGCCTGCTCACATTTAATCCAGAACTGCGATAATCATCATTACTCACAATTTTCTCTCTCAATATGGGGACAGGAGAGCTGTCTGTCAATAGATGGGAAAATGCCCCAGTTACGATTGTAACCTTAGTTCCCTGAATAGGGAACGAGACGCTGCGTCACCGCTTTGGGAACGCCTCTGCGTGATTGTCTCCATGTACAGTTTCCTCGTGGAGGGAGCTCTAGAGTGTAGAATGGTCTCAACAACCTCGGTTGAGAGACCAGAAGTCATGAGCTGGGCCCCCTCAGAAGCCATGCCCATATTTTCCAAAGCTCTGGGCGAGGGTACAGGATGACACTACCCACCTGAGAGAGAAGGTCCCTCCTGAACGGAATCTCCAGAGGAGAGCCGTGGAGGAGCGACACAATGTCCGAGAACCAGCTCGGGCTGGCCAGAACAAGGCTACTAGCAGCAGACGTGCCCTGTCCCGGTGCACTCTCTCTAGAACTCCTGGAAGCAAAACAATTGGGGGAAATGCGTAAGTGGCAGCCTCGGCCACTCCTGTACCATGGCGTCCAGTCCAAGAGGAGCTGGAGGCATTAGGGAGAACCACAGACGACAAGAGTGTTCTCATGTGTGGCAAGCAGGTCCACTTTGGCCCTGCCAGTTTTCTCCAAAAGGAGCTCCGCCACCTCGGTGTGGAGTCTCCACTCCCCGGGCCTCGGCCCCTGTCTCGACAGGATATCTGCTTCCACAAATGAGCCCTGGGCCGAGCGACCACTCATGGACGCCCCCCAGCCCGTGAAGGAAGCGTCCGTGATCAGAGATACTCGCTGACACAGCGCCCCCAGTGACGGGCTCTGGGCCAGAAACCAAGGACCTTTCCACATAACCAAGGTGCGGAGACACTGCCGCATTGCCTTGACTACGCAAGAAAGGGTTCCCCTCTGGGAAATCCTTTGGTCTTAAGCCACCACTGTCTCTTACTGTTAGACAGTGAGTAACCGGTCTAAGATCGACCCTATGTGATGCTCTGATAAGCAGGCCTGCATAGGGATCGTGAGGTACGGCAGGAAGTGCTTCAACCTGAAGCACTGCCAGCATTCCCAGGCAATTATGTGCCAAGAATGACGACAGTCCTGCCATAAGCCCTGGGCTGAGCGACCAGGGAGGCATCCGTGGCTGCCGCATTGCCTTGACTACGCGAGAAAAGGTTCCCTTGGTCTTAAGCCACCACTGTCTCTTACTATTAGACAGTGAGTGACTGGTCTAGCTTCACCCCTTCACTGCTGAGAGGATCGACCCTATGCGAGGCTCTAATAAGCGGGCCTGCATAGAGACCAAAATCCAACTCATGCCTAGATACGTTATTCTCTGACTGGAGAAAGAACACTCTTCTTGGAGTTGAGCCTCAGCCCTAACTCCCTCATGTGCGCAAGAACAACATCTTGATGTTGAACTGGTAGACGAGCTGACTGTGCAGTTGTCGAAATAGAGAATGCGGATCCCCTGCATACGCAGGGGGACTAGCGCCGCGTCCACACAATTCATGAACATGCGGGGTGAATGAGCTAGAACAAAGGGAAACACCCGATATTGGTATGCTTTCCCCCCGAAAGCGAACCTCAGGTATTTCCTGTGTTGTGGAAGGATGGAGACACGAGAGTATGCATATATAAGATCTATCATGACAAACCAGACCAGACGTCTGTTTGAGTGTAAGCATCCTGAACCTGAGCTTTGCTACTAAGCGGTCGAGGACGCGCAAATCTAAAATAGGCCGAGCCTCGGAGAACGCGAGCCGTGGCACCTGCCGGTATGCTTTGTACCTTCCGGGTCTATGACGTCACCCTCCTATGACGCTCCGTCTTTCCATTGGACTAATTACACACGTGCTTCATGACGCAATCACGCAGAGGCGTTCCTAAAGCGGTGACGCAGCACGAGTTCCCTTGAAAGGGAACAAAGTAACTTGCAGTTACTTATTTAAAAAAGTAACCAATATTTTTTAAAGGGGTTATGACATGAGAAACCAAATTTACCTTGATCTTTTGACACACAAGAGGTCTTTGTACCATTAAAACATCCTGCAAATTTCAGAGTTTAAAAGGTCCTTTTCATTATAATCAAAGCATTTATTTAATTAAGCTCCAAAACAGCTCTTTTGGATATTCAGGGACTTGTGACATCACACGGGCAAATGCATTTCATCAATAACACCAAAAACAAGTCATCAACAAATTACTTTGACTGGTTACGTAACACATTATTTATAATGCGTTACCCCCAACCCTGGTCAGATGAAAGAAAAAGAATATATGAAAAAGATATAATGCATTATAATGTACACTCACCTAAAGGATTATTAGGAACACCATACTAGATTCAAGATTCAAGAGTTTTATTTGTCACATACAGAGTTATATACAGAATATACAACCGGCAGTGAAATGTAAACAGGTCCGCTCCATGGACAGTGCAAATTCACAGTTAAAAACACAAGGAGGAAATTATAATAGAAATAGAATAAAAAGTACTATATATATATATATATATATATATATATATATATATATATATATATATATATATATATATATATATATATATCTGTAGAATTATAAATAATCAAGTCAAGTAGAAAAAAAAGTTAAAAATAAAGAAGTGGAATAAAATAAGTGAAGTAAACTGTGCAGTGAGTAAACTGTAGACTTATAAATATGTGGTTAACAAATGTATAAAGAGTATAATGTGCAAACAGGTTTATAACAGGTTGTTACACAGTAACAACGAGAACAGAAAGTGCAGTGCAATGTCAGTGTATCGATGTTTATCCAGAAGTGAAGTCACGTGATGTTAAGTGACTGAGTTCAGGAGTCTGATGGCCTGGGGGAAGAAGCTCCTCCTGAGTCTCTCAGTTTTGGCCATCAGGCTTCGGAAGCGCTTACCAGATGGCAGCAGCGTGAAATGAGGGTTTGCAGGGTGATTTGAATCCTTGATGATCTTAGTAGCTCTACCTTTGCAGCGTTTGGTGTAGACATCCTGCAGAGACGGGAGAGCTGACCCTGAGATACGCTCGGATAAGCGCACGACTCTTTGCAGGGCTTTGCAGTCATGACTGGTACTGTTCCCATACCACGCTGTGATGCACTGAGTTAATACACTTTCTATCGCCCCTAAATAGAACGTTTTCAGGATAGCTGGTGAAACCCTGAATTTCCTCAGCTGGCGCAGGTGGTACAGTCTTTGCCTGGCTTTTTTCACCTGTGTCTGAATGTGTGCAGTCCAGGTCAGGTCCTCGGAGATGTTTACACCCAGGTACTTGAAGCTGCTCACTCTTTCTACTGGTGACCCGCTGATCATGAGAGGTCAAACACAAAGGGGGTCAAACACATACTAATACTGTGTTTGACCCCCTTTCGCCTTCAGAATTGCCTTAATTCTACGTGGCATTGATTCAACAAGGTGCTGAAAGCATTCTTTAGAAATGTTGGCCCATATTGATAGGATAGCATCTTGCAGTTGATGGAGATTTGTGGGATGCACATCCAGGGCACGGCTCTCCTGTTCCACCACATCCCAAAGATGCTCTATTGGGTTGAGATCTGGTGACTGTGGGGGCCATTTTAGTACAGTGAACTCATTGTCATGTTCAAGAAACCAATTTGAAATGATTCGAGCTTTGTGACATGGTGCATTATCCTGCTGGAAGTAGCCATCAGAGAATGGGTACATGGTGGTCATAAAGGGATGGACATGGTCAGAAACAATGCTCAGGTAGGCCGTGGCATTTAAACGATGCCCAATCAGCACTAAGGGGCCTAAAGTGTGCCAAGAAAACATCCCCTACACCATTACACCACCACCACCAGCCTGCACAGTGGTAACAAGGCATGATGGATCCATGTTCTCATTCTGTTTACGCCAAATTCTGACTCTACCATCTGAATGTCTCAACAGAAATCGAGACTCATCAGACCAGGCAACATTTTTCCAGTCTTCAACTGTCCAATTTTGGCTCATGCAAATTGTAGCCTCTTTTTTCTATTTGTAGTGGAGATGAGTGGTACCCGGTGGGGTCTTCTGCTGTTGTAGCCCATCCGCCTCAAGGTTGTGCGTGTTGTGGCTTCACAAATGCTTTGCTGCATACCTCGGTTGTAACGAGTGGTTATTTCAGTCAAAGTTGCTCTTCTATCAGCTTGAATCAGTCGGCCCATTCTCCTCTGACCTCTAGCATCAACAAGGCATTATATCGCCCACAGGACTGCCACATACTGGATGTTTTTTCCCTTTTCACACCATTCTTTGTAAACCCTAGAAATGGTTGTGCGTGAAAATCCCAGTAACTGAGCAGATTGTGAAATACTCAGACCGGCCCGTCTGGCACCAACAACCATGCCATGCTCAAAATGGCTTAAATCACCTTTCTTTCCCATTCTGACATTCAGTTTGGAGTTCAGGAGATTGTCTTGACCAGGACCACACCCCTAAATGCATTGAAGCAACTGCCATGTGATTGGTTGATTAGATAATTGCATTAATGAGAAATTGAACAGGTGTTCCTAATAATCCTTTAGGTGAGTGTACATTATGAATACATCTATAATGCACAATACATAAAGGCTTTAGGTGGTACTATTTTTTAATATTACTTTTATTTCCATTTCTTTCTTTTTTTTTCTAATTTTAGTGCTTCAACTTAAACTTATTTTAGTTAGTTGCCAAGTAAACATGCCTAATTCTTCATTGACGACCATTCAAAAATAGCTGCATATTCTGATGGAATGTATATATATATATATATATATATATATATATATATATATATATATATATATATATATATATATATATATATATATATATATATTTTTGCAAGCAACAAATACATTATATTATTATATCAGTATATTACTGTATATAACAATAATTTATATTACATAAAGATTTATGATTTATGAGTTAGTTAGTTAGTTAGTTAGTTAGTTAGTTAGTTAGTTAGTTAGTTAGTTAGTTAGTTAGTTAGTTAGTTAGTTAGAAGTGAAATGATAATTTATAAAAAAAAATGTATCTGCTCAGCCAGTTGCATCTGGATTCATCCAATAAAATTAAAGCGACATGAGGCGGTGCACATTCCCATGTCACTTTTGGCTTAAATGAACAAATCAGTGAAACAGAGAGTGTAACCAGAGGTGAGAGAGAGAGAGAGAGAGCGAGAGAGAGAGAGACACAGCTGTACAAGCTTTCACATATGTATCTTTCCTCCTCTCTGTCTGACTGTTTGACATGTGGTTTGACTTGGCTTGTGCCAGATGAGCTCTTCCTCTGACAGCTGGATCCAGGCCGATCAATTCTCCCGGGTCCACCTGTCAGTCCGCGTTTCCTAACACCGTCTAAAGTAGCGCTGGCAGCCCTTCTCTGTCCTTCTCTACTGTCATTCTCTGTCCTCTCCACTATCTCTTTCTCTTTATAATTCAGAGTTAATTTAGAGAGCGTTCTGCACTCGCTTGCTGTAATGTACCTTCTCTATTCGGTTCGTGCAGGGTTAATGTGGTGAGTGTCAAGAACCATTAGCGTTCAGTATCAGCGGACCCCAACGGACCCCTGGTGATGCGATATGTATCTCAAGATGCAGCACAACTAGATTTATGTTTTATGGCAGATAAATTCATCAGTATTGGCTAAAATGTTTTGAGTTGTTTCTACGCCATTCCCAGCGTGTTGCTTGGTGGTTGCTAAGATATTCTGAGTGGTTGCTAGGGTGTTGTTTGGTGACAAAAGTGGCCCTCTTTTTAAACCTCTACAATTTAAAATTATATGCCCTTGACAGACACTTTTATCCCCAATGTCCCCTCAATGTCTGTGCACTGTAAAAAAATATTGTTGGTTTAGTAAGTAACCTGGTTGCCTTAAAATGAGTTAATTGAACAGTTTATACAATGAAGGAAATGGGTTTAATAAATAGAAACTCAAAATATTATTGTATCTGAACCACATAAATAAAATAAAAATTTGTTATAAATAATGAAAATAGCACAATTTGGCATGTTTCACTGCATTATAACAAATAAAACACAATTATGCAATATGCTTACAAAATCTATTTGAATAAAGGGTGATGTCAATTCTCAAAAATGTTCATTGTATTAACTCAAATTTTTAATTTCAATGAACTTAAAATTTTAAGGCAACCAGGTAACTTACTTTTTAAATATTTTTTACAGTGTGGTTATGGCCCTGATTTAAGTTGAAATGATTTAAACATCCAAGTTGATTGTACTTTTAATTTTAAGCAGCAACTTTTTTACTGTAGGAATCAGTTTATTAATTTCATTTGAGAATCAATGCAAGGCCGTGACCATGACCGTGACCATGAACATTGGGGAGGACCAATGTTTTTTTTTGTTGTTTTTTTTTTAAGGGGGAGGGGTGGTTTATTTAAAGAAATTAAATAATTAAAGGATTAAAAGGGATTTAAGGGGATAAATAAATATAAATGGTAAAATAAGTAATTATAGCCTATATATTTGTGAAATAATCCATTTAAACTCTATGCAAATAATAGTTTATTTGAAAAAATGCACATTTTCACTCTTGTTTGAATGTCTAATATGTCTCGTTACATTCAGTTATGAATGACATCATCATTTAAATGATAGCATATTTTCAATTAATGGCAAAATTACATGAAAAAAGTTTGCATCACTGTATGTTACTGTGGGTCGTTAAACATATCCACTGTAAAACAGTTTTCAAATATTAAATGTTTAGCTAGTTATATCTTATCATGCTCGCACTCTTTCACTGTAAAAACTAAAAGCATTGCATTGGAAATTCACACTGTCTTCAGTGAACATAAGCCCCGCCTTCTTTGATCTGATTTGGCCATCATTTTAACAAGCGCTGTTAGACCGCTCAGGCAGACCAGCCTAAAAATGTAACTTTTTAAATGTCTGTCAACAAACAGAGCGGTACGTGATGGAGAAGAACATTAAGAAATATCATATATTGGAGGGGACAATTTGGCCATTTCCAATTATTGTGGGGGACTTGTCCCCCTCAATGCCTATGGTGGTTACGCCCTGAATCAATGCCATAATAACTTTGATGTTGCTAGCACTACTATAATTTTGAGTTAAAACTTAAAATATAATAATAAATATAAGCAACAGTAATGCTGATGTTTAATCACCATGATAAAGTCCAGACAATTTCATCCAAGTGTCTGATTTGAAATTCCAGGCCTCACAGGAAATGCTCTGTGATCTTTAATTGATCAGAGTGTGCTATCAACGCCTGGACTTAATACTCTCATTTACGTTAGTCTAATAAAATGAAAAACTAAATTAAGTTGAAAGCTATGTTATGAATGCAGTTTTAGAGAGACATTTTCAAATTAATATATCACGCTGAAGCTGTCATTAGGAATTAACAAGACTCAGTTCAGTGTTGACATATTGAGGACAATCCGTGATTTTTTTTATCTGCAGTACGGTATAAAATCTGCACTGTTAAAGGAGTCATATCCTATATATATTTTTTTATTCAGAACAGTTAGCTTTATATTGTATTGTCCGATTGTGAATTGAGTGGCCAAATACTTTTTGGGGCACTGTTGGTACTGCAATATAAAACATAAACACTTTGCTAATGGTAAAAAGACGTTTGTAATAATTATTTTTCCACCCTATGGACAAATGTAGAAATGCATTGATCCCTTCATTTTGATTAAGGTTTTCATTTCAGTAAGTTTTAATGTTTTGTTCAAGCACTCACAAAATGGATTATATATATATATATATATATATATATATATATATATATATATATATATATATATATATATATATATATATATATATATAATGAAAATCCTGTCATAATTATTTTGTTTTCCTGCAACAGTTTGCTTAACGCTGCATAGTCTCAATCTTTGAGGTGAGAGACATTGTCATATTTTATATTTAACTCAACATGCCATCCTGTCCTCCACCTGCAAACATTCTAGACTGCTTAGTCATCAGCATTTCCAAAGTTTGAGTACACATTAAATATTAAGCTTAAAGTCCCCATGACATCAAAATAGACCATTATTTTTTAAAGGAATATTGTAGTTTATTATAAATAATTTATCTACACATAATTTATTTTAATTCATGTGCCCTTGTAATCTTGGACCCACTTTATATTAGCTGGCCTTAACTACTATGTACTAACATTTAAATTAATAATTTGATACAATGCAATAATTGTGTACATATGTGTTTTTACATTGTACTATATTTAAAAAAAATACCTGCATGTAATTACATCTGTAATTAATTTCTGTCATTACATTTATAATTACACTGTTGACACTTCCCTTACACCTAACCTTACCCTTAAACTTACCCATACCACCACACCTGTCCCTAACTCTACCCTTAAACTTACCCATACCACCACACCTGTCCCTAACTTACCCTTAAACTGGCCCATACCACCACACCTGTCCCTAACTCTACCCTTAACCTTACCCATACCACCACACCTGTCCCTAACTCTACCCTTAAACTTACCCATACCACCACACCTGTCCCTAACCCTACCCTTAAACTTACCCATACACCACACCTGTCCCTAACCCTACCCTTAAACTTACCCATACCACCACACCTGTCCCTAACCCTACCCTTAAACTTACCCATACCACCACACCTGTCCCTAACCCTACCCTTAACCTTACCCATACCACCACACCTGTCCCTAACCCTACCCTTAAACTTACCCACACCACCACACCTGTCCCTAACCCTACCCTTAAACTTATCCATACCACCACACCTGTCCCTAACCCTACCCTTAAACTTACCCACACCACCACACCTGTCCCTAACCCTACCCTTAAACTTACCCATACCACCACACCTGTCCCTAACCCTAAACTTAAACTTACCCATACCACCACACCTGTCCCTAACCCTACCCTTAAACTTACCCATACACCACACCTGTCCCTAACCCTACCCTTAAACTTACCCATACCACCACACCTGTCCCTAACCCTACCCTTAAACTTACCCATACCACCACACCTGTCCCTAACCCTACCCTTAACCTTACCCATACCACCACACCTGTCCCTAACCCTACCCTTAAACTTACCCACACCACCACACCTGTCCCTAACCCTACCCTTAAACTTATCCATACCACCACACCTGTCCCTAACCCTACCCTTAAACTTACCCACACCACCACACCTGTCCCTAACCCTACCCTTAAACTTACCCATACCACCCCTAACTTTCCCTAAACTTACCCATACCACCACACCTGTCCCTAACCCACCCTTAAACTAACCCATACCACCACACCTGTCCCTAACCCTACCCTTAAACTAACCCATACCACCACACCTGTCCCTAACCCTACCCTTAAACTTACCCATACCACCACACACTGTCCAACCCTACCCTTAACCTGTCCCATACCACCACACCTGTCCCTAACCCTACCCTAAACTTACCCACCACCACACCTGTCCCTAACCCTACCCTTAAACTTATCCATACCACCACACCTGTCCCTAACCCTACCCTTTAAACTTACCCACACCACCACACCTGTCCCTAACCCTACCCTTAAAACTTACCCATACCACCACACCTGTCCCTAACCCTACCCTTAAACTTACCCATACCACCACACCTGTCCCTAACCCTACCCTTAAACTAACCCATACCACCACACCTGTCCCTAACCCTACCCTTAAACTAACCCATACCACCACACCTGTCCCTAACCCTACCCTTAAACTAACCCATACCACCACACCTGTCCCTAACCCTACCCTTAACCTTACCCATACCACCACACCTGTCCCTAACCCTACCCTTAAACTCACCCATACCACCACACCTGTCCCTAACCCTACCCTTAAACTAACCCATACCACCACACCTGTCCCTAACCCTACCCTTAAACTAACCCATACCACCACACCTGTCCCTAACCCTACCCTTAACCTTACCCATACCACCACACCTGTCCCTAACCCTACCCTTAACCTTACCCATACCACCACACCTGTCCCTAACCCTACCCTTAAACTTACCCGTACCACCACACCTGTCCCTAACTCTACCCTTAAACTTACCCATACCACCACACCTGTCCCTAACCCTACCCTTACACTTACCCATACCACCACACCTGTCCCTAACTTTACCCGTATCCCACCTCAGTACCAGCAAGTGTATTGCAATACAATATGAACACAATAAGTACATTGTACTTATTTTTTGATGTAAGTACATAGTACTTAAGCCCACCTATAACGTGGGACTGTAACTTCGGAACCCTCACAACAACATCTCTTCTCTGATGATGTATTTGCTGGCATGAGGGTGGGATCAACCGGTAGAGATCCAACCACAATGATCACAACAACCGCCACAACGATCCAATCGATTCCTGATGGAAAAATCAAGTCCTGCCCTACATTTTTCTTGTTTGAGAAGCTACATCATTCAGATATATCGCACAATAATGGTATGATAATGACGTCACACACAAGTTGATTGCATTCCTGTAAACTGGTTGGAAAACTAAGATGGACGTGTCGAAATACCAACACATAAAAAAGCAGTATTTTGCACAGATAACCCCGAAGTATCATGTCCACAAATAGAGGCTGGATAATACTGTGTGCACCACTGAGTTTATTGAGGCACAGACAAACAGTAATGCTAATAAACATTATATTACTACTGTTTTACTACAGTTGAGCAGCCATATTAGATTCTGATGTCAAGGTTGTTGCACTTCCACTGAGTTTCCCAGTTGCAGAGTGACAGAGAACTAAGAATTTCCCACTTTCCGAGGACAAATAGAACACACTGTTACATTACACGCACTGTCCATGAGACAGAGCAGGATGTGGAAAAGCGAATTATAGGCTACTTTGTGCTTTAATGTTCACTTATTAGTTCGGCCTCTTTCCACAGACATGTTGTTAGTGTTTTTAATACCTTTGCCCCTGTGTGTTTTCATTTTATTCCGTGACCGCATGTCGCAGTAATTTATCAAACCTGCCTGCATGTGAACTTGTGTCGTGATTAATTGTTGTGTTTTGGGGTAATATGTGAGCACCAAATATATGGTCTTGTCATTTATCATGAGAATTCACCACAGGGACATAAAGTTCATACGGCACTGGAAATATTAATGGTCCCCGAAAAAACATAATTAATCAGTCACACGGCTTGAGCAGTAAACGCTAATGTGCTAATGTATCGGCTTTCTCGCCAATGCTCTCAGGTCTCTTGATACCTTACATGCATCAAAACTGTATGGACTGACATATTTTCCACATACATTCAGTGGATCTCATCTGGCTTTGCTTCAGGACCTATATGATATCAAGTTGTGTAGCAATCAGCACAGTAGCAATCATGTTTCAAATAAAAATGTCTTTAAAATTAAATTTCTTATGCATGTATTTAGTTCAGTAGGATCAGGTTCTTAGACAGATAGACAGACAGACAGACAACTAGACAGACAGCTAGACAGATGATAGATAGACAGACAGACAACTAGACAGACAGATAGCTAGACAGACAGACAGACAGCTAGACAGACAGATAGCTAGACAGACAGACAGACAGACAGACAGCTAGACAGACGATATATAGATAGACAGACAGACAATAGATAGATAGATAGAGACAGACAGACAGGCAGACAGACAATAGATAGATGATAGATAGATAGACAGACAGACAGACAGACAGCTAGACAGACGATATATAGATACAGACAGACAATAGATAGATAGATAGATAGATAGATAGATAGATAGATAGATAGATAGATAGATAGATAGATAGACAGACAGACAGACAGACAGACAGACAGACAGACAGACAGATAGATAGATAGATAGATAGATAGATAGATAGATAGATAGATAGATAGACAGACAGACAGACAGACAGATAGATAGATAGATAGATAGATAGATAGATAGATAGATAGATAGATAGATAGATAGATAGATAGATAGATATAGATAGATAGATAGATAGATAGATAGATAGATATAGATAGATAGACAGACAGACAGATGATAGATAGATAGACAGACAGACAGACAGACAGACAGACAGACAGACAGACAGACAGATAGATAGATAGATAGATAGATAGATAGATAGATAGATAGATAGATAGATAGATAGATAGATAGATAGATAGATAGATAGATAGATAGATAGATAGATAGATAGATAGATAGATAGATAGACAATAGATAGATAGATAGATAGATAGATAGACAGACAATAGACAGACAGACAGATAGATAGATAGATAGATAGATATAGATAGATAGATAGATAGATAGATAGATAGATAGATAGATAGATAGATAGATAGATAGATAGATAGATAGAATCTTATAATAACTAAGTAATAATATTATTTTAGGAATAGTATTAATATGAGTTACAGCCCTCCTAGAAACAATCTAGTGTCCTTTGTTCCCTTTATGAACTATGCTAAGATCAGCATTACGGCCATACTGGGTGAGTACATAAAACATTTATTAGCTTTCATGCAACGCTTGCTGCCGATGTGCTCATCAGAGAAAGTTAGCACGGAAGTCTCACGGAAAAAGCATGAAAAACGTACATGTTTTTCTGCAGATTTAAAGATGATAAAAGAGCTGAAAAGACTCTCACGTATCAGATGTACAATTTCCTTTGCTGTCAGCATGATCTTGTTGCTTGTGGCCGTGTCCTTCTTTGACGACCATCTTGAGTCTGACTGTGGTAATCCTTTTTGTCTGTGTGTGTACAATTTGTTCCCCCCACTTTCCTTGGTAGTGGCATGAAATAAAGCCTTAGGTACAAGAAGAGCAATAATCTGTTGGCACATCGAAATCTATAAAAAGTCTGGCCACGTCTTCAGCATTGGACAGTGATCTATGGGGCATGATAGGGAATTGATTAGCCTCTGTTTGCTCGTAGCATCTCGCAGTAGTGAAGTTAGGTACAAGCAAGCAAGGAACCTGTCATCGCACATTTATGCTGCCGAAGGAATGAGTTCCCCCTCACCCCACGCGTTTTTGAAATTGAAGCATGCCCTTTCCAAACACGCTGGGAAATCCACATTTTCACATGTCCTTCCAATACTGGGCCAGCGAGAGCCTTAAGCACTTGACAAAAACACACAAAAAAACAATCCTTTAGCACGTCTGCCAACAGCAAAGAGGGGGATAAAAGAAAACAACAAACAAACATTAATCTCGTTCTTTAATTTATTCATTTCAGCCATGATTCTGGCTGGGTGAAAACCCCTGCTTGCTGCGTTCAGGGGAGTGATGGCGTTTTTGCGGAGCGTTAATCTCACAGGAGCAGCTGTGTGTGGAGGATTAGGTTCTGATAGAGAGCCGGTCCCGCTGATTGGACGACGGAGCTGTTCACACATCAACACCAAAGTCCGTCAGACAGCGGTTAGAGCCCGAGTCCGCTCTAACATTAGCATAGCCCAGCAGCACCGGCCTTCACACCACATTCACATCAAAGCGCTGATGAGCTCTTAAAAGAAGACACTAATTTAAGCTCAGCTGTTTCCCCCGCAGTGGCTTTTACTTGTGCTGTCCTTCACCTTCACTTGTGGTAAACTGAACTTGAAAATTCTAATCTATACAAGAGTTTGTGTGGTACATTTGAGCTTGGGAAGCATATGAGCACCCTAGCAACACCCTAGCAACCACTTAATGTAGCAACCAATACGCTTAAAAACAGCCTATAAGTACAGTTCTGTAGGCTCGGACCAGATGGGATAGCCTTTGTTGCCCTTGTGCATCGATGAGCTTTGGGCGCCTAACACGCTGGTTTGTGGTTTGTCCCTCCTCGGACAAAATTCTCACCACTGCTGACCGGGAGTTTCAGAGATACTCTGACCCAGTCTGCCGCTTGTTAAAGTCGCACAGATCTTTATTCCTGCCCATTTCTCCAACATCCAACAAATCTAATCTACCCAGATCTTAATATGTGGCCTTGGTAGGAGAAGATCAACGAAATTCACTTCAACTGTGACTGGTCATAATGTTTTGGCTTGTCAGTGTGTGTGTGTGTGTGTGTGTGTGTGTGTGTGTGTGTGTGTGTGTGTGTGTGTGTGTGTGTATGTTGAACAATTTCTTTTTACAAAAAGTAAAGAAAAAAATATATAATTTTGATCTACTCCAATTTTCATTTTGTATCTTATGTTATGTATGTCTTCCGCAATAGCAAATGCAATAGCAGACCAAAAAACGATTCCAATTTCCAGGTGTTTTTTTTTTTTTTTCCACCAATGAAAGGCCTTTTAAGCATTCTGTTCTGCACAGGCAATCTCTCTTGGCCATGTATACATTGTTTGGTAATCAATCCATCTATCTGGGCTGAAATGTTAAATGGTTCTGGCTAGACAAATCACTCTGGCTGAAGAAGGCAAACCTATATGTCGTTTGTGGCATTGTGAGTAACACCTGTGTACATTGTGGTAAAGTGACCTTTTAAGCTTTGATTGGCGTGTCAGGAAGCTTGTGTGCGAATGACACTTTGCTGATGTGTTCAACAACAGACAAATGTCAAGATTGTGTTTGAGTGGGTGGAAAATAAGAGCAATGGCTATGTGATTGTGTGTATGTGCATATGTGATGTGCGACGGCTTTATGTATGGATGCTGATGCTAATGTATGCATTTGTGTGGGTTTCGCGTGTGTGCGTGCGTATGCATATGCACCTATTTGATTTACAAATACTAACCCGGGACATTAAATAAAGAACTGAAATTATATCTGCTCTTCTACCATATTACTAATGCATTTATCTGTTGATTTGTTGTGAAGGCCTTGTAACAATACATACTCCATGCTGATTTAGAGGCATGAAACAGTAAAACCGTCCATAACTTCAAGGGGGCTTAAGCAAAACTCATTCTTTTATTCATGACCACACAAATCACATGAAACAGGATCGGGACCCATTTCAATCGCTCTTTAAGGCAAAGATCCTTCTTGTTCTTCAAACACGGCATGCAGACTTGATGCACCAAGTGGAAAATCCCCGAAACTTCTGAGCCACCTCGGCAGAACCGTGACTGTTCAACTTTTAAACTCGCTCGCTGGAGATGCTCCAAATTATTAATGGAAGTACATTTTCCTGCCCATGGTTGCCCGGTCGTTAGTCCTGACACTTTTTCTGATTAACAAGGTGTTCGTATGTGATTAACGCCGATCTGATTGGGCTGTCAATCTTCCAAATAGACGCCTTACCGCCACTCAACCCACGGCTGTTTCTGTCCAAATGGGTCAGTATGGACGCCTCTCGCACTTCTTCATCGTAACGATCCGAATAGCCCTCAGTAAATTTCCCGCTGTCTGTATCGATACGTGCACCCATGGGACGCGAGCCCGCTGCACTTTTAAAGCTTATGGCCACGTCTTTTTGCCCGTCAGCAGCCAGAGGATACAGCGGGGTCAGTGGGGCTAGACTGGAGGTCAAAGGCTGTAATGTTCACCATATTTTATGATGGGCATCAATTGGAGGAACTGTCCCGTCAGCAATAACAGGTTGTCTTCTCCAGTGCTAGTTGCGGTTTTGTGCGGGCATCCCTTTTTCTTCGTACTGTATGCTGATATATGATGTGGATCTGGGGTTTTCAAACTGGGGACTGTAAAAAGAGCTAGGGGGCTCGTGGAAATGTTTAGAGAAAAAAATAAATAAATAAATAAAAGTGTTACATGTGTGCATCGGTAATTACAAGTTACAATTAATCAAAAATAAGATTAAAATAAAAACAACTAAATAAGATTAAACCTAATAATAAAAAGGATTAAAATAAATAAATTAAAAACCTATACAATAAACAAGTAAATCAATAAAAATAAAAAAATATGTAAAAAAAAAAAAAAAAAATACAGTAGCTACTTAGGTTAGCAAAAAGAGTGCTAAGGAGTCTGTGGAAAAGTTTATTAAAAAGTGTAAAAAAACAAACAAAACAAAAAAATATATTAAAATAAATAATTAACATAAATAACATTTGTTTAAAATAAATGCATAAAAATAATTGTACTATGAGTGAAAAAAAAAATTCTATTTTAGACATATTTATAATATAATTTTTTTTTTTTTTGCCATATAAATTTTGTCTTTATATAAGAAGCTATATAGATGCCTTTTTAGGATGGGGGTCCCTGGCTGAAGGATGATCATATTTAGGGGGCCATGGCATCTAAAAGATTGAAAACCCCTGAAGTGGATAATCACATTCTGAGAGAGTGATTATTATATTATTATTTTACATGATGCATCTTCTGTCATGCATAGGAAGCCATTAATCGATTCATTTTAATCCAATATGTGCCTGTATGCGTTAAAATGTCATTCAACACATACATTACACATCCAATTTCATATCTTTTTCCCCCCTTAAAGTTTGCATCGTATTGATCGATCTCCATCTCTGTTAGCACTCGGTTTGCACATGCAAACGTCATTAGAAGCTACTTTATCAAAATGATCCTTTAACTCGTGGAGTTTGACCCGTGTGCACCCATTCAAAGTCATTATCCAAACAGTCCTGACCCCGTGACCTCTGGGGAAAAAGTATTGCGGAGCTTGGTATCATCTCATCTTCTTTTCAGACTTCGAATACCTCATCTCGGTGCCTCGCTGATAAGATACGTTTCCTTGTTACTTACTGCTATAGTTCAATTATCTCTGTTAATAAATGGATCTCTGTATCAGGACTGCTCGCTACGACTCGAGAACATAAATTCTTAATGCAAAATTGATCCATGTCAGATTCCCTTCGGAGAATCAATCACAGGCGATCGATGCAACGCAATATGCTACTGGTCCACTGGTTTAGATGTGTATTTTATCAAACATGTGAACTTTCCTTTTCTCTGAAGCTGGGGACTTAATGCACGGCGAAAGCAGGGAGGAAAACGGCCTGGCGGGAGTTGATTATTGACCACGGTACAATGTTAACAGGAATGAGCAATGCAGCAGGACTCATCAGAAAATGAACATACATCATACATACACACACACACACACACACACACACACAAGCTAGAAAGCGCCTCACCCTGGCTGCTGGTGGTGTATGACAGGCCATTTGTTATCTCCAACAGATTCATTTTCAGCCAAACGCAGGAGTCCCAGTGACAAATACTGTCCATGGCATGTTTTACTGTGGTTCTTCACCTTACCCGTAAATACAGCCTTTCTGAGCACCCCCAAAACCCCTGAGCTGTCTTCCCACCTCGGTTAGGTCTGAAATAAATTGAGCTCTGCCATGAATTTATTTTAGCTTTTGCCATATTTATTAACTGGGGAGATTCCCTATTTTCAGGGGCAGAGCAGTGTATTAATTCAGAAAAACTCCACAACCCTTAAATCAGGCGGATGTCAAAAGCGGTTCCTCTAGCATTTCTCGCTGCCCTTGTGATGGAAGCCTTTCACCCCTGTTAGCCTGCACCAAGAGCTTTGGGAAAGTTGTTATCCAGTGGAAATTTCAAAAGGTGTTCTCCGGTCTTGTACCATTGACTCAGACTCCAGCTTTTTTTCCCCCTGATGGATTTATGTGGCACATAAATTCAGTGCACTACTCTGAGCCTGTGGCAAGTGTTCCCAACATTGCTGGGGTGCCTCTTTTTTTCCCCTTTTTTTAATATAAAATCCATATCGCTTTTGCTGAAATCATATTCCTGTTACTTCTTGGAACTAAATGCTAGCTCTGCAGTTGTAAAAACAGATGGATTGAATTAGTTTGAGGTTTTGTCGTATTTGCACTTTTGAAAAGTATTCTAGAATCTATGCGGTGACATTTAGTTTAGGGTCCAGGATATTGGCTGTTTATTAGTACTTACAAAGCACAAATTAATTCCTTATTCTGCATGCATATTCCACATTCCAAATCCTACCCAATACCTACCCTTAACAACTACCTTACTGACTATTATTAAGCAGTAACTAGAAGTTTAGAGAGGCAAAAGTCATAGTTAATAGGGTCCAATAGAACTGGACCCCAATCTTACAGTTCACCCAAAAAATGAAAATTAGCCCATGATTTACTCACCCTCAGTGGCAATGAATGGCAGCTCAAAATTTGAATCCCCAAAAAGTGCATCCATCCATTATAAAAGTGCTCCACACAGCTCCAGGGGGTTAATAAGGACCATCTGAAGTGAATTGATGGGTTTGTGTAAGAAAAATATTAATATTTAAAACTTTATAAAGTAAAATATCTAGCTTCCGGCAGACCGCCTTCCATATTCAACTTACGGAAAAAGCGTAACTGGCATGGCGATGATGTCAGATGTAACCTAAGCATTTTGAACTGCGAGAGGCGTTACACTTTCTTCGTAAGTTGAATACGGAAGGCGGTCCGCCGGAATAGGATATGGATATTTTTCATACACAAACCCATTGATTCACTTCAGAAGGCCTTTATTAACCCCCCAGAGCTGTGTGGAGAATGGCTCGAGGGTGAGTAAATTGTGGGATACATTTTTGGGTGAACTATCCCTTTATCTCCCTGTGATATACATACACCAGTAGGTGTTTGACAAGTCATCATCTAATAAGTGAGTTCATTCAGTCAACCAATTCGTTCAATAACACTTGCTCAATTCAGAACCGCATACTAGTATACTACTCACATTACTTTTACTTCTATAGCAGAAATAGTAAAAGTAGTATGCGGTTCCGAATTCAGTAACTGATTCAGGAACGAAGCAAGTGACCGTCTTTATGTGAGTTTATGCAGTCACATCGTAGTGCTGTAAAATTTCACAGGGGCAAAATCCAATGCAATTTCAATAGGAATCCACCCAAAAAGGAGTCTTGCTTGAGGGTGGAAAAGTTCCCCACGCTTCTCACATTCATTCAGAAAAGAAACATGCGATTGAGTGAGGCAGTATATCAAATCAATCGATTCACTAAAAAACACCAGTTCATTCAGGACCAAAATACGTATCAGTGAGTCGCTGAATGATTCTTTCAAACGATTTGTTCAAATAACTGATTCGTTCAGTAATGGAACACTGTTAATGTGTGTTATGCTCGGACGCAAAGGTTAGTTCTCTTTTGGCTTTATTTAAAAAACATATTTATAACATATTTAACGTAATATTGTCTAAAACCAATATCACTCTCACAATCGTGCTGTTGATCTGAATATCATCCAAAAATCATCACTCTTATCACTTGCTCCTGATATTAATTAATTATAATTATAATTAATTAATAATAATAAATTATAATTTGTCGTACACTAATCTCATATATGCAGTTTAGCTGACTGTTATGATGTGAAGTACATATTTTGGTAGCTTATATGTATGTGTTTTCTTAATTGTTATTCAACCACACCATCGTGGCCATTATGTTCTAGCAATACGCTAGTCCATCAAATCATATTTTGTTCATCCAAACTTAATGCAGCCTAGTACTCTCGTTTGCTTACCCCTGTCAGTTTTCTGTGAAGACATTTAAGTTTGCTATTTTTTTCCTAAAGACAAGACCTTTAAAAAAACAAACAGGAGAATCAGCATGTATATGGCATTCTTTGTGTGTCGAATATTTAAAGCAAAATTTTATTATTCTTTTTTTTTTTTTTTTTTTTTTTTTTTTTTACAGTAGGTCAAATCTAGCCACTTTATACTCAGAATGTTAGAGCCAAAGTTTAAAAAAGAAAAGACAAAATGACGTATTGAGTCAGAGCAGCAGAAGCATCCAGAGGCATTTCACTGCCTAACATGAAAAGCGATCCTATTTTCTGAGAGCGAGGCAGAGAGAAAGAGGAGAAATATTTCATTAAGAAGCATCTGACTCCAGTCTGAGTGCCGCCTCTCTGCTGCTTATCCCTGAGAAGCCATATTTCCAGCCAGTTATGGGACCATAAATTACCTATTGACTACCTTATTATGCTTATTCGATTTGCTGTGATCAAGAGGGTTATTGAGGTGTCAGGCCCGAGTGCCAGGTTTGATAGAGCCTGTCTGGATGCCAGACGCTGCCAGGGAGATCTCACAAGCCCAAACTGTACCTGAGTGAGTCTGAGGCCTCGTGCAATCAAGGAAGTTGATAGTTCTAATGGAAGGATTGGGAGCTTCGACTGAATGCCAGATTGGCACTCATCTGCAGAAAGTCTCTTATGGAGACAGATGAACTTATGGTCTTCCGGTCTAGACTGCATGGGCACACTAGCTGTGGTTGACATCACAGGGCTAGTTAAAATGTTTCTGCACGTTAGACTAAGAATGGCACCAGTGCACAAGCTGTCTGGTATTGTGGATAAAGTCAATGGCTGTGCTGAAACTGTAACACTTTCCCTGCCAACATTTTTGATAAATTTCACAAAAATGTCATGGCCCCCAGAATATTTAGTTGTATGAATGTCTGAACATGCAATAGATCAAAAGAAAGAATAGACCCTCTGCTTTAAAAAAAAAACAAAAAGCTGAGACAATCGTGTTTTTGCAAAATACTACATCTGGAAGTTTATCAAAACATAGACAGAGTAGATCAAGTCCATCAATACCCCCAAAGCTTCACAGTCCTATTGCTCGTCAGCATTTCATTCTGTAATGTTAGGCGGTTTTGATAAATGCTTAATGTTGATTATTGCGTTATTGATTACATATGCTATTGCTTGTTTCTGCATTTTTTTCACCTGTGTTCTGTACTCTTTCAGATGATTCAGATGATGCATAATAGCACCCCCTACCTTATAACATTAAAAATACGGAAAACTGTAAATACACTTCTTTGGTGGGGAAAGAGTTAAGGTACACTATGTAACTTTTGGCCCTCCATCAGTTAAAAAAATAAAAATAAAATAAATAAATAATAAAACATTAACTACTAGGCTTAAGAGATGTAACCAGTTTAGGTGGAAAGGATCTCAGTCTGACTAGCAGAAGATGTTACTGTAGCTTTACCCATTAATAGACACGGTACTTCCTTGAAAATGAATTCCAACACAGCGCTACAGCAACCGTAATGAAATGAGCCTTCACAAGAGATAATGCTTTACAATCAACTCTGTTAGAGAGCTACATATCTCACACATGATTTTTTATTTAATAATCTTATAAGGCAGCAACTACAAACCCAATTCCAAAAAAGTTGGGACACTGTAGAAATTGTGAATAAAAAAGGAATGCAATAATTTACAAATCTCATAAACATATTTTATTCTCAATATATTTTTTTGGAATCGGGTTTGTACTTTAGGTATGTGATGCCTAAAATTTGGACTAAAAGTTTTTGTTGCCCTTTAATGCCTAAAAATGAGCAATGTTTCACTATTTCCACCAATGCTTTCAACACACAAAAACACAAGTCTTAACTTTCAAATGTAAAAAATCTTTTTGTTTCAGCCATTCAACAGATGGTTATACAGAAGCCAAACAATGGCTATATTCAAAATGCATACTCTCTTATAGGTACTTATTAAGTAATTACTTTGTGACCGCTAAAAATAGTATGTTCTAGTATGAATTTGTTTAATATAGGGATGTCCGGAGCTGATCTCAAGGTTTGTCAGCTGTCACGCAGGTGTCGCACAGTAGGTGGCGATATGTTCAAGTGCCATTAAAAGGAATCCCTAGTGTCGTATGAATGTAATTAAGACTACATCCGCCATGTTGTTATTATCATGTGACTACCAGTGTCAGTTCACTGCAATTCACAAATCCTCTCCCGTGGCCTCATGGGATAGTAAAGTGTCCATCGTATGCGCACTTCAGAATCTCGTTGGAAGAATAATCATCTAGGTACTTTTTGCCCACGGTTTTATGACTGTGAATTAGGACATATAATGTTTTTTCACCTATTATATAGTAGGGAATTATGCGATTTCGGATGCAGCCAAAAAGTCGATGAGAATGGACTTACGCAAAAGGTTATTGAGGTCTCTTATCCTGGATGTTCTAAAGTCTCTTAATCAGTTGACGTAAGAAGTCATGAGGACTTCTCACTGTTTTTCTGTTTAGCCATTTGAACGAAGCAAGAAGAGGCTAAATGGGAAAACAACATGTTCACTTCATTTCATCTCTTCATTTTTAATTTAATGTGGCATCACGCCTCGCTTACGGTGTGTTAAATTCAGGTTTCATTACCCTGGAACCATGTGGTTCCTCTTGCAGCAACCAGCGGCTGCAAAACTTCATTACCAATATGCTCCACAAATATGCTTTTTACATGCTCGTTTAGAAATGAGCGAGCTCGGTCATTTAGCAGACCGCCATGTGTTGTAATGGAGTTTTCACTCTGGTTGCAGAAGGAGAGAGAGAAGGGAAGAAACTGGAAAAGAGAAAGAAAAAGCACGAGAGGTGCAGACGGGGAGTGTCGAGGAGGGACCGCAGGAAGTCATTAGACAGGTCTGTTAATTGAGTCAGTGAGATGGAGCGTGGAGTGTGTTTGTCTGAGGACCAGACGACCTTCAGCACAGACATGGGCATTAATTAGCGCTCTGTGCACAGGTGAACTCCTCCAAGCCAAATGAGGAGGAGGACAGGCCCATTTTTTCAGGTTTAATGTGGTTTCCAGTGATAATCGAGTCTTTCTTCGTAAAGTGACTGAATTCAAACACGGAGGGCCGTAAACTTTTTCTTATCTTGTATTTTACCTGATTTTCTTTCTGTATCTCATTAACAGCATCAATTCATGCATTCTGGGTCTTGGTTCAACTGTGATAACAGCAATGTGTCTGTCCACTGCCGCATTCCAGATTTTCTCAGATGTAAATGATGATTTTCAGTGATACAGATGCCAGATTTTCACTCGCACGTAGTAACAGTGCAGCAAAATAGAGTGAAAGCTTAGATTTGTGTTTGCATTTTTTATCATCACTTGTCTGATTCCCTTTGAGCGCAGCTGACAAATCCATGGCTCTCTATTCAGCCTCAGCTGACTGTTTTATTTATTTATTTACTCAGGAAAAGCTTCAAAAGCAACGTTGTGAACAGATTTAACTAAAAAAAGACACAAAGCCACTGATCTGACAGCAATCAAAAAATTAAAAAAAGGTTTTTAGCAGCATTATTGAACAAAATAGGAGTAGAAGTTGAAGACTTTAAAACCAAAGTAGAAGAGAATTAGAAATGACAAAGATAACTTCTTTTTAAGAATATGAAGTAGGTGACACCATTTTTACAAGCTGGTATAAGTTCCAATTTACTGTTAAATCTTTAATAGTTTCTCGGACTTCTATGGTCATAAATGCATAGGGAAAAAAAGGGAAAACTAAAACTAATTTTGGTCAAAACAAGGTTCTGACCTTTAAAAACAATGAGGCGGCTGCAGGGTTCAGTCGACACTTGACCCTTCACAAAAAGAGGTCAAAAGGGCCTAAGGTTACACAAATGGCAGAGGTTTGATTTGTTGAATGTGTACCGTTTGGATGAGCCGCAATTTAACGGAGAAGAAAAACACGCCTAAATGTCATTTGTGTGAACACGGCATGTGCCATGGCAATATTTCCCACAGGGAGCCTTGCAGATAAAGTTCAATATGCAGGGAGGCTGTTCCGGTCCAGTGTGTTACATTTAAGGTGTTTCTGATTGCTGTCAGATTGTGTGGTTCAGACGTGCCATTTCATGAACACATAGCAAGATCCAGATGGAAAATATATATATATATCATATACATGCATAATCCAGTCAATGAAAGATAGATTAATTTCTTTACAATTAGGCCTCTTTATGTGTTTGTATAATATCCTTATTTTCGGACATTAAATAGTTAACAGTTAAAGTAACGTATGACCTAATTGTCCTCAGAGACTATGATCACATCACAATCAAAGTACTGAAATCTGAGAATCTTTAGCTTTTTCTCTCTCTGTATCCTGGTGTCTCTCTCACTCATCTGTCTTTTTAAGACCGCTTGAAATGTTTTTCCTGTTTAATTTCACGCTCTCAGAAAAAAGGTAGAGTGGAGGTACAATTTTGTTCCTTGGGGAACAAAACTTATAACTGTACCTTTAAAGGTACACAATTAGTCCTTAGGGTACAATTATACCATTGTTTTCCTCTACTTAGAGCAGGGGTAGGCAAGTTCGGTCCTAAAGAGTCACTGCCCTGCAAAGTTTGGCTCCAACCCTGAAAGACATCTATATAAGCTCTTATTGAGAATTAACAGAGGTTTAGATGTTGCAGGGCTCTACGCTAATATTTTTCTCGAGGAGCACTTGTGCTCCTAAGTCAAACATTTAGGAGCACTTTCTGATCAATAACACACATTCCAATTATAACTTTCCCATTGCAGGATGATATTTGCCACTTTAAATTAATGTCCAGGGGCATTTTTACTATTATAAGAGCAATGTTTTCTAATCTTATTAAATGTATGCATCATCTTTTGTCAATTTCTTCAATTAAAATAGAAAAGTTGTTTTTAAAATGTTAATTTAAACAATAAATTGAGTTAGAACAATTAGACACAATCAGACTGTTACCAATCAAATGAAATCAGCATCAAAAGATCCATCTTTGCACTGTAGAAGTGGCACAGAAGCTCTATCTGAAGTGGGATTTAGACACATTTACATATGTACATGACTGTTTAATGCAGCTCATGGGTAAATAATGTTGCATGAATGTTTTAAATATAAGTTTTTGAATTTAGAAATATGTACAAATTAAACTTTAAAAGTTTGATATTTTAAATAAAATGTCCATGCAAAGTATAAATAGGAAAATAAAACCGCCAGTAGGTGGGGGCAAGTGTTTATGTGTGAGTCATTCATTCATTCAAAACACAGATTCATTTAGAAGAGAATCATTTGGAGATGAGCAACAGTTCTGGTGTGGCTTTGATTTTAGACAGTAAAATAGACAGTATTGTGGCGCTTAATAAATAGAATTACATGATATACTCGCTCATTATATACAATTAGTAATCTTTAAACACGGACTGCAGCTTTAAATGGGTCATGAATTGAGAAATCAACTTTCCCTTGAGCTTTTGATATATAAAAGGTCATGGCAATATAAGAATACCCTGTAAGTTATAAGCTAACCCTTGTTAGTCAAAAAAAAACTTGTATTGACACCAGGCCCAGCAAACGATCGACCTCAGAATATGCCACACCTTGACGTCATTGTGTAGTGAAAAACCGCCTCACCAGAACAAGAGCAATGCCTGATTCTGTAGCCCCGCCCACCGACTCATGCCTGACATGACATAGGCCTACATAGAGCTAAACCGGATCGAACTTCTAAGCAATAAACATGCCACATAAGCTTAATTCGGTTTCCAATATTATGAACGCATGGATGAACTTTATTTTTAATGAATATCCAGCTCACGTGGGGAAGACATTGCGCATTTGTTCCTTCATTTCACCACGTTTTAATTTGTAAACAAGAGACTAGATTTGCAGACAGGATGAGATTACATGAATGAATAAAGCAACACACTAATGTGAGTAAAAATTTTTTTTATATGTGATAGTATTGCATTGTTACAGATTGTTTGACATCTATTGTGTGTATGTGTCTAACTGAACACAACTTAGCACACTGTCAAAGGCTGGAGAATCCTTTATTTGTGGTGTTGTTGGTTAATTGTGATTCGGGATCAGACTCGGACATGTATGGGCCAGGGCTTGCAAAGCCCAACGTCCCGGGGCTATGTGTGTGTGTGTGTACGTACGGTTCACGGTTATATCCACCGATCGGGCGGGCCAAGTAATAAAAAAATTATATTCCAATCAATTGGGTGGATGAGAGATAAATCATTGTGTTTGTTTGATAAAGATATTTTGTGAGCCCTGTGAGCGATTCTTTCCGGTTGCCGTTTCCCCACACGCTTTCAAAACAATCCCTCACGTGTACTCACGGGGAGCTGAAGCCCTTTAATTTCTGAGCTTGTTTATGATTATCCAAATGTGGTATTTTCAGTTCATTTGGCTGCAAAGAAACATCAGCATGAGGCGTCTGGTGTGCATGGCTGCGTCACACCTCTGTTTTACCTTGTAAACAATCTTTGAAGTGTAGTCCATCGCACAAGTTGTTTGCACTTGCTCTGCTGACTGAAGGCATGAAAAGCAGTACGAAACTAACTGTTGCTCAGTGTTGATGCACTTTGGGAGTTGTAGTTTTATTCTGATTGTATTATACATCTATTCATGAGAACTGATTGGGTCACTTGCACCAGTGTGCCCTAAATATTTTTTTTCACAGTCGTACACAGTAATTTTTAGGTCGAAAATACGCCCGAAATGGTTGCAGTGTAGGGCCCTGTGTTGATGTTTTATTAAAAATGTTTGGTCACCATTATGGTGATTAGTGTTTCATTTAGTTAGGCAGTTTGACTCTTGGCTTTTATGTGAGAGTAGTTTTTGTTACAGTGTTAACAAAACACATAATCTGTTCAAATCAAATGAAGCCATAAACAAAAATGTAACAGAAAATGTTATTAACTAATATTCACCAACAATACTTTCTTTCCACAGATCAGATATTCTGAATTTTGATTTTTATATGCATTCTAAGGGAAAAAAAAATTAGACGCACACAGATATCAAGAATCAGCATATGAATTTCAACAATGGTGACATACTTAATGCTGCAATGCATGCTGGGAGCCATGAGTTTTATACTGTGGTGACTTAATAGGGTTGGAACTAAACTCTGCAGGACATCAGCTCTCTAGGACCGAACTTGCATACCCCTGACTTAGAGGTACAAAAATTTGCCCTTAAGGGTACCATCCCAGTGACGGCCACTTGTACAAACCCGATTCCAAAAAAGTTGGGACACTGTACAAATTGTGAATAAAAAAGGAATGCAATAATTTACAAATCTCATAAACTTATATATTATTCACAATAGAATATAGATTACATAACAAATGTTGAAAGTGAGACATTTTGAAATGTCATGCCAAATATTGGCTCATTTTGGATTTCATGAGAGCTACACATTCCAAAAATGTTGGGACAGGTAGCAATAAGAGGCCGGAAAAGTTAAATGTACATATAAGGAACAGCTGAGGGACCAATTTGCAACTTATTAGGTCAATTGGCAACATGATTGGGTATAAAAAGAGCCTCTAAAAAGAGAGAGGAAGTGGCAGTGTCTCTCAGAAGTCAAGTTGGGCAGAAGATCACCAATTCCCCCAATGCTGCAGCCAAAAATAGTGGAGCAATATAAGAAAGGAAATTCTCAGAGAAATATTGAAGTTATCATCATCTACAGTGCATAATATCATCCAAAGATTCAGAGAATCTGGAACAATCTCTGTGCGTAAGGGTCAAGGCCGGAAAACCATACTGGATGCCTGTGATCTTCAGGCCCTTAGACGGCACTGCATCACATACAGGAATGCTACTGTAATGGAAATCACAACATGGGCTCAGGAATACTTCCAGAAAACATTGTCAGTGAACACAATCCACCGTGCCATTTGCCGTTGCCGACTAAAACTCTATAGGTCAAAAAAGAAGCCATATCTAAACATGATCCAGAAGCGCAGGCGTTTTCTCTGGGCCAAGGCTCATTTAAAATGAACTGTGGCAAAGTGGAAAACTGTTCTGTGGTCAGACCAATCAAAATTTGAAGGTCTTTTTGGAAAACTGGGACACCTTGTCTTCCGGGCTAAAGAGGACAAGGACAACCCAAGTTGTTATCAGCACTCAGTTCAGAAGCCTGCATCTCTGATGGTATGGGGTTGCATGAGTGCGTGTGGCATGGGCAGCTTACACATCTGGAAAGGCACCATCAATGCTGAAAGGTATATCCAAGTTCTAGAACAACATATGCTCCCATCCAGACGTCGTCTCTTTCAGGGAAGACCTTGCATTTTCCAACATGACAATGCCAGACCACATACTGCATCAATTACAACATCATGGCTGCGTAGAAGAAGGATCCGGGTACTGAAATGGCCAGCCTGCAGTCCAGATCTTTCACCCATAGAAAACATTTGGCGCATCATAAAGAGGAAGATGCGGCAAAGAAGACAGTTGAGCAACTAGAAGCCTGTATTAGACAAGAATGGGACAACATTCCTATTCCTAAACTTGAGCAACTTGTCTCCTCAGTCCCCAGATGTTTGCAGACTGTTATAAAAAGAAGAGGGGATGCCACACAGTGGGAAACATGGCCTTGTCCCAGCTTTTTTGAGATGTGTTGATGCCATGAAATTTAAAATCAACTTATTTTCCCCTTAAAATGATACATTTTCTCAGTTTAAACATTTGATATGTCATCTATGTTGTATTCTGAATAAAATATTGAAATTTGAAACTTCCACATCATTGCATTCTGTTTGTACAGTATCCCAACTTTTTTGGAATCGGGTTTGTACCTTAAAAGGTACAATTTTGTACTTGCATTGCGTTCATATTTGCGAGCCACTGGGGCAGATTTCAGACTGCCCTGCTTATTTTCATGTTCCCTTTACGGAAACCTTGCTCCAGACCAAGACGATATCAATCCACTTCAACTATATGTCTGCATCAGGTCAGTAACTAGTTGGCATGTCTGTTCTTTGTGTCAAATTAATGAAAGTTCTAATGTGAATAGCATGTATGTAGTTCTGTTGTGTTTGTTTTATGTTTGTTCTGAGAATAGAAATTACTTTCTTTACTCAACTTTTTACATTCTAAAACATCATTCAAAGGCAATATTAAAACAGACTGTCAATCAACATTAGAGCGCCACCCTCAGTCTGAGTAACGCAAGGACATTAGACCTCTGCCAAAAGTGTGTCTGCATGCACAATGTTTATCATACTGTTGTCACGATATTGGAATTTCCAACTTCGATACAATACCTTGATATTCAATACCATGGGGAAAACTACCATGTATACCACCATACAGATAATGTGTTATCTCTCTTTGTTTATTTTGTTGTAATATGCTTACACAGCACAGGAAGGCTTTATTTAAATGAAGCTAAATTTACAAAAAAAAAAAAAAAAAAAAATTATACAAGTAAACAGTCAGTAATAAAATAAAATAAGAACAAATAATCATAATGAAATCAATTAAATAATCATGCCATAAATGCAGATTAATGCTTACAATTAAAGTTACAAAAGTTATTCAGTCAAGAGCAGCGAGTGATTATCTTTGTCTTTTGTTCTTTAATTAACATGTGTCACTTCATCGTCGAAGAGAAGAGAAAGTGAGAGTGTATCGAAACCATATCAGATATTATAGTATCGATACCGAAATATCTCTATTTTTGACAACACTAGTTTATCATAAACTAGCGATAAGACCCAGAATTTGCTCTACCTAAATTTATGGTCAGTAAATACGTTCAGGTCGTATTTCATTCATACCATAAACAGTGCAGGACAACATACTTACTAGCCACGTTTCCACTGTCGGGTCAAAAGCGGGCGTGCTAGCATGTGCCAGGACCAGTCGCGTTTCCACTGTCACTTCCGGGCTTGATCGGACCACGTCAGGGCTTCCTATGGGCCAGCGGCCAGGTTTCTGTGGGACTGATGTGCAGTCTTGACAAATGAATGCATTATGATCAATGTATCATTTATTATTATAAAACTGTGGTAAAACATTGATGCTTGGTTTTCAAATCTTTAAATAAAAGACAAAAATGCCAACAGACGACCACTTTTATCATGTTCGTTTTGCAATCGCACTAGTTTCCAGTGATTTCTTTCTGATTCGTTTTCTTATAAAACTTCCATTAGTTGGTGAAATGATGGGTTTATGTGACATTGTTCCAGAGAGGCGTGTTATGGGCGGTTAGGGTTAGGCTCTTGCTCTCACTGGGCAGACAGTGGAAAAGCAGCTACTGAAGTTTTTAACTTAAGGTTCAAGGCTTGTTCATATTGTTAACATTATCCTTGGAAGATTCAAACATTGCCATGAGTCTTCTTTTCTCTCAGTTCCAGGCCACACCAGCTTCATCTTGGCCCTTACTCAGGATCTGAGCTCTTAAATCAATAGCATAACTCAGAGAGAGGGAAGAGACACAGGGCCAGAGAGGCTGAAATACGTACCTTATAATTCAAAGCATATTTGCTGCCATTACCTGAAGGTGTGACCAAGGTGTTAATAACTCTTCACCGTGGGTGGTGCGATCCTGACAGGAGGGAGTGTTTGAAGGGTGTGAAGGTGGAAGGGATGTGCAGCACACACACATACACGTGCGTTAATGACGGCACATACACAAACGCCCATGTGCGTTTGCCACATGTGACGAAGAAAATGGTTGAACATTATTGCCCATTTTTCTGCATAATTTTCCATGCTCATCTTGAGTTCCCTAAATTTGCAGTCAGATATAACATCCATCTGCAGTTTTCTAATGTAGTGTGGAGGGTATTGGTGTGCCCTTGGCAAAAAAGGGGCTGGTTGTTGCAGGCCAAGTGTAGACATAAATCGCACCAACGGCAGTTTTACTGCTGGTTGTAAATAGACGTTCCTGCCATTTTTTACGACAGCTATCACTAACTCATTCTGATTCTTATTGCCTCTCGAACACCGCCAATGGCCCGCCTGCCACTCCCAGCACCCTGCTCTTCTGTGCTGCCCAAACTTCTGATGGTACCGGGATTTATCGCTGTGGTGTAACTGCGCCTTTAACAAGTACCGCAGCATTTAATTGAATCACTTGTTTTCTAGTTCATAATCACACATGTGGATCCAAGTAGAGCAGGAAGGGGGTGATGCGCTAAATCCAAATGGCTTTGGGAATCATTTTAAAAGGAAGATGTTTGGAAGATGATCGAGGAACGTGAGGTTTGATGTGGTTGGTGGATTATATGGCAGATGGAAAATATTGAAAATAACATTTCTTGCCAGTGCTGTGTAACTCTTAATATATTGTTGCAAGTCATTGATCCCACAATGAGAGGGAAATCATTCACAGCAACTGTGCTGTATAAATTTTAGGTTCTCATCAACATTAAAATCCTAGAAACAGGGAATAAATATTTGAAATGATCCCCAAAGTCTTTGAAAAAATAATATAGTGAATATGCATATTCTATAGTGACATTTTTCTATACATTTTTCTGCATGTACACTGGTATGAAATATCGGTAAGAATTTACAATTAGGTTGCTTTTGTTAACATTGGTTAGTTAACATGAAGAGTGAATAGCATGACAGCAAGAACAAAAATGAAATTTTATATTCTACATAGAAATATTATAGATAAAAAAAAAATGTTTGTTATTATTTGAAAGGCATGTAGAATTATATCATACAATGTTAGCAACAATATTTATAAACTAAAATGCTTTTAATGAGACCATACAAAAATACAAAAATAAAAAACAACATTTAAATTAATTAATTAATTAATTAATTAATTAATTAATTAATTAATTAATTAATTAATTAAAATCACCTTCAACCACCGCACTGGCCTTTGTTAAATATACTGACATGAAAACATATAATGAAAACTCATCATTTATTTGTTAATGCTCAACTTTCTTTAGTATTAGTTAGATCAAAGGCCTTATAGGTTGGGTCATGTGACCAGTCAGGTGGTTGAAGTTGCACGATATATCGGCAACATATCGTTATCTGCGATAAATGATAATTTATCAATCCGATAAGAAAATTTGACTGATAGGTAATGTATTATTTCCTTAAGCTGAGACACTTCAAACACGCTGTCCGCCATGATGGGCTGGACATATAATTGGAATCACTTCGAAAAAGAAAATACAGTTATGTGCAATCAAATTCTAACATATAAGCTACATAAAATTATAATGAGACCACTGTAAAAGAACGTTGTGTTTCCGCTCGTTTGAAGAGCGCTTCCACGGAGTTCATGACAAGCACAGTTAAGTTTGCTTGTGCTTTCGCAGCCTTTTGTGCCATTGTAAGTTGTAATATTATATTTATTATGTGTATATCTGATTAATGTCATATAGGATGCGTTTGGTTGAGTTAATTACCGATCAGTGTACGCATTTCAAACAGAACTGCACAACATTAATAACTAGGCTACTGGGACTGTCATATATATATATATATATATATATATATATATATAACTGAGGCCAGCTAGTAGTTGCTGTACGAGTAAACCTCACTCCTCTGATCTCAAGAGACGCTCTGGCGACTGACGCTAGAGGTTGCAGCCTTTAGCCTCCTTGTTATAGCGTCCGACTCTCATGCTGGCGGACCCCAGTTCGAGTCCCGCTTAGAGCGGGGCGGTTCGAACAGGAGGGGTTACATATATATATATATATATATATATATATATATATATATACACACACACACACACACTGTAATGAGAAAATTTTTGTAGTGAAACGTTGTGAATTGTCTGGGTTTAGTTGCATTTCAGTGCACTGTTGTGGGAAGAGCGCATCCACAACGCATTCTGACCAGCACAGTCAAGTTCGATTGTGCATTTGCATCATTTTAAGCATATATAAATCATAATATTAAGTTTTCATATATGATGCGTTTAGTTGTTAATTGCTTACGGTTGTTCATTCTCTTCAGCTTTAGCGCGTGCTCTCAAACAGCAATGTTATTTCATAGACTAATATTAAAGATATTTACTATTACTGTAATGTTAAACATTTTTATTATTAATAACTGGCACTTTTATTGCTCTCGTATTATTTTCATCAACAATATAGTTTGATTAAAACCATTTCCTTATTATCCGTGTGGAGGCTATTTCATTTTCATGCATGGCATGCATTTTGATTTTTTTATATGCAGCCTAAGTAATGCTTTCCAATGACTTGTTTGCATTACTTCCATTTTTTTTTTTTTTTTTGGCAATAGAATTTTTGGTAACATTTTACAAATAAGGTCTCATTTGTTAATGCATTTACTAACACAAACAAACAGAGAGCAATAACCTTTGTTAATGTTAGTAGTACAATGTTTGTGTTTATTAACAGTCCATGCACAGTGCCTTACCTAATGTTAACAGACACAACTTTGGATCTGCAAATGTTGAGAATAACATGAATTAAGATTAATAGATCCTGTAGAAGTATTGTTCATTCATTGTTGGTTAACTAATGCTAATAAAAATTTAACCTTATTGTAAAGTGTTACCATTTTTTTAATAAAGTAAGTTTGCCATAGGAGAGTAACATTTATTTGAAACGTTAAGGAATCTCACTTAGGGTTCAAATAGGCTACTGTACTGTATAGGTTTGATTCATGTTGAAGTGTTTGGCACATGGCTTTTAATGGTGAGCCTTGTGTTTTTGTAATCAGGCTCTCAAAGTTTATTAAAATTTGTATTTAGATTTATCAGCCCATATATATCGGTTATCGCCTTTCAAATGAATTAGATACCGGCCAAAATGTTCATATCGGTGCATCCCTAGTTGAAGTGCTACATAAACTAGGAAGTTTGAACGTTTTGTACTTCACACAGCCAGTCCTCCTACCTAAAAGGCCAAACCACTCAGCAACCGAGTTGGAATATCTCATCTGTTCATTTTTGTGGATCTTTCACCTCTTACCCAAATTAAACCTAAAAGGAGAATAATCACTAGGGTAAAAGAAGCAAACATGAATCCAGGCCAGTCAGTCAACACAATCATTTTTCACTTTTATATTGTGACCTTGTGTTCCTGTTTATTTCCAAAGCTGGGTCCAGTTGGATATTACGTTATTTATATGCAGCAACTCTGAAACATATTTTGAGATTTTGGACAATCAAACCACAATGTTTGAAAACCATAAAGTGTTCAAATGCCCTTTGTATGAGCATATATGCTGTGTGCAGTGTACATATATTATATTTGCAGTTTTGTAAACAATATGATAGTGTCTCGATTTCTCTTCCAGCAATGTCATACAGGGATCTAGCAATATAGTCTGTATATTATTGTGTATTTGATGTCTTATTCATGTAGACTGGCTCGTGAAACCATGCAGTGCTTGCTTTTTCAGTAAAATCCTCTTCCAGGCATTCAGCCTTTTTTGTGTCCTGTAATACGACACGCACCGAGGATATTGTTTTTGTGATAATACCAGGTGTCACAGCAAGCTCTGTTGACAAAGATGTGTTTGTTTATGGCATTAGGGCGTCAGGTGGTGGGGAATATCTCTGCTTGCTGTGTCTCACACACACTGTTACCCTGTCGGACAGTGAAGGGATGGATTATAATTTGAGCTGTCAATTTTAAAGCATTAGATTAACATGATTTATTTAAAAGAAAATGATGCAATCAATCAATCCTCTTTAATCTGTATGTAATTTTAGCCTGCCATTAAAACAAATATTAACATTTTTACCTTCATGTTTTGAATTGAAATCATTAAACCAGTGATAGGTTTTTATTGAATGATTTGCAAATAAAACACAATATATTGACTTCTAAAAGTGCTTAGTTTGACTGCCAAATTAATGTGATATTTAAAATTATCTTCACTTGTCTTCTCAACAGATTTAATCTGGTTGATTAATTGGCAGGTCATATATTATTTTGATCCTTAAAGGGATAGTTCACCCAGAAAATGAAAGTTAGCCCATGATTTACTCACCATCAAGCCATCCTAGGTGTATATGACATTCTTCTTTCAGATGAAAAGAATCTGAGTTATATATTAAAAAATTGTCCTGGCTCTTCCAAGCTTTATAATGGCAGTGAATGGCTGTTTCTGTTTTGAAGTCCATAAAAGTGCATCTATCCATCACAAAAGATATTGAAAAATCTGGAATATGGAAAAATCTCCATATTTAAAACTTTAAAAAGCAAAATTAGCTTTCCTGCTTTCCTGCTTTCCTGTAGCTTTCCTGTAGCTCAAGCAATAAGAGCGTGGCGCTAGCAATGCCAAGGTCATGGGTTCGATTCCCAGGGAAAGCAAGAACTGACAAAATGTAAAAATGTGTACCTTGAATGCAGTGTAAGTTGCTTTGGATAAAGGCGTCTGCCAAATGCGTAAATGTAAAATAACTAGCTTCCGGCAGCCTATACGCAAGTTGACTTATGGCAAAGGAATAATCCCTGACGCGATGTATGACGCAGGACGTTGGAGTATCGCAAGCTTTGATGCATTTCGCGGTTCAAACAAATAGGGCTGGACAACAAACTCAAGCACACCTCTTCTCTTATATCAAAATCCTCTGGCATTTCTCTTTAAAAAATCTCATTTTAGACTCTAACTCATGACCGGCGTTTTGTTTTGCGCTGTCCTCTGCGCTTCCGCATTCATCAATATGTCATGTGTCAGATCAAGGGTTACTCTTTCAACATAAATCAATGTGTACGGCCATCTGTCGAAGGCTAGTTATTTTAGTTCATAAAGTTTTAAATATGGATATTTTTCTCACAAACGCATCTCTTCGCTTCAGAAGGCCTTCATTAACCCCCCAGAGCCGTGTGGAATGGATCACTTTTATGATGGATAGATGCACTTTTACTTTTTAACAGAAATGGCCATTCCCTGCCATTATAATGCTTGGATTAGCCAGGACATTTTTTTTAACATAAATCTGTTACTCTGTCATATACACCTAGGATGACTTAAGGGTGAGTAAATCATGGGCTAGTTTTTTATTTTTGGGAGAACTATCCCTTTAACTGTAATTTGTTCAGTTAGATCAGTCACTTTTAAAAGATGTATCCGATAGGAATTTTTATTCCATAAGATGTAATCATATAATTGCTCCTCCTCATAACAAAAAGCAACGTGGACCAAAGCTCTTACTATGACGGTATATGAAAGCCATTGTGTATATTGATTCACAAAACCCATTAAGACTGAACGAATCATTGAGGCATGAGCAGTATTGTTCCCATCAGGGGACGAGTCATAGTTTGAATTTCAGTTTGTCCGCATGCACCTTTTCAATAAGCCCTCGGCTGCTTTGGAAACCCAAGCACTTTGTTTTCGATGCTCAGCTTGCCAGTTTTATAGTGACGTACGTGGACAGTTCATTTGTAGAATTAAAATTCATAAGCCGGGGTACTCAAAGCTAATAATAGCCGTTGTCACAGCAGTTATTTCCTGTGTTGGAAGTTGCAGCGCTCTGATTGCGGCGAATTCTAATTGGAATGTTAATCGTGAGCCAGATGGTGGCAATGCTAGATAATTAATAGTATTAGTATTATTTCAGTGCTGCATAACAGTCGTGCATACAAAGCCAAACACACAAATTGGGTCCGGTTCGGATTTGCAAAAGTGGGCGCAGGGGCGGTTGTTTGGATTATGGAGACAAAAAAATAGATTGCCCAGTATCTTGTAGAGCAGTTGCCCAAGCTGAGAAACTAGTTACACAAGAGCCAGATTGCCATCGGGAGGTATATTGTGACTGTTTTCCATGCCACTTCCTGTGCCCGAAACGCATTTCATAGAGAGCCATCAAGAGCTGGGCCTCGCTGCTACTAGAATCTCTCTTTCCCTTTAGTCTGTTGTCTGTCTTTCATGTTGCAGTATTTTGCTCTAACGAACGCCACAGCTACACACATGCTCTTTTGATAACCGGCATTGGCCGCTTCTGCTGAATGTCTATGTGTAATTTTTTTTAAGAGGGTTAGCCGTGCGGTGCTGGTGAGGCATTCCTGGCACTGCTGGCACTGTTGGCACTCTCTTCCCAAGGCTTATTCACTCCACTTCTCTCTGTATCTTTCCCTCTCTCTGTCCTTCCTTTGGTGTTTTGCCTTAGCGAACTTCCTCTGCTTATCACGGCGCTGCACCCCACTCCTGTTCGGACCGCGTTTATCCAGGGGGTTCTTGTCTGGGGGTGATAAGCCGTCAGCTTCAACCCTACATGGATCCAATGGCCCCTCTCTCTGTGTTTCACTACGCATCCCACTTCTCTTCAGTCTATCGATCATCCTCCACTTGGCTCATCTACTTCTCTTTTGTTCTCGAATGCAGAAATAAAGAGGTAAAATGTATTTGGGTAACAGACCCATCTACAAACAATTTAGGCAAATAGGCTCCCGGGGGGGCTTGACATAACCGAGCACTAACTGGCGTGCTGCCTTTCAAGATTTACGTCGTTCTTTGAGTTAATGTTACACCAGAGCTTATGCCCATTATATCAGCATCATAGGAGCTCTTAAATGTTGTAGCGCCTAGGAGTTTTTATTGATGACATTTCTGTTTTCTCATCCAAAGATCGTAATTTTCCATCTTGGGCTTTAGTAAGGCAATAATTAGCAGCTTATGCAAATCAGCCTTCATTTATCAGACAATCACAGTTCTTTAAATTACAGAGCGTGCTGAGAAAGATGTTTCTTTTCGTTGGCTGTGTCATTGACTTTGTCCTTACATCACAAGGCCTTGGCTTTTTACAGTGTTAGCTTTGTCAGTTGTGTAATTGTGAAAATCGACAAAATCATTCATAGTACGCCCTGGCAGTCCTGAGGTGAGAAATAAAGTATGATGTTCTGAACAAATTGTATTCTTTCCAGTGCACAGAGCTTACAGGTGCTGAGAAACCCTATTAAAGAGTCTGAACAGCTGTTCAGTGGCCTTCAGCTTTGCAGTAGTAACACAAAAACACATTCCACACATGCACCAAACCTTATACCAGAGTTTTGAATTCATTTATTGATGACTGGTTCACAGTGGACCATATGAAATGAACGCGCTTTGGTTCAGGCTCAGGTGTTGCTGCTGGACTCTTGCCGAGTTTTACGGTTGCCACAAAAGTTTGCCTGCAGCCGCAGTTCGTCTTGATTACGGTGGTTTTCGTGTCTCTCTCAGGATCAGATTTATCTGTATTCATTTCGGGTTTTACAGCATGTTTGCATTAGGAACAGATGCTCTTTCTCAATCAGCGAGGCTGTAATTAGGCCGCCATATTTCTTCTGATTTTTCAAGAGGTGACGATCCAAAAGGGAAACGAATGCTTTTGTGTGAATTGTGGTGTGATTGTGTTTGTGTGTTCGAACATTTGGAGACGGTCGCACATTCGAAGGTTCATCTACTGTTTAAGATTCTGTGTCATTTCAGTGTATCAATTAGCCATGTCCAATTAAAAATAATGGATAAATGAGGACATTTATGGTGTGTATTAAAGATAAGAATAAGGAATGTAATGGTTCCGGTTATGATTCCTCTTAATGATTATTGTTCCTTAATGATTCAGTAAAGAATCTTTTAGTACTTTTGAGGAACCATCCAAATATGCTATTGTATACTAAAGATAAGTACTATAATCAATACTATAAATGATATAGCCTATTTATATTTAAAGGGGTCATTAACTGCATTTTTTATTATAATAATGTTCTCTGAGGTCCACTTATAATGCCATCATATTTTTTTATATATAGAAAAACATTCAACTTTAGAATAAGCTATTTTGTTTACGGTTTTTCATATTAAAATAATTTTCAATGTCCACGCCATCACACGTGTGGGAATTGTTTTAAAAAACGTTCAATGTTGATGCATTACGTAGTTAAAACATTTGCCAACAATGTGAAATTCTATTTACGTATTACATATGCCAAGTTTTGGTTGTGGCAAATAACCACTATTCACAGTATACGGTATAAATACTTTGTACAGTGGTTCTCAAACATGTCCTAGAGTACCACCAGCCGTGCACATTTTGTATGTCTCCGTGAATTTCATTTTGTATAAATTGTATTTTAATTTTAATAAATGTTTCATCAACCAATTGCCTGGATTTAATAAATAAGCAAATATAGCAGACAATATAATCGTGATGTGGTGAGGTGCCGGCGCATTCACTTGCATTTCACGTGAACTGGAGCGCATCTCATGAATGAACCAAAACTCAGTGTATAGGCTACTTGCCTCACAGACATGAGAAATATGTCGCTTGAAATGTCTACTTTTAAATGAAACAATTCAAAACCAAAAAGAAATGGGCCAATCTCTGATTATGTAATATGAAATGTTAATTTCTCTGTATAGGCGCGTTCACTATGGCGAATCAGCATCATCAACTTCATCTTTGCAGCCGACACAGACACAAAAAACACTAACACAAAAAAACTCTAGTTTATTAATAAACAATTAAAATGTCTCCTTGTTATTTTTAAAACATTCATAATAATTACTGTTGCCAGTTCTTTTTGGCAAGCTTCATGTGCGCTTGAGTGCGCAATAGGCAAACTGCCTATATAACGTAAATGTGCCATAAATTGTGGTTTAGAAAAGTACTCTCCAGTATATATTTAAGTAATTCAATTAATTTAAATGTGTGCTTAGTCGATTCATGGTTTAAATAAACAACTACTAGTCGAAACTAGAAAAAAAAAGCCTACTTATTTCACATATTTTCAAACCAGCATGTCACAAAGGGCATTCTGGGTTGAGCGAGTGGGGCTGAGTGGAATGAGCAAGCGGAGCGGAATCTTCAGAAGGGCGCTTTCTCTTCTCTGGAGGAAATATTACCGCTCTGCTCATATGCTCTGCATGAAATGTGTGGTATGAAAAAACTAACAGTGAACCACTGAAACATTCAGCTTCCCTTTTATCAAAAAGATTGACAAGACAATCAGCAAAAAAGGTGCCATGCTTCGTCTCGTGGTGCCATCTGATATTATATTCTTTGCAAACAGCGTCAACTTCGTTGCAGATAAGACACAACGGCTTTGCATTCACAGAACTAGGTAGGATGAACGCATAGTTGTCTTTCCATTCTTCTTTGTATGCCCTATTTTCGCTGTCAACTTTCCTCTTTAGAATCTTTGATAGTGCTAGCTTAAATGTTAACATCACTCTGCACACAACGTAATAGCGTACCTCCAGCACACACACACACCAAAAAAAATAAAAATAAAAAATAAAAATAAACACGTTTAGGACGTGAGGATGCCAAGGAATAATTCTGAGTGTAAAAATCAAATAATTATTAATTATTACAATAAGTTAGGCTCCATTGTGTAACAAGCAAATTAAAATGATACACATTTATTATTCAAAATATGGCTGCAAAGAAGGGGCGTTTCAAGAGAAGCCAGGCTATCCCAGTATATTTTTCTGCTGATATGAAAAATCGGGTACATTTAGCAATAAAGTGGGTGAATTATGTATATGATGTATATTATGATGTTATGATAAACTTTTATTTGCATATTCATGTATCTGTGTATACTAAATGAAGCAGTGGTGTAGAGTTACATTCAAGCTATTTTAAAGCATAAAGACATTATTTTCACAGGAAGAAAACATTTAAATATGTAATTTTGGTGATCAAAGATGAGCTTTTAGGGATAGAATTATTGACTACAATATATTTATATAAAATATATATATAAAAAAATACACAAACGAAAATACCAATACAATAAACTAACATATAATGTAAAAAAGTGATCTACAAGTTTTAAATGCGGTTAAATGTTAAAATAACTCCTAAAGTTGTGGGGTGGGGGTAAATTAAGTCACATGCTTGTGTTTTATGACAGGTGGAAACCAGTGTTAAGGTGCAATACCGCCACATACTGTATGTTGGGATGCCAACCAGATATTAGTGCTGTATTATTTGTCATATTATCATATGTGTACGATTAAATATTATGGTTATCTGCAATACCGCTATATTGCGACACCCCTAATTAACACAATAACGATATTTCATTTTTTTAAATATCATGATTATCGTCAATACCGGTATACCCTAATAAAAACGCATATGTTTCTTCAGTATATTACATGAGATGTTGGTTAGTCTCTCACTGTCTGTATAATGCGTGAGTTTGGCAAGTACACGTGTGCTAGTAATCACCCAGTATCCAAGAGGGGTATTTTGGATGCCAGATTAAAAATGCAAATGCAAATATGCAATGTAGTATTTGAATTATGTTACTGTGTGTGCACAATTGGCAAAACGAATGAAACTGAATATGCAGTCATGTTTGAATTATGATTGCAATATTCTAATATCTCTAGTGTTCAGTAAAATTGTGAATTTCCGTGCATCCCTGATAACTGAGGCCGATTTGTCATTTTGACTTATTAAAAAAAAAAAAGAACCAGGTCAGAGTCATTTGTTCATGAATTGGACCGCACAGGTTGTGCTGTATGTTTGCTTTTGCCTGGAACCGGCAAGAACAACACAATAAAAAAAGGCCATGTTGTTTGTTTATTGTCCTTACTATTTCATGGTGCTCTCTCTCTCTCATCACATTCAATTGAGACAACAAGCTCACAACTCAGCTAAAACAAATCTTTTTGCCGTGGCACTGTAGATTCAGAAGTGACACAGCGACTCTGCTGAATAGAAGTGTAGAAAACACTGTCAGTTTTTATCAGTTCCGTCATATCTGCATCTGCTAAAATATGCCGACGTTCAAGATTCTTTAACAAATCTTAAATCAATGGCCACCCCTCCCCCCCTTTAAAAAATAGATTGGAACACAACTTATTTCCAAACCTAGTGAGTATATTTGTAACTGTAATGGGAAGCAGTAAATTAATGTTCATGTCTCTTTGTACAACCTTACAACTGTGTCCCTCAAGCACTGGGATGGGTAATGCCTAGTCACTGACATTTAAAAAGAAGCAGCCAAAGAGAAACTTATTTTGCCTCTCAGGGAATCATTTAGCCATCAAGTTGCTTCATACTAGAACAGGCACGATGAGAAATGTTCTTTAGGATGAAGAAAGTGTGAGCTTTGCAGTAAGAGTGCCATATTTATTCTTTATGTAAGATTTGACTGTGATGAAAGGGTACCATCAGAATATGTATTTTCCGTTCATATAGCAAAGAGCTGAGCGTTGTACTTGGAATGTAATTCAAGACATTTGATTGACATTAAATGCAGCCAATCAAATGATTTATAGATGTACTGCAGTGGTTAAAAGAGGAAGGTCATCTAGCGCTCATCATAAATCGAGACTTATTCATGTAGATAACAGGAAATATTTTCATATGTCATTGTTTGCTGTAACTGTCAGCCAAGTCATCACTAATGGCACTGCTGCCGCTGCAGACGTTATTTACGCGCTCTCTATGAATCCAAATGATGATAAATCTCTTGCATGTTTCTTACACCCTAAAACCCCAAGCCCAGTGAGCATTCGCACTCTGACAGCAGCTTGGCAAAAATAACAGTCTTTAGCGTAAGCGTTTTGAAAGTGTGTGTGTGTGTTCGAGAGTTCAGGCAATGTTCATTTGCATGAGCCCCTGAGGACATTTAATGCTACTAACTTTCCCCAAGCCGAGAACCAGCGTGTTTAGGCAAACCTGCTGACTATTGCAGTGTCCAACATCACTCCTTCTCCCCCTACTCTTATCTCTAAGAGTGTTTCTCTTGCTCTCCCTTTCCCTCTCTCTCTCTCTTTCTCTCGCTCTCAGAGTTGAAGCCGAGAGTGTTATTAGTCTTTAAAGAGCCTCTCTGTCTTCCACTGCCTCAGTGTCTGTTATGATCAGAGCTCCAGGATTAGCGCTGTCACCACATTGCATCTCTCTGCCGTTCTGCCCTCACTCTCCCTCTCTCCTGGCGCATCCCTCGCGACCCACGGTGCATGTTACGCTGCTATTTCCTCCCCACCTCCATCCCCTCTCTGGAAACTACTCCACATAGAAGAACACACGCTGTGGAGATCCTTGGCGGGGAAACGAGAACGACCGTGTGAGATTTCTCACTGTGGACTGGGACAGATCCACTACTGCAGGGAAAACAGCAGACAGCTTTAGACAGCGGTGGCAGCAGCGAGAGGGAGCGTGTGTGTGCATGCATCCGTGCGCATGTTTCGAGGGTAGCCTGAGCTGCGCTTCTCACACGCTCATTCTCTCACTCGGATGATGAAGGCTCCCGATCGCATATGATGGAGCTTGACTGAGAAGCGGGTCTCACTCTCACGCGTGTGCTCTTAGACGGGCAGAGCTCGGGAGCTCTTGGCAGCGTGGCAGAGGCACACGCACGATCCACACTTGCATCTGGACTGTGACCGATGACCGGACGTACGCACCAGGTTCCCTGCGCCCCTCGTGCTCCGGCGAGCATACACACGGGCAGGTGAAGGACCTTCACCTTCGACCCCCGAGACCTCTGGAGATGTTCCTCCTCTCTCCTGCTAGACTCACTTTGTTTCTGCTGGTCTTCCTAGATGTTCCCCATCCGTCCTTTCAGGGCAGGAATAAGGGCCGATGGAATAAGGGGGGTAAGTTTTGGGAAGACTTTTTCACTTCAGGAAGTCGGCGCTTGTTGAGGTCTTTATGGTTTGTCTGGCTGGTTGGGGGTTTGATCTGAGAGTGTGGGGCCATCGGACCCCTATAGATCTACTCAGGAGATTCTTAAGAACAACTCTTGTGTTTATTCAGAGTTATTAAATATCAGATAATGAGTTTATATTTTAGGTATGATTTTTGTAGTTGTCTTCCTTATAGGATGTGGTTGAGGAGTGCTAAAACTTGACAGATGACAAAGTTTTTTTCCTCTTGTCCCCTCAGCAATATGTTCCCTCATTGTGTGTGCAGACGCTACTCAGCTAAAAGCTTTCCCACCACACTGATAGAATTTCACTTCCTCTGCGCTCTTCTGTGGGAGGTTATTGGGCTTCAAAATGCTGTTGATGTAGATGGCGAGGGAAGGAAAACCCCTTGAGAATTCAAAGTCCTTGTGACCATGTGTGGAACGCTGATTCTGTGTGCATAGATGTGTGTGTGAGTGTGCTAAACCATAACCCTTGTTTCCAGTGCTGTGATTGTGGTATAAAGTCCTGTAGAGAAGTGTTAATAATTCAAAGCAGACCCCCATTCTATGGGAGAACTGCTCTCCCTCTTCTCAGGCAGCATCTAATCCCCTTTGTGGGATTAAAGGGAGAGCGGTAATCTTAGCGGCCGCTCCTGGCGAAGGCTTGCGGATGCTCATCCGAAGCCCATGGGTGTCGCACGTGCAACAGACTCTCGTCTTCAAAGAATCACCGGTCCTGCGAGCCTACGGTGAACGAGTCTCCCCCGTAACTGCTCCGCAGTGGCTGTTCCTCATCTCTGTGTTGAATTGGCATGTTTGACTCCAGTCTGCATTCCTACGCACGCCTGCCTTGTTTTTCCCTCAGATTGTTTCACATGGAGATGAAGCTGGTGGGTGTATTCTTCTGGCTCTTCTGATTTAGCAGGTGACAGATGGACTTCAAAGCTGACGCATGTCTTGAATGCTATATGGTTGAAAGGTTGGACATCTGACTCGGGTTTGGTCAGACTGATTTGTGATTCTGTTCAAATTATGTCTTAGTTGGGCGATGTTTTAAAGAGAGAGCTCAGCAAAAAACTTGAAAATTCTGTCATCATTTACTCACCTTCATGCCCTCCCAAACCCATTCGTTCGTCTGCGTACCTCACAAAAGAGGTGTTTATCAGAATGTTCAGGCTGCTTATTCACCAATCACACCCATTGTTACCCTTAACTCCAAAACTGAATACATTTGTTAGAAGTGGTGCCATTTCAATTCATTTTAATTAGTGATAATACATTAAGAAGCTGATCTCAGTCTGTGTTTTGTAAATATCAGTGAGTGGAAAGCGTGATGCCTTCTGTAATCTGAACTCCATCCCCCTAGTTTTAGCCCGTGTCTGTTTAAAATGGAAAACGGTATTAGCCTATACTTTTAAAATAGTATAATCTGTATTTCAGAGGGAGGTAAATAAATGTGATATCTCTATAATCTTTGGCTTCTGGTGAGATAGAGGGCTTCCCATGGAGCAATTAGGGCATGTTCAGAGCAGCTGTGTGAATTCGGCTTCAGCTTTCCTCTCTGTAAAGATGACACTGCATGCCCAATTACCTCTTCATGACACACTTGAAAAGGTGTAATTTTACCTGTGGATATGATAAGATCAGCATGGGCGACTCGAGTATTTGTTGCTGTACTGTTATTACCAGCGTTTAGAACGATCCCTGGTGCTAGTTTGCTCTGTGTGTATTTGTGAGCATTTGCTTGGCAAAATGTTTGGGTTAAAGTGTTTTTTACATCAGAATAATTGTTGTGCTAAAATTGCAGCCCAGTGCTTTTGTAGCACTGTTTTTTTTTTTTTTTTTTTTTTTTTTTCTTATGCTTTGATATCTGATTTAAGTGTCATGTATTTCCAAAAACACCACTGGAAATGCAATTTCAGCTAATTTCTCCTTACATTTCCTCCCAGTTATGTTCTGTCGAGATTATGTTTGGGGTTGATGAAGGTTTAAAAAGAATCAATTTTTCTCATAAAATTTCATCAGACCTAACCAAAATCCAATAGGTAGGTATTAAAGCTGTTTCTCATTTTAAGGTATATTTTTCAAACTGTTAAAGTGGCCTTGGGGTTTTTGAGACACCAAACAGCACAGCATTAAGATCAATGCAAAGTTAATTCATTTTTAAAACTAACAAGAGAGGCTTTCGAAATTAAGGCAGTGTGAGAATTTTTGTGCAGCAATGGCAATTTTTATATTAGCATATGTAATTATGCAACACATTTTGCATGCGAATACATCACATTAAATATTTTTACTTTTTGTAAGTGCTTTTGAAAGGGCTGAATAGAGAGAACTAGTTAGCGCTTTTGGATTTTTAGTCTGTGCTTTTCTGTTCTGCTTCTGTGGTCTCCCAGGTTATCTAAACTTAAATTAAAGCATGTTGTCTCCCCATGTATTTAAATGTGACTCTCACCATGGACTTTCTGATAGTGGGGAATTCTCACGCGCTATCTCTCGTTCTCTCCTGACATAAACACACATTCTTGCGCAGCTATGCCCTCACAAAATTTGAATGTACCAGTCAATCTCTCTATCCTAATAGAGGTTTATTCTCCTGGGCCACCTAAGGGGCATGGCATTTAGAGGGCAAACTGAACCCACTCAATGTCACCCTCCATCTGTTTCAGACCATAACCCAGCATAAACTCAGCCTGGAAATAACCACTGCCGCCTTCTCCACCAGATATTTTTTCTCTTTCCCGTTGTTCAGGTCACCGAACCCCTAAAATGCAGTCCCTCCATATGGCCAATGCTGGACCGCTTGAGGACCTGCAGGCAGCCCACTGTGAGGAGACATTGAGACACACCCTCAGAAGTGGTGTTGAATTCTAATGCACTAGCCACACTTGGCTGTCTGGCTTCGTTGTGGCAGTCTAGTCCATGAAAATGAGCATAAACCCAGTGCTCAGAAGTGTAATTCTCCCTTCAGGCCTCAGTCTGCTTGTGACCAAGAAGCACCTTCATGCAAGTCACTTCTGCTGCCTGAAGACTAATGAGGAAAAGCAATGTTTCGCATATGGATCCCAATTCGCGATCCTTTCCGACTTGGGAGTTTTGGGGTCCTGGGTGGCCAGATTTTCAGAGCGGCTAGAATCGGAGAAGCAATTAACAATTCTCACAACTTGCTGCTTGTGTGGAAATGGATTTCAGGCTCTTTTGCGGGCCTGTGCTTCACTGATGTCTCCACGCTCACCATTATGTGCCTGCGAGACAAGTGATACCAACTGTGCACGGGAGAATAATAATTTCTCTGTTCCTCTGAACAGTTTGCCGCACAGGGCGCTTGCAGAGTTCAGCTCAACAATGGCACATTCAATTATTCTCTCCCCTCGCTGTCAATGTCGCAACATCTCGACAGAGCGCCCCCAACCAGACCGTTGCTTTCATAACGGGTAATAATATCTCTCCGGGGAGCTGAAGTGTTGAGGTCTATGGGGGGCTGATACACTTCATACAGGACGTACAGTACATGCACAACTCAGACACACTTCAAAGGAAGGGACATTTATCACTAAAATGAATCATGTACTTTTTTGGGGGAGATTTGGGTGCAATTTTCAGCTTATCAGTTTTGCCAAATATTCAATCTTTTGCTGTATTTTTTATTTTATTTTATTTTTTTATTAGAAACGGTAAAAATGCAGCAAGGACATAAACTATTTGTGAATAGAGAAAGGATGGAATTGGGACACATTGTTAGGCATATTCAAGCAAAATAGCGAGCAGCAGAATACTCCTTGTTGCTAACAAAAAGTAGCTAACTACATTGACATTAAGTAAAGAGTCAATATCTTTTTATTTAAATGTGCTTTTTTAAGTTGTTAAACTTATAGTCAAGCTACTTTTTTGAAGCTAGATGTTAACAATCACAAAAATGCTAATTCAGATGTTTTTAGTTTAATTATTGACTCTGTTTGGCTATCTGAGCAACATAATGTGACATTAAACATACATTAAGCTGCACTGCTAGTTGTTGAAAATATAGTTTGCTATTATGGCTATTGTCACGCTTCTGATAAACGTTAGTAGCAGCACTACTTCCAGTTAATTATTCCCCAACATTGACCATAGTTCTGATGTAGTATGGTATTCAATTTAACATGAGGGATATTTTCATAATGTGTGTGTGTTCGTTTGAGATCTGGTCTGCTGACTGAAGTTTAACTGGCACATATAGCTATTATTCATGCTGGACGTATTTCATCATTGAAAACACCATGTTATATTCTATTTCGGGTCTTGATGGACAGCAGGGAAGAAATATTTGTCCAGATTGGACTCTATGATCAGAGCACATCTGCCCCTCACTGCCCCTTCCTCTGAACGCTGCCATTTCCGTCACACTCTCTCTAATGAAGCTGCTGTCTAATTGCAGTGGGGAGCGTTCCCAACAGTAACAGTGTTTTATGGGAGATTTTATGCTGCAGAGATGACAGCAGAGGCTGATGGATGGGAGGACGTAGATTTTACGGCCTAAGACCCTCTCACCTCCATCTTCTATTCCTTTCCATTCTCCTTCTCTCTCTCTTGCTCTTTTTGGAGTCAAAGACATACTAACACCAGTCCAAAAGGGTTATGCCAATCAAAAGTTTGGCCATGCAGAACTCATTTTTAAGTCAAGTCATAATAAACTTTGTACAAGTCATCATGCACCGAGTGATGATACTTTAAATTGTGTGTTTTCTTGAGGAGAGATGAAGAAATGGCATTATCTTACATTGAAGGATTGACCTGATCCATATCTAGAGACCAGAATGTCATAGATACTTGATATTGAGCTCTTTTGATTTGGGCCAGTAGACAATGTCTAAAACCCCCCTAGCAAACACTCAGAACCACTTAGCAACCGCAAAGCAACACTGACAACTACCAGAACACAAGTTCTTGGCATTTTATCAATTTATAATAACAATAAATTATATTGTGTAAAAACTATGCTACATTATTTATATCTCCATTTGTATAAAGTATTCATGTATAATATTAATTACAAGCATTTTAGTACAAGCCTTTTAGATCATGAGAAATAAATTCAGTCAAGTGTGTCAAACCTTTTGACTGGTAGTGGATGTTTATATGAACCATTTTGCCCAAAGATGGTCAGGCTGAAAATCAAATGGCGTGTGATTTCTCTCTATGCTGCGGAACTGAGATGCTGTTTTTGGTCAAATGTGCTTTTAGTTTCAGTTCTTTTGGGCTAAAAAGATTATGTGGTGCATGTCAGCTGGCTTTAAATTTATCTACACCCGTTCTGTGACCTCTTTAAATATCCTCCTTTTATTTTTATTTTTGCTGTAAGTTATTTTGAAATGCCGCTTGCCATTATAGTTAAGAGCAGTTGAAATTTGGTAGACTTGTCATTATTTTGACGTGTCAAAAACTTGGCTCCAGAACTTCATCGCTGCTTCATGATCCTGTTTGAAAAGCCCCCTACAGTGTCCGGTGACCCTCCTCCTTATTCCTCAAATGATGTCACAACCCAAATCATGTCATTAGACTTAAACATCACCAGCACTGCTTGGGCCGAGACCAGCGAGAAGATCCCTCAAGGAATGATCTCAGTTTTTCATCCAATGGGATTCTTCCGCTGGAGGCTGACGGTCTCTAGGCCGAAAACATCCTTCAGTTTGCATTAGAGCAAACATGTCACTTGCTCGGTTCCACATGCTCCTTCTTTGCATCATGTGCCTGCCTCCCACTCTCTGAGCGCTCTGCGCTATAAAACTTTTAAGAGATAAGAAGCTGTTTTTCTATTTCAGGGTTACCATTAGCTTGAATAATGCAAAGACTGAAGGAGGAGTGGCTGAAGGTCTACAGAGGGTCGGAACACCATCTTGGATTAAATTATACATTGTTATCGCAGCTGGTGAGGCCTGTTCTTACTCCAAATGCTTCGTGTCTCTGTCTCATCCAATAACATTTGGGAAGCAATTGTGGAACGCTGAACAGTCCTGGCCCAGAATAAAGGGAGAAATTGGACCAGGAGAGATCAGTACGCATCAAGCCGGGAATGTAGCGCGGACAGGACAGCTAAAGGACAATTCCCTGTGGTTTGTGGGAGTAGAGCACTCTCTGCTGAGCTTTCAGAAGTGGAAGTGACACTGAATTTGTACATTCTTCAGGAAAGGAAAGTTTTAGTGGCGGAACGCATGGCAGTGTCCCTGAAATGCAGTCTTGGAAGTCTAAGATGGGAATCGAGTGTTGTAGAATATTTCAGATATATAGAATATTTAGATATATCCAAAGACGTTGAATTTAAAAATGTAGTCAGACTCTTGACGCTTCTTGGATTGCTTGTGTAACAAGATCCAAACTTTACACCATTTTTAATTGACATTAAACTGTACATATACAAAAGGTACTTCAACTATTTTTTTAAGTTCTGGAGGAAAACAACCTTTAGCCACTTCTTCACTCACTTTTTTTTTAATTTATATATTTTTTTTTTATTCACATGACTACATTTTTCATTGAGGTAAAAGTAAGATGCACTAGAGTCACAGTATATGTTTTCTTTATGAGGCAGTTTGTACGTCTCTTTGATTTCAGTTAAGCACAGTGGTTGCATCAGCGAGACCATCGTTGCAACAATTGCATATGCAATTAAATATTTCACATGATATTACAACTGGAACATTTTTATTATCCATCCTGACTCTCATTTGGCACTTAGTGGGTGTTAATTTTGGACCCTATTGTGTGAAGATCCCATTTTTGCAGAACATAAGGAGATAAATCCTGTTTTACTTCAATGTCACAACCCAGGGATCGTCCTTTCTGCGATATGATATTTCTGCATTATTAACAAAACGGATTCACTCTTCATTAACCCTTAAGACCTTAATTTACGCACTAATAGACTATAATGATAAAATAACTTCAGGCTATCAGTGGTCACATTGATAGATGAAGATTACTTATTAACATTAATATTTAATAGGTTATATTATCTTACACTGCTTTTAAGGAGATTTATCATTTCTTCATACAGGAGTTTGGCAAATTAAGACTGAATTCAAGTAAAGCTGCAGCCTTGAATTAAACTTAACTAAAATAATAATAAAATAAAAAAAAACACACATATATAAAGTCTTATTCTTCATTGGCATTTCACATTGGCACGTTTCATAATTCATTGTTCTCGAATAAAGAAAGGAGGAGTTGAAGGGCATGAAACTTTTTGCCAGCTGAAAGCAAGACAGTGAAAACTCGCTTCTGGTTCTAAAGAGATTATTTTGGGCATTGTGTAATCAAAATGTATTTTGTTGAAAGCTTTTGAGCGCTCTGGGGAGCTGCTGCACCAGCCTAATGAATTTCATGTAAAAAAGTGCCCTAAGAAATTGTATAACCAGGATGTTGAATATTAAATAACTCCCAGATGATACTCAAATTCCAGGAAACTGCTGTTAAAGTCAGCGTTCATCTTCACAAGCTTAAAAAAAGATAATTATCAGAAGTTTACGAATATGCTTGGTGAAAGCTAGCACTTTGAGCTTGAAATACCTGCAGAACAACAGCCGACAGGCTTTAGAGATGTAAATGGCATTGATGTGGCACAGTAAAGGCTGAATTCTTCAAAAAAATAGCTTCTTGTTTGACAACTCTTTGTCTTCATCTGTGGTCCTTGTTTTTCATTTTCTGCCTATAAAAATACTCCAAAGCTGTGGTCTAAATATAACTATTAGATCTCAATGTTGCTTATCCTATGATTTGACTGTTCAATACCGCCTGCAAATCAGTTCCTGTTACCAATTTCCTGTTCATTCTGCGCCCACTTACAAAACAGAACTTGGGACAAAAGACACCAATTCTGTTGAATAAATGCCTGGGCGTAATGGTGCTAACTGTGAGCTGTGCTAATCCTTTGCTGGCCCGCTTCAGGAGGCGTCCCTACGTACACCAAGCTCATATTCACCAGCCCATTAGCCTCCTGCGCACGTCTGCCATATTAGATTAGAGTGTTTATTGTCCAATTTATCATGGGCGCTTTGTCTGGCCTGAAAAATATCTCCCAATTGCTGAATATGTAAGGCTCGGCGCTTCGGATATTGAACACGAAGAATATTAAGTAAGAAACGTCAACACATACCTTTAACTATGTCACTAGACACTGGTGAGGAGAGTACAAGCCGGCTAAATGAAAAAAAAGGGGGGACAATGAAGACGCTGAACTTGAAATGTCAATTTCATCATGTCGATTTGAATAAATGCTAATTCCAAGGGCTTGTTTTGAGACCCAGAGCCCTAATCTATTTGGCAGGGAGTACAGTCTGCGTACACAACGTTATTATGTCAAACACAGTTTAGCTTAGCCGCAAAGACGCCTCAACCCGCGTCTCCCTGCCGTCTAGAGGGAGATGCTGCAGTTCTAATGTGACGGCCTTGTCAGTTTTGAGCGATGATGAGGAAGGTGTGCGTGGAGACTGGATTTGCTGTTTAATGACTGGTAAAATTGTAAGGCTGCATTCAAGGTGACCCCCGCTGAGGTGACTAGAGGCTGGGTGACGGTAATCCTTCCTGCCTCTTCGCTGCCCTGGTGCCTGTCACCATCACCACCACGCATTGTCACCAAAGCCAAAGGCATGTAATTATACTTTTATTGGCTTTACGAAGCCCCCTGGATCCATCCATCCACTCTGGAGACTTCGGTTGTTTAGCCGGATGCTTATAGATCATGATTATTTTTTTGCTTGCTGAACTCAACCAAGTCTTAGTGTGAAGAGCTACTTTGTTGCTTATGCAGTCCAGACTCATGTGAAAACAGTCCATCTACATACATTTTTGGGTTATTCCGTGTTGTCAACATATTTTTGATTTTGTTCATATTTTTTTTCTGTAGAACGTCAAAACATAAATAGTGATGAATAACATTATTTGCTCTTCTGATATTCCTCTTAAAAAAAAAAAAAAAAAAAGGATCAGCTGTATGCAAATTTGAGCACTGAAAATGTATACAATTTAACAATTTACTCATGGAGCCACATTAACATGTCCATATCTCTGGGACTGAACCATCGAGGGCCTGTAAAATGAAAATACCAAAAGGAAAGTTTGTTAAAGTTTGCCGGAGATTTCGTCTTGTGAAGTCGAAGTGTGCGCCGTTCTCTCCTTTGTTTCACGTCAGATTGTGCCGTCGCGTTTTTTTACATGAGTCGAGTCTATGCAATGGCGGACGTAGCTTTTAATAACTCTGCTAACAGCGCTTATCACATATATACAGATACATGCGCAGTTATCTCATTGTATTGCAGAACAGAGGCGCCAGAATGCAATAATACAAATAGTAAGGCAAGTGTGTGAAGTTGTTACAGTCCACTTGGGTCCTGTATACAGTTACCGGTCACTGAGTCCAAAGTAAAGGAACTTTCACAGAGGTTTCACCGAGCCCATGGCATCCCAAACTGCATCAGTGCCGTGGATGGGACCCATGTGGAAATCAGGCAGCCAATCATAGCGTGGTTTTGCGTTTTCATGTGGACACAATTGTTTTTTCAAGCAGAGGAGGAAAAACTCCTCTGCTTGAAAATAAAAATACCCATGTACGTGTGGACTAGGCCTGAGACTAATGACAAGACAAGGAACACCTGTGAACACAGATTACACAACGAACCAATGACATGACACATGAACACATGAGGGCATGGGAATCACATGACAACCAGGAAGCCTGACAGAGAACATGGGAAACTTAAAAACATGAAGCATAACCCAAAACACATTGTGACAGTTGGGTAAGTTTCCGGAATTTGGTTGATTTGTCACGAAATGACCCTTTTGTAAAACTCCAAAAACATACAATTCACTTCAGTTTCCAGCTGAAATAAACACTAGTGGCAGTAAAACACCAACAACCTTTTGGTAGATTATTAACTAATAAATACTTATGTTTGTGCAATACTAAGTTGCGACTTCAAAACGGTTTTACCACAGTGCATCACATAACCAGTTCCATATGTATGGCTTTTCTGGTAAACTTTCTCTGTAGCTCATCTACCACTGCATTGCATTTGCAATGTGGAGCACACTGGGACAAGTCCTATGAAACACAAGTCACGAGAAAAAAAAAAAAAACAGCTCAAAGACTTGTAGAAGCAAGCTAAAATGGCATGGTTGCTTTAACAAGGGTGTATTTGTCTCATGTTTGCTTTTGTTAATACTATCGGTTAGGTTAAGTGTAGGTGCTTTGGTATTTTCCAACTCGAAGGAGCATTTATCTTTTAACCCATTGAATTTTTATTTAACTGCCACAACCCATACAACAACCAGCATAAACACTGGCAGATTAACGTTCATCTGTTTCGGAGAAAACTGAACATGCTTGTAGTGCCACTCACAGGACATTTCACTTTGAAAGTGTTGCAAAACTTGCAAGCAATGTGATATAATTTTGAAGAAATTATGCCATGCACAGGCACTTTTTCATAATGTGTGATGTGCAATGCAATTTCAGTTGACTGTTGTGTGTTTTTATTTTTTATAAAGTCTCAGTCAAATATGTTAATTTTAATATGAAATTTAAACAAATGTTGTTTTGATGCTCTTTCACATAGTGTGACAGATCGCTGTAGCTGCTTCTGTTCAAATGCCCGCAGTGAACTGATTATCTTTTCCACTTCACTGCTATTTACAGCACAAAATAAAATGTGAATGAGAATCAGAAGATATGTTGAAAGTTAACACTGTTGTATTTGGCCAGTCAGTGTTTCAAATGTGAAGGTCATCATTTTAAACAGCCTATGAGCAACATGTGACATTATATTAATCTTTTAGAAAGTCATTGAATGTCCATATTTTGTTAGTTGGAAAGAAATACTTCTAGAAAAGCATCTAGCTCAAATCATGTGTTTTTGTTCAATATATGCACTATATTAGCAATGCCTTTTTAAATCTGTTATGTGTCTATCCAAAGTTGCAAATTTGACTTTTGCACAAAAGATAGATATATATATATATATATATATATATATATATATATATATATATATATAATATATATATATATATAATATATATATATATATATATATATATATATATATATATATATATATATATATATATATATATATATATATATATATATATATATATATATATATATATATATATATATATATATATATATATATATATATATAATATATATATATATATATATATATATATATATATTTTTTTTTTTTTTTTTTTTTTTTTTTTTAATAAAGCAGTGTTTTCATCCATGTGTTTAAGAGAACAAAATTGTCAATTCCTGGGAAATTGCCACAACATATCTGTACTAAAAATGGAAGATTTTTAGTCAGTCGCGTGAGTTTTTTTTTTTGCACATCAATGAATTTATTCGGTAAATGTGTTTCCATTGTAGTTTATACGCATGTTTTCTTAAAGGATAAAAATGTATCTGCCTTAATTGAACGCATACATTTTTATGTGTAGTTTTAGAATTTATGCGCATCTTGTTTTAGTTTTTTTATGCAATATCCAAAAATGTGCATGAAAATAGGTGACTGCAAATATAACTTGATATCTTTATTTGTTAACGTCTTTTTGAATAAATGTCCTGATTCTGTCGGAAAATTCAAACTTTTGAGCCATTTTAGTTTATGGCGGCCACCATTTGTAGTTAGTTTGTTAGTCCACAAAGTGGAAATCTGTCTTTGGCTTTCAATATAAACACAGACTTCAACACACCAACCTAAAAAAAAAATCATGAAGAAATCCCTAAAACACTATAAAAGATCTCAAATTAATAAATCCAATTATACTTCAACATTTAGATGAATCGATTTTAACGTAATAGTTATACCATTAGAGGGACTTCCTTGTTCATTCAGTGCATGCAATGTTTTTGGGTCAGAATGGCTCAAAATGATGGAGCAGGTCACATATTGCATAAAGTTCACGACTGTCATCATCAAACTGAGTTTCTGTACAGTGAAAAGATGAAAGACATCACTTTAGCATTATCTTGCTTTGAAGCTCCAAAGAAACAGCCTTGACAAAGTGAAATGTCTGAATATGTAACGAAACCAAAAGCGTGTTTTTGAAGTGCTTTAGCGTGCTGTTTTCTCAGCTGTGTTTTGTGGTTAGCCTCGCGTCTAAAAGCAGGCAGAGTGGATGAACGGACGCAGGGGAGAGTGCAGGTTCACCGGCAGCCGGCCTTGACACTATTAGCCTGGGTGACACATTAAGGTTCTCTTCAGTGTGTAATTTGTTTTGTCTCTCAAGGTGATGGATGTCTTGTTTGTTGGCACTTCTTTTTGTGCTTTAGACACATACAAATGACCAACGTAGAAAGGAACAACAAAAAAAGATGGCCCCGGGATCTGTTTAAGCGCACTTCAGAAGGTCACTGAGAGTACATTTGTTTCACGCTACTTGAAAACAGTACTTTTTAAAATATATTTCTTTACTTCCTGTTTTCTGTCAGTTAAATGGGGTAATTAAAGGTGAAAAGTGTAATTTTCGCCAGGTCGCGTTCAGGGTAGACTGAGGCGAGGGGTTTTGGTGGCAGGTGGGACACGGCGTGAAAGGTTTCCTTACGATTAGCGAGTGAGGCAGAGCTGCAGGCTGACCGTTGTATTTATCACCTGTCACTCATAGCATGCGCCCACAGCAGCTCACCTTCACAGTACCTTAAATGTCACAGATCATACCCCCCTCGTGCTCTCTCTTTCTCCAGTCCTCACCCAGAGCAGTTTAACCCAGAATGAGTTTCTTGTTCCCAGATGTCAAGGGCTTTTCACCTGTCGTGTGTCACCTGAAGCGTTTTGTTTTTATTTTCCTTTCTGGAGAAGGACATTGTGCCTTGAACTGCATTTTATCATGTTTGTGGTTAGTTCTTTAATGATCAATTTCATCAAGCACTATACACTGTGTTATCAGTGTGGGCACTATTTCTGGTTTCTTACGGCTCGGTTTGCATCATGTTTTTGTTTGCTGTTTCACTTTAGTACATTCTTCATCAGTAGGCTTTATGCCAAATGCCACATGAACAAACAGGAAAACTGGTCTCATTGCATCCGCTTGTCCGAGAAAGTTCTAAAAGCAGTTTGAACTTATGGTGATATCTATGCACTTTTAAGGTAATCATCTTGGTTAAAATAGCTTTATGTTTAACGAAGCACATTAAAAGGGCCTGAACCAGAAGCGTGGCAACCGGTTGAATGCAGAAGTTTATGCGCATAACCCATATTAGAGAAATTTGACAATGATACCAATAACACATTTAAACACTGCTATCTGTTTTCTGTCATTATTGAGATTAAAACCTTAAAGGGTAACTCAACCTAAGATCAGAGCCTAACTCCACCCACTGGCAATATTTGAAAAATGCTGGAAAAGTGGGCCGAGCTCAGCGGAGACAGAGGAGCGGAGACAGAGGGGACGAACCGAGGGCATGGCTGAGCGGGGGGCGTTCACCTGAGACCTGCAGTGACGGATTGATTGACAGCTGTCTTAACTCCTGACGATGCTAGCAAAGCAGCAGCGCAAGAGAGAATGGAACCACTGACCTAATCTATGAACAGTCAAAAAATTATACTGAATGCCACTAAAAGTATTCAGATATTAATTGATGCAGTGAAGACTGTGAAGTGTTTAATAACTTTATTCAATTTCTGTATATTTCTTACCTGTTAGACCATCCCAAAAATCTTAAAGCACTGGTTGCATGGATCAAAAACAATGAAAGCAATAACTTTTTGTGCCTTTTGACAAGGCAAGTAACAATCTGACTGGGCCAATAGAAATAATTTAACCCTGATATATTGAAGGGCACATAGGTTTATGTGACAATTGGTTTAAGTTCACTTAAATTAAAAGTTCTTATATTTTTTTTTTTTTTTAAAGCCTAATAAATGTTAAAATGTATAGCTTTTATATTTATATATACACACACACACACACACACACACACACACACTCACCTAAATGCAATTATCTAATCAACCAATCACATGGCAGTTGCTTCAATGCATTTAGGGGTGTGATTCAAGCTGATAGAAGAGCAACTTTGACTGAAATAACCACTCGTTACAACCAAGGTATGCAGCAAAGCATTTGTGAAGCCACAACACGCACCCACCTTGAGGCGGATGGGCTACAAAAGCAGAAGACCCCACCGGGTACCACTCATCTCCACTACAAATAGGAAAAAAGGCTACAATTTGCACAAGCTCACCAAAATTGGACAGTTGAAGACTGGAAAAATGTTGCCTGGTCTGATGAGTCTCGATTTCTGTTGAGACATTCAGATGGTAGAGTCAGAATTTGGCGTAAACAGAATGAGAACATGGATCCATCATGCCTTGTTACCACTGTGCAGGCTGGTGGTGGTGGTGTAATGGTGTGGGGGATGTTTTCTTGGCACACTTTAGGCCCCTTAGTGCCAATTGGGCATCGTTTAAATGCCACGGCCTACCTGAGCATTGTTTCTGACCATGTCCATCCCTTTATAACCATCATGTACCCATTCTCTGATGGCTACTTCCAGCAGGATAATGCACCATGTCACAAAGCTCAAAGCATTTCAAATTGGTTTCTTGAACATGACAATGAGTTCACTGTACTAAAATGGCCCCCGCAGTCACCAGATCTCAACCCAATAGAGCATCTTTGGGATGTGGTGGAACGGGAGCTTCGTGCCCTGGATGTGCATCCCACAAATCTCCATCAACTGCAAGATGCTATCCTATCAATATGGGCCAACATTTCTAAAGAATGCTTTCAGCACCTTGTTGAATCAATGCCACATAGAATTAAGGCAGTTCTGAAGGCGAAAGGGGGTCAAACACAGTATTAGTATGGTGTTCCTAATAATCCTTGTGTGTGTGTGTGTGTGTGTGTGTGTGTGTGTGTGTGTGTGTGTGTGTGTGTGTGTGTATATATATATATATATATATATATATATATATATATATATATATATATATATATATATATATATATACATATATATATATATATATATATATATATATATATATATATATATATATATATATATATATATATATATATATATATATATATATATATATATATATATATATATATATATATATATATATATATATATTTTATATATTTTATATATATATATATATATATATATATATATATATATATACATTTTTCTTTTTTTCTTTTTTTTCTCTCTCTAAATGGACATATATATCAGCATTATATTTCATAAATTACTAAACTCTGGAATACTCTATTCAGACTGGTCAATGCCAGCGTTCTGCATGTTTGGTTGATGTTAAACTGCATAATTGGCTGATGTGCCTGGTAACTGATTTCTTGAAACAACGGTGCCAGTTTCATATCTCTTGTATTGCTGTCTGGTCTCTTTCTTCCCATCTTCTGCTTTGCATTAGAGTCCACGTCACCTCGTCTGTGTCTATTTTGTGATAACGATCAGCTGACTGTACATGATCATTTGCATATTACTAAGTTTTATATAGTATACTGTATACAGGAGAAGCATACAACAGTTTACAACATTGTTGCCAGTGGGATGATATGAGTGTGGTTGCATTATGAGATTGCAGATTCATCATTGTAAGATAGCATGTCAAGGACTTCACGTGCTTGTCATAACACTGCCTCATATACTTGCATATTTGCAAGGCATTTGAAACTTTGCTGGCATGAATTCACACAGCAATTAATAACATTATAGCTTCCAGTTATGTTTATAATTCTCAGTTGTCATTGTTCCCTAAACTCAAACCTTTTTAAACGAGATCCGTTTACTCCTGACACCTGCGTGTGGCGAGCTTTCAAACGATATGGATGAAATGAAGTGGTTGCCGTTTGAAGGAGGCATTGCATCTGACGCACTCTTTGAAATGAGCAGTGTCTGATGTCAGCAGCAGTTTTGGAGGCTCGCAGACAGAGGCAGTTACAACTCTCAGGTCCCCCCCCCGAAACACCCCACCCAGTCTGCAGGTCTTCAGATAGCACTCAGAAAATATTCCCACACGTTAGCCTCATTGATTCAAGCGGCGCTAAGTTGCTGTTTTAGTGCTTTTCTACTCAGAAGCATTTTTTTAAAGACAGCACAGGTTAGTTCACTCAAAGTAATTTCAGCATGAAATGCTGTTATGTGATCTGCATTTAAATGATTATTGAGCCACACTGCAAATGAGTGTGAAATTAAACCTAGCATGTTTTTACAGGTCAGCTTCTGTCACATTATAAACTAAAACACTGAATACTTTGGGATTTGATAGTTTTGATCTAGGCTAGAATGGATATATAGTGTGTTATATATTTGTGTTAATATATAGCTGGTCATATCAGTAGCAGACAATTATTTTGTATTTTTTTATTTATAAGTTCATATTTGCTAAGTAAAATAGGCTAAAAAAAAAAAAAAATTTATATCCACTTAAGCCCTGGGGCCATTTTTGGGATTTCCGCCTGGATTTGGCCTACCCAAATTGAAAAGCTTCCCATACCCACATACAGTGGTCTAAATACACAATTTTGGTGTAATTTTAAAGGAAACCCTGCTAAAAGTGAAAAACATGTAAGTATATGTTGCCCACGCTTTTTTATTTTATATTTTGGTTATAAATTCAGATTTGAAAGTGTGCCTGTGTGCTCTACGCTTTTCCACTTGGCAGCAAACACACACAAAAAAATATATATATATATATATATATTTTCTAACACCAATGTGGGGGTTATTATTCAGACAACATTTGAAAGTGTTTATGTAACTCAGGTCCTTTTGTGTGCTTTTCATTTTGGGTAGCAAAATTTTATTCAAGATTCAAGATTCAGATTCAGTTTTATTTGTCACATACACAGTTATATACAGAATATACAACTGAGATGGCAGCAGTGCAAAAAAAAAACACAAGGAAAAATTATATAGAAATAGGATATAACAAAAAAGTACTCCTCCATATATATATATATCTGTAGAATTATAAATAATCAAGTCAGAAAAAAAAAGGTAACAAATAAGGATAAAGTGGAATAAAATAATTGAAGTAGACTTTGCAGTGAGTAAACTGTAGACTTATAAATATGTGGTTAACAAATGTATAAAGATAATTGTAACAACAGAAAGTAATGTGCAAACAGGTTTATGACAGGTTGTTACACAGTAACAACGACAGAAAGTGCAGTGCAATGTCAGTGTATCGATGTTTATCCTGGCGTGAAGTCACGTGATGTTAAGTGACTGAGTTCAGGAGTCTGATGGCCTGGGGAAGAAGCCCTCCAAATGGTACCACATATGAGGTCAGAGCTCCTTCACAGACATTTAAAACTGTAAAGTATATACTTGATGATTTCATTCCAGTCTTTGCCTGACCCTGTACAAGGTCTGCAGAGATGTTTAAGAGGATATGCCTTTGTGACAGCTGATCTTGAAAGTTATATAACTTTTATAAATATAACTTTAAGCTTTCACAAATACCTTCACATACCAAAATTCAAAAGTTTGGGGTCAGTAAGATTTGTTTTATGTTTTTGAAATACTAACTCTTATATGCTCAACAAGGATGCATTTTCTTTCATGAAAAGGATGCATACAGTTTGTTTTGGGTAGGCTATTCATTGAATATGAATTTTATAATAATATAAAAATTATATAAATATATTTTATTCGTGCAATCAAAGCTGAATTGTCAGCATCATTCCTCCAGTCTTCAGTGTCACATGATCCTTCAGAAATCATTCTGATATGATGATTTGCTGCTCAAGAAACATTTATGATGATTATTATCAATGTTGAAAACAGTTGTGCTACTTAATATTTCTGTGGAAACCAGGATATTTTTTTAATTGTTTTATTCGGGATTCATTGATGAATCGAAGGTTCAAAAGAACAACATTTATTTGAAATAGAAATCTTTTGTAACATTATATGTTGACAGTATGTCTATACTGTAATTTTTGATCAATTTAATGTCATTGCTAAATAAGACATGTATAATGTAATAATCTTACCGCCCCAAACATGTATTCTTTCTTATACTTGTGAACGTTATACTTTTCATTTTTAGTTAAGACTTGTCCATAGGCATGTATAATTTCTTTATTCCAATGGTTCATAGTTGGCCAGCAATATTTAAATGTTTGTGAAATGAGATGCGGTTGTTTTCTACTTTGAAGCATGCGCATTTTTTCTTCTCGTAAGCAATGTCTCAAAATGTAGATTGATATCTAATATCAGTCAATAATTGGATATCGCCGGCTTCAGACAAGCTTTCCTCACATTCCCCCCATCTGTCATCGGTCTGCACCGGGTACATTGTCCTCCTTTGAAAATGCATCTGTCTTTGCCATGTGCTTTGAGCTATGGAAAGCAGTTTGATTCACAGGTGATGTATAATGTATCAATGCAAAGGGTCAGCAAGTCATGCTTCATTTTTCCCCCGGCTTGCTCTAGATGAGTTAATGCAGTTATTCATTATTTAAAGATGCAGTTGGATGCCATTAGCCTTTGTCACTTTTTTATTTGTTTTGTGGAAAAAAATTACTTTGTTAGAGTACTTGCGTCTGAAAAGGCATTTGAAACAATTAAAATCATTAGTCCATATAACAAAATAGGGAAGTTGATTTGTTCTGTTTGTGGGCTGTGATGGAAAATATTTAAGTCTGTTCTAATGTCCAGTAACTAGAGTAAACAACAGATGCAACAAAAATTGCACGTATTTATAAGGTACAGTATATCCACCTTATTCCTGACAAGCCTGTGTTTTGAATTATGGTTGGCACTTCCGGTTTGGGGATCTTCCATTCAAAAAGACAGAAACTAGTCATTTCAAATCGTAAGGTTGCGCAATAAATAAAGCTTATCCGTCAGTTTGAATGAATGAGCTGTCAATTTTCCTTCATGTTTTATTTTCAGACATCATGAGAATAATGTAACGCTTGGTATTTTAACATGAAAGTACGTTATGAGTGTTACAGGTGTTGGATGCAACAGGGAAGAGTCTGAATCGGACTTCCAACAAAAGATGGGTTTATTAAGCGAGGGGATTAAATGGTAACCAAACATACAACACCAACCATAAAGAACATAACAACATTAAGAACAGACAAGGAGTGCAGGTAAGTGAGTCCAATATAAAGGGAGTGCAAATGACAAAGACCAGGTGCAGGGAATCCGGGGACAGCGGGAGAGATAATGAAGGAGTGAGTTCAGGTGTGAGACAGGGAGGATAATGGGAAATGGAGTCCAGGACAAGCGTGGATTGTAACAATGAGTATATGATATGTTAGAATATCTATAGCAAGAGCTCTTTTCAGTCGCTCCATTCTTTTCCTCATGATTATTTTCTTTTTCCCTTTGCATTCCACTGTAACAGTATGAAAAAGGACAACATATACTGCACATTTGTGGTCTGTTCTCACTATTTAATTTACAATATATTCCATTAATGATTCACTGGAATGAATCCTCAAATTATCATGTCTCTTTCCAGGTTTGTTTTCACAGGTAAATACAATTTATTATCTGTCAAAATGACAGAAAACACAATGCTGAAGTTAATGAACATGTTTGATTAAGGCAACGTTACATAATACCAATATATATTACTACAGTGATATTTAACCCATCCGTTATTGCTGTGGAAAGAATCATGCTTTTGGCTTATTCATGGTCTGTTGGAAGTACCTTGTTGACGCTTTTACACTTTTAAACATCCTTTTGATGTTCTATGGTGGAAGGGTGAGTAGAATAATGTCATCTCATTGTAACCAGTATAAAAAAAAGGTATTATTGCGTTCATAGAGCGAGCCTTTCACTGATTGTTTACAGCTTAACAGAAGTTACACCCATAATTCGTGCAAAGCGTCATGGGCCGTAGGAATATAGTGGCTATCGTACAGCTAATTGATCCCTTGAAAGTTTACTTTATGTTTTTGCTGCACACGGAAGCAATGTGTTACAGTAGTTTCCTGCTTGAATTAGCATGCTGACAATGTGTTATGCTTTTGCTGTTAGACTCTTTGCACTGTAAAAAAAAAGGATATTTTTGGATATTTTTTTTTTCTCCTATTTTCTTTATAGTTGTTATTTTATTAAATTTTTTTATAAAAGCCTTTTCATGGCTTGACTTTTAAATTATGAATTGTATCAATATAAATTGTAGTCAGGGTTTAGCTTAGGGTCCAATTCTCACTATTAACTAAGACTTTTTTCCTCAATAAACTCCTAGTTACTGCTTATTAATAGTTAGTAAGGAAGTTGTTTACTTTAGGTAAGGGATGTAGAATATGGTCGTGTAGAATAAGGCATCAATATGTGCTTTATAAGCCCTAATAAACAGCCTAGTAATATGCATGCTAATAAGCAACTAAAATTGGACCCTAAACTAGAATGTTACCTACATTTGAGATGTCTAGAAAATATTCTCAACCCGGCATGTTGCATATGAATGTTGGGGTCACATCAGTAACGTCAAATCAGTGATGTGCTGTGTGGCTATTTTAACTGCAACAAAGTATATGAATATATTGATATATTGAAAGTATACATATATTGAACTTACTCAGATTGTGTAAAAGAGCTTAATGATGCAAGCTAGACTCTCTTGCCAGTGACTTAACCACAGTATTTAGCAAAGGTAAGAAAACAAAGATGCTAGGGGACTGAGCATTTGACTGTTTTATTAATTATAGTAATATTTGCCTGTGAAATAATGAGCACATTCACCACAGTAATGTGATGCAGTGTAAGTTATATCAAAAAGTGCTGCAGTATGTTCCCTTTGAGCTTTTCACATGCCCCTATTGCTATTTATATTCTTTTTTTTTTTTTTTCACCTGGGGCAGTGATGTGAGATAACCACGTCAAACTTGTATGGGCCTAGCTTCCATCTCAGCTTCATAACTATGCTACAAAGATAAAATGTGACAGCAGGATCTTTTTGGTTTCTTAATCCGCAGAGCTGAGGATGAAATCGTATTTAAAGATCTGGTACGGTGGAGTCCTTGCTTTGATAAGAACGCACAACTCAGCAAGTTTTGCTCACGATGTTACAGCTGTGTACAACTGCAGGCAAAAATAAATAAAAACACCTCTTGGCAGGTTGACCCTAGAGGAATGACGCATCCCGTATTTCAATTAAAGCGTCACCTCAGAATCTGATGATGGCTGTGATGGTTTGTGTCATAATCTTCTGTCATTCACTAGTCTATGAAATAATGGCTTCAAAAAGAGAAGCACTGTCTCCTTAATAGACAAAAATTGTATTAATGAACTAATGGCATTTTTCTTTCTCTGAATAGAAGTTTGTCGCTGTATCACTGTATCCGCACTTGCATAAAGTTGAGCTCTGTTGCATCACCAGCGGTCTGTCACTCGGGTCTCAGGAAATATCTCTTTAAAAATAAAGACATCAGATCACTTTGTCGATGCAAATCACTGTCATTGTGAACACCCCTTTAGTATTACTCAAAATTTTGATTCTGCAGGTTAAACAAGTCTTAATTTCACTGTTGTAATGATGCAATAGGATGCAACATCTATGTCAGGTGATTCTGTCACAAGTGGTCGATGGCCATGCATCTTCTCCAACCACTTGAGTTATTTTGGACCACCTGTGCTGGTCACTTATGATCAGATCACTTGAGACCGATGGACCTTAAGATGCAAGTCTGTGCACTTCTGATGTTGCTCCTACGCAGACTAAACAATTCTGTACAGAAGGCAGATTGCAAAAGCTGTTTCTTGAAATAGTGCTGAATGAATGGACAGCATTCATCTGGAGTCTATCCACACGCCCATTGATTTTCAATATGCTGAAACTGTGAGAAATATTGGACGGAAATATTCAGAGCTAATTAATACGCAAGAAAAAGACATCACAGACGATTACAGAGATTCCAAGTTCAAGTTTGTATTAACTTGTTTGTCAAGTTCCAAGCCTTTTTCTTGACATCAGAACTTTTTCTTGTAAAGGTTTTGACAAATCAATTTGAATGTAACCTTTCCCTCGGGAAACAAAACTCAGCAATGCAATGCATGGCTGCTAAATAACTTGACAATATTAAATAACTAGCATCCTGTGTCATCCACAAGAAGCCTAAATACAGTATATGCAACTATATATACAACATATAGTATAAGTTCAGGTAAATTCAGGGCAATTTTCACAGAATTGCAAAAAGAGGCCCAAATCTCTATGAATCTCAATAGTATATAAAGTGAAATATAAGGGTTTTCATAAATCTTCATACATTTTCTGTGATTTTTTTGAGTGTTAATGACACCATGAACAAGTCTGATTTGTGGGAAGTTTGTCCTCAGGTGGTTTATGGCTCTGCTAGATAAAAATGGGTTTTATGGGTTTTTAATATTTGCTAAAGCGAATATTACAGGCAAATGTTAAAGGGGACCTATTATGCCCCTTTTCACAAGATGAAATAGCTCTCTGGTGTCCTCAGAGTGTGTTTGTAAAGTTTCACCTCAAAATACCACACATATCATAGCTTATCAAATTCGCCCCTATTTGGATGTGAGCAAAAACATGCCGTTTTTGTGTGCCCCTTTAAATGCAAATGAGCTCCGGAAACAACACAACTGGAGAATGTCACGCAGCCATAATGTCAGAAATTGTCAGTAGCAGTGTTCAGCCTGACATGTTCGAACCGGAGTCAGACACTGATGGAGAGACTCAGAAAGAAGTTACAACTTTTTGAATGTAACTGGACGTTTCTGAATGGTTAGTACATGTAGTTGTATGCAATGCAGTTAAGTTGATTTAACTCATCGACTAGCATGTACCGTCATGTTAATCTTTTGTGCAAATCCAGCATTGAACTGACCCTTGTTTATGAAGCAGTCTGTGATAGGGCAGATCGTTACCAGTCATGGGCGGGGCTTACCCCTACTTTTACATAAGAGTAGCGGGAAATCTGGAACCGCTAGTTTGGAGAGACTGTTTATGTTTTATGAGGATTATAAAAAAGCAGTGGGTGGATTTTTACCATTAAAGGCTGATTGTTTACACACACTGTGGACACACATCTGTGTTCAAACATGTAAAAGTGAATTTTGCATAATAGGTCACTTTTAATACAGTACTAAGTGTAATTTGGGTCCTGTTAATGCACACATTTGTCCTTTTATTTTGCAGCAGTAGCAATCTTAAGAAGTCAAGCTCTCTCTGAAGTTGGCTCATAGTAAATACCTGCTGATGAGCGGGAAATGAGGAGCGGGCGCTTTCCTCGGCATGGTTTGTGCAAAATCACTGAACCTGCTGGCTGCGCACACTTACACGGAAAATCAGGGTCTCGGTGGTGCTGTGAAAAGCTGGAGGAGCCTGTCAGTTCATATAAAGCCCAGCTCTGGAGAGGTGTAACTCCACTCAGGAGTGCCTGGGCTGAAACGGCGTCGCCACCTTTTGATGGGCAGCCCAAGTCTCGACTGTGCACGACTAGCTGCTGACTGGCATTGTGCAAAGCAGAAAGCTCTGATGTGCCCATTTGCACGGCAATTACTAAGCTGGGTGTTTTGAGAGAGGGCCAAGTTTCATCGCAGAGCTACATAGTCTGAATAATGCACTGAACAACACTTCATTAATAGAGACAAAATCTTTCCGTTATCAAAGCGAATTTGTAACAAGGCAACAAGCAATTAGTGCATTTGCGCAGCGTCCTGGGTAATGAATCTCATGAAATATGGACCGATCACAAGTGATGTCTTTGTATAGTCTTGCCTCATTGACGGCGCTTTGAAATTGATGGTTCACGTCAAGCGACTTGGAATCGGTAGAAGTTGGCGGTTGAAGCGTCCGCTGATGAAAACGTACGGCTTGCAGCCAGACCTTGTGCACTCAGTGAAGTGTGAAAGCAAATTGGTCAGCATGATCTGGTGTAATAGTTTGCAGTCTACTGAGGCACCTTCCCTAATAAAATCCATCTTTGTGACGTTCTTCAGATATAGAGAAGGATAACCGATAAACCAGATAATCTCCTGCCAACCCGCTTTCTAATATCCCAGCAATATCCAGATATATGGCTTTTAATATGTCTCTCTCCGCAGGATTTTGTAGGAAAGTTGCAGCCTGGGTTTGATACATGAGCAGAGAACGGACATTATGCGTTTGGATATTTGTTTTCGGACAATCTCATTACTGTAGCACAAGCCATTTGCATTTGATTGCGGCGTAAAACCAGCCCTCGGTACCTGAGACACTGATTTAGCCAAACAATGCAGGAGTCACATGTCAAAGGTTGAAGAGAGATGATTTCATCAAACAGCATGTGGCTCTGCGCTTATGATTAAAGTCGAGACGTACATGGTGGGAGACGTGTCGTGTACTGAGTTCAATGCTAACAAAGAAGAAGAGTGACATGTTTCTTTCTCTTTCCTACCCCCCTTTTCCTGAAAAAGTGCATCATAAAAGCCCTGGCAGGAGCTCTGAGCTGTAGGAAAGGATACCTGGTGGTAAATAATTCAAAGATATGCTGTGCATGTTTAAGTGCGCCAGGAAAAAAAGGAAGCAGTGTGTGTGTTAGTCTGCACTGGGGAGCTCTATGGGATTGCTTCAATCAGAAAGAAGAAAATGCTTCTTTTTCTCTCTCTCTCTCTCTCTTTGGAGTTTGCCTTCACATGCACCCTTACTGCCGCCTTCTCTCGTAACAGCCTGCTGGCGCCCTCAGGGCAGAGGGTGAGGGGAGATGGGTGGGTTTGGTGGGGATGGTGTCCCTGTCCCTTCTGTTATCATATCTTGGGTATCATGGCTCTTGATCTATATCTCACAGTCAGGTTTCTCTATCAAGTCCTTGAAAGCACAAGGTTCCTTCACGTCACCTACGCACAAATCTGAAACACAGAGACTCCAGATTAGAGCAGGCTGCTGGTTAGCTTTATCTCCCTAGCCTCCTGTTGCAATGAGATTGGCTACAGAGGGCTCCAGAGAAGAAAAAAAACAGACCGTGTTGGGCAGGTGCACTGTTTATCTCAAGTTGGCTTTTGGTATGAAAAAAAAAGAAAGATCTCAATTCTCCTTGGTCTCTCAGAGGTCAGCCTGGATCGGTTCCAATCGAGCGCTTGTTTTATTGAAGAACAAAACCATTTCTGAAGATCTTTTTTTGTGTAGTTTGAAGGTATCATCACTAAGTGTTGGAGGGGTGAGCTGGGAAAGGATTTTGACCGATCAATGCGCCCCTGTTTGAATTGTGCGTCATGGCCAGCACATCAATTGAATTGTAAGGACCGTGGCAAACATGTCCACAAGCCATCAGTGAAGTATGGATAATATAAATTAAATGAATTTGAGGATTGACACGGAATTAATTAGTATTTCCTGTGCAAAATGTGCTGCTACAGTGCTATTATGCTTCTGTGTGCTTTCCAGGGCATTGGTATGCAGTTAAGGTGTTCTGCAAGAGTGTTATCTGTGGTTGCTTACTTGCCTCAATTAAAATACCCCATTCCTATGTCTTGTTGATATTCTGGTACATAGGTAGAGCTTAGGTCCCTTCAATTTGGGATTTTTGGGGGGTTGAGCTAGTATACTAGTATAAGTAAAAATCTTGTCTCGTCTCGTTCTCGTGTCTCGTCTCTTGAGATAAGTGTCTCGTCACACCCCTAGTGCAAGAACATTAAAGGATACACTGAACTTGCTGCTCAAAGTTCAAACTTTGCAGTCTAGCCAAAAACCCATTTACTGTTGTTCATCTTAGAAAACCCGGTTATTTTGTATTCTCCTTTTCTGTCTCAGCTTTACCTGACTCTGAATTTCTTTCTGTCTAGCCTTGTCTCTAACCTTCACACGATGTCCCCCTTGTGGTTTTCGTTTCTTAAGATTTCCACACCTTCATCCTGCCTTGCCGTGTGATTGACAGCTTGTGTTATCTATGGATCTTCACCACTCGCTTTCACTAGCAAGGCTTGGGGAAACTTAGAGAGCTTCTGCTATCTTCTCGAGCCTGCGGCCAGCATCAGGGATAGCTAAAGCTGACACTGGGGCTTGGGTCTCTTATCTCCCTCATTTTAAACAAGAATTCAGAATCCACCCCCATCTCCAAGTTAATTGCTGGAGGACAGTAAAATTGCAGAGACCCAATCTCCATTTAGCCCTTCACACCAAGAAAAAAAATAAAATAAATGTTTTAGCATATTGTTATTATTATAATTAAGAATTTTTCCACATGTACCTTATGTTGTCATGCATGTTGGATGTATATGCAACCTGCATTCTGCAGCATTCATGTTGACCCACTTTTAGAAGAGTCTGGATTGTGGATGCCGCAGTGGTTGCGCGCACCTGCAGGAAGCAGAGGAGCCGTACGGGACTTCATCTTTGGAGGCTAAGCTCATAGGAAGTTCTCTATCTTGATGCACTACGAGAGTTTTGTATGTTTACTGTCTTATTTAGAAGAGGTGTGCAAATCTGAATTTTCAGAGATTAATTCATTATTTGCACAGCGTGCTTCCTCTTTGCATACTGATTTGTTCTTAAAAAAAAAAAATTAACAAATCAGTACAATGTCAAGGCATTTTAGCTGATGGGATTAATTGTATAGCATGGGATTTTCATGAACGTGGGTGTACGTGAGAAAGCCTGTGACATCCAATGGTGACAATTAGTGGAGAAACAGTCTCAGTGTGCATAATGTTGACCTTAATTACATGTTAGCGATGTTGCCTTAAGGAAAGCCTAATTTGAGTCAAGCAGGTCCCTACATGGAATATTTGTGTGCTAAAATCGACTATGCTAAACTATCTAACAGGAAGTAGGCCAAATGAGAGTTTTTATGAGTGTTCATGAGCTTATATCTGTCACTGATAATCATGTTTAAGATGCATTTGATTCTTTTGATGTTGTTGGCGTGACAGTCATCTCCACTTTGATAGGGTGGATTATTGTTATTAATAGTATTAGAAGATACATCTGATTTAATCTATCTTCTAGGCTGATTGAAGATTTGTGGAGTTGAAAACATCATAATCTTTAAGATATTTTGAATCCTCATTAAAGCTCTATTGTGCGTTTAAACATACTTTCCAGAGGAGGCTCCTTGTGCTTTTATTCTCTCAGTATCGCAGTTTCTTGTCTCCTTCCTTTGGGTTCTAATTAAAGTTGGACAAAACCCTTTTGCTTATGCCACAGTGGCAACACTACGTCTATGTTTCTTCTCCCAAGGTAGAGGAATTGCAAGACGCATTCATTCCTGATCCAGACATAGTGTCTGCGTCCCATGGTATTCCAGTTCTCCGGTTTGGGAGTTCAGAGTGTGCTTGTTTTTTGCCAGGTGAAGTATTAAAATTCATAGCTGCCAAAGCCAGATGCCAAATGTGAAAATGTTAAAAATGGACCAAAAACACCCACATGGTTGTTGAACTGCTCAAAGGCATTTCATCTACAATGCTTATTTATCTCATTGTGGCTTCTGAGCAGTTGAATTCGTTATTATTATTGTTAGTGCTTGCTTTTTATAAATCTTAAGTATTTAACTTAAGCATGCAACTTAATTTCAAATTGTGCAGCTATTGGGTGTTTTGAATGATCAAATGTATGTTTTATTTTTATTTTTTATATTTTTCCCCTCTCCTGACAGACAATAAATTGGGATTTTTTAAATTCTCCTAGCAACCAGCATCGTGGAAACTTGAATTGAGAAAATCTAAATTCCTGACTTTTAATTAAAAGCAAACAGGATACAAATTGCGATTTTAGAAAGTTTGATTAAAATTCATTCAAAATCTCTCCAAAATCTGACAAATGTAGGACGGCTGACCCTGCTTCACAGTTATGCATTATGTCCCAGTTTTCAAGACTTCCGTGTATCACTAATCAATCTATTGAATCAGATGAGTTTTTAATTTGTGTTTGGTGTCTCAAGACATGAACTCAGTTTGTCAAAGTCACAACAACATTTCTTTCCTATGGACTTTTAACAGCCAAAACCTTATTTTAACATTCTGGAAAAATAAATTGCCTCCTCCGTTCCAGCTTGACGAACTCACAAATACATTTCATTTGGAACGTATACAGCTCTTTCTAAGGAATAAGAGACAACAGTGTGCTAAAACTTGGTAGCCCTTGATAAAGTATTTAAGGTCGAGGTGACCTGGAGGATTCCAATCCGTTGTTGTTGTTGTTGTTGTTGTTTTGTAAGCATTTCTCCCTATATGGTGCATAACAGGCAGTCAGATGGGTTGGTGGGTGGGTAAGTGGGTTGGAGAGTTTTGTTTTAAGAGTTTTCTGTATGTTGGAATAGGTGCATATGTTTGCATGTATGTACTACAAGTATACTTAGGTGGTATGTGCATATATATGAATGCAAGTTATCTGTGTATGTATGTGTACATACACTCACCTAAAAGATTATTAGGAACACCATACTAATACTGTGTTTGACCCCCTTTCGCCTTCAGAACTGCCATAATTCTATGTGGCATTGATTCAACAAGGTGCTGAAAGCATTCTTTAGAAATGTTGGCCCATATTGATAGGATAGCATCTTGCAGTTGATGGAGATTTGTGGGATACACATCCAGGGCACGAAGCTCCCGTTCCACCACATCCCAAAGATGCTCTATTGGGTTGAGATCTGGTGACTGTGGGGGTCATTTTAGTACAGTGAACTCATTGTCATGTTCAAGAAACCAATTTGAAATGATTCGAGCTTTGTGACATGGTGCATTATCCTGCTGGAAGTAGCCATCAGAGAATGGGTACATGGTGATCATAAAGGGATGGACATGGTCAGAAACAATGCTCAGGTAGGCCGTGGCATTTAAACGATGCCCAATTGGCACTACGGGGCCTAAAATGTGCCAAGAAAACATCCCCCACACCATTACACCACCACCACCAGCCTGCACAGTGGTAACGAGGCATGATGGATCCATGTTCTCATTCTGTTTACGCCAAATTCTGACTCTACCATCTGAATGTCTCAACAGAAATCGAGACTCATCAGACCAGGCAACATCTTTACAGTCTTCAACTGTCCAATTTTGGTGAGCTTGTGCAAATTGTAGCCTCTTTTTCCTATTTGTAGTGGAGATGAGTGGTACCCGGTGGGGTCTTCTGCTGTTGTAGCCCATCCGCCTCGAGGTTTTTGCATGTTGTGGCTTCACAAATGCTTTGCTGCATACCTCGGTTGTAATGAGTGGTTATTTCAAAGTTGCTCTTCTATCAGCTTGAATCAGTCAGCCCATTCTCCTCTGACCTCTAGCATCAACAAGGCATTTTCGCCCACAGGACTGCTGCATACTGGATGTTTTTCCCTTTTCACACCATTCTTTGTAAACCCTAGAAATGGTTGTGCGTGAAAATCCCAGTAACTGAGCAGATTGTGAAATACTCAGACCGGCCCGTCTGGCACCAACAACCATGCCACGCTCAAAATGGCTTAAATCACCTTTCTTTGCCATTCTGACATTCAGTTTGGAGTTCAGGAGATTGTCTTGACCAGGACCACACCCTTAAATGCATTGAAGCAACTGCCATGTGATTGGTTGATTAGATAATTGCATTAATGAGAAATTGAACAGGTGTTCCTAATAATCCTTTAGGTGAGCGTATGTATGTATAAATATGTATATATATAGTCAATACCTGCAGAAGAACTATAACTTTTGTTTGTTTTTTGTTTACATAAGGAAAATACGAAGGATCTTGAGATTTGATTTCTGTTCAGTTTATATGTACTCCTATACATTTCTCCTATACAAGAAAAAAATAAATAAAATAAAATAAAATAAATTAATTAAAAAATATGTATAGATATATACTGCATGAAAATTTTATTTAGTTTATATATGTCATAAATTAACTTTTGTGGACCAAAGTGGAAAAACTCTTAATTTCCCAGAACGTATTACTGTTGTTTAATATTCTTATCCCTCTCATTTTAATATTTCCGTTATTGTAGAGTCCAATTCAATTTAAATAAATTAAAAGATGAGAGTTCGTCATGTAAGCACCTCTCAAATTTTCTTCATAAAATGTAAAAATCTAGTTTATGATTATAATGTCTGCAACCAGAGCAGAACCGCTGCTGTGGGAAACCGACAGGAGGGTGATTGCTCAACAAATTTTGTTATTTTGTACCCTGCTAGTGAACTTTTTAGACTGTTAGATTGAATGACTCAATCTAAACTGTTAAAGACTGTTGCTTTTATGACCAGTTGCTTGTTCCTGTTTATCTTTGCTTCCTCCTGTGAAACTTAGCAGTGTCTTATCTGTACACATATTCATTCGTAGACACTTTTATCCAAAGAGACTTACATTGCAGTCGCATTTTCTGTTGTTAGCATCATGCTTAGCTGCAGGAACGCTAATCTGGCTAATGTGGACTCATAGCTGGACTGTTGCTAACAGGGATTAGGAGTGTTTTACACTTTCTGAACAGTCCTATATTCTGGTCTTCATGAAACACTTTACCAAAATCGTCTGTGGCGGATATGTTTAATCAGATTATGAAAACATGGATCTAAATGGTAGCTGGTGTTATATAAAGCTACTTAGCAATTCAGTCCCCGTGAGAGGGTGTGTGCGACTGCACTGGATGGGGAGGGCGACCGAGCTTCAGGCTCCTGAATTAACATTAGACATGTTCCGACCTGCACCCTAAAGACAAATATAATGTCATTTGTCCTTTGTAGGATATTCTGTGTTTAGGCGTTCTTTGGAAAGGCTGTGCCTCATACTGGCTGTTTACAAATAATAGTGCCCATGAATTATGCCACATTAATGTGAAGGTATAAATTCTGTAACCCTGAGTGAGGAGGGAAATTATTTTTTGCTTATGAACTATTTTTTGATATGCAGCGTCCTTTGTTATGTGTGAATTATTCATGCTAATAGTTTTTTTTTTTTTTTTTTTTATAGGCATTGTGCTGTGCAGGTTTTTTTGTTTAGTTTTTTTTGCATTATAGCTTTTAGAATTCTACTGTAGCGGTTGAGAGACAAGTTTGTCTTGCGTTTAGATCTGAAAAGCAGTTCAAAGAGACAGAATGCTGAGTGTAGTGAACTTTGCTTTGCTGAGACAACTGTTAAAAATGTTTCACCACAACTTAGCATTTCGGGTATGCAAGAGAAACTCAAACAAACTGCATCCATTACAAAGACGTGCAAAGAACTTTACATGCAGGCGCTTTCAGTCTAAAGAGAGTGAGGTGGTAGATATTTTCACTATTTGTCCTTCTTAAGTCTACATAAAATAATAAAAATAAAAATACCCTTTTAGTGTATTATTAAACGTTTTTGGTCTTATTATGCATTATTCATTCATTAGTGCATGTTATTCCAAAGAAAAAGAATATTTGTCCGCTTAATATTTCATCAAAATATAATATCTTGCTTCACCTCTGAAACCAAATTTTTTAGTCATCAGAATGCTATGTTTCAGGAAATTTACATTCAAGTCTGGCCATTTTATTAAGGAATGCACTTTTCACAATCCAATTAATTGTAGTTGAATAAAATCATGTACATTTTGGTCAAACAAACGTCTTTCACTTTCGCCGTTGTGCTGTTATATATCCGGCAGGCTGTTACTGCAGTTATTTGCGAAATCTTTGTTCTCCAGATTCTTAGATTCTGTTTACTTTTCCCCGCTTAAATTACCTTCATACACTTTAATGCTCACACATACAATCCTCCTTCTCAAATACACTTGAGATGATTTGTTTTAGCCCACTAGACAACTCCCTTCTCAGATCATTCCATTGCTCAGATGAAAGGCCCCTGTCTGTTCTGATTATCTTCAAGCTAGCAAAAAAGGGGGTGGGGGGCTGAAAAGAGGAAAAGGATGGAGAGAGAGAGAGCGAATGAAAGTGAAAAGAATGAGTAATGCTCTGGAAAGCCTGGAATTAAACTGCTTAATTATGCATCCTTCATACATTAATCTTTTATGATTTGGGAACTAACATTGTCAATTATACAACGCTTCCAAACATTGGAAAAACTGGAATATAAGAGATGCCTGAAAAAAAAAGAAAAGAAAAAGAAAGACAAAGAGACAGAATACACATCCTGAGGAAGACGATAAGCTGCAGGAATCTCATATTCTTCGCTATCTTCATTGTTATTGCACTTATTGTTGTCAAACGGTTTCCTTCCTCTGCCTTTCTCATTCTGTAGTTCTCTCTCTCTCTCTCTCTCTCTCTCTCTCTCTCTCTCTCTCTCTCTCTCTCTCTCTCTCTCTCTGCATTGTCATTAACAGTGTAATGGCACGTAATGTTTTGTGCTGTTTGCTGGCTGTAATTACCTGATGAAATGTTAATGCGCAGTGGCAGAAGGCGTAGCAGGGAACAGAGTGAACTAAATAGGCTAAAGGGATCTCTGACCATGATCCGTTGAAGTGCAACAGTGGGAACCAGGTGAATCCGGGTATGATTATGTGTGTGTGCTACGCACTGGATTCGACTGTCTTGATCTTTACGTTAACCACCCTGCCGGACAAGCTACGTGATCTCATGTACGGACAGCTCAGTTCAACTCGGCTATGACCCCTGCCCTTTTGATAGTGAAAGTGAAAGTGCTTCATAAGCCTATTATATATTAGAACTGTCAGGATGGTTTTCACAGGAAATTGTGTACATGCGTCACTCGCCTGTACGTGTATTGTCATATCCGCTGATGCATGTTTGGTGTGAGTGGCAGAGGTTAGTTGTCACAACGAGCGAGAAAGATTGACATGGAGCAGCTAAATCTCCCGTTTTAAAAACTGGTGAACAGAGGACAGTCTGCCGGCCAAAAGAGAACACGACAGAGTTTGTAATAAAACAAGAACCAACATTGGCATGGCTTTTTGGAGAGGGCAAGAACTGAGGGATTTTAAATGTTGTCGAATGGCATTTTTATTACTCCCCAGGTGAGTAAGGTATTTTATTGAACAGATATGTAGCTCTCTAACAGAGTTGATTGTAAAGCATTATCTCTTGTGAAGGGTCATATTCACATATTTGGCACAAACAAAACGATATTCTTCTGCAAAATACATGCAGATTTTTCCTTTTTTTAACCACTAGAGGGCTAAAAGTTACATACCTTTAATTTCAGTATTTACTAATAAACTTTTAAAATCAAAATTTGTATATGAAAACAATGAAAAATTGTGTTTTATTAACTAACATTAACATTTTAATAAATACTAAAAATAAATATAGTATTGCATTAACTAATGTTTTTACAATCCCGTCATCCAGAGGTATGTTATTCCCCGATAACAACCGCTAAAAACCAAGCCTGCAGCGCTCCTGTAAATAACTGAAGCCTTCGCGCCTCGATCGCCCCCAGGGGGTTGGTCCCAGTGTAGCTCATAGCCCCCGCCGCTCCGTGGATTCGCGAGATAAACTAAACAATCAAAGTATACTTCATATAATTTGTTCCCAAAGTTGGCTTCTGTCATTTTAGGCATTTTTTTTCATGATGATTTCACTTCAAGTGTTCGTTTTTTAAATAAGTTTGGTTTTTGTTAGTTATTTGATGCTATAGAGGTCATGATTGACAGCTGAGATTGACGGCTTCTCTGAGTGAAGTTGTCACTGAGGCAGCAACAGACTTTTTTCGGGATTTTCGGGGGGGGATTGGAGCTGTAGCTCGTATTTCTACATTTCCATAACTGTTTATTTCACACCGACATAATTAATTGTTCTGCATCTGCGAGAGTGTGGACGGGCTTTTGATATCGCGCCTCTACTTCCTGCACTCGGTCCCAAATCTGCGCAAGATGTCAGCGCCATATTCGGACATCCGGAGGCTTCACTTTCCTCAGCGGAAGCGAATGAAGTCGCGTCGTCCATATTTTTTTACGGTCTATGCTAAAAACTGATAACATAGGCTCATCCGGGTAACTGAAGTCGGCGCTTTACGCTTGCTAGGAATGGTTTTTCCTTGTGGAAGTTCATACACAGCTTCAAACGCAGCTGCTGCCATTTTTGCGACTATTGTTTTGTACACTGTAATGGTTTGTAAGATAACAAACAGGAATGATTTTAAACCAGTTTTATCTCAGATCAGTATCTCTTATCCCCATAATTATTTATGTGGGGATAAAATATTTTCGACTCTAATTTCATGTCTAATTATTTACTTATGTGGCATGTGGCCATGTAATAAGCGGGAAAATGTACATCCTTGCAGAATAAACCCACTTCAGGCTGTCGGGGTTTATTCTGCAATAACAATCGACTGGATGTTCCTTACTTAACGAATGGGACCTTATTGTAAAGTGTTACCGGTCTGGTGTAATTTTACGCCATTATAAATGTCTGTTTTTTTTTTTTTTTGTTTTTTTTTCAACAAAAAAAAAATAAATAAATAATTAATTAATTACTACTACTAATAAAACTATAAAGTCAAAACATTTACATCCTACAAGTGTATTTAGGTATTACATCATTATATATATATATATATATATATTTTTTTTAGATTAATTTAATAACCCTATTAGGCCTTAAGTGTTTTTAAAGATTCACTTTAAATGAGCATTACATTACAAAGTAATTTAAATGAAAACAAAAAGAGGAATGGAGCATGCATAATAATATTGACCAATACAAATAAATAATTTTTTTTTCTTCTGAAAAATATCACATGCAATATCATATAATATGCCCATGACAAGTACAGTATATCAATGTATATTGTGCAGCCCCAATATGTGAATGCCATGAAATGGTTTGACAGTTTAATTTGGATAGGTTGTGTCTGTATTTGCTGGAAGAGAAATGTTGTATATTTTGATATCATGGGATCTTTAAGAAGTTATTTAATCTTGCAGGAAACAGTATAGAAGTCCTTATTTTGTACAGTCGTGAGCAATTTTATATTCTTGCACATCTCAGCAATCCACCGTGTCATCTGCAGATCGAGTCTCACGAAGCGTGCAATCAATAAGAAGCCAGGCGGGGTAAACAATACCTGAAGCCTGGCATCAGTGGGTGGACTTCATTAGTGGCGATCTCCTCCCGAGACACGCTCTGTGCCTCTTGGAGATGGACTGTTTGTTGACCCGGTGTCAAGTCCCTGCTGCAGGAGGGCATTCTGAACGCTCCGCCAGGGCAGTGCGGGGTTTCATAACATGCCTGCTTCCGGACCGCTCCAGAACAAAGAGCCTGACTGAGGCCAAGACCTGCCGCCGCTTCTCTAAGCTTGTGCCACAAGCAAACATACAATGTCGCACAACCACACACCATTGAACACCACCAAACACACCATATACACATGATGACGATGGCTCTCTTGTGGCCCTTTTGGCCCGGCATATGACGGTACCCAACAATAGCCTTCAGCAGATGCCCGCGGTCCAGAGCCAAACAGATGGGAGGACCGGAGTGGATTTGGACGGGCGAGGCGATCGCCCGCAGTGCCAGCTTAAGACCTGGGGCTGTCAGAAGAGTGTATGGAGATAAATGAACATGGTGGGGGGCAAAACAGAGGGCAGTGCCAGGGTCCAGGAACAGCTTGCAGAGGGACAGGCTTGAAAGAGGCGAGGTGCACGCAGAGGATACCAGGGGCGAGCTGGATGCCCACCAAGACTAATCCTCCACCTGAGGACAGGGAGACGGTTGTGCCTGAGGCGAGAGAAAACATGAGTGGACGACATGCTGGAAAATTAGACCCTTATGGATGCATGAGAAACTATGAACTACTGAAAAGATGCAATACTTACAATGCATGAGCTTGATAACTAACCTTGATCTTTATGTTGTCCGTCCCGCTGTGCAAGTTACGTGACTTGCCGTACAACCACCTGCCAGGCTGCACACAGCTCGCACACAGTGGAATCTAACATAGATGGATAACGATGTCATAAAGGTCAATGAATTCATTGCATATATGCATTATGTCGTCTTAAAGATCCCAGGAATGGTTAGAGACATGCGATAGAGTGAAATTGTTGGCTTGCAGTAGTAGTATTTTTATTTTTTTATGCATTTTAATGATTCTGGTTTAAACCTTTCAAGATAGACTGTTAGGAGCTTTGAGATTTGATTAAGATGATACATGCTTTTGCTGAAGCTGTCTATGATTTTCTGCTCACATCTCCTAGACTGGGAATGATGCTAACTAGTAGCCACATTCCAATACATTTTTGATCCATATATACACTTCAAATTCAAGCTTGCAATTGAGTGATTATCTATTATAGTGAGTTGTCTTGGTTCATGGCTTTGGGCTCTTTTATTGATATATTTCTTTATTTAATTTTGTTTAATTTTGTGTGTGTGTGTGGGGGTGGGGGTCTTTATAGAAAATAGTGAATGGGAAAACTAGACCAGAGATGGCTTAAAATGTTAGTGTTTACTTTGCATTCTATTTTCTCTTTCTTTCTTTCCCTCTTTCATTTATTTATAAAGCACAGTTTTAATACAAGGTTGCCCAAAGTGCTGTACATCAATAGTAAAACAACAAAAAAAAAAACCCGAAAAACAACATAAAACAACCACACACCTAAGAATTAATAACTCTGGGAATTCTGGGAACTCTGAGTATTTCATAATAACACAGGAAGTTAAGGTAACATCACAGGACTTACTGCTTTTTTATGTGCCCTTCAAATGGAGTAAACATATTGTATTTACAAGTTCTGAGCACACAAATAAAAAGTCATATTTACAAGTGGGAAACTCGGAATTCGTAATGTGAGTTGTCGAGTTGTGATGTTGGAAGGCACATGTTGATTTGAAACGTGCCGGTAACAAAAGGAAAGTTTGGAAATATAAACCTGATATTTCCATCACTGGCTTTTTTGGTGCAAATACTAACGTGACTTACACCGTGTCCTAACTACACATGATGTGACGCTGAGACACACGATAAAAGGTATATTTTCCATGTTAATTCCTTTTCGTTTTTGTCCTAACCAGCAGCTACACGCGATGATTCTAATTTAGAAACTAAAAATTAGAAACGGTTTCTATTTCTGCGACGTCAACAACGCAAAACATGCCAATGATAATCTCAGTTAATGTTTATGTGCATTATTTAATGTCAAAAGCATGTAATGTGACTTTGAATATCATAGTGCTCCCAGCTTTGTAATAATAGTCGTACTAAAAGCAACAATGGATAATTCACCTGAGATATTGAAATTAAACAAATGGAAACAAGAATATTCTATGACAAAGATTGTTTTAGTAACTCATTACACTGTCAGAAAAAAAAGTACATTGCTGTCACTGTGGCGATACCCTAAGGTACAAAACCGAAAAGGTACTAATATGCACCTTTAAGGTATTATTAGTACCTTAAAGGTACATATTACGCACTCTTAAAGTACTGATATGTACGTTAAAGGTACTAATGCGCTCTCTTAAAGTACTGACATGTACCTTAAAGGTACAAGGTACTAATTTAAAGTACTGATATGTAGCTTTTAGGGGTGAGTAAGGTACAAAGATGTACCTTTTCACTTTTGTACCTTAGGGTACCGCCCCAGTGACAGCACTGTACCTTTTTTTCTGAGAGTGTATGTATTTTTAGTAATGTTTAAATGGTGTAATATTTGTGAATTCAATTATGTACTTACCCATTTCCTTGCGAGTGCCATCAAGATGAATCTCTGGTGCCATACCCTGCACTTGCCTCGAGAGCACGCTGTTCTGATTGGCTGCAATATTTGATTTTGTCACATCTCGTAGTGGTGTTGTGTCTGGTTGCTTGGCGCTGGAATCTTATTGCGTCTAGTTAGGAGACGGTGTAAGACTTTTGCACAGTACTGTATATATACTGTATGTTGCTAGGTGAAATTATGGTAAAATTAGTGTAACTCGCAGGCTCTCATGTATCTCATGTATAATGCTATGCAGCATTCTTTTATGATTTATCCATACATGTTTCATTCTGGTTTGCATAGTGTTAGCAGGAAGACGTTTCCACTGGTGTCCGTTCATCTCGGTTGTGATGTGTGTGCGTGTTCTCACATGGGCAGAATCAGCTGAAGTGTGCAGGTCAGGGATTGTTCCCCTTGAAATGCTCCCAGGATGCTGACTCCAACAGACCTGTGATTAGCTTTCCGCTGGCAATGAGAGGTAATCTAAGGAGGAGAGGGTACAGCAGCCTAACTGCTACACACAAGCAAAACACACACACTCGCACAGATACATTTACGCCAAGCCCCACACTTACTGACATCAATATTCAACTCTTGAACACAAATACATGCTAGTAGACACACACTTAATGACACTTTTTCAATTACAGGCTGTATAACACACATGCACACTTACCCTCACACTCATGTTCCGAATGGCATAATGATTCTGAGTGTGCTACAGTGGACGGAGTGCTTACAGAGAGTAATTTAAGAGCCGGCTGAGCGGATGAGACCAGGGTCATAGGGAGACACAGAAGGGTGTCCGTTATTAAACAGAAGGACTCTACAGAGAGCAGAGATGGAAGTTTCAGTGTGACATCACTCAGGGAGACAGATAGAGAGAGACAGAGTGAGACAAGAAAGAAGATGGGGGGGCTTGATGTAAAAGTTTAATGAATTCCTTATGGCACTGCCGATCAGTACTGGATCCTCGGCTCTCACCGGCTGCCTTAAGCAAATGCTTCAAATCTTCTTCTGGCGGCCCAAGCTGAGAAATCCATTGCTGTCTCTGATTAGCTAAAATAAATGGTAAGAGCCCTGGTGGTTAGGACATGTGCTCTGACACTTTAAGCTGTGGTGCTTCTGTTGTTAAAGGGATAGTTCACCCAAAAAATAAAATTATCCCATAATTTATACTCACCCTCAAGCCATCCTAGATGTATATGACTTTCTTCTTTCAACCAAACACATTCGGTTTTATATATATATATATATATATATATATATATATATATATATATATATATATATATATATATATATATATATATATATATATATATATATATATATATATATATATATATATATATATCCTAGCTCTTCAAGCTTCCAAGCTTCTTTATAATGAGAGTGAATGGGATCTTAGATTTTGAAGCCCAAAAATGTGCATCCATCCATCATGAATGTACCACGGCTCCAAGGGGTTATTAAAGGAACCTTCTGAAACTAAGCCATGCATTTTTGTAAGACAAATATATCCATATTTATAACTTTAGGTAAACTATAATCTCTGGCTTCCAGTAACGGCCGTATGCGAGTCATGTTCTGGCTGAAGAGTGACCTATGATGACACATGATGTAGGAGTGGTGTATAAGCTTAGGTGAGAATAGAAGACGTCATGTACACCTAGGATGCACTGTAAAAACTAATAAGTTGACTTTACTTAAAAAAGCTGTGGAAACTGATTGCCTCAAAATTGTCAAGCAAATTAGGTCATAATTTGGACTTGATACTACTTATTACTACTTTGTAGAGTTAACTTGTGTATTTGTAGAGGTTACCATAAAACTTGAGTACAAGTAACTAAATTCAAAAAGTTCAGCCAACTCCCAAAAGTTCAGTGCACTGTGGCATGGATAAATTAATTTAGCTATTTTACCATTTGTCTTTTTTCAGTATAACCCCAATAATGACAGCAAATAAAATAGTAAAGGTCTGATCAATAATAAAAATAAATAATAATAATAATAATAAAATAAAATAAAAAACCTTGTTACCATTGTTGTGGTTTGCATGCTGAATCTTGAAGTCTGTGTGTGACTCAAGCATGGTCAATTGCAAGATATTGTTACAAATATAGAGGGATAATATCAGCCCAATTAAAAGTTTATGCCATAGGTGTTAGCAACAAATGTTAAAAGGTCATTATTTGACATGAAATATAGTTATTGTATATATCATTAATTCACAAATATATGTATGCATGTTTGTATTCCCTTCCTTTGAAATCAGATAACTATGATTTCTTGTTGCATCGCTGAATCAATAGGAAGATAATTACAATAATATGAATGAAGTTCCAAGTGCCCGACCAAAGGGAACACAAACCACAATAAGGATGAGAGGAAGTGGAGGAAATGAGTGAAAAGTCTATTAAAAATTGTCCCGCCTCAAAAACCTTTTGTCTGGCTGTTTTTTTTTTTGTTGTTGGTTTTTTTTTTTTTTATTGTTGGTTTTTTTGCAAATGGTACTCAAACCAGTCAAGTAATGTTTACATGAGCTTTCTAAGTAACAAAGGCATAGCATGCAAATAGTTCAGATTACTAAATTGTTTTAAGTAAGTTCAATAAATTATTGGCCATTAAGTAAAGTTGACTAAAAATTCTTAGTATGAACAACTGTTGGATTTTACAGTGAACCCCACATATGGGGCATGCTGTCACATTTCACTTCCACTCTTTCGGGGTAAATCAAGAAAAAAAGTATACACTGTATTAATGAAACAAAACCACATATTTGTACTAGACATGTGGGTACTACATGTCTAGTACATACATAAAGTATGTCTAGTACTACATAAAAAATAAATACCCCAAGTGGATTTACACAAACCGAGACAGTCAAAAAGCATTAGGTTGTGCCCCGCTCTCCCCTACTATGTGAGAAGGTACTACATTTGAATTTGAACTTACTTTGCGACCGTTAAAAAAGTGTTCTCTATAGTATGAATGAGTGTAGTGTGAATGTAATCCAGACTTACTACATCCTCCATGTATGTTGTCGTTATCATGTGACCTAACAGCGTCAGTTGCGTCCCATCACCTCCATTCATAAATCCTCTCCCGTGGCCTCATGGGACAGTAAAGTGTCCATCGTATGCACACTTCAGAATCTCGCCGGCAGTAGTAGGTCATCCGGGGACTTTTCGCCTACTGTTTTTCGAATACTATGAATTCGGACATACTACTCTGCTGGTGTACTGTTTTTCGCATACTACATTTTAGGTATTCGATTTCGGACTTCAGATGAACTAACCCTTTAAAATAAGTATGAATTTGGCTTTTCCCATTACCCCATACTCATTATTCTTGAATTAAGTTAATTATTATTGAATTTCCTGTCAGCATTTTCTCGCGGGGAAAGGGATCTTTTCATATTTTGGAAAGCAAAATGGCCAGCTTTGTTTCCCATTTATTTGTTGTTAAGTCTGGCATGTATAGTCCATGGTCTCAGCATGGCTGATTCCGAATCTACCTTGCACAACTGAGATATATAAACATTACACTCTCAAACACGGCTTGGCATTCAGCCATTGTCAAAAACTGCACACCCAGAGTGTCTTGTATGCCACTCACCCATGCAGAGGACTTACCTGGAATTGAATTTGTCTTGCGTGAAGCTCAAATCACTCTCCCCAGCTACCTCTTGTCTCACATGTCTTCCTGGACATTAGGCGTAATGAAAGCCAAACGTCACCTGTCAGTGAGAGTTGGAAATGACGCAGATCAACTGATCCTGCCTCCCTGTTAAATGTTGTCACACTTCACACTTCATTATGGCTTTGAAGCGGAACCCGCTGCCCGCTGAATGCAAATGCGACCTGCTCGGTCTGATGCGCAGCAGCCATCCGGACAGAGACGAGGAGGCAGGCAGATGTTGAGCAGGGATCATTAGGGACCAGGCTGAACCCATGATGCTCTGCATGTCAATTCAGGGAGAGAGCTGTGAGAGGACACACCTCTAGAATGGCAACTATTTTTTAACATACTTGATGTGTCGGATAACAGTGAATTTTAACATAATACTTTAAACATACAGTATCTGTCTGTCTCTCCATTATCATTTTCAAGTCTTTTAAATTGGATATTTTCAATAAATCATTTGATGGTGTTCACAAACAGTTCTGGAGGATTTATTCACTAATCAAACTGGTCTGGTTCTTGAGTTCAAAAGCTCACTGGAGGGGAAATTGTTAGTGAATAATGACTTAATTTCTGTTTATCACACAAAGTTTTTATATGACTTCGGAAGACTTTCAACATGCAGAAGTAAATGAGTCATATCAAATATTAATTGCTTCTATGATTGATTTATGATGATTTTTACATGTTTTTGAAAGCTTGAACTCTCCAGTTATAATTAAGCGTGGACAAGATATATTTCAAATCTCTTTATTTGTGCTCAACAGAAGAGAGAAAGTCATACAGATTTGCAACAACATTATACATGTCCGTTTCTTTCTTTCTTGTTTTCTTTTTTGTGAACTATTCCTTTAATCTAAGCATTTGGTTTTAGATATCAAGCTAGGCATATACTTTCAATAATTAAGGTCAGTAGGCAGGCATCTTGCATAAAACAAAACAGTTCTATAATAATGTCAGTAGAGCTTTGTTTAAAGCTTTGAGCTCATCATCTTTGCTTCACATTATATTAAATCTATTCAAGTCTCTTGTCTGCCTGAAACGGCACTATAAGTATAAATATGCCATTTAGGAGCGAGCTGTGGTGTTTCAGATGAGATTCGTTAAAACTTTTTGGCATGATAATGAGGTCACGCTTTTGTTTTCATGACATGGGTGACAGTTTTTTATTCATCCGTAATTGCCTCTCAGAAGTGTTGGAGATAGTCATAGAAGGGTGGAGTGGCATATAGAAGTGGTGGGTGGAGGAAATGATGGGTTGATGGGAAAAATGGCTGAGAGATTTGAGGAAATTTGGGCTCTGGTTTGAACATCAGCGTTATGTGAAGACTATTCTGTATAACTTGTTCCTATAATATCATATATATTTGAGAAAAAAAAAGGTGTGGTGATAACTAGGGAATTATATCATAAATATGGAACAAAACCATGCAATTAGATATTGTTAGTAACCAGACTTTCTTTCATTAGTGTACCATCACTCACATATTAAGGGGATTTCAAATATTTAACCTGAAGTATTAAACTGTCCTAAGAACACCTTAGCAATAGCATAGCAACACTCTGGCATGTGCATAGAAACCTGCTAAGAACCACTTAGAGCACCCATGAAACAGCATGGCAACATCTCGTCAAGTGCATAGCAACATGCTATCAGGACACCTTAGCAACAGCATAGCAACATGGCAAATAACCTTTCAGAACACCTTAGCAACACCCTGGTAGCAAAGTTGATAAGACGTTCTGAGTGTCGATATCAAATTTCTCTTAGAACTCTATTGCAACACTCTGGAAAGTGCACTCTAGCAACATGCTAAGAGTAAACTTGGAACTCCTTAGCAACAGCATAGTAACTCCAAGCCAACTGCATAGCAACATGCAATAAATTACTCAGAAGCAACACCCTGGTTTCTTCATATCAACGTGCTAAGACCACTCAGAGTTAGAGCAACCCTGTCTACTGCAGAGCGACATGTTATATATCACTCCGAACCCTTTAGCAACAGCATACTAGCAACACCCTGGTATGTACATAGCAATGTGCTAAAAAACACTTGGAACAACTTAGCAACACCCTGGCAACTGTATAGCAACATGCTATAAATCACTCAGAACCCTTTTGCAACAGCATGCTAGCAACACCCTGGCATGTGCATAGCAACATGCTAAGAACCCTCAGAACACCTTAGCAACACCCTGGCAACTGCATAGCAACATGCTATAAATCACTCAGAACCCTTTTGCAACAGCATGCTAGCAACACCCTGGCATGTGCATAGCAACATGCTAAGAACCCTCAGAACACCTTAGCAACACCCTGGCAACTGCATAGCAACATGCTATAAATCCCCCAGATTACTTTAAAAACTATAAATACTAGCAACACCCTAGCATGTGCATAGCAATGTGTTAAAAAACACTTGGAACACCTTAGCAACAGCATAGCAACACCCTGACAACTGCACTGACTTTTGCTTAGGCAATTACCTATAACATTTTCTTTAGAAAATTAAAAAAATCTAGATGTTCCTTGCTTCTCTCTTTCTCTCTTTTGTCCCCATCCTTGCATTCTTTCTCTCGTCATTTATCTGTGGTTTGATCTGGGCCCTGTTGAGGATCTGTTTGTGGAGAGCGGCTGCTGATTATTAAATGTGATCATGGCTAAGCTCCAGCAAGCCCCAGAGACCAAGAGTCTGTTTCCATCAACCCGGGCTGCTCTCCTATCAGCTTGTGTCATCTGCTGATGACCTTGTCAGAAAGCTTGTTGGAGTGAGCCTGAATAGGTCACTTTGTTCAAGACTCCGAGCAATTTAGTTTACTAAGCTGTACGCTTCCACATCACTACATGCCAAGAAGCAGTGTCCCAGTTTTGGGGGAAAAATATATATATTTATGCGAAATATGCCCTCACCAGTGGAACTAAACTTTCCCTCTGGGTGCAGTTCCCTTTCGAGCGGTGCGCACAAAACAACATCAACAAGAGAAGTAGGTGTATGTGGAAAGAAATGCAGCCAGCGGTGCTTTACTTTGATTTAGAGTTCCAATAATGTTTGTGGCAGCCTATTTTTATTTTTATGTTTTTAAATGAAGGGTGTATATTTATTTATTTTCTTTATTTATTCACATTCTTTCATTCTTGATCCAGTCCCACTGTTGATTGCTAGCTGGATGAGTCTTTATCTTTTAATTTATCCAAAAAATACCCTGAATGAGTTCAACATTTGGTCATAATTCTGTAAAACAAATTAGGTGCAGAAATTTATTGGAACATATTATTATCATTTCATCTGGAATTTTTGGTTAATTTTTTTTTGTATTTATTTATCTCCCCTTAAACCCACATATCATTACCCTGTTAATCTGGATGACTAGATGAGTAGATGTTCTCAGTGGGCTAATCCTGCTCTCATATTCTTGATCCTCCTCATTCACAGTGTGTTTGAGTAGCTTGCCTCCCACCCCACCCTCTTCAAGCACATATTACCCCACCCGTGTGTGTGTGTGTATGTGTGGTGGTTTGAGTGTGTCGAATGGTATTAGCTCACAGTGGAGCCGCACATTGGCTGAGAGATTAGAGCCAAACGGAGCTGTGCTGGGAGGAAGGTGATAGTTAGATTAGCCTTTAGGCTGGAGTAGAGGGGGGATGGCTGGCTTTCAGCGGGCCCGTCTATGAGGGACTAGCATGTGGGACCGGACCTCTCCCTGAGCCTGGAGGGCCACGCTCGAGCCAGATACAGCTGGAGGCGGAAACACTGAGAATTCTCTGAATTTGGTTCCAAAGAAAAGATTGAGGGTGGTAGTTTTGGCAATGTTGGCTGTGTTCTGTTGGCAAACAAAATTTTTTTGGAAAAAAGAGAAAAGTCCACTGCGTTCTGCATTTGGTAAAAACACAGTTGTAGTTAACGTATGTATGTATGTATGTATTCATTTATAGGGGCTGTCAATAGATTAAAAAAAATTGGGATTAATTGCACCCTTTTTTTTCGATCAATCACAGTTAGTCGTAGACTGGGTAAACCCAGCCCGATCTGCTGGTGATTTGATTTCGCCCTGCAGCTCAGGCTGCAAACCTGTACATTTTTCTATCCTGCTTCTGTTACAAATTTGCGGGGACCAATCACAAACCGGCTTATCCACCTGCTGCGCAATTGGTGTTGTTTAACACAATGACAGAAACGACGGATCGTTTGTCTAATTGGTTGAAGCAGAGATGTTCACAAGTCTTTCATCTGGAGTCTGAGTCAAGTCTGGAGTCTTTATCACTGGAGTCCGAGTCTTTATCACTGGAGTCCGAGTCAAGTCTGAAGTCTTTATCACTGGAGTCCGAGTCAAGTCTGAAGTCTTTATCACTGGAGTCCGAGTCAAGTCTGAAGTCTTTATCACTGGAGTCCGAGTCAAGTCTGAAGTCTTTGAAGGCTGGTCCGAGTCTGTCAAGTCTGAAGTCTTTATCATCACTGGAGTCCGAGTCAAGTCTGAAGTCTTTATCACTGGAGTCCGAGTCAAGTCTGAAGTCTTTAGGCTGGAGTCCGAGTCAAGTCTGAAGTCTTTATCACTGGAGTCCGAGTCAAGTCTGACTAAGTTGTTTGTACTAAAGGTCCTAAGATGTAAGGGATACATCCAGTCTGTTACGTTATAATCCATTATAATGTACAATACAAAACAATTGTCCTGGCAACAAGACGAGTAGTCATTTTCAATACAGTCGCTGAGTGGACACAAGATGGCACCAGTCATGTTCATTATACAGCGTTGTTATTGATGACAGTCATTCCGAAAATATCAAACCTCGGAATGTTTCCCAGTTGTTTTAAGTCAATAGAAAACTGTACGCATGCTGATCGTGATATGTTAAAATATGCACAGTAATAAATGGATTAACATCTTTCTATCTCTCTCGGCACACTTGAGTTTAGTGGCTTAAAATGATCTGAGCGCAAACAGAGAAGATAAATCGGGTTAAAGGGTTAGAATAGAAATTTCTGCCTACTAGGGTTACAGGTGCTTGTGCCATTGTAGATGCTAAGTGTAATAAACTTGCTGTAATTATGTATTAATATTTTTATGTGTTTATTTATATGTATGTTTTCTTGCTGCTAAATTTTATGGTAATTGAATAATACAAATTGCAGAATTAAATTTATCAGAGCCGTGTAATATCCATCCATCCATCCATCCATCCATCCATCCATCCATCCATCCATCCATCCATCCATCCATCCATCCACTGTTTGCTTGCTTATTTTTAGCATTATTTCTGAATCCCGTTTTACTGTCATATCTCCATCATTTCCAGTCCTCGCCACTCTCAAAAATGCTGAAACAAAAATCACATGTTGTTGGAAGTGGTTTGAAGGTTTCATTACTGGAATTCACAACTGGTGCATCTTATCAGAGATTCTATTTTCAAGAGCTTTTCTAGATCTGTTCATAAATACTCCAAAAGACACTAAAGTGGAAATATTTCGCCACTGTGTCATAAATGCTTTTTGAACTCCAACAGCAATTACACCTCAAAAGCTGTGGTCTTCACTTTTAAGCACTATCTGGGAGGCAAAGATTTTTTTTCTTAAATGCAGTTTTAGGGAAAGTCGGCAGTGACAGTCAAAGAACTATGTGTGTTCAAAAGTAAAATATAAAGCCCCAAGCTGCGTTTTGTTGAAATCTGAGCCCTCCCTTGAACGCAATAGCTCAGGCGTCAATGTACCAGTCATTCATTTCCGAAGTTTTTAGTTTGGCATCATGAATTTCATATCTCTTAATGAGATTTTAATGAGCTTTGTTAGCCTTCAAGAATTTTTTTCCCCATCATGGAGTATTTTACTGAGATTTATTTATCAATTAAGCAGTAAAAAGGAGTGAATGCAGATTTTTCCAGGAGGCCCATCAAAGATGTTCATGTGTTGTCATTAGTGGTGATGGGAATGTAGGACTATATCTTCCTTATCTTTTCATCTAGTTCCATGGATTTAATCAAAAAGCATTTTAATGGTGAGTGTGTAACGTGTATAAATTCTGCCAAGCGTCCTCCCGAATTCCCACATGTTCTCCTTTAATTCAGGCGCTGTCTAATTATTCATTTACTTTTGCCTTAATGGAGTTTAGCACTTCAGCTTAAAGGTTCTTTTCAGAGCTGTAATGTGAATGAAGTCAGCTAATGTCATGAAGGAAATGGATGGTTATGCTCTTTCATAACCTTTCGTTTAGTTCACTTTTCTGGTATCAGCAAGTTAATGAGAACATTTGTCAGACAGCAGATGTCTGGGTGTTTTGAGGTTATAGTTCACTCAAAAATGAAACATCAGAACACAAAACAGTTTTAACTGTTGCTTTTAATAGGCTGAAGTACTGCACATCTAGTTTTGTTTAAAGGGTTGTATTTGTAGTTAATATCATTGTATTCCAGATTTCCGTGGTGTCAGTAAGAGCTGTAAAATCCTTCTTGAATAAACTTGCACTTACTAACCGATAGCCATTTACACTCTTATCCAAAACGACCTCCAAACAGTGCTTTAGTTTTTATGTGTGCCTTTTAAAATTGGCAATGACAAACATCAGAATCCCACTTAGCATTGTAGACATCTGCTATACCAATAATAACAGCTTTACAACAAAGTATGTGCTTGAATAGTTTTATGTAGCGCAAATAAGTAAGTTATGAGTCCTCACTCTATTTTGAGAGAACTACAATCTAGGTGTGATATTTTACTTATACACAACTAAAGCACTTCATATGTGATGAAAATATGCCTTGCAGTCCGTTTTTATATATATTTATAAATGTATTTATTTAGTTGTTTGAAAATAAAATATTATGTGTAATTCTGCTTAGCTGATACACCCTTTCGCAAACAACATTTTATTTAGGTTGTGAAAGCCATTGATGTGGCAGAGCTCAAGGACTTTCATAACCGGCCTTGGTTTTGTTTTTTGTTTTGTCTGTTTTTTGTTTTTTTTTCTCTGGTATTGTCTTGTTTTTTGTTTTTTTGTTTTTGGCCTTGGTTTTTGTTTTGTTTTGTGTGTCTGTTTTTTTCTTTTAGTTTTTTTTTTTTTGTTTTGTTTTGGGTTTTATTTTGTTCTCTTATTTTTGATAACTTGTTTTATAACTGCCATGTTTTTTGTAGGCCTTGGTTTTTGTTTTGTTTGGTCTGGGGTTTTTTTCTTTAGTTTTTTTGTTTCGTTTTGGGTTTTATTTTGTTCTATTATTTTTTGATAACTTGTTTTATAACTGCCATGTTTTTTGTTGGCCTTGGTTTTTGTATTGTTTTGTCTGTTTTTATCTTTTATTTTTTCTCTTATGTTTTATATTTTTCCTAATTTTTTTCTCTCTATTTATTTATTTACTTACTTACGTCTTTCTTACTTACTTACTTATTTACTTGCTTGCTTGCTTGTCCAAAAGAGAGTGTTACTTAAAAACTACTAAACCTCTGAACAGAAATGTTTACCTCCTAAAATGTGAAAGAACAGTCACCTGTATCCTACTGTCACATGAATGTAGCCTGTCAGCCAGGTGTGTGTTGGAAAAGTCAGATAATCAGGTTTTGAGCATGATGAGGGTCTGCATTTATCAGACTGTCACTGACTTCAGAGCTGAGATGCTGTAAAATGTGCTTCTGCTGTGATCCGTCCTCCTAGCAGAACGGCTCTGCTCTGACTGATGTGAAAGCCATTGATGTGGCAGAGCTCAAGGCCTCTGTTTCCGTTCGCTTTTATAACCACCCGTGTTTTGTTTTGGCCTTGTCCGTTTTCTTGTCCTCTGTTTGTAATTGCAGTTGCCTATATACGAATTGCTTGGCTAAATCTTGCAGTGTGATAGAACTTGCAGTCAATCCTTTATTCTCTTTAATACACCTTCCTGTTTTATTGTCTTTTTATGCAGATTTGTATAACCACAACCACAGCGCCTGCATATTTCAATCCACATTAAACTGTTATTATAGTTTTTATTACTTACTAAATGGTAAGCACATCTTGGATACAAGTGCAGTGATTTAAAGACATACATGCACGGAAAAGGTATCCGTAAAAAAGGGGTTCAAGATTTTTGAGATGTGTTGATGCCATGCAATTTAAAATCAACACATTAAAATGATACATTTTCTCAGTTTAAACATTTGATATGTCATCTATGTTGTATTCTGAATAAAATATTGAAATTTGAAACCTCCACATCATTGCATTCTGTTTTTATTCACAATTTGTACAGTGTCCCAACTTTTTTGGAATCGGGTTTGTAGATTTACAATCATAACATGAAATAGTTGATAGCATTTTAATAGTTGACAAACATATATTGCATTGAACGGTTATATTTGCACCCTTTTCTGATTTCTGGATGAAATTATTTTTACATTTTCCAACACATTTTTATCACTCGCCATTGCGGCAACTCTCAGACAGGTTGAACCCTAAAGCTTTCAGCAGGAATGTGGATTGATGTAATTGGCAGATGTGGTGCGCTGCGAGAACCAATCAAAATGTGTTGCCAGCTTGAGGACACGGAACAGGAACGAGCACAATTGACAAAGTCGAGGAGTTGATTTATCCGTGTTTTAATATGTTCTCGTTCACAGAGATTTTTTGATGGATGCTGAGGATTTTTAGGTTCGGGTAGAATCTGCGATCTCTGACCCAGTTTGTTTGCTGGCTTCCATGGCAGCAATACGCTGTGTTTTCCGCCAAATGGCAACCAGTGGTGTCGAAATACTACTGGGTAAATTGGCAACGCGCAGTATCGCACAGATCAAAACAAAAACAGACATTCCGACACGGAACACACATTTCAAAGTAGAATAACTGACTGTATCATTGTGTTTCAGAGAAACAAGTATGTGAACTTAGCATGTTTCTTACATATCTGCAAGCATATTATGGTATTTTTATGCTTTAGTAAAGTGACCTATAAATGGCAGGAGGCATTGTGTACATCACAAACAGGCAAAGCAACAAATTAATATTATTCAATTAGTAGGGCTGTGACGGTGGCAGTTTTTTACCCTGGCGGTGGTTAGGGCTGTGCCGGTGAACGTGACAAGCGCACCACCGCGGTGGCTGAGTAGCACCGGCGGTGGTCAGCCAAACAATTTTTTTTTTGTATGTGAATGCGGTTTTATGTGAATATTATGACACAAGTGAAGCACAATGTTTTATTTACAAAATAAATAATAGGTTCGCAATTAAATGTTACGAGAATGAGAGAGGTAGACAAAGCCAAATTAAAGCTTTGCGTTTTGCGATCTGGTCACCCGATTTTCCACGAATTTAGCAATAAGCTTACTCCATTTTATTCTACTGGACATGGAATCTCTTATTTATTTCCCCAAATCTTCATTTATGTCTCTCACAGGGGATTAAGAGACGTAAATGAAGATTTGGGAAAATAAATAAGAGATTCCATGTCCGGTAGAATAAAATTAAGATGAATGGTATGACGGTGGTAAAAAAAAACTGCCACCGTCACAGCCCTATCAACTAGTTCTGTCAATTGATAAAAAAAAAAAAAAAAACTGTTTAATCACACATTTTTCCTGTAATTAATCACAATTAATCGCACCTAACAATACATTTTTTTAACATGTTTATATTGTAATAATTATTTACATTTAATCTCCCAATGAATGTAGCCTATATTTTAAATATAACAGGTAGGAAATATAGAGAAATTGAATACATTATCAAACACTTCACAGTCTTCACTGCATAAAGTAAAAATTAAATATAGATCTGTATTAGAATCTGTATTAAAGCAGCCCTCTACGCACACCTTTATCAATATCTTTGTAAAATGGCACAGCTTTTTAAATATCTGAACGTACCTCTTAACATCAGTCAATCAAGCATTAGCACTATTTAATGATAGAACTTTAGTAATGAGAACTTAAACTGTTGGTAACCATGTATGAATGCATATTTGTCATTTAACTGAACTTTGGACTGGTGGTGGTGCTTAAGATATTGTTGGGCATTTCAGTGTTTCTGTAAAAAAAATAGATAATAGTAATTATATTATTAAAAGATAATAATACTACTACTAATTCTACTACTAATAACAATATACAACGCACTAAGGATTGATGGGCTCCTGGGTTCATGAATATTCATCACGTTGACAGCATTCGCTCAAACTTATTTGCTGAAATCAAAACGGGGACTGTAATAAATGAGCGCCAGCCAATGAGATTGCGGTTTGCGCATCAGTCCCGCCCACTACTGGAAAAAATGTCATATCTTCTGCTTGTTCTTAAAAGCTGAATGATTCTAAATGAACTGGTATTTTGACAGGAAAATACGACAAAGAATATGGTTTACATGTAGCGTGTCCATTTTGCATGGTATTTAAGACTCTCACACTGTGTGTGTGTGTGTGTGTGTGTTTGAAACGTGCTCAGCAAAGCGATGGCGAGTTGTGCGCCTTCACACTAATGTTGGAGTTTACGGTCCAGATGAGCTGATTTGAAATCGTATAAGTTAGATCGCTTGACGAGAGCGAAACTCAGAGAGTTCAGCGAGTGAAAATATATCAATGCTAAACTTATTATTAGCCTCTAACACACACGCTGGCGAGTAAAATCATTAGCCAGTGGCTAATGATAGATTTTGTTTAGTCTTCCAGAGTGAAATATACTCGCATATGCGAGTGATTTACTCGCATTGTAGAGGGTTGTAAAGCTACAAAAGTTCAAAAGCAGTGAGTGGTTTTCTCTTTGTCTTTTGTTCTTTGTTTATAACATTAACGGCAGCTGTCACTTTAAGAGCTGCCGCACATGACGCGGATCTGACACGCATCATATTCACAGACATTTACGGTCATTTAAGACTTTATTTAACTAATTTAAGACTGCGCTTACGAAGATAGGCTACAAAGCGGACATTTTGGCATAATTCAGTGTGTTATTGTCCGTTCAAAGCCAAGAACTCAATGCGGCCGCGCGCTGACTGTTGCTCGAGTGTGTGTGTGTGTGTGTGTGTGTGTGTGTCTATCACACAGACACTAGATTCACAGACACGTGCCAGAACAGATTTAAGCTCTTCTTTTTCCGTGTTATCACGCTTGAATGGATTAATAGCCCTTGAATGAATGATAGCGTGATCATATACTGTAACATATCCTAGCTTTTAACCCCCTTTGTAATCGTTAACATTTTCTCAGTAACTGTAACATATTACAGTTACATTTATTTTGTAATTAAATTACGTAACGCCGTTACATGAAACTAGGCTACTCCCCAACACTGGTCAGAACCATCTGTGAGATTCTCTTTGGAAGGAGAAAGTCAGTAGATTTTACACATGCCATTGTTGTGGTCATTTGAATTTGTTAGGATATTTCCCATCATGCCTCATTCCTAATCTTCAGGCACTGAAACTAAAAAGGCTTTTGAGAAGCTCAAGCTTTTGACACCAGGTTCTGAGAATCTCTCGAGTTTGCTCTTTCATTAGATGTATTTAATCATTCTGTAATCATTCAGAAAGACCTCAAAAAGCACCAGAATAGCTTTTTTCTTCTTCTTCTTTCTTGTGATGAAAGAGGGGAAAATAGTGTTTCAAATCAAGAAACTGATGTTTAATTTCACTTAGCAAACAGTATGTCAGAACTACATTTTGCATTTTCTGAAGACCATTTTTATTGCCTTCCAGGAACAAAAATGTCTAATTTGTTTATATTGTAACAATTAAACAATTTATAGCAACATTTATAACAAAACATGCCATTTAAAATAGAAAATAATAGAAAAAAAGATTAAGAATGATGTAGCAACATTTTAAGAATGAACATGTAATTAGGAGAATAAAGCCAACATATTGCATGAATTAGAAGTATTTTTTAAAAGAAAGAACAATATTTAAAAAGAGGCATAATTTTGCAATGATTGTATTTCCATCATTTTAACATTATCCTCAAAATATTACATTAACCTTTTAATGTTACAACTGTATTTTTGTAAACGGCCTATTATTACATTATCAACATAACATCATTCTCAAAATCCTTCCAATTTTTATTTATTTATTTTTATTGTATTTATTTATGCATGCTCTTAGGAGAACATTAAAACTACTTTTTATTTATTTTATTTTTAGTATTTTGTAGTATTTGTTTGTATATGCACTGCAATAAAAATAACCCCTTTATTATGTGACTTAACTGTGTGTGTGTGTGTGTGTGTGTGTGTGTGTGTGTGTGTGTGTGTGTGTGTGTGTGTGTGTGTGTGTGTGTGTGTGTGTACTTGTACAACTATCTTTGTGAGGACCAGTTTGAGTTTTAGACCAGCGGAGTGAGGACAAAGAGAGTAAAGTGAGGACATTTTGGCCGGTCCTCACTTTCTGAGAGCCCTTTAAAGGCCTGTTTGAGGGTCAAGACTTGGTTTTTGGGATAAGGTTATAATTAGGTTAAAGGTAGGTTTAGGGTAAGGGTTCGGGTTAGGCACTTAGTTGTGATGGGTAGGGTTAGGTTAAGGGATAAAAGATTGTATTGTGTCAATGAATGTCCTCACAAAGATAGATGTACAAGAATGTGTGTGTGTCCTGGTAAACCCTACGTTATGGGGACAAAATGCCCCCAAAAAGATGGCAATATCCGAAATCCTTGTCCTTGTGGGGACAATTTTTGGTCCCCATGAGGAAAACATCTTATGAATCATACTAAGTGATGTTTTTTGAAAATGTAAAAATGCAGAAAGTTTACTATGATGGGTGGGTTTAGGGGTAGGCTTAGTGTAAGGGGAGAGGATAAACAGTTTATACAGTATAAAAAACATCCATTATGTCTATGGAAAGTCCCCATAATACATGGAAACACAACGTGTGTGTGTGTGTGTGTGTGAAGCCTCAAACATGACTGCTCATTTATCTTGCAGTGGGAGACACGTTTGATGTGTGTTGACACGACACTCTTCCCTCTCCAGGGGCGTCCACATTTAGCCCTCAGCGTAATGCCATTGCATGCATGTACCCTAGAGCGATGCCCCCTAGAGGTGTACCTGCATCCTCTGTGAACCGCTTTCTAACAAACCCCGGAAATAGGGCAGCCTGCTCAGCACGATCCGCAATGGGACAATTCTCGTTATTATGCAAATACATGCATGTTTAAGCAGGGGGGAGAAGAATCGACCGGTGGAGATGAAGAATTGCGGGTAATTAGCGGAGAAGGCATTTTGTTTGAACCTCGACAGTTTCAACTTTGGCGTGCGCGAATCGGATGCCAGTCGATAAACAAGGAACAAACAAACATGGTGGGTGGGGGGTAGAGGAACGCGGCTTTCATCTGGAGAACACACACAGATAAGGCAGCCGACTCATCAGCTGATAAATGCTGGTGTGTTATACAGAGACAGCTGCTGAATTAGAGAGCCTCTGAAGTGATTGTCATCAACTCTTTAATTGCAAATAAGGAGTGATATGTGAGGTGGCACAAGTGAGCGATTATCAGGGATGGCATTTCGGCATTGTGTGTTTTGTGTGTGTGATTGAGTGTCTGTTTATGCTCTTTGGATTAGTTTGTGTGTTATTGGGTTCACGAGCCCCACGGCTTAATATTCTTCTGTTCATGTGTAGGTCTTTCATTTTTCTGTTCTTTTCCCCAACAATTGGCTTTAGTCTCCTTGAAGGCGTCCTCTATTCTCTAGTTTCTTTTTGTGTTAGTAGCTTTTATCTTTTTATCTCTGTCACTGACTTTTCTCTGAATGCTATTCTAGAATCTGTCTGTCTGTCTGTCTGTATGTACATACATCCGTCCATATGTCCGTCCGTCTGTACGTACGTCTGTCTGTCTGTCTGTATGTATGTACATATGTACGTATGTATGCATGTACGTATGTATGTATGTATGTATGTATGTATGTCTGTCTGTCTGTCTGTCTGTCTGTCTGTCTGTCGTACGTACGTACGTACGTCACGCCTGTCCGTATGTATGTACGTACGTGCGTCTGTCTGTATGTAAGTATGTATGTATGTCTGTCTGTCTGTATGTATGTACGTACGTATGTACGTCTGTCTGTCTGTCTGTCTGTCTGTATGTATGTATGTACGTACGTATGTACGTCTGTCTGTATGTATGTATGTACGTACGTCTGTCTGTATGTACGTATGTCTGTCTGTCTGTCTGTCTGTCTGTCTGTCTGTCTGTCTATCTCTTTCAATCAGCAGTTCGGTTGGTCTGTTGTTCGGTCAGTCGTTCTTTGTCATTTGATCGGTAGGTTGTTCGTTCTTTGATCGTTAGTTCGGTCAGTCGTTCTTTCTATCGATCTTGTATTTGGTCCTTCGTTCTTTCGATCGGTCCGCCGTTCTTTCTATCGGTTTGTCGTTTGGTCCGTCGTTCTTTCGATCGGTCCATTGTTCTTTCAGTCAGTCCGTCGTTCTTTCTATCGGTCTGTCGTTTGGTCCGTTGTTCTTTCAATCGCTCCGTTGTTCTTTCTATCAGTCCATCGTTCTTTCTATCGGTCTGTTGTTTGGTCCGTCGTTCTTTCGTTCAGTCCGTCGTTCTTTCAATCAGTTTGTCTTTCGGTCTGTCGTTTGGCTCGTCATTCTTCATTACAGTCTGTTGTTTGGTCTGTCGTTCTTTTAACGGTCCGTTGTTCTTTCGATCAGTCTGTCTTTCGGTCTGCCATTCGGCTCGTCGTTCTTTCGATCGGTCTGCCGTTCTTTCTATTCGTCTGTCTTTCGGTCCATCGTTCTTTCGATCAGTCTGTCATTTGGTCCATCGTTGTTTCGATCGGTCTGTCATTCAATTTGTCGTCCTTTCGATAGGTCTATCATTTGGTCCGTTGTTCTTTCAGTCAGTCTTTCTGATCGTTTGTTTGGTCGGTTGGCCGTTCTTTCAGTCTGTTGTTTTTCCGATCAGCCAGTCGTTCCTTTGACTGTTCGGTTGGTCCCGTTCGGTAGGTCTTTCGATTGGTCGGTCAGTCGTTTCAGTGATAAAATATCACATCATTTTTTTTGTTTAACTTTGCTTTTCATATTAACAATGACTGAATTTCTTTACATTTCAATTAATGTTAATTCTATTTACTTTAATTTAAATTACAATCCTCCATCCTGTTAGCTGCCTCAAATTAAATTTCGTCAACAGCTCAGTTTTGAATAATGCACTCTACACCATAGAGCAGTCTTGTGGACCCTCAGGACTCCAATATCTTTCACTTCTTACATTTTAGGCATGAGAACAGGAACGGGGTGCCATCTTGTTAATGATTCGTGGTACATATATGCTGCTGATTGCAGTCATTGTGGTTGCCACTAATGCAATATTGAATGAACCTTCTCAAGAACCAAAAGATCCAAAGCAGGCCTAAAGTTTACCTTTGTAGGCTGTGATGAGGATGTCATAAGTAACCTCTAATTTCTGTATAGGCCCTGTGCTTGTTTTGATTATATTACTTGTATAAACGTTTATGTTTGTTTAAATATGATTTGTGGTTACTTTTTCTGGTCTAAAGCTCCACATTAGATTAGAGAAAAGACTCCAAGAGTTTTGGTTTTATTTTCTTTATTCAGAATATATATATATATATATATATATATATATATATATATATATATATATATATATATATATATATATATATAAGCTTTTATTTGACGGCAAGCAGTGTTTTTAGGAACTTCACATCTCAATATGTGGCTTCAAAAGACGATCCTTCATATCTTTTTTTTTTCTTTTTTTTTCAGAAATGTTTACTTGTCGAGATCAGGAACGGAGGGACATCTCGTTAATGATTCCTAGCACACACTTATTGTTGATTGCATTAATTGTGGGTGCCACTAATGAACGTACTACTATTGACAATAGCCGAAACCTTTGAATGCAATTTTTGGCAATTAGTTAGGTTCGTTTCAAAACTCTGATTACCTATGCAAATTCAGCAATTAGCCTCGCGGTTTCCCTGGGCTTTTGTTGGATTATAGTTACACAGCTGCCTGATGTGCCCATGGAAAATCAGAGGACAGGAAATGCATTGTTTTATTGACAGGCAGCCAAAACCTTAGACAGCTTAGCTGAAACCGTTTCGCTACATTTCCCCATTTTGAGATGTCAACTATATTTTGAGGCATTTGAATATGTTTAACTGTGAGTTCTGAGATAATAATTTTCCCTAAAACCATAAATGTGCTTTCCAGTGATGTTACTGCGGCACAGAAGAATTACAATTAGCTCATACATACGAGTGAGAAAAAGAGTGAGATTTCAGCCTGGTTGATACATTTCTTTCCAACTTATCTTCTTTTATTTGTGTCCTATGCTTTGTTTTCACCTCCTCTTCATCGCTCATTCACTCCTTGACCTCTTTCGACAATTGCTAGAAACCGTTAAAACAATTGTCACTCCAGGCACATTTCGTGCATTAGCAATGCTCATAAACATCTGCCCTGCACTGTTTTTTCCTTCCCTAACACATTCACACGTTTCATACACACATTCTCACCCGAATCTCTCGCTCTCGCTTTCACACATACACCCCGCACACAAATTGGCTCTTGCGTGTTTACACAACCATTGATGAAACATGTAGGACTGTGAAACCATTTTCTACAGTTCCCCAGAGCACATTAGCTTTCAGGAAATGTGTAAGTGTGTTGTATTAGCAGACCGACAGGATGCAGTTTTAGGATACAGAATAATGTTTACTAAACGCATTTGACAGGCCATAGTAAAATGTGTACTTCTAGACTGGAAGAACATGCTAGCAGTGCCAGGGTCACGGCCCGGGTAACAAGTGATCAGGGGTGGCTGGGTATGTTCAGCAGTTACCTTGTTGGTTCTGTAGATGCTACTACCATTGTCTGTCTGTCTGGTAATTGTCTGCCAAGACATTACCCATTAAATCCGTTAATCTTACAAATATCTATTTACCTAATATGACTTAAGACCTGAAATGTTGCCAGAATTATAATCATACACTGTTTGTTCGTCGGCCAGAGGAGAACTGGCACCCCGACTGAGCCTGGTTTCTCCCAAGGTTTTTTTGTCCATTCTGACCCTGAAGGAGTTTTGGTTCCTTGCCACCGTTGCCTCTGGCTTTTGGCTTGCTCAGTTGGGGACACCTAAATTTCATCTATATTACCGATCTGCCCACATTGACACTATATGATACTTGAAATTAGCTGGATAACATCACTGTTTTCACCAGAACGGCTGTACAAATTCTGTTGCATTATTTTCCTGTTAACAATGTGAAGCTGCTTTGAAACAATTGGACTTGTTAAAAGTGCTATATAAATAAAGGTGATTTTGATTTTTGATTTTTAAAACCAAGCGGCAACCTCCCACAGTCTCTCTTGAAACCAACACGGAAGTAATTTAAACTGTAATTCATCTACTGGCCACTAGAGACAGGCTCCAAATGGGTGTCTCATCTGTATCTCCCCCATGTTAAAGTCCCAGTGAACCGGAAGTTGCATCTGATTTTATTTCAGTGCTGTGACGTATTTCCAAGTGAAACGAAATAGTGAATATAGGGCAGGGCGCTCCTCCTCTCCATCTGTTCGCTCATGGCAGACTAACGGTTGGAGGGGAGTGGTTACGCATTTTCAAACCTAAGCCGTCAAACTGACATCATCTGAGAAGGAACGCCGTTTCCAGACCGGAATTTACTTTTCAGATTTTGATTAAAGTTTACCGCAACAAACAATCTGTGTATTAACTTGCATGGATTAATTGTTCACCCTAAGACCTTTAATATGTGCTAACAAAGTAAATAAGATCGATTTTGATTTCATGAGGACTTTAAAATGCCCAACTTCACAGTAGAAAAAAAATATGTTTACAGCCTGATACAAAAAGTGGTTTTGGTCTATATAGCTAATTTTGCCCTTAATGACAACTGTGAGGGGGGTGAATTTTTTTTTATAATTCATAATTCAGTTCATTAAATTATATTAAACCTTAAAGTTCTGCATAATTAAGGGTGTGGCCACTTGAGTGACAGGTGGATTGCTACTATGGTTGAGATAGGTGGATGTGGTTTCAGCAACCAGTCACCTCAGCTCCACCCACGTCAAACCTCTTTGCCTCAGTTATCCGGGAGTGACGCGCGGTGGCGCGCTGCCAAGATGGCGACGGCCGGCTTTAGGCTTCAAAAATGCTCTTCAGAAACCTACAGGTGATGTCACGGACACTATGTCCATAGTTATTTAAAGTCTATGGTTAAAACACAATGCAATAACTACTGTAAAAACGCCTGTAAAAAATCAGTACGGGAAATTCCTTCATATTAACAGTACATTGGGCGCTATTTTTACAGACTTTTCTTAGAGTGCACTTTATGTATTTATTTAATTTGTTTATTTTATGTATTTTTGTAATTTTATTTATTACTTATTTTCCTAGTAAAACTTTACAGTAAGGTCTCATTTGTTAAGGGGGTCCTTGATTATGATTTCACTTTTTTAACTTTAGTTAATGTGTAATGTTGCTGTTTGAGCATAAACACCATCTGCAAAGTTACGACGCTCAAAGTTCAATGCAAAGGGAGATATTTTCTTTTACAGAAATCGATTTTTAAGGACTACAACAAACGGCTGGTAGGGACTACAACAAGCTTCTTCCTGGGTTGGTGACATCATGAACCCTAAAGTTCAGTAGCCCCTCCCACTGATTCGAGCAAGACAAGCAGTAGTAGGTGAATAACAGATGTGACGCTAACACTGGATCGAGCAACTAAGCGATAAACATACCTTTGAAGAGTGCTAAATGTTGTGCAGTGTCAGGTTGTGGAAAAAACACAGTTGCTGCATTGGATTTTCAGAGAGCCTGAAATTAAAAAACGATGTTTCTATATTGGATCTAACAGGATTATGTGAGTAAAAAGAATTTTTTTACTGTGTCACTATTGCTGTGTTACAGATCGTTTGATATGTACGGATTATGTGTCCGTGTCTAACCAAAATCACCAGTGACCAGTGATTTCGGATATGTAATGATGTAGGCCTATGGTCCAGGGGTCTTCAACGGTTTTCAGGGCAAGGACCCCTTAAGACGATAGAGACATGGAGCAGGGACCCCAATGCAACATTTGTCAAACAGACCTATTAAGCATATACACTTCGATATCAATAGAAACAAATCATATTATGATTACGAATAAGTTATATTATGTTAAGAGATCAGTAGATCAGAACTATAAACATTATTGTTTTTTGCCATTGTTAAAATTGAGGGTAATCGAGGGTAACGCGGGTATGATGTCATTGATAGGCATGATGTCCTGGTTAAAATTGCTTATGTTTCTGGATTCAAGCATTCTAGGAAACATTTGGGATAATTTAAGTACACAAGTCAACAAAATATATAACATAGTTCTAGTGTTTTTGGATATTTTAATCCAAAAATCGTACATGTTGTGCCATTAATGCATTAACTAACATGAACAATTCATATTAACCAATAATATCATGGCTAAACGATCCAATATGTTCTCTTTTCTGAATGCGTGATTGACACTTAAATGTGTTGGGACTGCAAACCTCATGTAAAAAGCACTTGGAGACTCTTGTCTAAGGTATATGGGTGTCTTGGTCAGAAGTTTCCTGCTTGCGTCGTGGTTGCTGACAGGGGCACAAACAGAGAAAAACAGCAGGCCACTGTGCTGTGAATGAACTTTATATTACCTCAATATATCACCCGGCCACTGATGGATACCAGCGCCCTAGAGAAAACGCCCGAAAATACTGATCTGAGAGCAGTTTACTGTTTCACTCATAGCGGCAGGTGTTAAACATTAAGGGAGGACTCTGGTCTCAGAACGGTGCTTGAGGATATGTTGTTTCGAGAGGTTTGGACTCACTTGGGGAGCCAGGAGTGAATTTATTAGAAAAGAGAGGTCAGGCCACCTGCGGTTATATAGTCACTCACACTGTTCATCATATTGGTTTATGTGTTTCTGAACGATGTTGAATTTGACACGCATTCTTTTATCTACACATCCTTAAGGCAGGGGGTTAGCAGATATTGATGTATATTATTTAACATTATTTCAAATCATTGTTCACTGTACTACAGTCTGTGGCTGGCTGTACAGAGTTTGTTTGTTTATTAGTTAGTTTGTTAGTTTTATTTATTTATTTTTAGTATTTATTTTTTTGGAATTGATTCATTTTTGTAATTAATTAATTCCTTCCATCCATCCATCCATCCATCCATCCACCAACTTTATTCATCCATCCATTCTTACCCTATATACATCCATCCATCCTTACACTATATCATCCATCCATCCATCCTTACACTATATCATCCATCAATCCATCCATCCATCCATCCATCCATCTTACACTATATCCATCCATCTTACACTATATCCATCATCCATCCTTATACTATATTCATCCATCCACTATATTCATCCATCCACTATATTCATCCATCCATTCTTAACCTATATCCATCCATCCATCCATCCTTACACTATATCATCCATCCATCCATCCATTCTTACCCTATATCCATCCATCTTACACTATATCCATCATCCATCCTTATACTATATTCATCCATTCATCAATCCACTATATTCATCCATCCACTATATTCATCCATCCATTCTTAACCTATATCCATCCATCCATCCATCCATCCATCCTTACACTATATCATCCATCCATCCATCCATCCATCCATCCTTACACTATATCATCAATCCATCCATCCATCCATTCTTACCCTATATCCATCCATCCATCCATTATTACACTATATCCATCCATCCATCCATCCATCCATCCATCATCCATCCTTACACTATATCATCCATCCATCCATCCATTCTTACCCTATATCCATCCATCTTACACTATATCCATCATCCATCCTTATACTATATTCATCCATTCATCAATCCATTATATTCATCCATCCACTATATTCATCCATCCATTCTTAACCTATATCCATCCATCCATCCATTATTACACTATATCCATCCATCCATCCATCCATCCATCCATCCATCCATCCATCCTTACGCTACATCCATCCATCCATCATTATCCATCCTCTACATTCATCCATCTATCATCCATCCATCATCCATTCTTACCCTATATCCATCCATCTTACACTATATCCATCCATTTTACACTATATCCATCATCCATCCTTATACTATATTCATCCATCCATCAATCCACTATATTCATCCATCCACTATATTCATCCATCCATTCTTACCCTATATCCATCCATCCATCCTTACACTATAGCCATTCATCCATCCATCCATCTGCTACATCATCCATCCATCCATACGCTACATCCATCCATCCATCCTTGCGCTACATCCATCCATCCATCCATACGCTACATCCTTACGCTACATCCATCCATCCATCCTTACGCTACATCCATCCATCCATCCTCTACCCTACATCCATCTATCATCCATCTATCCACTACATCCATCTGTCCATTCCCTATATCTGCCCATCCATCCTTATGCTACATCATCTGTCCATCATCCATCCATTTTACACTATATCCATCATCCATCCTTATACTATATTCATCCATCCATCAATCCACTATATTCATCCATCCACTATATTCATCCATCCATTCTTACCCTATATCCATCCATCCATCCATCCTTACACTATAGCCATTCATCCATCCATCCATCCATCCGCTACATCCATCCATCCATCCATATGCTACATCCATCCATCCATCCATCCTTACGCTACATCCATCCATCATCCATCCTCTACCCTACATCCATCTATCATCCATCTATCCACTACATCCATCTGTCCATTCCCTATATCTGCCCATCCATCCTTATGCTACATCATCTGTCCATCATCCATCCATCCTTACACTATATCCATCCATCCACTATATCCATCCATTCTTCATCCATCCATCATCCATCCTTACACTATATCCATCCATCCATCCATCCATCCAAAAAACAGAACAGGTTGGTCGCTTTACATTGCTTTTAAATGGCTGTTTAAATGTGCAGTTGTTCACTAGAATAAGCTAAAATGTAGATCAGTCAAAAGTAAATGAGACCACTGAAAATCTATTAGCCACTCATATGATGCAGAGCTAACCCCATAATTCTTCAAACATAAAGAGGCTGGATATGTTCTTTTTTGTGTCTCTTCCAGAACTTTCAAACTTCTGGCCAAGCATTCAAGCAGGTTACATCTGCAAACTTTTTTATTGCTTCTCTGTGCCGAGTGACAGAAGCGCTACGATTTATCTTGTCATGCACTGAAGGGCAGATTACTATATGGATAAATGGAAGGAGTAAAATAAATGAGTGTAAGGGAGGAAAAATGGATGTTACAATGGTGGAGTTTGAATGGAGGGGTGATTTTTTTTTCTCTCTCTATGAGGTGAGAACACATGGTGATGGTGATATAGGACCTCAGATTCAGAGGAATAAAGGCTTGTGCATTATTGATGAGCAGATAATCTAAAAGGATGTGAGATGAGAACGTCACCTGGAGCATTTTGAACGACCCGTGTCTTAGAGAGAGAGAATGAGTCATGCATGTAGAAAAAGTGCATTTTAGTGACCCCAAAATGTATGGACACTTAATACACAATCCAACATTTGTGAATGTCATTGTATTATAAACAAATGATGTTAGAGCATTTCTCAGAACTAACTTCATTAGACATTTTTGCTATGGCTTCTTGTGTGGCAGTGATTTTTAGTGGTTGCATGGTAAGTCAGTTGGACATGTTACACTAATGTTTGACTGCTAAACAGTGCCCAAATAGCTTTGTCTTAATTATGAACAGTACTATCTGTTATTTTTAGCCCAACAAAGGCATTTTTTTAGACGTTTTGGTTGAAAAGTGTGCATTTGCCAAGATTCATTAAAATAAATGATGCTTTGTTTGACATTTGTAAAGAGATAACATTCTAACGTTGTGTTTTAAGTGTCCAAATACTTTTTGTGGCCCGCAGTATATTTCTGTACGTAAAGTGACAGTATTTTATGTATTAATAGCCTGTTTAAAACAATAGTCTATATATAGCTGCTCCATGCTTCACAGTGGAAAATATTATTTTTTAATTTTTAGTGACACACTTAAAAACACACTTTAGTTTTAGTCTTTCTGTATGGAATCTATTGATTTAGAAAGAAGCAAGAGATAGAAAGACAACAAACAATAGGCGCATATGATAGACATATATGAAAAATAAACAATAGACAAACAAATGACACAGACAGACAGATATGAAAATAAATGACAGACAGAGAGAAAGACAGAAATGAAAAATGAGCAATAGACAGAGAGAATGCAGATATGAAAAATGAACAATAGACAGACAGATATGAAAAATAAACGATACACAGAAAAAGATTAAAAATAAACGACAGACAGAAAGACAGATATGAAAAATGAACGACAGACAGATATGAAAAATAAACGATAAATAGACAGCTATTAAAAATAAATGATAGACACAAACGACAGACAGACAGACAGACAGACAGACAGACAGACAGACAGACAGACAGACAGACAGATAGATAGATAGATAGATAGATAGATAGATAGATAGATAGATAGATAGATAGATAGATAGATAGATAGATAGATAGATAGATATACACAGACATATATATATATATATATATATATATATATATATATATATATAAGTTAATAGGATAGACAGATGTGAAAAATAAACAAAACACAAATGATAAAAAGACAGACAGACAGCGATATGAAAAATAAATGACACAAATGATAGACATGCAGATAAGAAAAAATAAATGATGGACAGACAGACAGACAGACAGACAGGCATGACACGAGAACACAGGAAGTTTTTTAAGTTGTAATAACCGTGTCATGCACATTTGTGTCCTCATAAATCACATATGCCAGATCTCACACACACACACACACACACACACACACACACACACACACACACACACACACACACACACACACACACACACACACACACACACACACACACACACACACAGCTAAGACACTGCAGTCATCATTTACAGGAATGCGGTGTAAAATCGCAGAATACCTTTTGCTCTGTAAATGTACAGAATACTGCAAGAATAGACCTCCAGTGTTACTGAACTCAAAATACAGTATTCATTTACATTCATAGATGCATATTTTCCACTCCTGTCTTACATTGCTTTCTTTCAAGGCTCTGATTACATTGTTCATTCCCACACGCACATGCACACATGGTTACATAAGAGTAAATGTACCATCTGTCTGCAGTACACCACACATTCTCATACATGCTTGAATGTTTAAACACCACAAATTTTACCACCTGTCCACCAGAACACGCTGTCTAGAGCAGTGCCAAAACACACACACACACACACACGTAGATATTGAGTGTCACAATACATATTAGCCAAGAAAAGTCCACTAACACAACCCAGCCTGTCTCCACTAACTCTTCAGGCCATGCTTCACAGTGTGTGTGTGTGTGTGTGTACCACATTGACTCAGACTGTACGCTGATGTGTTAACAGCTCTGTTGACCCTTTAAGGCGTGTTATCGTCACTCTGTCTGATCTGTTTCTGGTCTCTCTGTTAAACTATACGCCTACTGCAATACTAGTAGCTATAGTTTATATAGTTATATAGTCTCTATAAAATATATTGACCCTTCCCTTACAACTTAACCCACCCTTAAACCTACCCATACCATCAAACCTGTCCCTAATCTTACCCGTATCCCACCTCAATAGCAGCAAAAGTGTTTTGCAATACAATATGAACACAGTAAGTACATTGTATTTAGTTTTTGTATTTAGTATTTATTTTTTGATGTAACTACAAAGTAGTCAAGGCCACCTAATACAAAGTGTGACCATATATTGAAACTTCAGTGTGAAGTAAAATAGATGATCTGTTGGAAACTTATCAGTTAATATAATCATGTTTGTTAGACATATCAATGACATAAACGGAAAGAAACTTGAACATTGTGGCACATTTGGACGCTCTTCATGTCTCCTTGTCCGGCCGAACTTATTTGCAGTTGAGGTCAGAATGAGGGACTTTAATGAAACCTTTTGCAGTCTGGAAGTGCTGCAGTCTCTTTGGCGAAATGGACTGTTTGTATATATTATTGATGATTTGTCCCCTGCCCTCTGTTTTACTGAGGAGGAAAGCAGGTCAGCACCCGCAGGGCTGGCTGACTCATATTTCTGGTTCTTATTACATTCGTATTGCCATTCTTTCATTACTTTTTATTGCTTCTTTCTCGACTACAGAGAAGTCGCAATACTCTGAGACCTCATGCACGACCAATTTTCTTTGTAGCTCGGCTACTCCTAACTCCTAATGTATCATATATTTGTATTTGTGCATTATTTTCCTCTGCAACTACTAAATGAAGCTTGTGTGTTTGTTGCTTTTGATGAATAATCTCAAATTGTGATTCATTACATAAATAGGACATGGATTTAGTTGATCCTTGTGCCAAATCAGGTAAAGTGCATTCGAAGGCCCATGGCTCTGCCCGCTGTGTTTATTCATTCTTGTTTGTAATAACTGATCCTACCCTGTGGTTTTGGCTATATAACATTACACTCAATGCCGCCTTTTGTTTTTGATGATTATATGATGTTGAACAGCAGGACGTAGGGAAACCGAAAGAGGGTGTCCGCTACTGTTTTGACCCTGTGGTTTTGTAAAGTCTTGGCAGGATTTCAGCACAGTGGAATGGGTGTTACGGAAACAGGATTAAAACTGCTTGTTCTACGCCACCGTTTAAGTGGGTGTTTAATCCACGGCTTTATGGACTCTCTGCAACGACTGGACATTTTTCTAGTATTTTTCTCATTTGCAGCCCTCGACTGCTCTGCATCTGACTTCAAAATGGCAAAACTCTTTTTAAGAATGGCATTTTAGAATTTTTGAAGCAATAGAGGGGAAACCAGAGCTAGGTGTTGTCACAGGGTGTTTGGGTTATTGTTCATGTTTTTTAAGTTTGCCATGTTCACTGTCAACGTTTCTCAGTTTGTGACGTTCACTGCCATGCATTTTCTGGTTTTGTCATGTGTTCCATTGTCATGTGATTCCCTTACCCTCATGTGATCCTGCCATGTGTTCCTGTGTCATGTTGTCATTGGTTTATTGGTTTATCATTGTTCACAGGTGTCCCTTGTCTTGTCATTAGCCCATGTGTATTTAGCCCTCATGTTTGCCGTGTGTCTTTGTCTGATATTGAATGTGTAACCCGCTGGTTGGTGAGTCTATGGTCAAGTCTATGGTCAAGTCAAGTCAAGTCAAGTCAAGTCTTTTGTTTATTTCTTTGGATTTTCAGTTGAATAAAAGAAACTGCACTTGGGTTTTTCAAACTTGCCTTCAGTGGATATATGTTACAGGTGTTGACAAGTTTTCACATGCTATATTTCAGTTTAAAATAAGAGTTAACCCTTAAATGCATGAATGTTTCACCAATCATTATTACATATTCGGGTCTTTAGTGACCCGGATCTATATCTAACACGGCTGGATCTCTAACTGTCACGATAATATAAAACTCAACTGATATTAGAGTAACAGTTGCAACAAGAGTGAAATAAAGCATATTTTGTTATCTTTTGGAGCTTGGAAGGGTTCAGTTTGAGCAGATGTTTTACACCATCATCACTGTCCTCATCAGTGCTCATTTCACAGTACATTCAGCATCTGCTCATATTCACCAACTCAAACATATTCTCAAAACTACCATCTTCAAAATCAATATTTTGATCACTGACAGCGTCTTCACCAGCTCCACCATCAAGTGACAGTGACACTAATGTTTGATTGTGTTCAGTTCTCGCTCTGCTGTAAATCGCTGAGCCATTTCAAGTGTTGCTGATGATTCTTCCTCTTCTTTTGTTTTCTGCCTGCGGTGACTATGAGTGAAACGTCACTTCATCATCAATTTTTTTTTTTTTTCTTGTTATACTGTTTATAATGAATTGATTGAGGAATACTAAGAAGGTTGATGTCTAAATTATTATAATGAGGAGGAGGGTAGTGAATGATGTCCCGGGTCACTAGACCTGAGGTATGTGTTTAAGGGTTAATGGTCTGAATAACTAAAAGCCTAAACAATAGTTAAATATTTTGTATATTACTTTTTGTGAATGATAAATGTTTACCATTTAGGTTTTGACAATAAAAAAATAAATACAAAAAAATATCTAAACTGTCTAATGTAGCCTACACTTGTATTCAGTGTTATTTTAGGGTTATTTATATACTGTTATAGTATTTATTAGTATTTTGTATAGTCCGTTTTCATTGTCATTTTAGTTTTAATAATTTTATGTGCTTTTGCCATTTAGACTGTTAGTTTTTAATTTCTATTTAGCTTTAATTTATTATTATTGTACTTCTTCAGCATATTAATTTTAGTTAGTTGCAAAGGAAACATTAAGTTTTAAGGAAACATTCACTTAACATGTTTAAGTTTATCTAATATTTTAAAATTTATATTTTATTTTATTTCAACTTTATTTCAGTTAACGAAAACTATAACGCTCAATTAATTATATAATAATTTTATAATTAGATTTTGAATCATGTTTAGTCAGCAATAAGCTTTTTCTCTCCTACAGAAATAACAGTAGAAATGCTTGTGTTGTGATTAAGACATTAAGATATATTCCTACACAGAAATAAACCTACCCTGAGAAATATTCTCTATAAAAAGTGTGACAGTTAACCCCAGTTTCCCCAGTGATTTAATACACATTGATTCTCAAAAGAAGAACCTAAGTTAGAAACGAACTAAGAAATCTATTATGGAGAGTTTTAACTAGTGCTCAAAGAGTCAATGAGCAAAACGTTTTACTGAAAATGCTAAAGTGACGGTCATGCTTTTCTGAATTATTCTACAGTGTTAGATCAATAACTTTTCTCAGGAAACATGTCAGAGAACACCTTTGTTGTTGTATAATTGGGAGACTGTTCATTGCAGTACAGTAGAGAGGCAAATATTGATTACAATAAGCAAACTTGACAAAAGTCGCATTGCAGATTAATCTGAGTGGTTTGTGCCCATGCAAAAAAAAAGCACAATTCAAAGGTGTTGTGGGCAGTTGCCAGAGAGTTGTTATACAGCTCCTAAGGTGTTCTGAGTGATTGTTATCATATGGAGGTTGCTCACTGGCTGAAGTCTCTATGTTTGGTCCCCAATCTTTTTATTGTGCGCTTTAATGCAACTCTGAAAATCTGAAGATCAAAGCACCACAAATAATTTGCAGTGGATGTAGTCTCAGACTGTATGTACTTTTAGACTGATGGCAGAAGGTCTGGACTCCATAGCAGCTCTCATTGGCTGAGGACCGCCCAGAGGCCGTCTGACTGACATGAACTAGAGCGCAAGTCAAGCCAAGTCACCAATATATAGCGCTTTTTACAATGAAGATTGTTTCAAAGCAGCTTCACAATGGTAATGGGAAAATATTGCAACAGAATTTAAGAGAAAGTAATATAATTAAATATTTAGTGTCCCCAACTGAGCAAGCCAAAAGCCAAAGGCAACAAGGGCGACGGTGGCAAGGAACCCAAACTCCATCAGGTGACATAATGGAGAACAAAACCTTAGGAGAAACCAGGATCAGTCTAGGTGCCAGTTCTCCTCTGGCCAAACGAACAAACAGTGTATGATTATGATTCAGGAAACATTACAAATCAAAAGTCATATTAGATCCAGAACAGTCAGAATACAGGAACAGGCTTGATCACAGGGAGAGTCTAGTTGACACAGTCTCTGCTGACACTTTTGTTGTGTCTAGGTGCAGGTCCACCATCTGATCTGGATACGGCCCGGATCCGGCTGACTACAGTAGACCTCGGGATAAACAGAGAGACTAACATTAGCGTAGATGCCATTCTTCTTATGATGTAACGAGTACATCAGGTGTTATGGGAAGTGTTCCCGGTTCCAGCTGACCTAGTTAATGCAGCCTAACAATCATTTACTGATTTGAATAATAGAAATTGATAATGTTTTATGTGTAAGCCATAGTAAAGAGATGCGTTTTTAGTCTAGATTTAAACTGACAGAGTGTGTCTGCTTCCCGAACAATGCTAGGAAGACTGTTCCAGAGTTTAGGCGCTAAATAGGAAAAGGATCGACCGCCTGCAGTTGATTTTGATATTCTAGGTATTATCAACTGGCCAGAGTTTTGAGACCGCAATAGACGTGATGGAGTATAATGTGTTAAGAGTTCGCTCAAGTACTGGGGAGCTAAACCATTTAGTGCTTTGTAAGTAATAAGCAAGATTTTAAAATGTATTCGATGTTTAATAGGGAGCCAGTGCAGTGTTGACAGAACCGGGCTAATATGGGCTTCCTTGTTCTAGTAAGAGCTCGAGCTGCTGCATTTTGAAAATGAACTGAACAAACCAATTTAAATGGAAAACAAATACTCTCTGATTATGTAATCCACATGAAAGGTGCATTTCTCTCTAAAGGAGAGTATATTTAAGTTATTAAATTCTATGTGCAATTAGGTAGTCGACTAATGGCTTAAATGAATGACTACTAGTCGACTAGAAAAATCCGTAAAACTTTAGAATAGTTCCTTCATTAATAACTAACTACACAGGAACAAATGAGTAACATAATATTAACATTCTAGTAACTACTATTAACTAACAAGGAACTCTAATGAATGTATTAGTAAGTAATGTCGCTCAATTGAATGAGGTAGTTCACTATTAGATAATCAATAACTTTTTTTTCATAACCTCCAGAGGACCTCGAATAACTACTGTATACAGGTTCATAATTAACATGAATAATGCATACTATATAATTAATTCTAAAGTGAAGGTAATGATAACCCACTAGTAATGACTCAAGTGTTACTACATCCTTATAAAGGAATTACTAATGATTTGGATCAGTATTCTAAACACTAACACTAACTCTGTAGTAATGACTGAAATCATTGTAAGCTTTTGAGGTTTTGGTAAAGTTTTGGATAGTAACACTTGAGTAATTACTAGTGGGTTACCATGATCTTCACTTAAGAATACTGGTCCAAATAACTAGTAATTGCTATAGAAGTATGTAGTAACGCTTGAGTCATTACTATCCACAACCTTACAAAAACGTCACAGGTTTACAATGACTTCAGTAATTACTATAGAGTTATTATGTTTTTCACTTTAGAATACTGATCCAAATAATTAGTAGTTCCTTCTGAATGATTTAATAACATTTCTAGTCATTACTAGTGGGTTACCATGATCTTCACTTTAATTATATATTATGCTTTATTCATGTTAATTGTGAATCTGTATATAGTAGTTCCTAGTAGTCCTCTGTGAGATATGAAAAAAAAAAAAAGTAGTTATTGATTAGATAATAGTGAACGACCACATTCAACTGAGTGCTATTACTTGCTCATTTATTAATCAGAGTTTATTGTTAGTTAATAGTTTTACTAGAGTGTTAATACTGCATTACTCACTTGTCCCTGTATAGTTATTCATTAATAAAGTAACAGTATTCTAACGTGTTGCCAAAAAAATCTTTAGTCAGGGGCAGGCATAGCTCATTGTGACATTTCTAAACATGACAGCTTTCTTCTTCCATTAGGGGTTTTGGTATCACGATGGCTTTGTTTCCAGGTGAACCGTTAAAGTCAAAATTTAAGTTTTTTTGGCTTTTATTATGTTAGCCTTAAGGTTATCTATAATCTAGTGTGCTCCAAAATCAGTGATTTTGATGACATCACCCTGCACTTCTTGTTTGGCTATCACCAGACCAAGCTCAATTTAAGACTGAACATTGGACTGAGGAGTCTGCTCTGTATTTTCTACTGCACAAGAGGTGTGATCAACGGGCATAGTTCAAATGACTGTATGTAATTGGATAGTCCTTCAACCAATCAGACCACAAGAGGTGTGATCAACGGGCATAGTTCAAATGACTGTATGTAATTGGATAGTCCTTCAGCCAATCAGACCACAAGAGGCGTGATCAACGGGCATAGTTCAAATGACTGTATGTAATTGGATAGTCCTTCAACCAATCAGACCACAAGAGGCGTGATCAACGGGCATAGTTCAAATGACTGTATATAATTGGATAGCCCTTCAACCAATCAGACCACAAGAGGCGTGATCAGCGGGCATCGATCCATCTCTTCTCCATCTGTCATTGTGTTAAACCCGCCAATAGTGCGCCAGGTAGATAAGACTGATTGGTTCCCGCAAAAGTGTGACAGAAGCAGGATAAATTAATGTACAGGTTTCTAGACTGAGCTGCAGGGTGAAATCAAATCGCCAGCAGATCAGGCTGGGTTTATCCAGTCTACTGCACTTCAGCTTCTCATCATATTTTCTGTCCAATCAAATGCTCTCTAGAATCTTGAAGAATCCCCTACGTTATAAATAGGCGCTTAGGCTGTGGCTAAAATCGGTTAATTGTTCACATATTGACTATTTTCTCTATGGTGAATGGCACATAGTGCACTATATAGGGGATAGGGAACGATTCAGACAGTGTAAATATGCTTTCCATTGGGGCAAATGAATGGTTTCACGTTAGTGTCACGCGAACCACCACAGCGCGCACACGGTGCACACATGGCGCTCCAGATACGCGATAGCACAGAGCGGATGCGTGAGTCGGTGCATAAAAAAAACTTATCGGACCCATTTGAATTCTGCACAGAATGCTATATTTTAAAGCGATATGGAGGAGACAACATCTGTAAACGAAACGGCATTGGCTATTTTAAAAAGGGGGAGGAGCTGATCCATATGTTCCGTGCTATCTTCCTGTTTCAGTGGAAATTACGTCAACTACATTCAACACATTGAATGATGCTGCACGTTTCAAGGCACTTCAATGGGCCTTTAAAGAATACAACACACAAGTTTCTCGGAAATCCTGTAGAACTCAGCCAATCAGATGACAAATTATAAACTCCCGAAGTGTCTACAAATTTGTGTACCTCATGCGTCAGACGTTCATGTTTTTTTGATCAGTTTTATTTTGATAAACATGACAGAATATAACACCACGACTACATGGAAAAGAGCTTTTACTGTTATAAAGCACAGATTTGTGAGCATTAGTGGAACTGAAGGTGTCAAAATACCCACGTGATCATTGTCGTTGTGAATCTGGCCAATCGTGGCTGTTATCATCAGAGCTTGTGCAGCCGCTCTTGAGAAGCTGTGCCATATGCTCTTGAATCGCTCTCGCTGTACTTTCATGTCACAGTGACGTGGCGTCAGCACTGTCTCAAGTCGGACAACATTTCTAACCAGCATGCACTGCTTCAAGTCAGCCGCCGCTCAGTCTGCATGAAGTCAAAACAAGTCTAATCTATCAATGTACTTTCTGCAAAGTTAATATCCTTCATTGTGATGTCCTGCCTTATAAAACATTGTGAGGCTCAGGTTAAGAGCATGTTTTCATTATTGTTCTCTTTGCATTGTAAAGTAATATATACATAGTCACTGGCTTTGCTCTCTGTAGAGTGTTTGTGTATCTAAATCCATCCAGGCTTTGCATCATTGGTTTTAATGGAGGAAAGGGTGAGGTGAGCAGAACTCCCTCTGCACTCTGGGTCACTTATAATTAGCTGGGCTGCCGCCCCATGGCCACATAAAAATGGGGCCAGGTTACCTCAATCTTTTTCCATCCGGGCTAATCTTCTCCCAGTGGTGATTTTTAAACGTGTTCGGTGACCCCTGACAAAACACCCCCATAAACTACAAAGCAATATTCCAATGCACTCAAGCATTAAGTCCAATGTTAATATTTTTTTCCTATTTGACTGAAGTTTTTTTTTTTTTTCCAGTGTTCCACTCCAGCCCATTTCAAGCCTTCCAGTCGTCACATTTTGCTGAAGGCAATAGCGGCTATCTGATGAATGCATTAAGAAATTTTGTAACATTACATGGTCTATAAAAGGGAAAAAAGACAAGCCGAGATAATGGGGAAAGCCGAAAATGCCTTTTAAGCAATTTTACTGGCAGTTAGACTCTCTGAGTATGAATTTACACATTTTAAATGTTCCTCACTGACATGTTTGAAGTTCCGTTCGTTTCATTGCATGTGAGTAATGCACTTGATCATTATTAGCACGCTGTTTACTCAGCTAATAATAATTGATAGTGTCAAAGCCTCAGAGGAAAATGGCTAATGAGGGTCTTTAAAGGAACATTGTGTCTGTGACATCTTTCATGGATCATGGCGCCTAACGCTGATACATTAAGTGCTAAGGAGATGTCTTGTTTTGCATTTGCAATCATTTGCTGCCCGGGAGATTGAGGGACACGGAAAAGAGAGAGCGAGAGTAGAGGAAGACATTTATTTGACACTAGCAACACATGAGACGGATTGCGTTCAGTGGTTGTGAAAACATGGGCGGATTTCACAGAAGGTCACTAATTCAGAGCCAGAATTGTAAGCTTTTACATAAGAGGCGCTGTACACCTTCACAGTGGATTAATTGACTCGTCAAAGTTATTAACTTCACCGATCCGGGCCCTTGAACTAGCAGGCGAGATGAAGCAGCGCATGCTGACTCCGGCAAACACAAAACCTCTCAGGTTGTTCAATCAGAGTGTTAATTAATTCAGCTCCTGTTATCTGGTCACCTTTGGGTGAATGTCTTTCTGTGAATATTCGAGGAATAGTTGTTGTTGTTCTGGTGTAAATTAGAGTTTCGCTTGAGCTGTTTCCATGCTTTTCCTTTTGATGTGGCGTATAATGTGGAAATACTAGGGATGTGCCAATTCTAGCTGGTACTGATAAGCCAATTAAAGATTTTCGTGTTTTTGTGTATGATTAATGATTTTCATGTGTGTGTATACACACACACATTGGCACAATGACATGAAAATCATTATGTAGGCACCGCAACAGTGTTTTATTTCAATTTACAGACCTTTGGTCTTTTTTTTAAACAATAGTGTGATCTCTCAAGACACGTATTTTAATGATTATCTGACAGGTATTATATATATTTTATATTTGATACTGCAGAACAATCTCTTGCAGCGGCTTTTAATGCCATTATATGTGTGGAGCCAGGTTTCAGCACCTTGGACAGCAGCCCTTATACGCATACATATGATCTTATAGCCTTTTCTGTAATGTTCTGGTCTTCTCTTAAGTGCTGCGACTTCTGAGTGTCTCTCTCTCTCCCCTATTCATCCACTGGCCTCTCTCCCTCTCACATTCTGGCAGTGATGTCTTTTATGGTTATTATTGGAAGAGCTCCCCTTCAGAAGCTGACACAATGGCGTGAGTAGTCCCATGGGAACGTTTTCATATCAAGGTTAACTTCAAGTGATTAGGATAAGCAGCTGAAGTTGTTGCCATGGGGATGATGATGGGATGCTGAGCTGTAAAGCATGATAAGTAGACAGAGAGAAATAGAGAGAGAGAGAGAGAGAGAGAGAGAGAGAGAGAGAGAGAGAGAGAGAGAGAGAGAGAGAGAGGTGCGATTTGCTCCAAGGATCAGCAAGAATAGAGGTAGATGTGAATGGCCCTAAACTATATGTGCCCATCAAACTCTTGATTGTCTGCCTTCTGTTTTTACATGACATGCATATAATAATTCATTTATGCTTGTGGTTGTCATGCAACCAAAAATGGGGCTCACTCGCTTTCATATTTCTGAACTTTCAAATCAATTTGGAGGAGGGCAAAATAGTTTATCTTGTCAGTTACGCCTGAGCATGTGTGTTATTAACCTGTGAAGTGATTTTAGACTCGTTGAGCATTGAATAGAAATGTTCTTTGTTTATTTTGATGATTAATTAGAATAAGTTTGTGAGAATTTTGTTTCCATTTTAGTCAAAAAGCTTACCAAAGTACCAGGGGTTTACCAGATTACCAAAAGTGTCTTGGTATTAAATAATATTTGATATTTTTTGCATAAAAAGAAATCCGTGAATGAGTGAATCACATGCATTAGGCAAATCGGTTTGGAACAAAACTACAATATTACTTGTTATAATTACCACAGTCTTATTCATTGCTTCCGAACCCAGTTTGAAATGTCAGCTTATCCTCTTGAAACTTGAACAAAAGCATCATAATTTCAACTGGCCCACAAAATTTGCTGAAAAGGTCCTCCTGTACGTGCTAGCTCTGTAAGCTGATTAGCCCTGCTGTCCGACCTCACATCTCAATCTGTCGTGATCAATCTGGCCTTCCAGAGAAAAGTCAGCATGCTGTTATTTGGCCGATAAATGTCTGTTTGAACCCCCTGCGATGTGCGTGCTGAATCAAATGTTTAACAATGCATGAGTTTGTATCTCCAACTGCAGTCCATAAACAAGATGAACGTCTATACAAGCGGGGCTAATGACATCACTGCTGGCTTGAATTGGATGGAATAACAGTGTTTCCAGCCCCTCGCCCCAGAGGTGCCGTCACCGGAGAGGCTCTGAAACCTGGAGATTTTCTTCCCTTGAGATCTCCCACATTGTGCCCCAGAGCTCTCATTCCGTCGTCTACAAGTACCTCTTCTACCATGCTGGAATTAATGAGTCCTTGAGCGGGTCTGTGGCAGCACCATACGCTCTTTTGTTCACACCATAGCATCATAATTTGACTTGCGTAGGTGCTAATTTCGCATAACTTGAAAGGCAATTAGGAAAATACGTTCTTATGACTGACAGGGGGATTAAGGCTAAGCCATGGCGTTACGTGTAGCCTACCGAGACTACTGATTCTTTTTTCTTCTTCTAAATGAAAGCCAGGGCCTATTTGGCGGCACACATTATCGGTCATCATGTTAATACCCACGTCTCACATTGCCTTCGATGTGTTACTTTTAATTAAACTGGAAGAAGGCATGACAAATTAACACGAGATTGGAAAACACCTTCCTACGGGTTGTGGTGGTGCAGTACGGGTTGAATTATGGGGTCATATGTAGTTCCCCCCAAACGTCTACAGTAATGACTGGATGAACATCTGGGTGGTGTTTTGGGTTGGAGCTTAATACTCTGGCTTGCTGTGACAAGGCGGATTTCTAATTACTGCAATGTAGATGGCTTCACGACTGTACACCCCCCTGCTGTCGGTGACTGCCTTTCATTTTCTGAAAGATGCTTTTATGGGCAATGAATCAGTGAATTAAGCGCTATTTTAAACCTCTTAATTTCTTCTTATTGCCCAGAGTTAATGATATTGCTCTCAGTTGAATTAGACTGTCGGTGCCCATGCGGACAAGCAACGTGTCGTTTGGCGTAATCCATGATTTCTGAATCTGACACCCGAGAGATCAGGAAGGCTTCCTGTAAAGGAATTGGAAAGTGATGCCTACTTGGAGTGCTCAAGTACAGGGATTATATGTTTAGTTGCTGGTTGTTTTACTACCTTTTCACTATGCAGTGTTGATGTAAGATAGGAAATTGCTTGCAGCGTTCTTGTAGCTCAAAAGGCAGATCATGGAAGGTCATGGGTTCAATTCCCAGGGAGTTTAAAAACAGATAACATTCTAGCTACATAAGCTTGATTTCATATAGAATGTTGCAGGGATTATGCATTATTGTAGGCCAAAACCCAGGTGATTTCTAGCACTTAGCACTTCTGGTTCTAGCATTCCAAAATGGATCATCAATGGGTTTTTGAATCGGTGAAATAGGGTGTGGTGAACACAAGCTCAAGATATTTTCATGTATGACATCAGCAATGCCCCCTTTTTAAAAACGTTTACTTGTCTTGGAAAATGCAATTATGGGACTACAAAGGTTTGGGTTGGTTCACTTCAAAATGAAAATGTCCTGATAATTTATCTCATCCAAGAGGTTCATGTCTTTCTTTCTTCAGTTGAAAATAAATTACGTTTTTTGAGGAAAACATTCCAGGATTTTTCTCCACATAATGGTTTTCAATTGAAACCAAAATGTTGAAGGTCCAAATCAATGCAGTTTCAAAGGGCTTCAAAGGGCTTCAGAGGCTCTGCACTATCCCAGCTGGGGAAACGGGTCTTATCTAGCGAAACCATCGGCCAATTAAAAAAAAAAATATATATATACTTTTTAACCACAAATGCTTGACTTCGGTGTTGTGCTTCTTCATCACGTCGGAAAGGTCACAAAGACTAAATCAAACGGCCTTTACAAAAATAAAGTAAAACAGTGATGTCGGACAAATTTAAAGTTGGAGGAGAACATGAGATGGTGTTTTTTGGCACTGGGTCAGTACTTTCACCTTCATCACGGACGAGACCTTTCCGCCGCGATGATGTCATATATCGTGAAGAAGCACAACACCGAAGTCAAGCATTTGTGGTTAAATAGTATATAAATGTTTATTTTTTTAGAAAACAGCCGATGGTTTTAAGACCTTATTCCTCGGCTGGGATCGTGAAGAGCCTCTAAAGCCCTTCGAAGCCCTTTGAAACTGCATTGATTTGGACCTTCAACCCGTTGGTTGCCATTGAAGTCCGTTATATGGAGAAAAATCCTGGAATGTTTTCATCAAAAACCTTCATTTCTTTTCGACTGAAGAAAGAAAGACATGAACATCTTGGATGAGATGGGGGTGAGTAAATTATCACGAAATTTTCATTTTGAAGTGAACTAATCCTTTTAAGATTATTATGATGAACACAGCATCTAAGAAGTAATATGTCATCACAGCAGTGCTCTATTATTCAAAAGGGGGCGCTATAGGAAGCATTAGCATAAAACCTTTCTCTTCTACAGCCAGTTTTCACTTATTCCACCATGTACACCCACCTTCGAGCATGTTTCTGGTCTTCCTCTATACCTCCACTCCAAGATTTCTTTCACATAAAAGAGGTATTACAAAAATAGCAGGGCTAAAGATATTGCCACATCCTTGTGCAATGTTTTTCATCCCCCTAATGGCATCCAGCTGGGGCAGGTGTTGCATACTGAGATGGTGTTCCCATCAATATTTCACATGCTAAAGACCAAGCCCTGGTAGCAGCGACTGGCCTAGATGTTCTGCACTCATCCACAGCTTTAGTATGCATTCAGCCTCATAGAAATGTAAATCCAACCACAGTGGGGAGGAGAGAGGTGATGAGCTCAGTAAGAAATACTCCAGATGAATGGAGTATTTTTTCACTCGTTTATCCTTCCCGTCTCCGCTCAAATCTAGCTTTGGAGAGCTTTCGGATAAACGGGCTTACTTGGACAATTTAAATAGGCGTTTGGTTTAGTCAGCGTTTTTGAGATGGGGGGGTTGTGTGCCAGATTGATGGGGAATTGTGCTGAGAATCATGTTGGTGTAAAATGCGGCATTTTTCCTGAGGTTGGACTCAATTTAGTTTGCTCTTAATTGTCGAAAGCATATCAGAGTACTGGGGAACTATATGGTGGTTTCATTTGCTCAAAGATTTACAAAGGACACTGTTAAAATACTGCTAATTTTGTCCTGGTTTTTGCATAAACTCTACATATTTGAACCACGTCCCACATTGCACTTTGTTTCTCCGCATTTATGTATGTGTGTGTCACAGTGTGACGGTGCTCCACAGTGAATTTAATTTGCCAAAGAGCACTCGCTTAAAGAGCTCCCTGAACAAACAAGTTAGCAGAATTTACGCTTGCCTGATGTCAAATTACACCACCAAACGAACCTAACCTGAGCGGAGAATAAATTGCACCCTGTTGCAGTGTGTGAACAAACCTTGTCCTCTTTCCCCTCTTCTCCCCTCCTCCCCTTTGCTTGTTTTCATGTCAGCTCTCGTATTAAATATACATTTTGCACTCCTCTACCTCACGCCGCTTGGTAATGACTCGGGCCCTGAATGATTTATGCAGATATTGATTTCACTGTTAAACGTGAGATTAGATGCATAGCTCCCGACGCTATTTATCAAAGACATTGGCATCTAATTAAATTGTCAGCTCTAGTTTTATGGCGGTACACTTCTATGAAATATTAAAGCTGGCTCTGAGATTATTGTGGCCCCGAAGCAGGCGTCGGTACCTGAAAAATGATTTTTACATGCAGAGGAAAGGATGCAGCGAGGTTTGGATTATTGGACTAATAAGAGCAAAGAAGGTGAGAAAACGTGTTTGTTTTGCAGAAACGCCGGCTAACTAAGTCTTAGCAACCTCGCCTGTGCATTGCCTGAATCCTTTGGTGATTAATGTATTTTTCCTTCCAGACAATCACACAGGTCACCTCATTTGTTCCTTATTTAATTTTTTTTGCACTAGTATAATTAGGTATTTACCTTTTGACAAGTCACGTTCCCAACAAACTTGCTGTTTTACTCAGGCCACACTACAAAACGACTTTTTAATGAGTTTTTAATGTGGTGTTTTTTGTTTTCCTGTAGAAATATCTAAATGCATACAGAAGCAATACAGCAAAGACTATCATCCTATTTAGTTTTTTTTTTTTTTTTTTTTTTTTTTTTTTTTTTTTTTTTTTTTTTTTGTGAATATAAGTGAAAAATAGACAAAATAAGCCACGTTCACACTGTCAGTTGTTGGGATTGACAACCACATTTACTTACAGGTGTGAGTCTCGAAATGTCCTGTTCATACAACAACTTACTGTAGTGCGGGTTTTCCAAGAATGTGGGTGTCACTCCCGTAAATAACTGAACTGTGTGTGAACATAACCATATTAAGGACTCAAATACTGTGTGAACGTGGCCATACACTCATATTAGAGATACATTTTCATCAAGCGTTCATCCTTCACTCGGGTCATTTTGACCCGAAGCTCATTTTTAAAAAAAAGCTTAATTAAAAAAAAAAAAATTGTTAATAATAATTGTTGCATGTAAACTTCAGTGAGTTTATGTGTCAATTTCACCCACTTAGGAATGAATGGAATGCAAGCAACGCTTCTGTATACATAGAAAATGTTACAACTTTACCAAAAAAATATTTTATAATGTCTACATGTGTATCTGAATGCATACTGAAGAGATAAACTCGAGAACTGACTTTAGGGCTCATTTGCTCCATATAGAGCTATAAGTCCGTCTGGAGTCATCAAATATCATATTATATAATTTTTTTTTTTCTACAAAAGGTCGGCAGAGACACCCAAATTAACCCAATGTGAGAAATTTTGCACTGATTTCAGCTGGTTATTGCATGTATTGGAGAGTAGTTTTGAATTTAAGTTGAATGTGCTTAAATTATATTATTTATTGATAAATCTAGTTATTTAAAGGTAAATAAAATAAAAAAATAATACAAAAATATTATATTATTGAAATAATATTATTATGAATATTAGAAAAAATATTATAAAAACGAAATGATATAATATATTTCTGGACAAAACTCCTTTTGACCCACAAGGGAAGGATTTGTTACAGGATGCGAGGGAAGGATGTCCTTTTTTCAAAGTCTTGATTTTGTTTTTAGGGTCTACTAGAATAGGTTTTAATGCTTGAATGCCTTTTTTTTTTTTTTGCATATTTGACTGTTGCAGCACCTCTCTTCCCAGTCTGTCAGTAATACGGTTTAGTTCAAAGTGCTCCGATTGGTTGGCTGGACAAGTGTTGTGATTGGTCAGCGGCTTTGTGCTTTGTAACTTGTGAGACCTTTTTCATGCTCAAACAGCAACATTACACACTAAAGAAAGTAAAAAATGTAAAAGAGAAATAAAAAGAAACAAAAACAAAGCATAACAGGTGTTGCTTCTGAAGTACAATTATAATTGTAGGTATTTTTTTTATATTTTAACTCGAGAACTAGAAAATATATGTTGAAATATTATGCATTTTTCTTTTTTTCAGTGAATACATTCGTGTTCAGCTTAGCGAGGGCGTAGACTGCCAGCCTGAAACATCTATATTTCAGCAGCGATCGGTATCCCTTGTGCCATGCTCATCATCTGTTTCGGCAGAGGCAAGATCTTCTGGCTCTTTCCGTAACTTAAGCCTGACCCAGATTCCCTTATCTGCCAGTGTGAGAGCGCTCTGGACTGGGTGGGGCCATGTTATCTCCCTTCCTTGCGTGTGCCTTTGATACTTCGTAGAAAAACACGGGGACACAAATAAACAAACACACAAGGGGACAGGCGGACAACATAAACACACACACACCTTGAATGCACAAACACGCCGGCCAACCTGCGCTCTGTGTTTTTGACAAACTATACATTATCCGTTCCTTTTTTACGGCGCATACCTCTTTTTAATGAGCACTGGAGCAGAACCCAATTTACTTACATGCCACACGGCTTGCGTTTGTACTTTTCTCTCTCGCACACATACGTAACCCTGCCTTTCCGACACACTGGTACATGTAAGTGTGCGGTGTGCTGGGTTTGTAATTTTCCACTGAACGCATGTTCGTTTAGCTGATGCTAAGACTCTGTGTTTTTTGCTGTATGGCTGATTCTTGTTCCCCCATGGCACATTTATCATTTAGAGCTGATATGAAGAATTAAAGGCTGATGTGCATGAGGCCACAGAAATGTGGGATCTTTATTGCAATTACGACTTAAAAAGAGACTATTTTGAAGCCGTCAGACAGGAAAGCATTTTGCAGTATAGTGGATACATCGTGCCTGGGTGGAAAAGCGGTCAGTTGTTTAATGATACTATTAGAGATGTGCACAACTATATTTTTGAAATTGACTGGCTGGAAAATTGACTAGTTTGAAATGAACAGTGAATTGGTCTGTAGATCTATCTGTCGTTCTATCTGTCGTTCTATCTGTCGTTCTATCTGTCTGTCTGTCTGCCTGTCTGTCTATCTATCTATCTATCTAGCTATCTATCTGTCTGTCTGTCTGTCTGTCTATCTATCTATGTCTGTCTGTCTGTCTGTCTGTCATCTGTCCGCCTGTCCGCCTACGATGTTCGAACCATTGGGTGCACGTGGTCCTCCAGAATGGTCCTTGGCAGTGATGTGCCCATCTAGCACACGTAGGCCTATAGAAAATGCCATGATATTGCAGGCCAAACTATCACTGATCCACCCCTGTGCTTCACTCTGGGCAGCAACAGTCCGGGTGTTAAGCCTCTTTGGTGCTTCTCCACACCGTATCACTCACGGATGTGGGAAAGACAGTGAAGGTGGACTCATGAGAGAACAATACATGTTTTACATTGTCCACATGCCAAGATTTCCTTTGTTGGTAACATTGAAATCGACGTTTGCCTATAGCAGGCTGACCTTGAATACTGACTCTGTGGAGCTCCCAACGTGCAGTTTTGGTGGAAACAGGAGATGCACATTTAATTCTGCAGTGAGTTGGGCAGCCTAGTACCTGGACATACCTTTCAGACAGCTTACTCTTGGCAGTTGGATGTGGTTTGTCCTTCATGGAGGTATGACATAGCTCTCAATAGACCACAAAGACTTGCTGTCCTGGTCACAGATGTGCCAGCAAGATGTGCACCAACAATTTGTCCTCTATTGAACTCTGATTTGTCACCCATTATCTTGTATGGATTGCATTTTTTTATATATATATATACACCTGTGCCATTGCTCTGCTAATTCAACCTTCACACTCTCATCTTACTGATGGAATGTAAAATCAGTGAAGATTGGTCACCAGGCTGCACATATATAGGCATGAAACCTCCAACACTATATTGACCAGTGTTTCGGTTTCACTGTCCAAAACCTGTATATATAGAAAGAAAAATAATCTAGCATTAAACACACTAATCAACTAATCTCTTTTTGACGAACTAGACAAATATCCCTAGACACAGTGGGTTTATTTTATAACAGATGCATGTCGTTTTTACACTAAATGTGTACTGTGACTTGGCCAGTGTTCAGTATGTGTCTAGGAATGCTTGTGTAACTGTATATGTGCCCAGATACCTCTGACTTTCTGACAGCAGATCAGACACACCATCATGCCTCACGTCACACAGCTCATGTGGCTCAGAGGGAGAGGCAGATGCCAATCATACACACACACTCTCTCTTTCTCTCTCTCTCTCTCTCTCTCTCTCTCTCTCTCTCTCTACACACACATACACACATTTAGTCTCTTTTTTAATGGCTTCCACTGTGTCTTGATACCCAGAATGCACTGCTGCTGTTCAATGTAATGAGCGGCTCTGAGAGGCTGGGGCAGGCCAGTTGCTGTCTCTATCATATAAACATCCCAGTGGCTTTTAAAACCTTATTTTCCCTATAGGGAACAGACTTCTGTCTCTCACCTTAAACTTTGTGGAGGAAAATAATCCACACACGGTGAAAAAAAAAAAAAACTGTAAAAAGACACCATGAGGCAAACAAACCAACACATGTAGCAGTGACATTTCTCAAACTGGATGTTATAGTACAATAGTTTAAAACTTTGTGCATGTTGTCAAAACACATCACACTGTCTTGCAGAAGAAGATCAAAATGTGCCAAATTTAAAGGGTAATCAAATTCTCAGACAGCAAACAAGGTAATTAAACTTGATAAGATGATATTTTGTCTTTTTTTTCTGCCCTTTGAGAAAGTTGAAAACTGGCGGAGACAGCTGTATGCGTGTGTCTGAGCTGAGATCTGTCTGAACTCATTTAGGTTAATGAGAAAGAAAGTGTTCCAGATGTACCACATTTAGCGACACACTGATATTGCGTTGAGTATACAGGAACGGTTGAGTCTCTGAATAGCTATGTTCACACACAGGAGCAGAATATGCTTGTCAGTTACTGTTAGCACTGTTTGGGGTGCTAAATATGGCTCTGTTCATACACAAGATTTGCAACAGAATTCTGTAAAATGACTTGCACCTAATTTTTTAAGAGTTTGATTGACATGCACTGTATGAACAGAAACATGGTCCATTTTGTCTGTCATGTCTTTAACATGGCATGGGGTTAATGCGGTTAATTGATACCAGTGTTAATGCGGTCAACCTCTCTCGGGCTATAAATGGGAGTATTGTCTGGAAAAGAGCAAAATAAAGAGTCTGGGCATGAGTCGGAGTGTGAGACAAAAGACCTGCTTGAGAAAAAAAACAACATATTTAAACCTTAAAGAAAGTCTTTTTATTTCACTATTGTTTTCTGTTATTATGGTTACAGATTGTATCCAATGATATTACAAGTTTGGATATTGCAAGTTAACTGATCACAGTGATGTTTGATCGAATCAGTGAACATTTGAGCATCACACTGTTGGTAAAATGTGGTTATCAATCACAAACACAGTCTGTATATCAAGAAGCTTGACTGAATGATATTCTGTAATGCAACATTTATTTTAGACACTTATGCAACATATAAACCTAGTATTCTGCATGGATACGTTCGCTCTAACCAAGTTTCAAAAATAATATGGGCTCTTAAATACAAGTTGCTTCATCTGCAAGCTGCTATTATATACCAGCATTAGCCATCAATAAATCATTGTTCTGCGTTTTGTCTTCCCACATACAGCCCTCCTTCCTCCTCTTATATAGGGTAACGTTTTATGTTTTCTGCTTCAGAGGAGGGAACAGTGCCATTACGGTTAGCTTGCATCATAAAAGCATCTTATTTGTTGACTAACATAATTTCATCCACATACAAGCCACAGTAGAAACATCCACAAGTGTGCAGTCAGTGTTATAGTCATCTTTTCTTGGTTTCGTCACATTGTATGACTGGTTAATGAATTGGACACTGGAAGATGTTGGGAAGTGTTCATGGCAGGTTCGTTGACCAGGAATCCTACATATTTTGCTGTCACATCAGACCAGTGGTTCTCAACTGGTGGGTTGCAGCCCAAAAATGTGTCTTTTTTTTTTCTTTTCATGTTCACTTATCTTTTTTTTCTGTCTTTTCATATGTATCCTTGTATTGTTCAACTGGTTGAGGTTGATATGGGATTTAGAAGGTAATATGTAATGCGATACTTTTTAGAGAGTGTATTTGGTAAAGTAATCTAATTACACTGTTGAATATGTAATTAGTACTGCGTAATTAGTTACTTTTTTAGGGTAACACTGGACCCAGACTACATTTAAATATGGGGTAAACAAGGTTAAACATGGTTTATGCCTTGTTTTGTGTGGTGAATATGGTAACACTTTAGTATGGGGAACACATATTCACATAGCCTAAAAATCTAGACGCACCCTAGCGGCAGCAAATCTAATTTGCCGCGAGTGTAGTCTAGCAACTCTTGGTAGACCTGCGAGCTGGAAAAACCAAACTCTGGTCAGGCCAATCACATCGTGTATAGAGTCGGTGGGCGGGCTTAACATAATGACGGCAGAGTTGCAGAGGTTCCACGTGCTACTTAAAAACAAAGAAGCTGGAGAACAGCGGCCTTTCGAATCGGCTTTGGCCGTGAGTCTGGAAGACTTGTTGTTAAACTTTTCTTTGAGAAAAGAACAAAGAATGGCACGGAAGTCATTCTTAAGAAAGGAAGATGTGTTCGGAGTTTTGAAAGTTTAATCTATCAGCTAACTCGGCTTCACCTTCTTCGTTGCTCTGGTTGGTTTTTTTATGATAGTATCAATACATTTCAGTGTTTGATTTTACAGTCATATTTTTTTTTTGTAAAATGTAATTTCGTAAAACTAGGTGGCAACCATCACATTTGTCTGAAGTCAGAGAATAATACAAAGACAAAACATTGCCAAATATGTCTCATTAGCTATTGTCCTTCTCGATATCAAATCTGTGTTTGTATATGAGAAGATTGCAGGACATTGTCAGATACAGTGTTCCCTTCCTCCTCTCAGTGGGTTCAAAGTAGCCTAAAATGAGCTATTGACTGGTAAACCCAGAGACCCTGCTGTGCATTACACCAATGATACTTGATTTGGAAAGTCAAGCGGGTAGGAGCCATGCCCCCCACTGCCCCAGCAGGCACTAGAGACCCTCAGATCTGGCCACACATAGAGCGATTACACCCTCGTTTAATAAATGTCCCCATTATAGAGCCCTCCTGCATGAGAGCCACCCTACTGCTCCCTGCCCATCCACTCCACTGGGTTTAAATGCAACCTCAATGGAAAGAAGAAATGCTGGGTGCCAAGTGTTCCTCAAGTGGCAATTATGGCCAATACGTGTCTGGGAATTAGAGCCAGAAGAGACAGATGAACACAGCACTGAGCCTTTATCATCAGCCACATACATATGGAGGTTATTTCCTGGAGAAAAAGTCTTGATCTGAGTTTCTTTAATTGAAAATCTGAGTCAAGATATTCAGTTGAGTTGAGTTAAATGTTTATGAATTAAAAAATGCAGCACGGTACCTTAGAGAAGATACGTTCTGCATTTTGGATGTGTGTAAAGGTGAAAACCTGAACTACGCTTAACCAACTAAATACCAGCTACACACACACACACACACACACACACACACACAGGTTTGTTTTTGTGAATTGTGGGGACATTCCATAGGCGTAATGGTTTTATACCGTACAAACCGTATTTTCTATCCCCTACACTACCCCTACCCCTAAACCTGCACATTTTTACTTCCTCCCAAAAAAACTAATTCTGTATGATTTATAAGTCTTTTGAAAAATGGGGACATGGGTAATGTCCTCATATGTCACCCTCTCCTTGTAATACCTATGTCATACCCATGTCATTATATACATTCGTGTCCTGATATGTCACAAACACACACACACACACACACACACACACACACGTGTGTGACCCTGGACCACAAAATCAGTCATAAGACGCACGGGTATATTTGTGGAAATAGCCGACAACTATACATTGAACGGGTCAAAATTATCGATTTTTCTTTTATGCCAAAAATCATTAGGATATTAAGAAAAGATTTACTACCATAAATATACCATTTTTTATTATTATTATTAGTAGTAATATGCGTTGCTAAGGACTTCATCTGGACAACTTTAAAGGCGATTTTCTCAATATTTAGATTTGTTTGCACCCTCAGATTACAAATTTTCAAATAGCCTAGTTGTATCTTGGCCAAATATTGTCCTATCCTAACAAACCATGCATCAATGGAAAGATTATTCAGCTTTCAGATGATGTACACATTTCAAAAGTGTACCCTTATGACTGGTTTTGTGGTCCAGGGTCACATATTCTGGATAATTTGATGAATGGAAAGTTCAAAATAACAGTATTTATTTTAGATGGAAACCTTTTGTAATATTATAAACATATGTACTGTCACTTTGGATCAATTTAATGCATCTTTGCTGAATAAACCATTAATTCAGTAAGTTTCTTCTATAAATCATTTTTATAAATGTTATTATTATACAAATCTTTATATTATTATCTCTATCATCTTTTCTTGGTTTCAATTCACATTCTCTCGGGTTCATATTTTTATATATTTTTTCCCCCGGCTAGCTTCTGGTGAGCGACTGTGTGTGTTTGTGTGAGTTTGTATGTTGAGGGGTCACATAAAGGGGCGACTCACCAGAACTCAGACTGACTGTGAGGTGGTGTGTCTCCTCAGAAAGCGAGAGGGAGGCGACTCTCTTCTCTCGACGGGCTGCCTCCTCGCCCCACAGCATCATGCATGCCGAACCGAGTGTCTGAAACGCTCTGCTTACGAAGTTTGAGATGACATGAGGAGACGTTCCCCAGCCGAGGTACTGGGTAGCCTGAGTTTTGAAAGCAGCAGTGTGCCGAATGACAAACCCCGGTCCTCAGATGGCAGAGAACAGAGCGAGCCACCCAGGCCTCCTGCCACTGATTATTTACCATGTTTCGGTGCTTCTATCTGTCACCGTGCTACTGCGCGTGTGAGCTCATCCTTTTTCTGCACAATAAAAGCCATTTCCTGGCAATGTTGACCTTGCCCACTGCTGTCAGTCATACATAGAATAACGCAGCTTGTTTTTGTTCTTGAGTTTCTCTACTGCTGTCACATAATTATAAAGCTTGCAAGGTGAGTACTGTATTGAAATCTCTCATGCTTCCTTAATATTCTTCTTTTGACACTTTTCTGCAATTAATTCTGCTCCATTCACACACTGTAAAAAGAAAGTCCAGTTGTTACTTTAAAAAGCTTTTGGAGTTTTCATTGGTGTCCTACTATAGTTAGGTCGATCCAGTAATATTAATAATAATATGCTATTCAATATGTTGGGCCTTTTGAAAGAAGTCTTTTATGCTCACCAGGCTGCATTTAATTCATCATCATCATCGTTGTTATCATCATCATCATCATCATCATCATCATCATCATCATCATCATCATCATGTCACCATAAAAAGCAGTAAAATGGTAATATTGTGAAATATTACAAACTAAATTAACATTTTCTCTTTTAATGTATTTTAAAATGTCAATTTTGATCAAAGCTGTATTTTCAGCATCATTCCTCCAGTCTTCAGTGTCACATGATCCTTCAGAAATCATTCTAATATGCTGATTTGATGATCAGTTTTTTTTTAAATCTTTTTGATGAATAGAAAGCTTTAAAAAAATAGAAAAACTTTTGAAATATGTAACATTAAATATTTCTTCAGTGTCACTTTTGATCAGTTCAAGGGTAGATATAGGTTAAATACTCGTTTTAAACATTAAAAGTATAACAACATTATGTAAAATAGGCTATGTATGTAATACATAATATATAATTGTTGTTTACATTGTCTTGCACTGACTTTGGGAAAAGTATGTGAAAGCTGTTAAAACTGCACAAATACAAATGGTTTGACTGTTTCAGTTTGAAACTGTTTTGTTTTGCATAAACACATTAATCACTATTCTTAAAGGTCATTGGATGTTTTGCATGGATGACTGTAAAGCCAGGTTTACTGTACAATTTTGGCCACGATTTGAGACAAATTTTGAGAATCCTAAAAGATTCCTCTGATCCTATAGGTCTTTATAGTTTGACATCCTCGCGACAGCAGATTAATGACCATTATGATACAATTTTACTTGTGATGAAATTATAGCATTGACAGAAGTTTAGAGGCATAGGCCTGCCGTGTGGCTTCTCTATGGATGCATTAGACAGAATAAAAATAAAAAAGGTAATTAAAACTTTTTCTCTCACAATTCTGACTTTTTTTCAAAATTGTGTGATATAAATTTGCAATTGTGAGTTATAAAGAATTGTGAGATATAAAGTCAGAATTGAGTGATATAAAGTCAAAATTGAGAGATAGAAAGTCAGAATTGAGTGTTATAAAGTCTGAATTGAGAGATATAAAGTCAAAATTGAGAGATATAAAGTCAGAATTGAGTGATATAAAGTCTGAATTGAGTGATATAAAGTCAGAATTGAGTGATATAAAGTCAGAATTGAGTGATATAAAGTCAGAATTGAGTGATATAAAGTCAGAATTGAGTGATATAAAGTCAGAATTGAGTGATATAAAGTCAGAATTGAGTGATATAAAGTCAGAATTGTGAGATATAAAGTCAGAATTGAGTGATATAAAGTCAGAATTGAGTGATATAAAGTCTGAATTGAGTGATATAAAGTCAGAATTGAGTGATATAAAGTCTGAATTGAGTGATATAAAGTCTGAATTGAGTGATATAAAGTCAGAATTGAGTGATATAAAGTCTGAATTGTGAGATATAAAGTCAAAATTGAGAGATATAAAGTCAGAATTGAGTGATATAAAGTCAGAATTGAGTGATATAAAGTCTGAATTGAGTGATATAAAGTCAGAATTGAGTGATATAAAGTCTGAATTGAGTGATATAAAGTCAGAATTGAGTGATATACAGTCTGAATTGAGTGATATAAAGACAGAATTGAGTGAAATAAAGTGAATTGAGTGATACAAAGTCAGAATTGTGAGATATAAAGTCTGAATTGTGAGATATAACATCAGAATTGAGTGATACAAAGTCAGAATTGAGTGATACAAAGTCAGAATTGAGTGATATAAAGTTAGAATTGAGTGTTATAAAGTCTGAATTGAGAGATATAAAGTCAAAATTGAGAGATATAAAGTCAGAATTGAGTGATATAAAGTCAGAATTGAGTGATATAAAGTCTGAATTGAGTGATATAAAGTCAGAATTGAGTGATATAAAGTCAGAATTGAGTGATATAAAGTCTGAATTGAGTGATATAAAGTCAGAATTGAGTGATATAAAGTCAGAATTGAGTGATATAAAGTCAGAATTGAGTGATATAAAGTCAGAATTGAGTGATATAAAGTCAGAATTGAGAGATATAAAGTCTGAATTGAGTGATATAAAGTCAGAATTGAGTTATTTAAAGTCAGAATTGAGAGATATAAAGTCAGAATTGAGAGATATAAAGTCTGAATTGAGAGATATAAAGTCTGAATTGAGTGATGAATTGAGTGATATAAAGTCAGAATTGAGTGATATAAAGTCTGAATTGTGAGATAGTCAGAATTGAGAGATATAAAGTCAGAATTGAGAGATATAAAGTCTGAATTGAGTGATGAATTGAGTGATATAAAGTCAGAATTGAGATATATAAAGTCAGAATTGAGTGATATAAAGTCTGAATTGAGTGATATAAAGTCTGAATTGAGTGATGTAAAGTCTGAATTGAGTGATGAATTGAGTGATATAAAGTCAGAATTGAGATATATAAAGTCAGAATTGAGTGATATAAAGTCTGAATTGTGAGATAGTCAGAATTGAGAGATATAAAGTCAGAATTGAGAGATATAAAGTCTGAATTGAGTGATGAATTGAGTGATATAAAGTCAGAATTGAGATATATAAAGTCAGAATTGAGTGATATAAAGTCTGAATTGAGTGATATAAAGTCTGAATTGAGTGATATAAAGTCAGAATTGAGTGATATAAAGTCAGAATTGTGAGATATAAAGTCTGAATTGAGTGATATAAAGTCAGAATTGAGTGATATAAAGTCTGAATTGAGTGATATAAAGTCAGAATTGAGTGATATAAAGTCAGAATTGTGAGATATAAAGTCTGAATTGAGTGATATAAAGTCAGAATTGAGTGATATAAAGTCTGAATTGAGTGATGTAAAGTCTGAATTGAGATATAAAGTCATAATTGAGATATATAAAGTCAGAATTGAGTGATATAAAGTCTGAATTGAGTGATATAAAGTCTGAATTGAGTGATATAAAGTCTGAATTGAGTGATGTAAAGTCTGAATTGAGTGATATAAAGTCAGAATTGAGTGATATAAAGTCTGAATTGAGTGATATAAAGTCTGAATTGTGTGATATAAAGTCAAAATTGAGATATATAAAGTCAGAATTGAGTGATATAAAGTCTGAATTGAGTGATATAAAGTCTGAATTGAGTGATATAAAGTCTGAATTGAGTGATGTAAAGTCTGAATTGAGTGATATAAAGTCAGAATTGAGTGATATAAAGTCTGAATTGAGTGATATAAAGTCTGAATTGTGTGATATAAAGTCTGAATTGAGTGTTATAAAGTCTGAATTCTGAATTGAGTGTTATAAAGTCTGAATTGAGTGTTATAAAGTCTGAATTGTGTGATATAAAGTCTGAATTGAGTGTTATAAAGTCTGAATTGAGTGTTATAAAGTCAGAATTGTGTGATATAAAGTCTGAATTGAGTGATATAAAGTCAAAATTGAGTGATATAAAGTCTGAATTGAGTGATATAAAGTCAGAATTGAGTGATATAAAGTCAGAATTGAGTGATATAAAGTCAGAATTGAGTGATATAAAGTCTGAATTGAGTGATATAAAGTCAGAATTGAGTGATATAAAGTCAGAATTGAGTGATATACAGTCTGAATTGAGTGATATAAAGTCAGAATTGAGTGAAATAAAGTGAATTGAGTGATACAAAGTCAGAATTGTGAGATATAAAGTCTGAATTGTGAGATATAACATCAGAATTGAGTGATACAAAGTCAGAATTGAGTGATACAAAGTCAGAATTGAGTGATACAAAGTCAGAATTGAGTGATATAAAGTCAGAGTCAGAATTGAGTGATATAAAGTCAGAATTGAGAGATATAAAGTCAGAATTGAGTGATATAAAGTCTGAATTGAGTGATACAAAGTCAGAATTGAGTGATACAAAGTCAGAATTGAGTGATATAAAGTCAGAGTCAGAATTGAGTGATATAAAGTCAGAATTGAGAGATATAAAGTCTGAATTGAGTGATATAAAGTCAGAGTCAGAATTGAGTGATATTAAGTCAGAATTGAGTTATATAAAGTCAGAATTGTGTGATATAAAGTCAGAATTGAGTGATATAAAGTCAGAATTGAGTGATATAAAGTCAGAGTCAGAATTGAGTGATATTAAGTCAGAATTGAGTTATATAAAGTCAGAATTGTGTGATATAAAGTCAGAATTGAGTGATATAAAGTCAGAATTGAGTGATATAAAGTCAGAATTGAGTGAAATAAAGTGAATTGAGTGATACAAAGTCAGAATTGTGAGATATAAAGTCTGAATTGTGAGATATAACATCAGAATTGAGTGATGCAAAGTCAGAATTGTGAGATATAAAGTCTGAATTGTGAGATATAACATCAGAATTGAGTGATACAAAGTCAGAATTGAGTGATATAAAGTCAGAGTCAGAATTGAGTGATACAAAGTCAGAATTGTGAGATATAAAGTCTGAATTGAGATATAACATCAGAATTGAGTGATACAAAGTCAGAATTGAGTGATATAAAGTCAGAATTGAGTGATATAAAGTCAGAATTGAGTGATATAAAGTCTGAATTGAGTGATATAAAGTCTGAATTGTGAGATATAACGTCAGAATTGTGAGATATAACGTCAGAATTGAGTGATATAAAGTCAGATAGAAAGTCAGAATTGAGTGATACAAAGTCAGAATTGAGTGATATAAAGTCAGAGTCAGAATTGAGTGATATAAAGACAGAATTGTGAGATATAAAGTCAGAATTGAGTGATATAAAGTCAGAATTGAGTGATATAAAGTCTGAATGAATTGAGTGATATAAAGTCCGAATGAATTGAGTGATATAAAGTCAGAATGAATTGAGTGATATAAAGTCAGAATTGAGTGATATAAAGTCTGAATTGAGTGATATAAAGTCAGATAGAAAGTCAGAATTGTGAGATATAAAGTCAGAATTGAGAGATATAAAGTCAGAATTGAGTGATATAAAGTCAGAATTGAGTGATATAAAGACAGAATTGTGAGATATAAAGTCAGAATTGAGTGATATAAAGACAGAATTGTGAGATATAAAGTCAGAATTGAGTGATATAAAGTCAGAATTGAGTGATATAAAGTCTGAATGAATTGAGTGATATAAAGTCTGAATGAATTGTGAGATATAAAGTCAGAATTGAGTGATATAAAGTCAGATAGAAAGTCAGAATTGAGTGATATAAAGTCTGAATTGAGTGATATAAAGTCAGAATTGAGTGATATAAAGTCTGAATTGAGTGATATAAAGTCAGATAGAAAGTCAGAATTGAGTGATATAAAGTCAGAATTGAGTGATATAAAGTCAGAATTGAGTGATATAAAGTCTGAATGAATTGAGTGATATAAAGTCCGAATGAATTGAGTGATATAAAGTCAGAATTGAGTGATATAAAGTCAGAATTGTGTGATATAAAGTCAGAATTGAGTGATATAAAGTCAGAATTGTGTGATATAAAGTCAGAATTGTGTGATATAAAGTCTGAATTGAGTGATATAAAGTCTGAACTGAGTGATATAAAGTCAGAATTGAGTGATATAAAGTCAGAATTGTGTGATATAAAGTCTGAATTGAGTGATATAAAGTCAGAATTGAGTGATATAAAGTCTGAATTGAGTGATATAAAGTCAGAATTGAGTGATATAAAGTCCGAATGAATTGAGTGATATAAAGTCAGAATTGAGTGATATAAAGTCAGAATTGAGTGATATAAAATCAGAATTGAGTGATATAAAGTCAGAATTGAGAGATATAAAGTCAGAATTGACTGATATAAAGTCAGAATTGACTGATATAAAGTCTGAATTGAGTGATATAAAGTCAGAATTGAGTGATATAAAGTCAGAATTGAGTGATATAAAGTCTGAATTGAGTGATATAAAGTCAGAATTGAGTGATATAAAGTCAGAATTGAGTGATATAAAGTCAGAATTGAGTGATATAAAGTCTGAATTGTGAGATATAAAGTCAGAATTGAGTGATATAAAGTCAGAATTGACTGATATAAAGTCAGAATTGACTGATATAAAGTCTGAATTGAGTGATATAAAGTCAGAATTGAGTGATATAAAGTCAGAATTGAGTGATATAAAGTCTGATATAAAGTCAGAATTGAGTGATATAAAGTCAGAATTGAGTGATATAAAGTCAGAATTGAGTGATATAAAGTCAGAATTGAGTGATATAAAGTCTGAATTGAGTGATATAAAGTCTGAATTGTGAGATATAACGTCAGAATTGAGTGATATAAAGTCTGAATTGTGAGATATAAACTCGCAATTATCTTTTAAATTGTTTTATTCCGTGACAGAAACAAGCTTCCGTTCTTCTCCTTCGACAATTGCCAAATGAAAAACCAATAGGAGCACAGAACCTGATGACTCAAATCAGTGAGACAACAACAAACCATCACTTGCTCCACACACACGCCATTTTTTTCATTTTCTTTTCGATAAAAGGCATGATTGAAATTAATGTTAGAGATTGTTTTTACTTGCTAGGCACACTTTCAATCCCGCATGTAAATGCAGCTCACAGTCACTGACAGAACTCTGGATGAGTCTTCCTGCATGCGTCTGTGTCTTGACTATCGTGTCTCGGACTATCTGACATTAATGACAACTGAGATCCCACAGTGTGACATGGCTTACAGCGGGGATCATGTTCGTACAGTCTCACGAGCAACAGTCGTAAAGGACTATTATAAATCACACAGTGTGCACCCGGCTTTAACCTTTTAATATCAAAACACTTTTGAGGAAAAAACAGAGTCAGTGTTTTGTTGTATGTAAACGCACTTCTGTTTTCGATGTTAATATTAGCCAAGTGTATATTTTCACTGAATGTTTGGAATCAATCACAACTGGTGTATGGTTATGGAGATGTCTCCAATTAAAATGGTAGACTTTTAGTGTATTTCTGTCTCTGTGTCTTGTCTTTACGACTTCTCTCAGCAGCACTCGGTGTGTGTTGCTGTGCTGTTCTCTGTCATTTCTTCTCAGTTCCCCCCCTCTCTCATTTAATGCTCCCTTGTGCTGGATATTATTCTCAGGAGCTGTGGAAATCTTGACCCTGTGCTCTCAAACACCTCACCCTGTCACTATCCTGTCCTCGCTCTCATCCACCTCTCCTCTTAGTCGAGAAGTCCAGGGCTGGAAGCGCACACAAATACACAGCCGCTGGCTCCGTCTGCAGTGCCCTGCATGCATGACTGCACCGCTGACGGCTGACAGGCTTTTTGGGCTTTTATCCGTCATTGTTGCGTCCGTCTATTTTCCTCCTCTCCTCTCTCCTTCTCTCCTCCTGTCACACCCGAGTTCAGGCTGCCACCTCCTCCTGTAATCCTGCTCTCCAGAAAGCCGTAATTGAGCTAGAGATTCATGCAGGGATTATTGCTGTGATTTGAGGAAGGTGATAGTGCCAACATTCGGGGGAATTGTAGACAGACTGAGGCATTTTAGGGCTGAAGACATGAAAGCAGGAGGGTGAAAAGGAAGAGTGGGTAGATTTGCAATGTATCCAACACAAAAACGCTCCCCTTCAAACCCCTAGTTTGACATGGTCGATACTTTAGGGCATGATGCAGACAGCCAAATAAATCTATATCTGTCTCTAAGTGCAATACACATAGGAATGAATACAGCCTTTAGAAGGTGATTATTTCACTCCGATGAAGCCCCGTAGAGCAATTTGTCTGTTTCCAAAGTGATCGACATTGTTTATCCTTTGTGTCACTTTCTCGACTGTAGCTTTTGTACATATGGTGTACTTTTCCAGGTTTTGCTTGAAGATATGTTTAGGCCAGTAGTTTGGTTTGATTGAATCCACTCAAGAGTGTCGAGTACATCTGTGTCTTTGAGTGAGCGTTCGTTTCGTTCAATGAAGCCGCACTGCACGCCAGCAGAGTGAAGGCTGTTTTCTACCGAGGGTCATGCTGTTACTTTGATCATCAAATGATTTTGAGTTCAACACAGGTATAGAATTGAAGGTCCCTCGATGGACTGAGGAGTCCTGTTTGAGAATACACACTTCCATTCAGAAGTTTTTTTTTTTTAAAGAAATTAAAGGGGTACTTCAGCGCTGGGAAGATGAATGTGCATTTAAACTGGGTCATTTATGTAGTAGAAATGTGAAATTATTTTTGAATTTGGTGCCTTCTAGACTGAGAAAAGCCAGAAAATGTATTTTTGTCTCATGTGGATGAAAGACAACAACTCCCAGAATGCACTTGCTTCACTGCCCTACGAGGCCACTCCCAAAGCCACTGCTACTGGATCACTTGCCCACAGCGGTACCGCCCCTACCGTTGTTTTCATTTTCATAATAATAAAATCATTTAGTTCAGTTAGAGAACACACTACAATTAAAAACTGAATGTGTCTGTTCAATATAATATGAGTGAGCCGATCGAGTGTCACGGCACAAACGCAGCAGGAGTCAGATTACATTCATCACGAGAGCGAAGAGCTGAGGCATCCATTCACAGCGCATGTTCAGATCATGCCTATGGAAGCTTAACTTTCATAGGAATTCATTTGGAAAGTTGAAACACTCGCGGTAACAAGGTTGTGCTGTTGACGCTCGCGCAGCCTCACAACAAATGAGCGCTGCTCATACAAAGAAACTCAGTAACATACACGGTTAAAATTACAAATTGTGGAGTTTTTATATTTATAACATATGATAGCCTACAGTTAAGCAACGTCACAGAACCAAGAGTGCCGTTTTCCTGAATACCATCACGACTAAAAATGACACTGATGCCATATGACAGTTCCATAAACAATTAATTAGCATCAAGTCACTTACATTTTAGATGCAATATTGACTGTTTTTTGCAGTGAAAATAGTTCTAAACAAAGATCACAGCAGAACCATAATGCATCTCACAGCAACAGTGTGTTAATGAATGATTCAGCATTTTTAATGAATCGGTTGAATCAAAGATTCAATGACCTATTCATAAACAACTGCCTCAATCTTGAATGAATCACCCGTTTGAATGAATCATTTGAATGAATGACTCAATGACTCCCTCATTAAGATGGTCACCTGCTACCACCTAATGGTGGTTTAGGCCCTGTCCACACGGAGATGCATTTAGCTGTATACGTAAAATTTGTCAGTGTTTCGTCCAGATGGATCCGGCGTTTTGGGAGCCTGAAACCAGTGTTTTTTGAAACTGGGTCCCAGAGTTGATAAATCTGAAAACGACACCCTTGCGTTTTCGTGTGTACAGCCAATCCATATATTTTGTGAAACGGTGATTCTAGGGGAAAGACTAGAAAGGGATACAACTACGGGCACTGGGCATGCCACATCAATATTGTGTCATTTAATTACTGTATTTGCATTATTGTAAGGGTAGGTTTAGGGTGTAGGCGTTAATAAAACACATCTGGTAAGCAGCAAATGTATTTATTATTTTATTGTGAGATTTTGCCTCACCTCCTACCGTTGCTGTACCCCTTCTAGCCACAACCCTTCTTCTCCGTTTTAAATAAATAAATATATATATATTTTTATTTTTATTCTTTTTTTTTTTTTTTTTTTTTTCAGATTCTTTAAACAAAAAAATTAAGAGATACAACAATTTAAACTAAATTGGCACACATTTTGCATTCAGGCCCATTTATTAGATTTGTCTCTAATTACTTCTGTAAAATACATTCAGCCTCCTTTCAGAGTAATATTGATGTTGTTTTGGTGTTGTTTAGTTATGTAGGTTTCATAAATTTTATGCGTTATAAATTGTCAATGGAGTACATATTGGTAATTCTCATGTTATATATTCTTATAAATTTCATCTAATGATATATTCAAATAAAATTTCACACTGGTTTTTAGTTCTTGAAAAATGTGAAATTTCAAAGAAATTCTCGATTTTTTTAAATGAATAAAAAAAGTAATAGCATGGTAAAAACATGGTGACATTTAAAACTTTTCTGTATTCACTCATTAATGAGAAGTTACTGATTAGATACAATGTGGTTTTAGTTGAAAAATATTAAAATACGACTATTTAAGCTTACATTCCACTGGGTCCAAATTGACCCTGAAATGCAAAAGGTTCAGTTTTTTTATGCATTAGGAGGGTTGAATATCTGCATTATATCACAAAAAACCAAAAAACAAAAAAAAGTTTAGTTCACATGAAATTCGGAAGTGCATTCACATCACATTTTGGTACCACTCATGGTTATTTACATTCCTTGATTTATACTTGGAATGTCCAGTTATTCAAAATGAGTTTTAGACTTGTGACATAGTGGACATGGAGGACAGGTGAACGTATCGAACAAAATGTACAAAATGAAATCTACTGTAAGCTGGTAAAACGCTAGAGCTCCAAAGTACCATTAAACTTTTTTTTATTTTGAACTTTTAGCATTTTTAGGCAGGCAAGCACTTGATTTCCCAAAGCCTATTACAATGGAGCGACAAATGCAATTAGCATCTTCTTTTCGCCTGAACTAGCTGCATGCACTAAGAATGAAACGTCTGTCTCAGTTAGTTTTGACTGTAATCGTGTTATACCACCTATTTATGCGTGAAAAATGGTAAAACACATAAAAATAACATGAAATTATATGACAAACCTTTAATTGGAGACGGACCGGATCGTTTAAGGGATATTAAACTGCAGTGCGCACAATTTTCAGTGTAATCAGTTTAGATATTAGAAGCATGTGGGTTGTACATCAAACCCTGTAGGATTTAAACGGCTTCCAAATCTGCGGAGGGATGTTGAAGTTTATTTCCTCCGAAGTTTATAAGCTGCTTAAAGCCTTTAAGGACTTTAGCATGGGCTGCCATAGAAACATCAGCCTTGGAGACAGGCCTGACTAGCTGCCACTGAAACTCTGAGGAAAGTGTGTGTGTAATAGAGCTAAGTGTGAATAAACGTAGTGTCCTAGTTTCTACTGGCTAAGGTAAACTATCTTGGTTGTTGCATGTCCATTGAAGTTGTAGAGGCAGTTCTATGAATACAATTTGTGTCACATCAGAGTTTGGTTTTCCGGAAAGGTCTTCGGGTATGCAAGGATGTTGAAACCCACAAGGTATTGTGTAACGCAGCTTTCGTTTTTTTTATATTATTTTTAGACCGACGTTTTCTCAGGTTCTCCATCCAAAGACTTGTCTTTCATTCATCTGCACTCAGGGAATCCATTTCCTTTTAGAAATGTTCTGCATTTGAAATGCTTCCTGTGACCATCTGATCGACTACACCATGTTGTTTTGGCGTTAAGAGCAGCTTTCAAAAGGAAAGATGGATTGTGACCCTACTAGCAGGTGTGTTGGGCGAGATTACCCTCATTATTGCCCGTCTCGGTGCCTTCCAGACCTCCACCGCCCACCCGAGCCCACTAATGGAGGCCAGTCGGCACCCTCAGACTCAGTTTGGAGTCTTACTGAACCCAACCAAAACGAATCGGTTCCATCATCCCCTGCTCGCCATCACATCTGTGAATTTAGATGTTTAGACCTAGTTTTATGGTCTACATCTTTCCGTCTGTATGTTATAGAGTAGATTTTCAATTTGCTCATGCTGTTAACTGAATAACATGAAAACTCATCCAACGATTTAATGGTTGGATTGAAATTTTCAAGTTTACCAGCTTGATTTCAGGTTTTTCATGTTGCCCAACAAGCACGTAGACAATAAATGTAATTTTATTCATGGCATCTCATCTTTCTCTTGTACTGAAATCTGTATTTGCTGGCTATCCGTTCTCTCGAGACAGAAGCAAATATGCACTTGTCAGCTCCAAAGTGCGTTTTTTGCTTTTCTTATCCACATGATGCCCAGACGATAGCGTAAGCTTCTCATTGTTGAATGTGTGTTTTTCTAAATCTCTCCCCAGACTAATAAACTGACGGTGTATTTTCAGTTTTATGAGTCTTGGTAGGAGTGAGCGGCAGATTTAGTATCGTAAAGAATGTGTAATGTATGATTTGTGGGTGTAATGAGCAAGAAGTGGGGCTCTGTGAGCAAAAACACCCTCCGCGTGCATTTGATTGATTAGTGAGGGCTGTAACCAGCCAAATGTATTCACGCCTGCCCTAATGCTGTGGATTGTGGACCGGAATATTAGCCTGTATGCATTACAGTGACATATTCACCTCAGCCAGCTCAATAAATCTTACTGTGTGGGGAAAGAATTCAGAGGAACCATTTTCTGCCTCTGCCTTTCTGTCTTTCTTTCTGTCTTTCTTTCTGTCTTTCTTTCTTTCTTTCTTTCTTTCTTTCTTTCTTTCTTTCTTTCTTTCTTTCTTTCTTTCTTTCTTTCTTTCTTTCTTTCTTTCTTTCTTTCTTTCTTTCTTTCTCCCTCTCTTTTCAGTCACAGGTAATGTCTGGAAGGAACAGAGAGTGTTTGCACAAGAGGTTTGACGTGAAAGACATAAAGACTGAGATACACCACAGGGTGGGGCCATAGAACCGCCACTACTCTACTTGACTCCATAGATCTTTTCCAAATCTTGTGAACTTCCTACCTATACATCATATGTGCTCCCAGTGGGTAGGCTGTTCCCGAAAGATAGGAGCCAATGGATTTGGTCCATTTTTAAGCTAGCATATACACTCACCTAAAGGATTATTAGGAACACCTGTTCAATTTCTCATTAATGCAATTATCTAATCAACCAATCACATGGCAGTTGCTTCAATGCATTTAGGGGTGTGGTCCTGGTCAAGACAATCTCCTGAACTCCAAACTGAATGTCAGAATGGGAAAGAAAGGTGATTTAAGCAATTTTGAGCGTTGTTCAACGTTGTTCAACGTTGGTTGTTGGTGCCAAACAGGCCGGTCTGAGTATTTCACAATCTGCTCAGTTACTGGGATTTTCACGCACAACCATTTCTAGGGTTTACAAAGAATGGTGTGAAAAGGGAAAAACATCCAGTATGCGGTAGTCCTGTGGGCGAAAATGCCTTGTTGATGCTAGAAGTCAGAGGAGAATGGGCCAACTGATTCAAGCTGATAGAAGAGCAACTTTGACTGAAATAACCACTCGTTACAACCGAGGTATGCAGCAAAGCATTTGTGAAGCCACAACATGCACAACCTTGAGGCAGATGGGCTACAACAACAGAAGACCCAACCGGGTACCACTCATCTCCACTACAAATAGGAAAAAGAGGCTACAATTTGCACAAGCTCACCAAAATTGGACAGTTGAAGACTGGAAAAATGTTGCCTGGTCTGTTGAGTCTCGATTTCTGTTGAGACATTCAGATGCTAGAGTCAGAATTTGGCGTAAACAGAATGAGAACATGGATGCATCATGCCTTGTTACCACTGTGTAGGCTGGTGGTGGTGGTGGAGTAATGGTGTGGGGGATGTTTTCTTGGCACATTTTAGGCCCCTTAGTGCCAATTGGGCATCGTTTAAATGCCAAGGCCTACCTGGGCATTGTTTCTTGAGAAAGGTGATTTAAGGTGATTTCATTTTGAGCGTGGCATGGTTGTTGGTGTTTCTGACCATGTCCATCCCTTTATGATCACCATGTACCCATTCTCTGATGGCTACTTCCAGCAGGATAATGCACCATGTCACAAAGCTCGAATCATTTCAAATTGGTTTCTTGAACATGACAATGAGTTCACTGTACTAAAATGGCCCCCGCAGTCACCAGATCTCAACCCAATAGAGCATCTTTGGGATGTGGTGGAACGGGAGCTTCGTGCCCTGGATGTGTATCCCACAAATCTCCATCAACTGCAAGATGCTATCCTATCAATACGGGCCAACATTTCTAAAGAATGCTTTCAGCACCTTGTTGAATCAATGCCACGTAGAATTAAGGCAGTTCTGAAGGCGAAAGGGGGTCAAACACAGTATTAGTATGGTGTTCCTAATAATCCTTTAGGTGAGTGTATTTTGCAGAGAAAGAACTTTTCTGTGATGGTAGGTTTAGCGTTAGGGTATAGAATATACAGTTTGTACAGTAAAAAAATAAAAAATAATAATAATTTTGTCTTTGTGTGTGTGTGTGTGTGTGTGTGTGTGTGTGTGTGTGTGTGTGTGTGTGTGTGTGTGTGTGTCTGTGAACATTCCTACCTACTGTTGAATGCCCTAATGTAATTGGTGGGTTTCACAAGTCATAGTTTTTGAAAATGTTATCGCAAAAGGGAATGTTTTGCCAGTAAAAAGATATTCTATTATATATTTTAACAAGGATCCGTTTTTCTGTCCTCTAAAAACTCATGTTTTGTAATGAGAAGCATTTTACTGCAGTGTGTAATGCTTCATGTCTTGAGCAAGATTAATTATTATTAAACTATTCAAACAATTTCTGACATGAATTTCCAAGTTCATTCATTTCATTTTGTTTTGCTGAATATGAGAAGAGACAAATCATTTAGTCTTTTTCTCCCTGATGTTTTGTAGTGTTACCTTTTATGAGGATTATTATTATTATTTATTTATTTAATGCCCTGAACCCAAGTTAAAATGATGTAGTTATATTAACATAATAATGTTCTGTTATTGGCTCATTTGCTTAATGTTAACTTTTGTCTCTTTGTCATCTTGTTTGACAACTATATTACATTGCCAACGGTTGCTTGTGGGTTTTGGACACTGCAAATCACTGTATGCTTAAAAATAACTGGCTAGACTGTAAGTGCTAGATAGCGAGGCAGCCCAAATGTTTTTAACCGAGATTCTGTTATTGCTAGCAAGTAGAGTGCCATATTGTCATGCTCACACTGTACCTGAATTACTACGCTCGTATGTTCAAAAACGAAGTCCCTAAAAGCATCAGTTTGCGTAGGAGTATACGTTAACCTCACGCTCAAGTCGCTTTCTGGCCCTTTAATCAAATTGTGCAAATAACACATTAGATGTTGGGGAAAAAATTATTGCAATCTATTTCAGAGACGGAGGAAATCACAACGAAGGCACGGGCATTTAGTGTATCGCGTGTCATTTGTTTGGAAACATATATTACATTAGAGGAAGTGGGCTGATGATATTTCCTGCTGTGTGGGAGCTTTATTGTGCCCTGGGGCAACATGTGTTGAGTAATTGAGGCACTAATGTAAATAACGACCTGGATAGAAGATCAATCATTGGCCAGTATTGAACTTTAATATTTGAGTCCTGTATAACACAAATATGAGACATTAACGGCATTCCCTAAAGATACTCTTAGATATACAGGGTGTTTATGTGAAGCCCATATGTCGTGTATGGTTTATGTAAATGTGCTCTCCCACTCTCTTTCCATCTGACTTCTTCTTGCTCTCTTCTGCTCATTTTCTCTCTCTTGGACATAAAAATAGTAAATGAGGAAATGTTTCCTCTAGAGATTCAGAAGAGATCTCAGCAACATCTCAAACTGTGCCGCGATTTGCCAAGATGCCACAGCTGCAGTAAAAAAGAAAATAAATAAATAAATAAAAAAGAGATCTCATTGTGAACTCAATGCATTTTTTTCCCCATCCTTTTTCACTCTGAAATTCTTTCGATGGAAGTAAAATGGATTGCAAATGCCATTTCATGTTGACTTGAAGTCTCTAGAGCTATGAAAGAGCAACCTCTGAGCAATAAAATATTCCTCTGGCATAAGCGCACGCACACACACAGCGTATTGAAGACAAACAATCTCTTCCATTCCACTGTCGTATCAACATTATTTAGAGCTGAGCAACAGTGAGAAATGCCCCAGATATGATCAGCCAATGGCCGGGCGTCTGCCATCTATCAGCGGGTTCTGCAAATGCAGGGAATTATAAATAACACAGGCAGGGGATGCAGGAAGAAATAGCTCCCAGTAAACAGATAATAATTATGTAAATGTTGTTGGACCTCGGGACTTGGTGAGAAATCTGTAACCGAAGCTCCCTAACAGCCGAGTATGCAGATAGTCGTTTTAATTTACTCTCTGTTTAACTCAGATAAACTGTCTTACAGCTGTTTACCAATGCTAAAAAGATACTCCATCACGACGGGTTAGTTCACCCAAATATAAAAAATTGCCCATGATTTACTCACCCTCAAGTCATCCTAGGTGTATATGACATTCTTTTTTCAGACGAATACAATCTGAGTTATATTAAAAAATGTCCTGGCTCTTCCAAGCTTTATAATGGCAGTGAATTGTTGTCTTGTTTATGAAGTCCATACAAGTGCATCTATCCATCATATAGCTGCTCCACATGGCTCTGGGGGGTTAATAAAGGCCTTCTGAAGTAAAAGTGGCACACTTGTGTAAAAAAAAAAATATCCATATTTAAAACTTTATAGACTAAAGTAACTAACTTCCAGTGGAAAGCCATACACAATTCGACTTGTGCTAAAAGAGTAACCCCTGACGCGATGTACAGGAGCATCGCAAGCTTTGACGCCTCTCGTGGATAGGGCTAGGCAACAAACTCAAGCCCCTCTTCTCTTATATCAAAATGCTCCGACATTTCACTTTAAAAATTTGCATTTTAGACTCCAATTCATGACCAGTGTTTTATTTTTCTCTATCCTCTGCACTTCTGCGCTCATCAATACGCATCCGTCAAGGGTTCAAGGGTCAAGGGTTACTCTTTCACCGTAAATTGATGCGTACAGCGGTCCGCTGGAAGTTAGTTATTTTAGTCTATAAAGTTTTAAATATGGATATTTTTTTACACAAGCGTGTGGAGCAGTTATATGATGGATAGATGCACTTTTATGGGTGTCGTTTATTTTACTTCATAAACAAGACAACAATTCACTGCCATTATAAAGCTTGGATTAGCCAGGACTTTTTTAATATAACTCTAATTGTATTCGTCTTAAAGATGAACGTCAGATACACCTAGGATGACTTGAGGGTGAGTAAATCATGGGCTAATTTTCATTTTTGGGTGAACTTACCCTTTAATTACTCACCTTCATGTCATTCCAAACCCGTAAGACCTTCGTTCGTCTTCACAAATGAAAATATTTTTGATAAAATCTGAAAGCTCTCTGACCCTTCCATAAGCAGCAATTTAATTAACACTTTCAAGGCCGAGAAATGTAGTAAAGACATCGTTAAAATAGTCCATGTGACTGAAATTGTTTAATAAAGTTGTTATTTTTGTTTGTTTTTGCGTACAAAAAGTATTCTCATCACTTCATAACATTAAGGTTGAACCACTGGAGTCACATGGACTATTTTAACGATGTCTTTCCTACCTTTCTGAGCCTTGAAAGTGTTCATTAAATTGCTGCTTATGGAAGGGTTAGAGAGCTCTCGGATTTCATCAAAAATATCTTCATTTGTGTTCTGAAGATGAATGAAGGTCTTGCAGGCTTGGAACATCATGAGGGTGGGGAAGTAATGACAGAATGTTCATTTTTGGGTGAACTAACCCTTTAAGTGATTTGTTCCATGTAGTCTGTTCCAAAAGCTCAGAATTGAGGTTATAGGCCTATCCTTTGTCTCTCAGAGCTATAGGAGAACTTGCACAACTTCCTCGCAGCATCTGCTTCCCGCCATATTTGCCGTTTTAAGCTGATTTGTCCTAATTGCAGAATCTAACAGTTGTCTAATGTGTTAGACGGGGAGTTAATTATCCGAGCGCTGCGTGCTGGTGCACACTACATTGTGCACTCACTTTAAAGCCGCTAACGGTCTCCAGCTATATGCCAGCTTCTTCTCACGCCACAGACTGTGTTCCACCAAGAAAAATGGGCACCGCTCGTCCAAAAATAACGTGATTAATGCGTCCGCCCGGCCTGATGTTCTTATGACTTGTCATTCTCAAGATCTCTCCCTTTAATATGCATGTCAGAAACTCGAGCTGCCAAGAAAAAAATTGTCCTGCTAAGATGAAGGGTAACATTTTCATTCATCCGTTTGAGGTTTGAGATCTTCATCATTAATAGAATATTCCGGGTTCAATGAAAGTTAAGCTCGATCCATCTGATGTAATGTTGATTACCACAGAAAATAATTTTGAACAGTCCCTTGTTGTTGAGAAAAATGCTGTTACAGTAACACTATTACAGTGGAGAGCTAAATGGAGCTATATGTAAGAACTTTCATGTATTGATAGTTTTTTTATTGTTATTTTATTTGCCAAAGTGTGAACAGCTTGTAACGAAGCTTTAAAAAACAAAAATCTTCCTCGACTTCCTATGATAATAGGTGATAACTTTTGTTGTGATAATCAAAAGGATGCAGCGTTTATGTGTTCTCCCGAGAGCCTCTCTTTCATTCTGACACATTAAATGAACACAATGTTCAGGATAATGCCAAAAGAGCTATTACATACTATAATGTTAATGTGCCATGCAAAGAAAAGGGAGTCTCACATAGCCAGATCTAGTCTATAGTCCTAAATAATCTTTATAATCAAACTATCATAATTGTAATTTTAATGACCTCATCTGTCGACATGATGCCGGTGAAATGCAGAGCTTGTGCGAACATCCACATTGCTACGATCAGATGCCTTCTTAACTGCTGTTTTCTCACCGCTGTCAGTTGAATTCTACATATACCCCCTTTAAATGCATGAATGTTTCGCCAATCATTCTTACATATTCGGGTCTTTAGTGACTCCGATCTATGTCTAACACTGATGCATCTCTACCTGTCACGATAAAATAAAACTCTCCTGATATGTAACAATGACAGAAGAATAAAATAAAGCATATTTTGTCATCTTTTGGAGCTTGGAAGGGTTCAGTTTGAGCAGATGTTTTACACCATCATCACTGTCCTCATCAGTGCTCATTTCACAGTACATTCAGCATCTGCTCATATTCACCAACTCAAACATATTCTCAAAACTACCATTTTCAAAATCAATATTTTGATCGCTGACAGCGTCTTCACCAGATCCACCATCAAGTGACAGTGACACTAATGTTTGATTGTGTTCAGTTCTCGCTCTGCTGTAAATCACTGAGCCATTTCAAGTGTTGCTGATGATTCTTCCTCTTCTTTTGTTTTCTGCCTGCGGTGACTATGAGTGAAACGTCACTTCATCATTGTGTTTCAGACATTGCCACCTTGTGGAATAAAGCTGAACTACACTTATTCAGTCATCAAAGATTCAATTATTGTTGTGCAGAAAAATATCCTTACACTGTTACACACCTCGGGTCTTTAGCGACCCTATACAATTCTTTACAAAACATGAATGAAAAAACAGGCATTCCTATATAATTTTTTTTTTTCTTGTTATATTGTTTATAATGAACTTATTGAGGAATACTAAGAAGTTTGATGTCTAACTTTAAAACCCGAGGTATGCATTTAAGGGTTAACTCATTCCCCGCCAGCATTTTTTCTTCTTAATAGTTGCTAGTCAGTGGCAGCATTTTTGATAATTTTCACAAAACTTTCATGGTCCCCAGAATATTTTGTTAAATGAATATCTGAACATACAATATATCAAAAGAAAGAAGAGCCACTTCTTTTAATAAATAAAAAAAAAAATCTAGCTTTGTGCTTTCTTTTTTATCAACACTTGAATGTGGGTAAGTTTCATAAAAGCAACATTTTAAACACAAAAGTGGAGAAAATCACGTTGTTATGTTCAAAGACTACAATGTGCATATGCAATGCTTTTATCGCTTGTTTCTGCTTTTGTTATGTGTTTTGATCAGGAGATTCAGTACTCGTTCAGAAGTTGTGTAATAGCGCCCCTATCATGTAACAGTGAAAACATAGAAAGCCAGAAAATTCCGTCAACGGTGGAGAAAGAGTTAAATTCTAAAATACCAAGCTCTTATTTTTGTTAAAGCACTTCTGCCCAACCCTAACCCTACCATTCAAAAGTTTGTGGTTAAGCTTAAAAAAAACTAAAAGTTTCCTTGAAAAGTTTATTTGATCAAAAATACAGTAAAACATAATATATTGTGAAATAGTATTATAAATTAAAATAACTGTTTTCTATGTGAATATATTGTATGCATTACTGATTTGATACTCAAAAAACATTTATTATTATATCAATGATGAAAACAGTTGTTCCCTTTCAGTCGGTCACGTTGACGTGCGTCGGAACTGACCGACGAATTGAGATCCCAATTCGTCGGTCAGTTCCGACGTATGTCTCCGTTCCCTCCTTCAGGGAACGAGGGTTACATACGTAACCGAGACGTTCTTAATATTTTTGTGGAAACTGATATATCTATTTCATAATTAATGAATGAATAGAAAGTTCAAAGGAGCACCATTTATTTGAAATCAAAACTTAAAACTTATAATTTAATAAATTATAAATATTGTTACTGTTACTTTTGATCAATTAATGCATCCTTGCTGAATAAAAATATGTCAGTGCCATTGTTTTGTCTCATGATGCACACCAGTAATGTTTTTTTGTTTTGTTTTTTTTCTAAGGTATATTTATAAAAGCTACTTAAATGTCCTAATTGAACAAAGCCCTAATCGTGGCTTAATCTAAGCCCTTTCTGTGAAACCAGGCCCTAATGTGTGTCTAACGTGTTAGTCACTTAATATTAATGTCTTGTGTATTGAACTGTTGTATAAAAGCAATATCATGCAGTCATGCTGATAGTTGGGGAAAAGAAAAACAGCACTCTTGCTCATGTGATATTGCTTAACAATATCATATGTTAATTTTTCTTGAATTTTGAATTTTTATTAATTTTGCCAACATTTTTGCCTGTGTTCTCAGGGGCAGGGCGTTTTTGAGCACAAGCAAGGCCCATTTCAAGTGAAATTGGTGAAACATGGCGAAGACCACTACTATATCAAAATAATTTTCTGTGGCATTATGCTGCAGATGTTGTAAATAGAGCTTAACTTTTGAATCTGGAACTTTAATAGTTTTTTGAATTCTTAAAGAGCTCCATCTCTGATAAAAGGATTATAATTTTGGCATGCTGTCTTTTCCCCTCTCTTTATTTCTGTTTCATCCTGTCAGTAGGTAACAGGATTAAGACTCTTTCCTTTACATTCTTTTACCTTCTCTTTGCCTTAGGGGCCATCTGTATGGAAATGCACTCTTTACACGATTGAAGGAATTTCTTTTCAGCCATAAGGGCAGATCTGTATTTCTCTCTCTCTCCTGCTCCATGCCAGATCCTAATCGTTAGCCTCTTTGCTTTTTTTCCCTTAGCAAAGCTAAACAAATTGATGTCCACACACTTGATGAAATAGACCCCCGGGAGAGTAAATAACCACAGCACAATCTCGCTCTTGAATCTCTGGTAAACATTCCAGGGGATCGTGTCTTTTTTTAGACAAATTTATTCATAAACCTTCTAGCTAGCCCATAGTTTTGCTGTCGATGCCCCTTGAAAATGAGGCCTGATTCATTTCTGCACTCGCGTAACGCATGCGGGACGTGAAATTATGTTGCATGTTCCTCTGACTTCTATGCTAACATGTTTACTGGACCACATTAGCGTGATTAGCCTTTGCGCGAGCGTGGTTAGGCTAATGCACAAGCTGTCCCTCGTTATGGCACTCGTCGAAGGCAAAGCGGTGGCGCTTAATTGGCTGGCAATGTTCCACATGGACGAGAAGGGACTTGCTGGGCTTCTGTCACTTTTCCCTGATAAAGACATCACGGCTAATGGGTGTCACAGCCAAAAACCTGCGGTTGGCATGACAAATAAAGCCATTATCTTCTCCTACTGGAGCGGCCATTTTGATTGATGCTACTGAGAAAGAAAGAGTGCATGTGTCTTTGTTTGCAGGGAGAGGTAGAGAGACAGAGAGCATGTGCAGTGTTTTTCCAAAGGTCTTTGTTTTGATGACCTTCTAAATCCTATCAAAATGCAGCTGGTCAACATGTCTATTTGTGCAGGCCCTGCTGCCTATATAGAAATGCCTTTCAACAGATGAATTGCAGTTGGAGCCGGAGGCTATGAACCGCGTCTGGTGCTGTAACAGAGCTTTTAGTGGGGAGCCTTTGAATAACACACTGAACCACAGATGTGAAGTGCTTGTCTGACACTAGGGGGCAGCAAACTTGTATGTTATAAAGGCTGGAGTGCATTTAAATGTACTGAGAAAGATGCTGTTCTGTGATACTTGCTTTTGTGTTTTTTTTATTTATTTATTTATTTTTCCTCTTGCTTTTACATGTAAAAAATATTTTATTGTCAACAAGCCTGGGGAGTACGTTTAAAAAAAAAAAAACAACAACTACACATAAGCTAGTATAATACAGTTTTTTTTTTTTCTAAACAACTCAAGATGAGTTTTTTTTTTTGTTTGTTTGTTTCTTTTTTTGTACACATTCGAAGGCCAGCTTGTTTAGCCATTTGAAGACAAGATCTTCTCAAGAATGCCTCCACGTCGTCTCATTACAGGTCTCATGATCCGAACATGTTCCAGTTCGTAGGCTATTGTGCGTGATCTGCACATCATAATGAAAATTAAACTCGGTTGTCCGGGGAAATGGGGAAGCCCAAAGTCTCATAATTAAGAAATGGGAGACATTTAGCGCAGATGAAATTTTAATGGCGTGTTAATAATTTAACACGGCAGATGGATCCGTTCTGCCATACCTACACAGACCGCTCAGTCAATCTATGGCGCATACAGAGGACATTCCTTTGTGTGCAGTTGTCACTCAAGTAATTGTCTTGTCTTTAGAGATTCCTTGGCTCTTTTGTATTAACCTTGTTACTGTGCCCAGAACAGTGGTATTTTAATATAATTGAGATACTATTTTAGTTTTTATTCATACTTTGAATTATTTTTATTATTATATTTTCAGTTTTGTATGCTATTTTATGAAAATTCCATTGTAGTTTTGGCATGTGTATATATATATATATATATATATATATATATATATATATATATATATATATATATATATATATATATATATATATATATATATATATATATATATATATATATATATATATATAAGATTTCATTTAAGATTTTTTATTTTATTGAATGAAATAAAATAATTAAGAAATTAATAATGAATAAAATATGGTAATAATAATTAGTATTATTTAAAATTTGAAATATAAAAATATATGCAATTTATTTATAACAAATAAATATGTATGCAATGCAATATGTATGGCGGCTTCACTTTTCTTCAATGGTAGAGAGTGACGGTGCGTCGTCCATCTTATACAGTCTATGGTACATGCATTTAGGGGTGTGGTCCTGGTCAAGACAATCTCCTGAACTCCAAACTGAATGTCAGAATGGGAAAGAAAGGTGATTTAAGCCATTTTGAGCGTGGCATGGTTGTTGGTGTTTCTGACCATGTCCATCCCTTTATGACCACCATGTACCCATTCTCTGATGGCTACTTCCAGCAGGATAATGCACCATGTCACAAAGCTCAAATCATTTCAAATTGGTTTCTTGAACATGACAATGAGTTCACTGTACTAAAATGGCCCCCACAGTCACCAGATCTCAACCCAATAGAGCATCTTTGGGATGTGGTGGAACGGGAGCTTCATGCCCTGGATGTGCATCCCACAAAATCTCCATCAACTGCAAGATGCTATCCTATCAATATGGGCCAACATTTCTAAAGAATGCTTTCAGCACCTTGTTGAATCAATGCCACGTAGAATTAAGGCAGTTCTGAAGGCGTAAGGGGGTCAAACACAGTATTAGTATGGTGTTCCTAATAATCCTTTAGGTGAGTGTGTATATATATATATATATATATATATATATATATATATATATATATATATATATATATATATATATATATATATATATATATATATATATATATATATATATATATATATAATTTTAAGTATTTTTCATTGTGTAAATGAGTCCTTGTAAAGCCAGCTATAGTTTATGTAGGAAAGTGTTCCCTCACAAATGGATTTTAATATTTGGGTGTCCGTGGTTTGAAAACCTTTCTAAAACCAGCAAACCTGATCAGTCGGGGAGACCAGATAGGACCAGCAAACTTTTTTTTTGGCTGTCCATTTTTTATCAGTCCATGTGCCTTATGTAATTCAGCTTGAAATGTTATCGACTCTGCTTGAGTTGACAAATGCAGGCTGTTTGCTCACTTTAGTTTAGGATTGATTGGTGATCTCAAGCAAAATGATTTGAAATCAACAGCTGCTTGACAAGACATTGGCCAAAAGGTCAGTAATGCTGTCGCCCCAATGGAGGTATGAAGCTTTGGACACGCTGTGTTAAATGAACATTTTAGCCCAGCTTTGGAGGCTATTTACTTTCTGCTTTGATGGAGCTGCGTTTGTCAATAGCATCAATGATTCAAGACAACTAAGAGTGAAAGTGTTGCCAGGCGTCTTTTGGAACCAGCCACGCATGACTGAGAAAGTGCAAGAGGCAAGCTGAGCTGCAAAACAGGCATAAGAGCGAGAAGAAAAACCGACAGATGCATCGGGTACGCTCTCTGAACACTCCTCCTCTTCCTGGCTGTTCAACTCAGCAGGGTTTGTGCCCTCTGCTGCACTGTACGCATGTATTTATCCTCACAATATACACTGTCATTAAGACGCCTGCCAATTAGACACACGCACACATGGATGTACTCACACACACACGCTTACACATGCATGCATCTGCGCTCTGAGCAAATATAAACACTTCTTGTGTGCACATGAGAGGACGGAAATCAGATTTCTGCCTAAATCGAGTTTGTGCGAACGTGATTTGGGTGGCGCAGGAGTTGAAAGGCTGAGTATGTGTTGGTGTGCATGCGTTTGCGAGCGAGAGAGTTATTGCATTAGGTGCAGTAACTCCGTGTCTACAGGGATTATGGGTATTTTGAGTCTCAGCTGTTTGGTGGTTGTAATATTGTTCTTTCATAGGCATGCTTCCATTGCATTCAACATTTTTGTCCCAGAGGGTTTGTGTATGTATGGTTATATGTTGTTTACAGTGCTGGGTACTGTGGGTAGTAACTGATTACATGTAAACTGGATTACGTAATCGGAATCCAAAAATTAACATTTACATTACATTTGACAGACACTTTTATCCAAAGCGACTTACATTGCATTCAAGGTACACATTTTTTAATTTTTTCAGTTCTTGTTTTCCCTGGGAATCGAACCCATGACCTTGGCGTTGCTAGCGCCATGCTCATATTATGTGAGCTACAGGAAATTAAACATTTACTGCTTGTAGATTAAACTATTAACTAAATTAAACTATTACTATAAATATTAATTGAAGATGTAGATGGAAGTTTCCGCTTACAGAATAAAACATTTTAAAAGATAATTGTGACTTTTTATCTCACAATTGTTTATATCTCTCAATTCTGACTTTATATCTCTCAATTCAGACTTTATATCACTCAATTCTGACTTTATATCACACAATTCTGACTTTATATCTCTCAATTCAGACTTTATATCACTCAATTCAGACTTTATATCTCTCAATTCAGACTTTATATCACTCAATTCTGACTTTATATCACTCAATTCAGACTTTATATCACTCAATTCTGACTTTATATCTCACAATTCTGACTTTATATCACTCAATTCAGACTTTATATCTCTCAATTCAGACTTTATATAACTCAATTCTGACTTTATATCACTCAATTCAGACTTTATATCACTCAATTCTGACTTTATATCTCTCAATTCTGACTTTATATCTCACAATTCTGACTTTATATCACTCAATTCTGACTTTATATCACTCAATTCTGACTTTATATCACTCAGTTCAGACTTTATATCACTCAATTCTGACTTTATATCACTCAATTCTGACTTTATATCTGACTTTATATCTCACAATTCAGACTTTATATCACTCAATTCTGACTTTATATCTCTCAATTCAGACTTTATATCACTCAATTCAGACTTTATATCACTCAATTCTGACTATCTCACAATTCAGACTTTATATCACTCAATTCTGACTTTATATCTCTCAATTCAGATTTTATATCACTCAATTCAGACTTTATATCACTCAATTCTGACTTTATATCACTCAATTCTGACTTTATATCTCTCAATTCTGACTATCTCACAATTCAGACTTTATATCACTCAATTCTGACTTTATATCACTCAATTCTGACTTTATATCTCTCAATTCAGACTTTATATCACTCAATTCTGACTTTATATCACTCAATTCTGACTTTATATCACTCAATTCTGACTTTATATCACTCAATTCTGACTTTATATCACTCCATTCTGACTTTATATCACTCAATTCAGACTTTATATCACACAATTCTGACTTTATATCTCTCAATTCAGACTTTATATCACTCAATTCAGACTTTATATCTCTCAATTCAGACTTTATATAACTCAATTCTGACTTTATATCACTCAATTCAGACTTTATATCACTCAATTCTGACTTTATATCTCACAATTCTGACTTTATATCACTCAATTCTGACTTTATATCTCTCAATTCTGACTTTATATCACTCAATTCTGACTTTATATCACTCAATTCTGACTTTATATCACTCAATTCTGACTTTATATCACTCAATTCTGACTTTATATCACTCAACTTTATATCACTCAATTCTGACTTTATATCACTCAATTCTGACTTTATATCTCTCAATTCAGACTTATATCACTCAATTCAGACTTTATATCACTCAATTCTGACTATCTCACAATTCAGACTTTATATCACTCAATTCTGACTTTATATCTCTCAATTCAGATTTTATATCACTCAATTCAGACTTTATATCACTCAATTCTGACTTTATATCACTCAATTCTGACTTTATATCTCTCAATTCTGACTTTATATCACTCAATTCAGACTTTATATAACTCAATTCTGACTTTATATCTCTCAATTCTGACTATCTCAATTCTTCAGACTTTATATCACTCAATTCTGACTTTATATCTCACAATTCAGACTTTATATCACTCAATTCTGACGTTATATCACTCAATTCTGACTTTATATCACTCAATTCTGACTATCTCACAATTCTGACTTTATATCACTCAATTCTGACTTTATATATCTCTCAATTCAGACTTTATATCACTCAATTCAGACTTTATATCACTCAATTCTGACTTTATATCTCTCAATTCTGACTTTATATGTCACAATTCTGACTTTATATCACTCAATTCTGACTTTATATCACTCAATTCTGACTTTATATCACTCAATTCAGACTTTATATCACTCAATTCTGACTTTATATCTCTCAATTCTGACTTTATATAACTCAATTCTGACTTTATATCACTCAATTCAGACTTTATATCACTCAATTCAGACTTTATATCACTCAATTCTGACTTTATATCACTCAATTCTGACTTTATATCTCTCAATTCTGACTTTATATCTCACAATTCTGACTTTATATAACTCAACTGACTTTATATAACTCAATTCAGACTTTATATCACTCAATTCAGACTTTATATCTCTCAATTCAGACTTTATCACTCAATTCAGACTTTATATCACTCAATTCAGACTTTATATCTCTCAATTCAGACTTTATATCACTCAATTCTGACTTTATATCACTCAATTCTGACTTTACTTTATATCACTCAATTCTGACTTTATATCACTCAATTCAGACTGACTATATATCTCTCAATTCAGACTTTATATCACTCAATTCTGACTTTATATCACTCAATTCTGACTTTATATCTCTCAATTCAGACTTTATATCACTCAATTCTGACTTTATATCTCTCAATTCAGACTGTATATCTCACAATTCTGACTTTATATCACTCAATTCAGACTTTATATCACTCAATTCTGACTTTATATCACTCAATTCTGACTTTATATCTCACAATTCTGACTTTATATAACTCAATTCTGACTTTATATAACTCAATTCAGACTTTATATCACTCAATTCAGACTTTATATCTCTCAATTCAGACTTTATATCACTCAATTCTGACTTTATATCACTCAATTCAGACTTTATATCTCTCAATTCAGACTTTATATCACTCAATTCTGACTTTATATCACTCAATTCTGACTTTATATCACACAATTCTGACTATATCTCTCAATTCAGACTTTATATCACTCAATTCTGACTTTATATCACTCAATTCTGACTTTATATCTCTCAATTCAGACTTTATATCACTCAATTCAGACTTTATATCACTCAATTCTGACTTTATATCACTCAATTCAGACTTTATATCACTCATTTCTGACTTTATATCACTCAATTCTGACTTTATATCACTCAATTCTGACTTTATATCTCACAATCTATCTCTCGGTTGGGAGGTCAGCCGGGCAGCTGTCTGCTATCTTCCCCTGTGCACTGCCTTATCTCCCTTCAAGGACAAACCATAGAACTGAACTCGAAAACATCTGAAGTTATGGCTAACATTCTCACACAACACAATCTCAGACTCACTCGCACCATACATACCCGACCTTATTCCCTACCCGCCCCATCCGTCTGCCTGTCTCACACAACACAATCTCAGACTCACTCGCACCATACATACCCGACCTTATTCCCTCCCCGCCCCATCCGTCTGCCTGTCTGTTATCTATCTCCTCTCCCACTCCATACAAAAAATCCCACCACGTGACCACGTGTACTGTGTCATGTTTATGTTTATGTTTATGTTTTGTTGTGTTTGCTATGTAATGCTTGCTAAATTGCATTCTTGTATTTCTGGAGAGCGTAGGGCGGCGCCTGAATAATCGGCTGCGGCCCGGAGGCTTGCTCCAAACTTCATTTCGTTATACTGTACTTGTACATGTGTAATGACAAATAAACTTCAACTTCACTTCAACTTCAACTTCAACAATTCTGACTTTATATATCTCAATTCAGACTTTATATCACTCAATTCTGACTTTATTTCACTCAATTCTGACTTTATATCACTCAATTCTGACTTTATTTCACTCAATTCTGACTTTATATCACTCATTTCAGACTTTATATCACTCAATTCAGACTTTATATCACTCAATTCAGACTTTATATCACTCAATTCTGTCTTTATATCACTCAATTCTGACTTTATATCTCACAATTCTGACTTTAACTCAATTCAGACTTTATATCACTCAATTCTGACTTTATATAACTCAATTCAGACTTTATATCACTCAATTCAGACTTTAGATCACTCAATTCTGACTTTATATCTCACAATTCTGACTTTATATCACTCAATTCTGACATTATATCACTCAATTCAGACTTTATATCTCTCAATTCAGACTTTATATCACTCAATTCTGACTTTATATCACTCAATTCTGACTTTATATCACTCAATTCAGACTTTATATCACTCAATTCTGACTTTATATCACTCAATTCAGACTTTATATCACTCAATTCTGACTTTATATCACACAATTCTGACTATATCTCTCAATTCAGACTTTATATCACTCAATTCTGACTTTATATCACTCAATTCTGACTTTATATCTCTCAATTCAGACTTTATATCACTCAATTCAGACTTTATATCACTCAATTCTGACTTTATATCACTCAATTCAGACTTTATATCACTCATTTCTGACTTTATATCACTCAATTCTGACTTTATATCACTCAATTCTGACTTTATATCTCACAATCTATCTCTCGGTTGGGAGGTCAGCCGGGCAGCTGTCTGCTATCTTCCCCTGTGCACTGCCTTATCTCCTTCAAGGACAAACCATAGAACTGAACTCGAAAACATCTGAAGTTATGGCTAACATTCTCACACAACACAATCTCAGACTCACTCGCACCATACATACCCGACCTTATTCCCTACCCGCCCCATCCGTCTGCCTGTCTCACACAACACAATCTCAGACTCACTCGCACCATACATACCCGACCTTATTCCCTCCCGCCCCCATCCGTCTGCCTGTCTGTTATCTATCTCCTCTCCCACTCCATACAAAAATCCCACCACGTGACCACGTGTACTGTGTCATGTTTATGTTTATGTTTATGTTTTGTTGTGTTTGCTATGTAATGCTTGCTAAATTGCATTCTTGTATTTCTGGAGAGCGTAGGCGGCGCCTGAATAATCGGCTGCGCGCCCGGAGGCTTGCTCCAAACTTCATTTCGTTATACTGTACTTGTACATGTGTAATGACAAATAAACTTCAACTTCACTTCAACTTCAACTTCAACAATTCTGACTTTATATATCTCAATTCAGACTTTATATCACTCAATTCTGACTTTATTTCACTCAATTCTGACTTTATATCACTCAATTCTGACTTTATTTCACTCAATTCTGACTTTATATCACTCATTTCAGACTTTATATCACTCAATTCAGACTTTATATCACTCAATTCAGACTTTATATCACTCAATTCTGTCTTTATATCACTCAATTCTGACTTTATATCTCACAATTCTGACTTTAACTCAATTCAGACTTTATATCACTCAATTCTGACTTTATATAACTCAATTCAGACTTTATATCACTCAATTCAGACTTTAGATCACTCAATTCTGACTTTATATCTCACAATTCAGACTTTATATCTCTCAATTCAGACTTTATATCACTCAATTCTGACTTTATATCACTCAATTCTGACTTTATATCTCACAATTCTGACTTTATATCTCTCAATTCAGACTTTATATCACTCAATTCTGACTTTATATCACTCAATTCTGACTTTATATCTCACAATTCTGACTTTATATCTCTCAATTCTGACTTTATATCACTCAATTCTGTCTTTATATCACTCAATTCAGACTTTATATCACTCAATTCAGACTTTATATCACTCAGTTCTGACTTTATATCACTCAATTCATCACTCAATTCAGACTTTATATCTCTCAATTCTGACTTTATATCACTCAATTCAGACTTTATATCTCTCAATTCTGACTTTATATCACTCAATTCTGACTTTATATCACTCAATTCAGAGTTTATATCACTCAATTCTGACTTTATATCTCTCAATTCTGACTTTATATCACTCAATTCTGACTTTATATCACTCAATTCAGAGTTTATATCACTCAATTCTGACTTTATATCACTCAATTCAGACTTTATATCACTCAATTCTGACTTTATATCACTCAATTCTGACTTTCTATCTCTCATTTCTGACTTTATATCACTCAATTCAGACTTTATATCACTCAATTCAGACTTTATATCACTCAATTCAGACTTTAGATCACTCAATTCTGACTTTATATCTCTCAATTCTGACTTTATATCACTCAATTCAGACTTTATATCACTCAATTCAGACTTTATATCACTCAATTCAGACTTTATATAACTCAATTCTGACTTTATATCTCACAATTCTGACTTTATATCTCTCAATTCTGACTTTATATCACTCAATTCTGACTTTATATATAATTCTTTATAATTCAGACTTTATATCACTCAATTCATCACTCAATTCTGACTTTATATCACTCAATTCTGACTTTATATCACTCAATTCAGACTTTAGATCACTCAATTCTGACTTTATATCTCTCAATTCTGACTTTATATCTCTCAATTCAGACTTTATATCACTCAATTCAGACTTTATATCACTCAATTCAGACTTTAGATCACTCAATTCTGACTTTATATCACTCAATTCTGACTTTATATCACTCAATTCATCACTCAATTCTGACTTTATATCTCTCAATTCTGACTTTATATCTAACAATTCTGACTTTATATCACTCAATTCTGACTTTATATCACTCAATTCTGACTTTATATCACTCATCTCTGACTTTATATCACTCAATTCTGACTTTATATCACTCAATTCATCACTCAATTCTGACTTTATATCACTCAATTCTGACTTTATATCACTCAATTCTGACTTTATATAACTCAATTCAGACTTTATATCACTCAATTCTGACTTTATATCACTCAATTGTGTCTTTATATCACTCAATTGTGTCTTTATATCTTGTAATTCTGACTTTATATCATGAAATTCTGAGAAAATGTTTAAAAAAGTCGTAATTTCCCTTTTGAAACAAGTTTCCATACTATACATATTAAGGTGCAGTAGCAGACTACTTTAAGATAAAAGTATGAGAAAAAAAGACACCTTTCACCTTTAACTACTTGAAAATTATGAGTTGAGAAGCTACAGTTTAACCAACACTAATCAGATTTTGGAATAAATACCTTTTATATGCAGTTAACAGATGTCTAGACCTTAGGAGACTCCAGCACATTTGTATTTATTTGAGTTGATTGTGTTTGCTTATTTTTTCCCAGAAGGAGGCTTTTCACACCGATTGTGGAGGATTAGGGACCGGAGATAGCCTTTTATAGAACTGGCCTTCGGTACAGAGAGAGAGCAATAGAGAATCCATTATCAGGATCTGCCTGACAATGAGTCCATCAAGCCAAAACATCAGCTCTGACAAAGCTAAATTACATAGAGAGAGAGAGAGAGAGAGAGAGGAGCGCTCTCTTACCCCATGTGCACATTGCTTTCAATTATGCTGCTCGCCCAATTTACGGCTGATTTCAACAGGGCTTGGCCTGGCCAGATGGCCCTGCTGTAAACTCTATTTCTCATTTAGGAGTCATTCGCCGGGCCACGGCGTTTGTTTAGCATCTAATGGAAAATCTCATGCTCTCCAACATGGATGTGTGTGCGTTATTTCCTACTCTGTGCATGAATGCATGCATGTCATTATACACTCTTTCCTCTCCGCACCTCCTTTTCCTATGTTTTGATGCGCTAGGTTCTACAAAACCAAAGCTCATAGATGTGTAATCTGCGCCCTGAGAAGTACAAGCTCCCTCTGCTTTTATCCTTTCAAAAATGAGAGACCAATTTAGCAGATGCTCTCGCCTCGCCTGCCTGAGTTCCACGGGCCCAGTGAAGAGATGAAGCGTTTTCTGGCTAAACTCTCGCTAGCTGTCCTTTTTGGTGGTACAGCTGTCATACCGCTTGAATACGGACCCATACGTCCAGTAAGCAGTGTAGCAGAATTGCATTTTAGCAAAAAGGATGTTGCCATTAGCCAGGTTTCCATTAACTTATTCTAATGCAAATAGTTATGCATATTCTATGAAAATTAAATTTGGCAAGACGACATTACAATGGCAATATATTTACCGATCACATTCCTAGATGCACATAAAAAGGGTAATTTGACTTGCAACATGCAAACATGGTGTTTTGTCTGTACACTCTAAACGGAAAGTAATTTATTGGTTTATAATTTAATTTAAAGATAAAAATAAATATTTAATGCAACTTCTGTTTCTGTTTTGCGCTAATTTTTTAATGAGATGGAAATGCATGATTTATGGAGACATAGCTTTTGATTAGCCCAAATGGAATTTGAATGCTTTTTTCATGTGTTTTGTGTTGATTCTGGGGATGTTTTTTAAATGTATATAAATATGATGAATAGTGCCCAGAATGGCACAATTAACAAATTGGTCTAAATGTTTAAGATGTGACTTAAAGGTTAGTTCACCCAAAAATGAAAATTCTGTCATTAATTACTCACCCTCATGTCGTTCCAAACCCGTAAGACCTTCATTCATCTTCGGGAAACAAATCGAGATATTTTTGATGAAATCCGAGTGCTTTCTGACCCCACAACAACACAACAACAATCACTTTCAAGGCCCAGAAATATAGTAAAGACATCATTAAAATATGTGCCTATATGTCCATGCCATTTTATGAAGTAACGAGAATACTTTTTGTGCGCAAAAACAAAGAAAAATAACGACTTTATTCAACAATCTCTTCTCTTCCGTGTCACTCTCCTCTCCGAGTCACAAACTGCTCCGAGTGTAACGTCACGGGTTTCCATCTCTTCCATATTACGGTAGTTATGGCGTGAACGCAGCATAAGCTGGTTGCTTTGGTGCAGGAGGATCTGTAAAAGGTGTCTGCTGTTCCGGTTGCGGTGTGACTGATATGTAATGTCTGCTCGAGTAAGTTGCACAGAGGTATGAAAATACATAAGTTGACAGGCAGGTAAGGACATCATATCATTGCATTTGGACCGAATGATTGGACGAACATTTTTTTGGTCCTACATCTTCCACAGATGAGAATTCTGCAGAAAGCTGAAGTACTTTAGTGTAATCTCCTAGAGTGCGGATTTCATGAAGGTCTTGTCATTGTACAATAACGGACAGGCCCAAAGCCTCCTAGAAAGTTTCCATTTCTCGGTTGACCTGCTTGTTCCTCCACAGCTGGTCAATTAGCTCCCCCTTCGCCGGAGATGATAGACCTAGACAGTTCACTTCCTGTTGGCTCCGCCCGGCTCAGGCCGCAGGCCAACTGACCAGCAGGTGACCGAACGAACCACGGGACCCTGGGAAAGATGAATAATTCTGCTAACACATCAGGACTGAAATCAGGGGGCTAATTGCAAAAGCAATTTGATATGGTTAACAAAGACTGGGCAGACGAGAGGACTGTCCTTCCAGGTCAGGGAATTTCCACTGAGGCGAACAGAGAGATTTTCAGGGCCAGATGTTCAATTACAGCTAATGCCCTTGTGCCAAGCGTTTAGGCGAGGTCACTCTCAAACCCCTTGTTGTGTTTGAGTTGGGCTTACACAAAGCTTTTGGAGTCCTCCGCTGTCACGTCGTTTCACCTTGCTTGATTTTTCCATGACCTCTGACCCCTGAGCCACAGTCATTTCACAGATAAATGACCGGATTTTCTCACGTCTTCTCTGATTTTTTTTACAAAATTTTATCAGCACAAATATTTATCACATTGCATTGTATTTCTGTGATGGTTTACTTGGGTTGTCATGATAACACATTTATTTTGAGTGACTTGTGTTGTTTGGATGTTGTTATTGAAGGGCTTGAATGGCATGGCTCTTTTGTTTGTGTGTTCTTTCTTTTAACTTCTTTATGGTTTGCATCTTTGCAGCTTTAGATCGTGGGATAACTGGGTCATTATGCAAGTTTTATGTTTTTTTACTACATCAGGCTTTCATGTTTAATTATTAATTACTGGGTACATTTTGTCGTCACAGTCAGTAGACGATTCTGGAATTGAGCGTATCACCAGCCCTGCCTCCCTCTAAACTGTACATACTGTATCATTTTATATATAGCAAGTCCACAAATTATATTGTACCTCAGATCCGTCATTTGAGGCAGTCGGTGCCACGTTTCTGGAAAAAGACCCTCAGTTCAGAGAGTGGATTGGGGAGCTCCCTCAATCCCGCAACAGGATTGACCGCGTTCCAGTCAGTCTGAATTAGGAGCACGAGACGGGCCGGGCCGAGCAGAACATCTGAAAGGCATTAGCTCTAATCAGCGACTGGCTTTCTTGGTTTCTTTAAAGTGAGGATGTACGTGGCACTCCGCAGGCATGCACAGAGGACTACGGGATGGATAGCCGTGACGTTGAGGTCTTTGAATGCGTGGGGCGGCTTCAGACCACCAGTGGGAAAACCTCCAGACTCTGAACGTTGGTTTAGGAGCTCAATCCGTGATTGATGGTGTGTCTGTTGTGTAGCATAGCTGCAGCTCGCAATTACAGTGAAGCGCGCTCACCACTGGAAAAGTTGAGCATATTTTAGCATCATTAGCATTGGGGTATTAGCCTGAAATGGCTTTGTAACTAAGAGCCAGTGGAAAACAGAAGCTTATTTGAGTCTTTTAGTTTTATTTCTGGTTTCCTTGAACCTCAGCAAGAAATAAGACTAGAAAAGCTATGCTGCTAAGTGTTTTTATAAAATTAATATGTGAAAAGGAAAAAAGAAATATTAATATATATTAAATATATATTTATATATAAGTTATGTGTCTCCAAAACACAGAGTAGAACATTGAAAATATATTATTAATGTAATGTTATTTCCTACATCCTGATTGATAGCTAAGAGAAAGAGCTAAACTTAGCCTTGAACCGTTGGGCACCCTTTGAAGAAAATACTTCATGTCAGCAGATCTAGCCTCGGGCAGAAGCTAATTTCGTGAAGGCTTATAGACTGGACATTTATGTTGCTTTCTTTTTTCTTTGAGGCTGATATTATACTTGATGCCTCTCTGACTGAAGCGAGGATTTGATAAATAGACATTACTCCCAAAGAACAAAGAATGGAAGAGGACCTCTAAATGCCTCTGAGACTGATTCAGATTGACTTAAATTGAGTCTGTGCTGTTAACCAAAGCCTTTTATTCTTCCAGCTCTTTAAATATTTCATCAAGCACATATTGGTTTATATATACAGACTATTTGTGTGTATGTGTGTATATGTGTGTGTATGTGAATTATGTAGAATATAGTGTCTATAATATATAGAGAGGTGGGAATTCATCCATATGAAACCAGTCGAGTTGGAACCCTAGAGCTACATGGAGACAAAATGATGATTTTATATTAGATTTATAGAAGTAAATCTGGATTGCATGTCTATGAATGCCATGCAATGTCACCCTATTTCTTGATTAAAGGTAGTCGTATTTCCCATTTACAGTCAACAATGTAAGACAATACAGTAAAAGGCTTTCTAATGAGCAAGTATTAAACATTCCTTCTTAAAAAAAAAAAAATCATCTGGAAATAAATTCAGGGACCTATTAACAATTTAAATGCATGGTTGCAAGTTAAAAATTCTAATTTATTAATATAACTAATTTTAAGTTGCAAACATTATTTTGTTAGTTCTGTTGACATAATAATTTTGATCATTACATTATATTTGAACTAAAATATATCAGATTAATTGGTTCCAGGGCCAAAACTCAATTATGTGTAGTTGAAACAACTTGTTTGGAGTAATCAACTTACATATTTGCATTTATGCTATGAATTAAGTTCCTCTAAATCTATGTAGTTTGTTGGTATATCTTGGTTGGTTTTTATCTTCTAATAAAAACATATTTTTATTAGAAGTTGTCATAAAAAAAAAAAAATAGATTTCAATAGATGTGTTTTGAATACGGGTTTCAAAGTGCACGTTTTTGAAAACTACACCATTATCGTCTCTGTGTAAACTACAAAAACACAAATTTGTGAAAACGGTGATGTCACGTGCATGCGCCTTGCGTGTTCAGTCCATAGATGTGTAGTGTTTCTTTACCATGTGACATCGCCAACTACTGGTCTGCTGTGCATACTACAGCGTTTTTTAGTCGTTTTTGTAGATCTTTGTGCACGGGGGTCATTTTGACAATGTCGTCATCAATGTTGTCAAAGGAAAAACGTTTCCGTTCATTGTCGTGTGAACATACCCTATACTGTTGCATTAATTTCTTTGTTGAGCCAGAATTATTTTTAATGCATCTTAAATCTATGGTTTACAGTTCTTGTTGATTTAATTGGAAATCTAATTTTACATTGGTTTTAGCTCGTTTAAAATGTCTAGCTCGTGTTGGGATGGTTTAGTTGGTCTGAAAGCTGGTCTCCTTGCCAGATCAAAACCCCTCTGAAACCATCAAAGAAACCAGCTGGACCAAGCTTGGAGACCAGCGAACCAGTTTAGGCTGTTTTGTAAGCACACGAATCATGCAATTTGTTTAGGAGATGTGAGCTATTACCATTTAAAACAATCAAATTCAATTTTGGCACATGGTTGTGGACCTTTTTACTTTTACTAGTAAGCAACCTCCAAGAACACCATAGCAATCATATAGCAATGCCCTAGAATAGTCTAGCATCACCTAGGAGCAGATAGTTTTGCATGGGCAAGGACCACTCACATTTTTTTTTTTTCTTCTGAAAATTGTTTTTTGTTGTCTCTGTAACTTTCCTACGTTTTTTTTTTTTTTCAGTTCTCAGTAGTCCGCTTTGGTGTCTGTATTCATCGCTCAAGTCCGATGGCTTCACTTCTCCAGAGTATTCTTTTATCAGCTTAACCCAGCTGGGCCCAGCACACTTCTGTAGAGAAAACATCAGACCACTGGAAAAGAGACTCACTGCTGCATGTGTGGGTGAGACCGAGTTATTAAAGGAGAAAGAGAGAGTCCACGCTTGGGCTTTTCCATTAGCCAAGAGCGGCTTAGCTCTGTAGCTTGTGGCGCCTCGACGCACTCTTTTATCCTGCACCGCCAAAACGTCACTCTCGCACCAAATTCAAACGAGATTCAATCGTCACCCTGTGGTGCTGTATTCAAATCGAATTTTGAATTACATTACGTGAAGTATAATAAATAGTTATTATTTACCTGTTTAAAAATAAAAAAATTTCCAAGTTGTATTGTCCTCACAATGAAAGTAGAAACATTACAATTAGACTATAGCACCATAACAGCTTCGTAAAAGAAGTCCATAAGACTCATGCTAGATTAATCTTCTCAAGCCGTACAGTATAAAATCTTAAAATCTATGGTACACGCAAAGCTTCATTTACGTAAATGTGCGTATTTTGCAGTTTTTATTGTGTCATTTGCTGTTCCATCTGCCTGAATCATTAGGCAGCGACCTCTTTAGATAAACTTTGGTGTCTGTCTGCTGTGCGTGTCTCTGTGTTCGAGGGAGGGAGGGAGGGAGGGAGGGAGAGAAGAGACTGGCTTCTCCTGTCCCTAGTCAACAAGTTAATTAAAGAATGATTAACAGTGTTCCTGAGGAGGATACAGTTATTAAAAAGGAGAGAGATATCGTCCATGTATATTTTATCTCAGTTTAAATATCTCTGAAGCCGAAGATGATTTATAATTAGATTTTTGATTCAGAGCTGAGGTCAGAGTTTATTTTCCCCCTCTAATTTGAAAATGCTGTATTGAATCACAACGTTAGATTAGCTCTTAGCCTAATGCACGTGGAAGAGGTGAATATATTTTTAATTTGACATTAAACGTCATCACGCTGAACAGGTAAACACATCTACTCGCTAGTCACTTTCACAGCCTCGTTGTGTTTATAATCAAGCTCTCGTAAACTATTATAACTCAAGCCTTCAGGGAAAATAAAAACTGAAAGAGTTGTGGGAAGCTGAAGTGATGGTGACGTTTGAAGTCATGTGACCGCAGTGTAGTTTGTCTATATCCTACGTTTAGCTTTTGACTTCTTCCGATTGTATTTACTATAGGCTTCAAAATTCATAAAAGTTGTGTTCATTTGTGAAGATTATCATGATGAACAAAACGTGTTTCTGCAATAACACAAAAGCTAATGCAAAAATTATTTTTGTCGAGGGAACCAGGGTGATAAAAAAATACGTCATCCCTGCAGAGCTCTATGTTCAAATATTGTTATAGAGCTGTAATACTAAAAATAAAAGGGAAAAATTAGGAGATGAATGGCCATTAACTTGTCCTGATCCCATTTCTCTCTTTTTTTCTCCTTCTTTCTTGTTGCTTTCCACTCATCTATTCGATTGCTTTCCTAAAAAGTGTATTTTCTCTCCAACGTGCATTAACTGGGTCAGTCTTAGAAAATATGATATATATATATATATATATATATATATATATATATATATATATATATATATATATATATATATATATATATATATATATATATATACACTCATATATATATATATATATATATATATATATATATATTCTATATATATATATATATATATATATATTTGTGGGATGCATATATATATATATATATATATATATATATATATACACTCACCATGTTCAAGAAACCAATTTTAAATGATTATTAGGAATACCATACTAATACTGTGTTTGACCGCAGAAACAATGCTCAGAACTGCCTTTAATTCCAATTGGCACTAAGGGGTGTGTCATTGATTCAACAAGGTGCTGGAAAGCATTCTTTAGAAATGTTGGCCTACCATCTGATGTTGATAGGAAATCTTGCAGTTTTCAACTGTCTGTTGTAGCCCATCTGCCTCAAGGTGTGTGTGTGTTGTGGCTTCATAAATGCTTTGCTGCATACCTCAGTTGTAACGAGTGGTTATTTCAGTCAAAGTTGCTCTTCTATCAGCTTGAATCAGTCGGCCCATTCTCCTCTGACCTCTAGCATCAACAAGGCATTTTCGCCCACAGGACTGCTGCATACTGGATGTTTTTCCCTTTTCACACCATTCTTTGTAAACCCTAGAAATGGTTGTGCGTGAAAATCCCAGTAACTGAGCAGATTGTGAAATACTTTTTCACAGAAAAAAGTTTTGTTTAAAGACATTAATATTATAAGCAAGGATGCATTAAATTGATCAAAAGTGACCGTAATCAATTTCATATAAGTGCAGTTCTATTGAAATGTCTATTCATCAAAGATTCCTGAAAAAAATTAAAAACATAAATGCATCCTGGTTTAAAAAAAATATTAAGCAGGACAACTGTTTTCAGCTTTCATAAGAATGAGAAATGTTTCTTGCCTCAAATCAGCATATTAGAATGATTTCTGAAGGATCATGTGACACTGAAGACTGGAGGAATGATGCTGAAAATCCAGCTTTGATCACAGGAATGAATTACATTTTAATTTTAACATTTATTTCAAATTTGTAATATAATGGTAATAATAATGGTAATAATTTAAAAACAGTTTTTACTCTATTTTTGATCAAATATGCAGCCTCGTTGATCATGAGAGTCATAAGAAGGGAGGTTTTACAGAGCAAAATATCAGAATCTAAACTCACAAAGAAAGTTTTATACAAGTTTGCATGCCAGCTTTACTGTTTGCATGAGTCAGAGTAGAATTTAATCCAGTTACATTACGTCTTTATAAGATAAACCCAGCTTTCTGAGGCTGTGTTTGGTCTCTCGTGGCCGGACATTAACACGTCTGCTCGCTAATCTAGCCTTCAAATTGGAACTGAACAGCTTAATGACACATCACAGAGGACTGTGGGGTACTGGAGGCTGTCGTGCGTGCTTGCACAGGGGCTTCAAAGTGGCCCGTGTGCACTTCAAACACTCTTTTGAAGTGGAAGGGTAAGCGATAAGTCAAAAAAGGGATCAAATTCTGATAGAAAGTAACAGAACGTTAGCATAGGGTGGCACTCAGCCTCGGGGCATGGACTGGCACCGTAAACTGTGTGGCACTCAGGCTAAAGGCTTTTTTATGTTGACGATCAGGCTTCAGTGTAGGATTCTTGGCTTCACTTTTAATGGATTTATAATCTAGCCTAAAAATGCATTTGTCGCAGCTTCAGTACAACCAGTCAACTTTGAGTGTGGTTCCATTCTTTTTTGGCAAAAATGTGTAAATTTTCATATAAGCTCATAATGCTATTATTATATATATATATTTAAAAATCCTGTACAGTACACTATGTGGGTCAATTACTGTGCATGATGCCATCAATTTTGTCCTGATTCTACACTTTTCAAAAATGCAACTCTTCTGTAATGAACGTTTTCAGTTTTTATTTTATTATTATTAAATTAGTAATACTTAAGTCATTACTAGTGGGTTACCATGATATTTACTTTAGAATTAATTATACATTGTACATTATTAATAATTAACCTGTACAATATAGTCGTTCTTAGTAGTCCTCTGGGATGTATTAAAAATAGTTATTGATTTAGCTAGTGAATTTAGCTCATTCAAGTTTCTTGTTAGTTAGTAGTTACTAGAATGTTAAAATTGCATTACCCATTTGTTCCTGTGTAGCTGTTCATTAATGATGGAACAATATTGGTTCACACTTTAGATTAGGGTCCAGTTCTCACTATTAACTACGACTTTTGCCTCAATAAACTCTGTTTTTTAATAGTGTAGTTGTTAAGTTTAGGTATTGGGTAGGATTAGAGGATGTAGAATACGGTCATGCAGAATAAGGCATTAATATGTGCTGTATAAGTACTAATAAACAGCCAATATCCTAGTAATGTGCAACTAGTTAACGTCTCGGTTACGTATGGTAACCCTCGTTCCCTGAAGGAGGGAACGGAGACGCGTCGGACGTCACCGACGAGTTGGGGATCACTTCAGGGAGCCCCTATCAGCTTCGAGATTTAGAGAACAGGCCAATGAGAATTGCCGTGCGAGATTTGCATCTCGCGCTCCGCCCCGCAGTGCGGGTATAAACGGAAGCGAAATGCAGCGCACCTTTGTTTTTCACTGAGGAGCCGAACTATTGACTCGGCCTGCAGTGATGGTACAGCAATTGTGGCGACGGGGCGTGCGTCTCGCTTCCCTCCTTCAGGGAACGAGGGTTACCATACGTAACCGAGACGTTCCCTTTCAGTCGGTCACGCTCGACGCGTCGCCGGACATCACCAACGCAATTGGGATCCCTTTGGAACACGCCACAGTTGCTACCACTTCCAGCGCCCTGGGAAAGCCCCTCAGACCCCGGCTGTTCCGGGCGGGGAAATTCACGCAGGGAGAGTCAGCTGCTGTTCCGCAAGACCCACTCAGCCAACTATTGCATAACGCTGGGAAAGCGTGCCCCGGGGGGCCGCTGCGGAAGCCACATCATGCCCGGAGGGAGTTACCATGTGGAGAATACACGTATGGACTGGCCGTGGGCAGTGCTACATACGGAAGTCCCAGGGGTGGCTCCGGCCAATTTTAGGCGGGGGTCCACACCACACTGAGACGGCAGAGCGAGCTCTGCCGAGGGAAAGACACGAGCTCGCCGAAGGGAGACTTACTGTGGGGAATACACATATGGGACCGCCGTGGGGGTCACAACATATGGAACCCAGCCTAACACAAGTTCCACCAATGCATACGAGCGTTAGGCCTGGCGTCGGACGCTCCGCCACGTCCGACTGCCGAGGGATGCGGAGGACTCGACAGGGTTCGCCATGCTGGGGAACTCGACTGGAGCATATAAGCGCACGTATCCGTTCCATAGGGAAGGGAGTGGCGCAGCAAGCCGACACTTTAGAACGGGCACCTCGGTGTTACTGACTATGGGAAGTGAGCACACAGGAGGATACCGGCTCTACACGTAGGGCTATAGAACCTAGCGAACGTGTTGGGTGTCGCCCAGCCCACAGCTCTACAAATATCTGCCAGCGAGGCGCCACGAGCCAGCGCCCAGGAAGAAGCTACACCACTGGTGGAGTGGGCTCTTAACCAGAGCGGGCAGGGCACGTCTTGGGTTTCATACGCCAAGACGATGGCATCCACTATCCCTGCGAGGCGGTTTCAGTCTCCTCGCCCCCCTCAGGAACCTGACGATCAGATCGTGCTTCCCTAAGGATTTTTATTTTCTTTCCACCTACGAAGTCATGATTGGCGGCGATGGCGGCCACATAGACTTTGAGGGTGAAGGGAGACAGCCTTCGCTCCAACCCGTCTTGTAGGAAGGAAAGCACAGACTGAACCTTCGGGGGTCTTCTCGGCAAGAAGAGCCCCATTCGACGAACAGGTTCCACTTCAACGCGTAGAGGTGCCTTGTAGAGGCGCGCCTAGCGGAAGTAATGGTGTCTACCACAGCTTGTGGCAGACCGCCTAGAACCTCCGCGTCCGTCCAGGGACCAGACATGGAGTTTCCAGAGGTCCGGACGCTGGTGCCAAAGGGTGCCCCGTCTCTGAGTCAGGAGGTCCTTCCTCAGAGGAATGGGCCAAGGAGGTGCTGTCGCGAGGAGCACTAGTTCCGAAAACCAAGTCCTGTTGGGCCAGTATGGAGCGACCAACAGGACCTGCTCCTCGTCCTCCCTGACCTTGCACAGTGTTTGTGCAAGAAGGCTCACTGGGGAAACGCATATTTGCGTAGGCCCCGGGGCCAGCTGTGTGCCAGCGCATCCGAACCGAGGGTCACTCAGTCAGGGAATAGAACAGCCGGCAGTGGGTGGAGTCCGGGGCGGCAAACAGATCTACCTGCGCGGCCCCGAAGCGACTCCAGATCAGCTGGACCACCTGGGGATGGAGTCTCCACTCTCCCGGGAGCACTGGCTGACGTGAGAGCTCATGTTGGCCACGATTGAGCAGGCCCGAATATGAATGGCACGGCGACCTCAGATACTTCTGACTCCATAGGAGGAGATGGCGGGCGAGTTGTGACATACGACGGGAGCGTAGACCACCCTGTTTGTTGATGTACGCAACGGCCGCAGTGCTGTCCATACGGACCAGAACGTGCTTGCCTCTGAGCGGCGTTGAAGGGGCTGAGTGCAAGACGAACTGCTAACAACTCCAGGCAATTGCTATGCCATTGCAGTTGGGGCCCCGTCCACAGACCCGATACTGCAAGCCCGTTGTACGTGGCACCCCAGCCGGTGGATGAGGCATCCGTGGAGACAACAGCATGCCTGGACACTTGTTCTAGAGGCACTTCTGCCCGTAGAAATGAAGGGTCCGACCACGGGCTGAAGGTTTGGCGGCATCTCGGCGTCACTTGGACACGGAGAGTGCCGCTGCGCCACGCCCATCTCGAGACCCGGTCGTGGAGCCAGCGTTGAAGCGGTCTCATATGAAGCAATCCCAGCGGCGTTACTGCGGCTGCGGATGTCATATGCCCCAGGAGCCTCTGAAAATGTTTCAGTGGTACCGCTATCCTGCGTTCGAATGAGTTCACGCAGTTCAACACTGACTGGACACGCTCCTCGGTGAGGCGCGCCGTCCGGGCGACCGAGTCTATCTCCATCCCGAGAAAAGAGATCCTCTGCGAGGGGCAGAGTTTGCTCTTCTCCCAGTTGACCTGAAGCCCCAACCGGCAAAGGTGACGGAGCACCATGTCCCTGTGTTCGCACAACTGCTCTCGCGACTGGGCAAGGATCAGCCAGTCGTCGAGGTAGTTGAGAATGCGAACACCACGCTCTCTCATGGGAGCAATGGCCGCCTCCGCAACTTTCGTGAAGACACGGGGCGACAGGGCCAGCCCGAGGGGTAGGACCTTGTACTGATATGCTCGTCCGTCGAATGCAAAGCGTAGGAACGGTCTGTGTCGAGGGAGAATCGAGACATGAAAGTACGCGTCCTTCAGGTCGATCGCTGCAAACCAATCTTGGGGACGGACGCACCTGAAGATGCATTTCTGCGTTAACATCCTGAACAGCAGCCTGGGGACTGGTTCAGAAGTCACAGAACCAAGATCGGCCGTAACCCGCCGCTCTTCTTGGGCACAATGAAGTACGGGCTGTAGAAGCTGTTCTTCATATCGGCTGGAGGGACCGGCTCTATCGCATCCTTCGCCAGTAGGACCGCGATCTCCGCCTGAAGCACAGGGGCATTCTCCTTCGACATGGAGGCGGAGTGGATGCCCCTGAACTTGGGGGGACGCCGGGCGAACCGAATCGCATAGCCGAGTCTGATGGTACGGATGAGCCAGCAAGACGGGCTGGAGCGCTAGGCAGGCTCCCAAGAACCGTGCAAGTGGGACCAATGGCACCACAGACGTGCCCGCAGCTGGGCAGCGCAGCGGCATGCAGGGACCCGACACGGACGACATGGGAGCGGCCCAAGGTGGGGTCTGAGTGTGCTGTGCAACACTTACCTGCTTCCGCTGAGGGGGTGCACGAGTGTGGGGAGGCCACTTGTGTGCGTCCCAGACACAGCCGGCACCCCCTGCTGGTGATAGGAGAGGCGCCTGAGGGTGACGAGGCATGGAAGCGTCGAACACCGCCGAGCACACTCTCCTGGCACCCAGAGGTATTGGAACTGCTCTTTAGAATTTGGGTACCACTGGTTGTATTTGACAGTGGCGGAACAGAATTTACCAATGATTCTCCTCCCGGCCCTCCTCCGGGGAAGAGCAGCTCTTAACCAAATCCGGGTGCCCATGGCGACGAGCAGACTGAGGGGTCGCCGATGGTGTTTCTGGACATCGCCTGGCCGAGGCCAGCGCTGTGACTTTAAATATAAAAGCCACTGTGCGCAGCTCAACCTCAGCTCAGAACTACCCTTATGCACGAAGAGTGCTGGGCGGAGGCAGCCTGCCAGTGGCACTGCCACCCCACCTGATGAGGGTAGTGAGAGAGAGGAAAACTTTATACAGGCTATGGCCCCTTTGACGTTCCATTTTCTGGTGCCAAGCGGTTCCACACTGCTAAAGCCTTCCAATGCACATCCGGGAAAAGGCAAGGGGCGGGCAAGGCGATTTATGCGTTGCGCTATGCCCCAGCCACCGGGAAGCATGACTGTCAAGTATGAATCTGATTCAGCATGAAACATCCACTATTATAGTGGGAATCTCAGCCCAATCTTCATTTTCAACACATAACAGTCCTCTCTCCGATGCAGCGATTGACATCTGTCCTCTGCTAGAGCCCCAAATGAGACGCTAGGTCCCTTTAATTATTTATTTTTTATTTATTTTATTTTTTAATTTTTATTTTTTTTTGGACCAGCAATCCCATTTGTAAGCTACCAGCAGGCATGCAAGATAGTGAGCGTGGCCATGAGACGGCACATGGCGCGCTGAACACTAAAACACTTATGAAAAGGGTAAGATGAACAACGCGCCGACGTGGTCATGCTCTCATGAGAGAACATGAACCACCCACGAACACAGTCTCGGCATGCTGCGATGCGCTAGAGGAGTGGGGGGCCCACGGAGATGTGCTCGGCAGGGAAGCCCCACTGTAATCCTCAGATCACCCAGGCTTATCAGCCAGTAGCCCCCTTTTCTGGTGCACCAGAAAAGACACTAGATCGGGGTATAAGCGAAGGGACTCGACCCCGCTTTGAGGTTTCATAGTCTCGATCACAAGCATCTAGAGCGCCGAGTGACGCGCGCTGGGTTGCCGTGACAACCCGCGCTGTCAGCGGCAGCTCGACGGCACACGGCGCGCTGAACACTCAAACCCTCATGGGGAAGGCGAGACGAATAGCGCGCCGACGTGATCCCGTTCTCCTGAGAGTACATGGACCACCCACGAACGCAATCTCAACATAGTTATGCGAGAGGGCTCGTGGCCGTCAATAAGGACAGGAAACAACCAAACCCAGAAACGCACGGGTGGAATGACGCCTTGAAAAAGACGCAGTGTCACACCCGCGCTGCTCTTTAGAAGAAAATGTGCTTTTTAAATGTGCTGAAGCACCCAGGGAACGACCGCGGCAAAACACAGGAGAGTAGTGCAGCCTGTGTATGCACTCACCATTGGGAACGCCCTCACCAAACCAACAGACCAAACAGTGCTGTGAAAACAGCAGTTTATCACTGTATCAGGGAGCTCGCGGCCGCCGCTGATCGTGCCATCCCACTCAGCACTCAAAGAAGCTTCTTCTGTCGTTCTCTCTTTCTCTCTGCTGAAGCAGGAACAGTCTTCTTCATCAACACCGTGTTCGCCCGAAGTGAATGACAAAGGTGCGCTGCATTTCGCTTCCGTTTATACCCGCACTGCGGGCGGAGCGCGAGATGCAAATCTCGCACGCCAATTCTCATTGGCCTGTTCTCTAAATCTCGAAGCTGATAGGGGCTCCCTGAAGTGATCCCCAATTCGTCGGTGACGTCCGACGTACGTCGAACGTGACCGACTGAAAGGGAACCCTAGTTTCCACCCTATGCAATATGATATCAATGTTTGTGGTGTTTTTCCTGCTTAAAATTGGACACTATAACAATATCAATAAACATTTTGGACCCACTTTATATTAGCTGGCCTTAACTACTATGTACTAACATTTAAATTAATCATTTGATACAATGCACTTATTGTGTACATATGTGTTTTTACATTTTACTTATATTTTAAAAAATACCTGCATGTAATTACATCTGTAATTCATTTCTGTAATTACATTTATAATTACACTGTTAACACTTCCCTTACACCTAACCTTACCCTTAAACTTACCCATACCACCACACCTGTCCCTAACTCTACCCTTAAACTTACCCATACCACCACACCTGTCCCTAACTCTACCCTTAAACTTACCCATACCACCACACCTGTTCCTAACCCTACCCTTAAACTTACCCATACCACCACACCTGTCCCTAACCCTACCCTTAAACTTACCCATGCCACCACACCTGTCCCTAACCCTACCCTTAAACTTACCCATACCACCACACCTGTCCCTAACCCTACCCTTAAACTAACCCATACCACCACACCTGTCCCTAACTTTACCCTTAAACTTACCCGTACCACCACACCTGTCCCTAACCCTACCCTTAAACTAACCCGCACCACCACACCTGTCCCTAACTTTACCCTTAAACTTAACCGCACTCACCACACCTGTCCCTAACCCTACCCTTAAACTTACCCGTACTCACCACACCTGTCCCTAACCCTACCCTTAAACTAACCCATACCACCACACCTGTCCCTAACTTTACCCTTAAACTTACCCATACCACCACACCTGTCCCTAACCCTACCCTTAAACTTACCCATACCACCACACCTGTCCCTAACCCTACCCTTAAACTTACCCATACCACCACACCTGTCCCTAACCCTACCCTTAAACTTACCCATACCACCACACCTGTCCCTAACCCTACCCTTAAACTTACCCATACCACCACACGTGTCCCTAACTTTACCCTTAAACTAACCCATACCACCACACCTGTCCCTAACTCTACCCTTAAACTTACCCATACCACCACACCTGTTCCTAACCCTACCCTTAAACTTACCCATACCACCACACCTGTCCCTAACCCTACCCTTAAACTTACCCATACCACCACACCTGTCCCTAATCCTAAACTTAAACTAACCCATACCACCACACCTGTCCCTAACCCTACACTTAAACTTACCCATACCACCACACCTGTCCCTAACCCTAAACTTAAACTTACCCATAGCACCACACCTGTCCCTAACCCTACCCATACCACCACACCTGTCCCTAACCCTAAACTTAAACTAACCCATACCACCACACCTGTCCCTAACTCTACCCTTAAACTTACCCATACCACCACACCTGTCCCTAACCCTACCCTTACACTAACCCATACCACCACACCTGTCCCTAACTTTACCCTTAAACTTACCCATACCACCACACCTGTTCCTAACCCTACCCTTAAACTTACCCATAGCACCACACCTGTCCCTAACCCTAAACTTAAACTTACCCATAGCACCACACCTGTCCCTAACCCTAAACTTAAATTTACCCACAGTAAAAAGTAGCATTTTCAATCCAGCTGTTGCTCTCAAGCAAGATTGTATCATTGTGGAACACAAGTATTTCTATTGTAATAATATAATATGTCACTATTACCTAATCTTTCTCACCACTGTATGACGCCTTAGTAAGTATGACACCTCATCCTCACCTTCATCAACTGGCAGTTGTATTTTACACCTTTTTGAACTGTTATAGAAAATGTGCAGGTCATAATATGTGCAGATATAGTATGTGAATTACTATTCTTATTGAATTACACAATCATGCAAATATATATTAACTCTTTTCTTTACAAATATAATATATTTGTATCCAACCTAGCATGTCTGGTATGGCCTTATGCGATTCCATTACGGTACAATGTTGCCTTGAGGCAACACGTTTTTTTTTGTTTTATGTCCTCTAAAACATTTGATGATATATAATGTAAAGTTCTTGAAAATACTTCTTTACTTACCAGTGAAGGTGACTCTGGACGGAAATTAGTGAAAAATTCCCTTTTGGATTGGAGAAATATATGGAGCCATATATATATATATATATATATATATATATATATATATATATATATATATATATATATATATATATATATATATATATATATATTTTTATTTTATTTTTTTATTTTTTTTTTATATTTTTGCACTTCCATTGATTAGTATTTGAGTTCTTCTCCCATGAGATAGGTTTGACCAATAAATGGTTGTCTCATTTTATCAAAAATAAACTAAAATAGACTATGTTTGCCTGGAGGCAACACCGTACCATAGTGAGAACTGGACCCTAAACTAATGTGTTACCCAATATTCTAAAGTGCATTGCTTGTTGCATTTTTATTGTCAGTTAAAGTTTATTGCATTGCTAGTTAGTTATGTACTGTTAGTAAATGTTTGTTAACTTGTTTTATTTAATATTAATATTATTTAATATTTTTTCAGATATTGTTGTTGTTGCTTGTATTTATTAATATTTTCAAAGCTTCAAAAAAAAATTATTAGTTAAAAAAATGAATATCTGACATAGACATATCTGCATTTCAGAGCTTGTTTGTTAAAGGATTTGTACTATTGTTCTCAGATATCCTTATTTGTCATTGTGGACTACTTTCTAAAATATATTATCTGTACATGTGATTTGGTTTTGAACAGGTACAAATCTCACTCACTGGTTTATTCAGAGTCCAGTAATTCACATTTCTGAAATTCCAAAAGCAGCACAATAGTGAATTGATATTCTGCATTCTGCATGTTTAATACATGATGCTAAATTAGTTTTGCACTCCCAAAATAAATCCCCAAGCCATAGAAGATATTAAAATTGTGGCAAAAATTCATTTTTAGGCCAGCTGGTTCCCTTGTGTGCAATATTGGCGAGCTCATGGTAATATGGTTGTATACTCAATAAAGCTCAATGCGATTTAATGGCAATAGGCAGCCCTTATTGGATGGCTGACCCTTCTTTTCTTGGAGGTTAGTTAAACAACCCCACAACCTACAGACAAACACACACATACATATCCTTGTATTTAAGTTGATTGCATTTTGCATTGGCTCTTTATGTTACTATGAATATTCATTTGTGACGGAAGTACCCCGGAGGAAGTGACCTGGTCCAGTCCCAGATGGCGTGAGACAAAGCAATAGGTTTTTTTAGTGCTTGTTTGGACTCTTCATGCATAATGTTTCATTATTCTTCACACTATATAAATATGAGCTTTTGTCAGTCGCTAAATCAAGCCGCATTCGTCCTTTCCTCCGTGCCTGCGAGCTGTTTACAGTCGTTGTTTCATTAGGATCCGAATGTAAGACGGTGACATTTCACTGGGCAATGAACACTGTGAGAAATGAACTTCTCTTGTGCAAGTACATACAGTATGAGAACAATGGGCATTTGTGGCATGTATTTAATCTTGTACAAAGGCAGGCTGGGATCCCAATGCTCTAGTGTTAATTACATGGCTAGTTGAAACATGCTCGCATTGTTCGGTCCCCAAACCCTTGGCAGATATTGACGTCCATTGTCTTTCTAACTTTGATGTGCCTTGCACATTGATACTTGTGTACCTCCTATTGGTACTTCGTTGGTGCACATTCAAACAATCTATTGAGTAAGCTCTCGCTTATCCAGACAATAAGTCATATGCAAGCACCAGTTCCATTCACTGCTGTTCCATTTGATTTTATCTTAAACGCTGCCATTTGATGAGTCAGGTGTTGTTGCTAGCCGAGTGTGCCGGGCGATTTGCTGAGATATCGCAGAGTGCTGTTGAACGAAACAAATGCCCGTACTCTGGTTTGTAAATGGGGCCCCATTGTCCCTTGTATAATGACTTCATTCAAGCGCTTTATGAAATCCATTTCCCTTTGGATCAATCTGGCTTAATGTCATCCATCTCGTCCGCCCGTTCTTGCGGTGCGGGACTGTATTAATAACTGTATTGACTGCATTGATTTCTATTGGCAGTCGGGGTGTTGAGGCACAGAGGGACGACGCTTCGCCCCGCGACCGCTGCCTGTTACTCTCAGGGCTCTAAATCAAATGACATCTCATTAGAGCCAACGCACTCCCGCTAACAGATTGTTGGGAGCCATAAAAATGGAAACGTGATCAGCTGGGAATGAGCATTGCTGCATCCCCCATTTTTTCCGTCCGATAGGACTTTAAGGTGCTGTATGCTTCAGGGTTTGATGTTTGATGGTGTCTTTGCTAGTCAAACATCAGAGGCTGATTTACAGAATAATCAATGACATGTTGTCAGGTAGATGTTATTAGTTACTGAATCCACCAGTTACAGTGCTGCATGGGTGGATATGGTAGTTAGGGGAGGACAGGGCAAAATGTGTACTCCGCATAACATTTATCACATGACCTTATGTTTACTAGCCTATATGTGATTCTTCATATATAACTGCCTATGATTAAGAATGTTGTTATTGTTTTGTATGTTTTTGCATGTATAGTTAAACATTTTGGTTGCTATTATTATTATTATTAGTAGTAGTAGTAGTAGTAGTAGTTGTAGTAGTAGTATTAGTATTAGTATTATTATTATTATCGTTGTTCTTGTTGTTATTGTTGATGTTGTTATGATATTTAATTTTCTTTCCTACTTAATAATAATAATAATAATAATAATAATAATAATAATAATAATAAAAAAATAGTTAAGGGAAATATATTAAAATTTTTATAATAATAATAATAATAATAACAATTAATCATAATTTTTCTTCATTTTCTTATTAATTTTATATTGTAAATCAAATTATATTTGATATTTTAATACATGTATGCATGTATATACAAACCCGATTCCAAAAAGTTGGGACACTGTACAAACTGTGAATAAAAAAAAGGAATGCAATAATTTACAAATCTCATAAACTTATATTTTATTCACAATAGAATATAGATAACATATCAAATGTTGAAAGTGAGACATTTTGAAATGTCATGCCAAATATTGGCTCATTTTGGATTTCATGAGAGCTACACATTCCAAAAAGTTGGGACAGGTAGCAATAAGAGGCCGGAAAAGTTAAATGTTCATATAAGGAACAGCTGGAGGACCAATTTGCAACTTATTAGGTCAATTGGCAACATGATTGGGTATAAAAAGAGCCTCTCAGAGTGGCAGTGTCTCTCAGAAGTCAAGATGGGCAGAGGATCACCAATTCCCAATGCTGCGGCCAAAAATACTGGAGCAATATCAGAAAGGAGTTTCTCAGAGAAAAACTGCAAAGAGTTTGAAGTTATCATCATCTACAGTGCATAATATCATCCAAAGATTCAGAGAATCTGGAACAACCTCTGTGCGTAAGGGTCAAGGCCGAAAACCATACTGATGCCCGTGATCTTCGGGCCCTTAGACGGCACTGCATCACATACAGGAATGCTACTGTAATGGAAATCACAACATGGGCTCAGGAATACTTCCAGAAAACATTGGTCGGTGAACACAATCCACCGTGCCATTCGCCGCTGTTTACTAAAACTCTATAGGTCAAAAAAGAAGCCATATCTAAACATGATCCAGAAGCGCAGGCGTTTCTGGACCAAGGCTCATTTAAAATGGACTGTGGCAAAGTGGAAAACTGTTCTGTGGTCAGACCAGTCAAAATTTGAAGTTCTCTCATGGTATGGGGTTGCATGAGTGCATGTGGCATGGGCAGCTTACACATCTGGAAAGGCACCATCAATGCTGAAAGGTATATTCAAGTTCTAGAACAACATATGCTCCCATCCAGACGTCGTCTCTTTCAGGGAAGACCTTGCATTTTCCAACATGACAATGCCAGACCACATACTGCATCAATTACAACATCATGGCTGCGTGAAGAAGGATCCGGGTACTGAAATGGCCAGCCTCCAGTCCAGATCTTTCACCCATAGAAAACATTTGGCGCATCATAAAGAGGAAGATGCGGCAAAGAAGACCTAAGACAGTTGAGCAACTAGAAGCCTGTATTAGACAAGAATGGGACAACATTCCTATTCCTAAGCTTGAGTAACTTGTCTCCTCAGTCCCCAGACGTTTGCAGACTGTTATAAAAAGAAGAGGGGATTCAAGATTTCAAGATTCAAGATTCAAGAGTTTTATTTGTCACATACACAGTTATATACAGAATATACAACCGGCAGTGAAATGTAAACAGGTCCGCTCCATGGACAGTGCAAATTCACAGTTAAAAACACAAGGAAGAAATTATAATAGAAATAGGATATAAAAAAAAAGTACTATCTATATATATATATATATGTCTATATCTGTAGAATTATAAATAATCAAGTCAAGAGAAAAAAAAGGTAACAAATAAGGATAAAGTGGAATAAAATAATTGAAGTAGACTTTGCAGTGAGTAAACTGTAGACTTATAAATATGTGGTTAACAAATGTATAAAGAGTATAATGTGCAAACAGGTTTATGACAGGTTGTTACACAGTAACAACGAGAACAGAAAGTGCAGTGCAATGTCAGTGTATCGATGTTTATCCTGGCGTGAAGTCACGTGATGTTAAGTTCAGGAGTCTGATGGCCTGGGGAAGAAGCTCCTCCTGAGTCTCTCAGTTTTGGCCATCAGGCTGGAAGCGCTTACCAGATGGTAGCAGCGTGAAATGAGGGTTTGCAGGGTGATTAGAGTCCTTGATGATCTTGGTAGCTCTACCTTTGCAGCGCTTGGTGTAGACGCCCTGCAGAGACGGAGAGCTGACCCTGAGATACGCTCGGATAAGCGCACTACTCTTTGCAGGGCTTTGCGGTCATGACTGGTGCTTGTTCCCATACCACGCTGTGATGCACTGAGTTAAAACACTTTCTATCGCCCCTAAATAGAAAGTTTTCAGGATAGCTGGTGAAACCCTGAATTTCCTCAGCTGGCGCAGGTGGTACAGTCTTTGCCTGGCTTTTTTCACCTGTGTCTGAATGTGAGCAGTCCAGGTCAGGTCCTCGGAGATGTTTACTCCCAGGTACTTGAAGCTGCTCACTCTCTCTACTGGTGACCCGCTGATCATGAGGGGGAGTATGTCCGTTGCTGTCTCTTCCTGAAGTCCACAATCATTTCTTTGGTCTTGCCAACATTCAGAGAGAGACAGTTGTCCTGGCACCATGATGTTAGATGCTCTACCTCTGTCCAAGTATGCCGTCTCATTGTTGTTGGAAATGAGGCCCAGGACAACAGTATCATCAGCAAATTTGATGATAGAGGTGGAGCTGTGTGTGGACAAACAGTCATGCGTGTAGAGAGAGTAGAGCAGGGGCTCAGGACACAGCCCTGTGGAGCTCCCACACTCAGGGTGATGGAGGTGGAGGTGGACTGGCCTATTCTCACCACCTGAGGCCTGCCAGTGAGGAAGTCCTCAATCCAGTGGCAGAGAGAAGGATTCAGGCCGAGATCCAGGAGTTTGGAGGTTAGCTTGGTGGGAACTATGGTGTTAAAGGCTGAGCTATAGTCAATAAATAGCAGTCTTACGTAGTTCCCACTTTTTTGCTGTCGATGTGAGTGAGGGAGGAGTGGAGGACATGAGAGATGGCATCTTCAGTCGATCTATTGGGACGATAGGCAAACTGAAGAGGGTCCAAAGTGTCAGGAATGAAGGCGCAAATGGTGTTTTTAATGAGTCTCTCAAAGACCTTCATGACTATAGACGTGAGAGCCACTGGACGATAGTCATTTAGGCAAGAGGGTTTACTGTTCTTAGGGACAGGGATGATGGTGGATTTTTTGAAGGAGGTGGGGACCACAGATGTAGCGAGGACTCATTAAAGATAGATGTAAACAACCCGGTGAGCTGATCAGCACAGGACCGCAGAACACGACCTGAAATACCATCCGCCCAGCAGCTTTCCCTGACGCCCACACGCTTGAGTGCTCTCCGAACTTCATCCTCCGAGACAGAGATCACGTGATTGTTGCTGCTCTGAGTAATTTCTCTAATGCGCCACTTATGGAGTCGCTGCGCGTTACAGTCAAAGCGAGCATAGAAAGAGTTTAACTCGCTCACGAGCAACGGATCAACGCTTGCCTCTGCAGAGGATTTAGATCCAAAAGAGCAGATGGACCTCAGACCCTGCCACATGCGCCATGAGTCGTTGAGTTGGAAATGAGACTCCACTCGATCTTTATAACGGAGTTTTGCGGCTTTAACTGCTCGCCTGAGAGCATAGCAGGACGATCTGTATTCATTCATATTCCCTGAATGGAGACCGGCGTTGTAAGCAGCAGTGCGTATGCTCACTGCCGCGCTGGATTGAATTGTCCACCCACGGTTTCTGATTTGAGAAGGACGTTATTGTTATTGTTTGCGTGGCTTGCTCTGTAAGCGTGTTGATGAAGCAAAGCGCCACGCCTGTGAACTCGCTTACGCCAGCTGAACTCGCTTCATAGAACATGTCCCAATCCACATCATCAAGAGCTGCCTGAAGCGCGGTCTCTGAGTGGGGTGACCAACGCTTAACTTCCCGCCTCACCGGGGGTTCCTGGAGGAGCTTTTGTTTGTATTCGGGAGTGAGGAAAATGGCGGCATGATCCGATTTGCCAAACGCTGGAAGTGACCGCGCTTTATAGGCGTTCTTAAACGGAGAGTAGCAGTGATCCAGTGTGTTTGCTCCTCGTGTGGGGCAGGAGACGTGCTGGTGAAAGTTTGGCAGGACTTTCTTTAGGTTTGCTTTGTTAAAATCGCCCATCAATGAATGCCGCTGGCCGGGATGTTGGTTTATGACGCCGCTGGCAACATCATGAAGGCCAGATAAAGCCAGCGCTGTGTCTGCCTGCGGTGGATGTAAACGCGGTCGCGATAACCGCAGAAAACTCCTAGGCAGATAGAATGGGCGGCAGATGATTGTTAAATGTTCCAGATGAGGTGAGCAGGACCGCGAGAGAATGGTGATGTTCCTGGGATCGCACCATTTCTTGTTGATCATGAAACACACTCCACCGCTTTTTGGATTTACCGGCCTCGCTGTTCTGTCCATCCGAAAAACAGAGAAGTTCTCCGGACGGGCGTCACAGCTGTGTCCGGGACCGCGGGCGTGAGCCATGTTTCAGACAAACAATAGATATTACAGTCTCTCATGTCCCGTTGAAAACTTATCCTGGCTCTAAGATCGCCCATCTTATTATCCAAGGATTGAACATTTGCTAGAAGAATGCTCGGGAGAGGAGGTCTGAATGCCCTTTCCTCAGTCTGTTACGGATACCAGCACGCTTCCCACGGTGTTTTTTTGTTCTACGCCGCTGGCTCTGTCCATTGTTCAACTCGGCGTTCAAGAATCTCAGATGGCCACAGAGGATCGGGCGAAAGTGTCCTGAAACAGTCCAGTGTAGAGGTAACCAATGTCCAAAAGAGTTTTGCTGTCGTAGTAGATCAATGTAGATGATAAGTTTGTAAAAACTGAGAGTAAAAGAAAGTAAAATAGTAAATAAAAGCACAGTTTCATGAGCGCACCTGAACGGGCAGCGACCAAACACAGCGGCGCCATTTTATGTGAATCCACACAGGGATGCCACACAGTGGGAAACATGGCCTTGTCCCAACTTTTTTGAGATGTGTTGATGCCATGAAATTTAAAATCAACTTATTTTCCCTTAAAATGATACATTTTCTCAGTTTAAACATTTGATATGTCATCTATGTTGTATTCTGAATAAAATATTGAAATTTGAAACTTCCACATCATTGCATTCTGTTTTTATTCACAATTTCTACAGTGTCCCAACTTTTTGGAATTGGGTTTGTATTTAATACATGCATTTCATATTTTAATAAATTTTGTATTTTTCTAGGCGTTTGTTTAATTAAACAATTTGGTTGCTATTATTGTTGTTGTTGTTGTTGAAAAGAAATAAATATGAAAATAAATAATAGTGAGATATACTCATATTTATACTGTACTTGTACATGTGTAATGACAAATAAACTTCAACTTCAACTTCAACTATTTCAAATTTATTTTTAATATTTACCAGGTCTTTATTATTGTTCTTTATGATGATGATGATGATTATTATTATTATTATTATTATTATTGTTATTATATATATATATATATATATATATATATATATATATATATATATATATATATATATTTTTTTTTAATAATAATAATAATAATAATAATAATAATAATAATAATAATTTGGATAAGTGAAATATATTAATTTAACATTTATTTTAATTTGTATAATAAGAATGAATCATTCTTCTTTTCATCTTCTTATTATTAATTTTATATTGTAAATATAATTATATTTTATATTTTAATACATGTATTACATTTTTGTATCCATTTTTTATTAAACAATTTGCTATTATTATATTTCACATTTATTTATTTTACTGTTACTGTTGTTGTTGTTGTTGAAAATAAATACATATGAAAATAAATAATAGTGAAATATATTATTTCCTTTTATTTTTCATATTTACCAGTATTAGTGTTCTTTATGATTATTATTATTATTATTACATATAGATTTTATATTGTAAATAAAAATAAAATGAATAAATGAAAAATTAAATAAAAGCAAAATATTAACCTATGCCTCAGTGATACAACTTACACCTTGACATGGCACAGCTTACCCCACTCTCCCCTACTCTTTCAGCAGTATGACAGTCTTGTTCTTATAATGACTTCATAATGGATTCTTATGAGTTCTTATGATCTATTTGACTCTTAACATCTGTGGGATTGTATTCCCATACTGTAAAAGGACATGCTCTTCGAATGAGGAAGAAATGAGGACTAATTTTGATGTAGTCTACAGCCCGCTATTTCATTGGGTTTCTGATGGAGTCAGATTTGTTTTCTGATGACTATATCATAACATAGTGGCTCGACCTCCACAATATGCAAAATAATCGAATCATCTCCTCTCTTTTCTTCTCCTTCTGCTTTCCTTTCTGTGATGCACCATCATTAAGGTAAGACACATTTTCTCTTCTGATCTGTGGTCATTCCTGAATGCTTATGCCGCTATTACCACAAACAAGCTCCCTGCACGCTCAGATTGTCTTGATGCCGGGGGTAGCATGTGATCCCTGCTCTTTTTTGCCTCTCTTTAATTTAGCCACCATTGGTTGCCAATACTAAGGGTCAATTCACCCTTCCCCCACATCTCCAGGAGGGCTGCCGCTGATATTGGGGTCTAATCTTTGGCTGGGAATATCGGCTAAATGAACAATTTGAGATGCAGGCCAAGGCCTTGGCTGGTAATGAGGGCATAATGACATTTGAGGCTGGCTGTGTTTTTGGTAATGTGGCTAAGCAATGCGCCAGAGGCTGGTGTGATGACCTCATAGGCTAAGATCATTGCAGCTTTCATATATGTGTGTGTGTGTGTGTGTGTGTGTGTGTGTGTGTGTGTGTGTGTGTGTGTGTGTGTGTGTGTGTGTGTGTGTGTGTGGACACCACTACATGCTGCGTTATTGCTCTCTGATCAAGATTTATTGACTGGGCACATCCTGGGCAGTCAGCAGGAATTATTTATGAGTGAAATAATAAACATAATTTTCCATTTACTAAATAAATCTTTCTTATCTTTTTTAAGAATAGTTCACCCAAGATAAAAAAAAAAAGGCTGTCATCTATTTACTATTCTCTCTATGTCATCTATTTTCTCCCTCTCTCTCTCTCTCTCTCTCTCTCTCTCTCTCTCTCTTTGTGTTCAATGGGGAAAATGGCCAACAGGTTTGGAATAACAAGAGGGAATTTTTAAGAATCTTCACGCTATAAGTCCCCATAATAAGTCTTATTATTATTATTATTATTATTATTATTATTATTATTATTGTAATGTCATCATCATCAAAATGTTTTACAATGTATTATGAATTAATTACAAGTATTATGTATTAATAATACTATAACATAATTATTAATAAAAAATACAAAATAAAAACAATTTCCTTGTACTATTATTATTAATATTAAGTATGATATATTATATAATAGTACTACTAATAATACTACTAATTATAAATAATAAATAAAAAAAGTTTTGAATGGAAATTGTGTTAAAAATGAAAAATCTGTTATAAATTACTCTCATTTTGTCCCAAACTCTGCATGCTCTTATTTTTTCCATGGAAAACAAAAAGAGAATATTGTTGAATATTCTCTACAATAGATATGAATACCCCCCAACCCCCAAAAAAACCCACCACCAACTGACAGGTTTGGCTTAACTATTCCTTCACCAGTACAGCCCTGTTAGGACAATCCTGGGCTTCCTTCCCACTGTCCTGCCATCCCTCGTTTCTGCTGAAAGCAGCAGAATTGGAGAACTCATTTTCTAGTTAAATTGTTATTAGATTTGTTACAGATTCCTGACGATCCGTCTCCAGATCCAGCTCTCATCCTATTAGCATTCCCTACCTTGTAAATTCCTTAGTGACTCTTTGCGAATTGAAAGCATCAGTTATGATGTGGTCTGCCGCGCAGTAATAAATCCAAACACCGCAGAGACGTGGACAGCCTTGTCAATGGTTAGCTGTGCCCGCTTCTAATTCACAGAGCAGCCGTAATTTCTCTCTCTGTGGAGAAAGATAGTTTGTTTCTGTCAAACATTCAGTATGCAAATGCCGTTAAGAATTATAGCTAAGCCCACAGTGTTTCGGTTTTTGCTCTTAAACCAACACTAACAGCGCTGTACGTCTTTCCTCACACTATAAATGAAGCGACGTATCTCGTGCTATCTTTCATAAGGCTGTTTTGATAAATGACTCTCTCCTGTCTGCTAATGTGACGTGAAATTAATGTGTTGCCCAGCTGCATCTTTCAATTTTTCCCTTCCTGAACTCACGGTTTGGACGCTCTGTGTCTTGAATGCTCATGAAATCAAAGGAATCGGTTAGCTTAACAGTTTTGGGCCTGCTTCTTATGTTAGCCACAACTAACCCTTGTGCGATCCATCCTGGCTTTGGAGGAGTGGTTACTGTAATGACTTGCTGACCAGTGTGATGAATTGAACAGGAAGGAGGTCATGGTTGCTTGGGCTGGAGGAGTTCCCATAATGACTCGTTGCGAGGGGTGGATGCTCTTCAGAAGGGGCTGTTGGGAGAGGTATAGACTGACCCCGTAGATCATAGTCTTTCATATACTCACGGGTCTTCCATCTGAACCAATTACTGCCGCTCTGGTTGTGCTGGCTTTACTGTGCAAGACTTTGGGTCAGGACCTTCTCTGTTCCTGAGACCCGGTTTCAAAGAAATGTCAGAATCAAAGCAAATGGGCCGTACTACTACTATGGAGTGCCTGGGCTGTTAACATGCTACTAGTCAGTTATAGTTAGATTCTATTTTTGGAGCTCATTTCAAGAGGCTAACTAGAAAATAAAGGCTGCAACAACTAAGTGATACAATGTTTCATTATCAATGGCCGTTGTTTATAGAGAACCTTCTATGGGACAAAAACATATATACTTATTTTACCATTATGTTCTTAATGCAATAATTTCCATTATGCAAAACAGTACATCCTAACAGCAAACATGCAATTAAATGTCATAAAAATGGGTTTTACATAAACCATAACTGAAACTTGAAATTCTTTATGCAACGCAAGTAATAGTATTTATTATATACTATAATTTATTATATATTTTTAGAACTTTATATCATCACTAATGTTGCATGTAGGATTTCAAGAACCAATTATTATGCCTATGGTTTATATATATATATATATATATATATATATATATATATATATATATATATATATATATATATATATATATATATATATATATATATATATATATATATATATATACACACACACACACACAATTTATTTATTGCATTAAACATACAGTAAAATATTATTACAATTTCAAATCACTGTTTTCTATTTGTATATATATTTTTAATAACAATTCCTGTGATCAAAGCTGTATTTTCAGAGTCGTTACTCTTGTTTTCATTATCAATGATCCTTCAGAAATCATTCAAATATGCTGATTTGATGCTCAAGAAACATTTATTACTATTATCAATGTTGAAAATAGCATTTTTGTGGTGATCTTTTTCAGGATTTTTAATAAATGTAAAGTTCAAAAGTAACATTATAAATGTCTTTACTGCTTTATTGTTGCTTATTGCAAACATTCTGACTGCATTGCGATGTTATTCCAAGGTCACAAAATATTCTAGTAGGGCCACAATGAGCCTGCCATCTATGAAATTTCAATATTCTGTACGTTTTTTTTCCCCCTCACTGCCTTGTATGAAACTCTGTAAATGGCCTGTTTTGTTTGATCTAAATAGCGAGAGGCAGATTACACCATCCGCTGTGCAAGCAGCATGCTGGGTTTGTACTGAAATAAGTACTTTAGATAATGACTGTAGTCAGGCAATCTCTCGCTGGGCGTGCATGCTACAGCGCTAGCCTTGCTAATCTGATCACCTGCGTCAGCCTCACCTCAGGTCACGCACGCACGTTCACGCCTGGCGCACCACATCACAACAATCCATCTCTTGCTGTGTAATTTCTGTCTTTCTTCCACATTGTTTTGGCTCGATCATGCTAATCCAAGTTATCATGCTGTTTCACAATACATATTTGTAAAAACAATTGGTATTTTGTTTCCTGGGAAAGGCTTGATTGCTTTTCCACAGGTAGTCTTATTCAAGGTGAATTGTTGAAGTAGGTTTCAGAAGGCTTCTCACGGTGTTGTGCTAAAGCAAGATTTCTGATCCAAAAGAGCTATATAGTCACTTGTTTCAGGTTGGAAAACAAAGAAAGACCTTGTTTTTTAATACTTTCCATCCACAGTTAACTCTTTTCCCACCATTGACAGAAATGTCCTTCATTTGTGAGACAACGCTTCCCTGCCATTGACGGAAATGTCCAAATTTCCGTGTTTTCACTGTTATATGGTAGGGGGAGCTCTTACACATCTTCTGAAAGAGTACTGAATCTTCTGATCAAAACACAAGGTAATAAGAAGTAGAAACAAGTGACAGAATATGATGTATATGTAAAATAACGCGACCATCAACATTTAACAGCATACGTTTACGACCCTGTTCTGCCTGCCCTTGATTTCTGTTTGCCTGGACTCTGATTCTCGTTTGTTTGCTGCCTGCCCTGACCCATTGCCTGTTATGACCACGACTTATGCTTTGCATCTGATACTGCCGTTTACCCTGGTTTACTGATCCACGCCTGCTTGTACTGTGAGTTTGTGTTCTTTTAATAAACTGCACATGGATTCCTTGTTACAACAGTATATGGTCTAAAACAGTGTTTCTCAACCCTGGTCCTGGAGGACCCCCAAAACTTCACTTTTTTGAAAGTCTCCCCTGTCTGACACACTAACGCCCCGTCCACACGAAGCCAGAGCTTTCCCTATCCAATCTTTTTTTTTTTTCTCGTTTCAAGAAATATCTGCGTACACATGAGAGCAATGAAAACGACTCAAAACTATGTAGTATACATGCCAGACCAGTATGTAGTACTGTAATTCTGCCACAGAAATGCACTAAAAACAGAGAAGAAGAGTTGTGGCTAGAAGGGGTACAGCAATGGTAGGAAGTGAGGCAAAATCTCACAATAAAATAACAATAAATACATTTGCTGCTTACCAGATGTGTTTTATTAATGCCTACACCCTAAACCTACCCTTACAATAATGCAAATACAGTAATTAAATGACACAATATTGATGTGCGCATGCCCAGTGCCCGTAGTTGTATCCCTTTCTAGTCTTTCCCACGCGGGGCGTGGTGTGAATCACCGTTTCACAAAATATGAATAAAAGCACAAACTATGCAAAAGTGACAGCTCTTCTGGCGCACTCAGTGTCTGAATTCACTCACTCGGTTTCTAGTGGACTATATTAGTGGAGTAATGTAGGGAATATTGAATGAGGGTATAGGGGGCGATTCTGAGCACAGCACAGGATTGAGAAACATGTTTGGTGCACATTGTACGATTTTGGGTTGTCCCAGACAAAAGATGATAAATTATGGTGATTTCTGTGGCCGTTGCTCCTAAACAGTGGTCCTACTTTATATAGTATGAGCAGTTAAAAGATGGCCGTTGTTACGGTCTTGCGACCAAAAATGAACCAGTGTCAGAAATTTAGCATAATCATCTCACAGTGTTTGCTGCTACGACCTACGTCTACTGACTAGCCAATAAAAGTGCAACATGAAATGGCATATTGAACAATGCGACAAGGCGCTAAAACGTAAAACTACTTACAAGCTCAATTTGCAAAATGGCCTCCTTTCCCTTGGCATTACCGTGTCCATATTCTCCTCTTTTGCGTCCTCCTCTTTTTCTCAGCCCACATAAATCGCACAATTCCCAAAGTGTGATTTTGTCTTGCCCTATTTGTTTACCACTTGCGCATGCTGATGACGTTTACTCTTCTATACTACCTTGCCTGGTAGCCTATGATTCAATATGTGTCATCATCTTACAGCCTACATGCATGTCGTACCCAAGTTTATTAGATCCATATTGTACAGTGTGATTTGTAATGATCTTTTTATCGATTGCGAAATTGCACAGTCTGTAGCAGGCTTTAAACACAATGTTCTGACGCAGGACAGCAATTGTGAGTAAATTGTCATCTTTGCATGAAGATCGTACAAAATATGTATCTTTAGCTTTTTGAAAGTGAGCAGCACATAGCAGGGACATAACAGTTTAAACATCTACTGTATGAGTACAAAATGTGCCAAACGACTAAACATGCATCATAGTTTTCGAATGCCTCCATTTTTACAATCCACACTACAATGCGAAAAATGTGTTTTCAAATTGATCAATTTGGAAAGCATTTTCAAGGAACCCAGTTTTCGCTGGCCAAAAATGCTGTCTCAGTGTGGGCCAAAGTTTAATGAATCACTTTGGCTGGTCTGCACATTTTCTTGCCCATTTTCCATCCAAGACTCTGAAATCCCACAAAAGCGAACTACATTCCCCTCATGTCATTCCTCATCCTAAACAGGAAGAGGAATGTGACTCTTTTAACAGCACACGGTGACCTGTGCCTAGTTAGCGTCATGAAGACTTACGGCGTCACACTTCTCCCTATGTCTCTGTTTCCTGGCCTTTTTATGGCCGTGTGCCGGACTGCGGGGTCGAGCGTCATGCCATTGCTCAGGCCAGCTGACATTCTCATCAAAGAGCAATTTGCAGTAGATTTTGTGGAAGTCTATTCTTCCAAACCTGCTGGAAAAAAAATCCTCAATGTGGAACGCATTCGAGAGCCACTGGTGATCATTTTTCACATGGCTTATATTTGCGATGGATTGTTCTCACCGACGAGAGCGACTCTAGGGAAGATGACATCACTGGGAGGCATAGAGAATATGAGAATGAGCCGTTTGAATGCTTTGGAAATCTACAGCACTCTTTATGAAACAGACTTTTTTAGCAGTTGCTAAATGGCACTTTGTGCACAGGGGGCTATTTATGTTTGCAATAATGACTGGCTGATTGCACATTATTCCGCTTACTTCATACATACTTGTATATGGACATGAAATATTCATCTGATAACGAATGTAGTTTCAAAGTAGCAGGTCTTCCTCTATAGTTCTCTTGCATTTCTTGTTGGTTCCTTGTTCTTTCAGGTTTATTTAGTTAGGTTAATTTTCTTGCTTAAGTTTCTATCAGTTTATCAAAAGGTTTATGCTGCAATTTAAAGTAAAAGTCTCGAGGCTTTTTTTTTACTACAGTTGTTAACCATTTTGAGTTGGATGACTTGTTAGCTATATTGTATTGGTATATGAAAAGTGAGTGACACAGTGATGCCAGGAGGACAACAAATAAATATAGATGAATGAAGGATGAACAGTTCCACGATTGACCAATCATAATCAAGTATTTCAGAGAGATGCGTAAATAATTGCCAGTATTTTCTGAATTGTCACCCCAGATGCCATGCATGATCATATTTCAGTTTTATGACTTATTTTATCCATTATTCTTTTATTGATAAACCATTATAAATCAATTTTCTTATTTTCTCTACTTTTCTGTAGTTTGTACTACTCCGGTTTACACTTGAAATTGGGTATTGCGCCATTGCTGATATTTTTTGGCTCCTGTCCTGTCTTTTTCCTCATTTGTAAGTAGTTTTGGATGAAAGCATTTGCTGAATGATTAAATGTTAATGTTATGAGAGAGTTATTAACCAGAGTATACAGCCTGAAATTAATCGACCAGTTTGTATTTTGTTGTTATTTATAAGATTAGATTTTTAATGAGGAATAAAAGTACCGTATGTTTGTCTTGCCCTTTCAGTCTCGGCTGTCTTTGAGAAATATGTCAGGGGGTTTTAGGATGAACAAGGACAGTTCTGTTAATGAACTACAACAGAGGCCCAAGTGGGCGTTGAAAGCCAAACTAATCGTAATGGCAGCTTGAGACTCCGGCTAAGATGCCATCGAGCAGACGGGATTCCAGGACCACAGAATGTCAGATTTTTTGCCTGATACACTCGCACAAATACGCTTACACACACATAGTGACCAGACGTGGACCGTATCATCTTCAATACTCAGGAAATAATGTGCAACTGAAACTCGGCAATCCAGTAAATATGGTCAAACACACACACACACACACACACAGACAGGTATTAATACCCAGACACCGGCAACCATAATTTACTTTAGGCTTATAGTCTCTCCATCTCAGGACCCCAAATTCTTTTTCTATTATTTGAAATTCCATCTTGGGTGGCAGTGGCCCTGGTGCTCGGCTTATAATACAGTTTATTAAAAAAGCTGCCGCATTTGATCTTTGTGGGGAAAAGCAGGGGTCACGCGGGGACTGTAACCTGTGTCATCTATAATTCATTGCAGGAATATGCTCTTCTTACCCAGATTAAAGTTTAATAACTCCTGACACAGCCTTGGGTAAATACTCTTTTTGTGTCTGTGTGTGGTTTGCGTGTGTGTTAGGGGTAGTGGAAACTCGGAAGATGTCGGATCGTCTAAGCTCGGCTAAAGCCAACAGAAGCCCGGAATCAGCAGGCCAGGTCTACTTACTGCTGAAATGTGTTTGCGGCCAGATAAGGGACCGACGTGAATGGGAGCAGCGAGAAATGTAGCCCCTATCTGCTGTGGGTCTTATTGTGCGTGACAGAGATTAGATGAGCAGAAATGTAATACCTCTGGAATGGAGGCAGAGGGACCTTTCGCAGGAAGTTTGTGTCTACGTCTGCAGGAATACCCGGATAGGAGGAGAATAATTTAATAGTTTTGCTCTTTGCTCATATTTAGCATTTAATGACTTGAACTAATACTAAGTATTAAACTTCTAACTGCACTGTTTGTCCTACTGGGATGTATTACACTGTACTGAACTTTATCAACCATATAGCAATACAGTAAAAACCTGACTAAAACCGGACAGGATGCTTTAGCAACAGAATAGCAGAATGCTGAAACTAATCAGAAAACATTAGCTACTGCAACACATTAAACTACACAGGGGTGCGTTTCCCAAAAGCATTGTTAGCCAGCTATGGTTGCAAGTTCCGTCGTTATCAACATAGCTCAACAGGTCGGTGTTTCCCAAAACCATAGTTCCAACGAACATTCGCAAACAGCATCGCAAAGTTGAGTGGTTGGAACAACAGCTCTCGTCCTGTGGTTAGACACAGTTTCTTGTTTGCATGACATGTGGACATGATTAATCCTTATCTTGAGCAAAATAAGCAAGCTGACATTCAGTACAATCTATATCTTTCATTTTGAATATATACAAATTTAATTTGCGTCTTTTTAGTTATGCCGTTTTAGAAGAGTGTGCATGTGCGTACGTGCTCTAATATGCAAGAAGGAAAAATTAGAATTAGCCCTCAGAAGCCATGTCTGTAATTTATAGCAAAAAAATCTAGCATTAACCCTTTCATGTGTAAATTTAAAATATTCTAGATGACATAGCCCCCTTTTTTTTTTTTAAGGCGACCGCTATTTTAGAACGCATCACCTTATTATTATTATTAACTTTTATGATGATCATGTTAGCTGATCTATAACACACAATGGATGCTGCCATGTTAGTTTGCCCCACAATGCAGAGAACTGGATCTCAATTCATCCACTTCCCCCGAAATACCAGTAAGTGGCCGGTGAAGTGGGAGAAGAATAGAGTACATTTTATAGTTAGCTAATACACCAGAGGTCATTTTGTTTTGAAAAATTGTGTCACTTGTAATCATACTACAGTTACTTTTTTATTGATTACATTATTACATGTTATTCTCACAATGGCAGTCAAATATTCATAATTCATTTATTCTCCCTACTACTTTTTTTTCTAAAAGCGCCTGCTTGTATATGTTCAGAAAGTCTTCCAGGGTTGTGGGATTACACACAAAGACCAGGCATTTACGCAGCATTAAGCAGCGGAAGCAACACATTAAAAACTAGACTAAAACCATACGGCGCTTTAGCAACAGAATAGCAGAATGCTAAACTGCATTAGCTACTGCATAGCACCATGTTAAACTCCCCAGCAGTGCGTTTCTCAAAGCGGGTTCCCTCGTTACCAACACAATTCAACTGAACTTGCGATCACAGTTGGATAACGATGCTTTTTGGCATCCCCTGAACAATTTTGTAACCGTATAACAGTACATTAAAATCAGTCAGAACACTTTATCAACAGAATAGCATTGTGTTAAAATTAATGTGAAAACCGTTTCAACTGCATTACAAACACTAAACCACCCTGAACACTTTTGTAACCATATACACATTTCAGAGAAGCTTGATGTGGTTGACACACACACACACACACACACACACACACACACACACACACACACACACACACACACACACACACACACAGGTCTTTGTGTGATGTTTTGATTATCTTGCCTCTCTGGTGCAGCACATTACACAGAGAGAGGTCTGCATTTGTCAGTTGCTTTGTCATTGTTTTGATGGCTTACCATGTTTATAGCTGCCATTTAGCCTGCAAGAAGCAAAGGGCAAGGCAAGCTAGGATAGAGGAGGACTCAGTGGGCACTGCTCGCGGCCAAATGCACACTGGGATTACACCTGTCCATCAAAGGCCGAACCCTGCTCTATAATTATATGGTTCTGCTCTGTTCCCATACATTGCACAGACAAAGAGCACTTATATCCCTTCCTTTGTGCAAACACACCCCTAACATGATCAGATTTGAACTTTTGCAATCGTAGCTCCTAGGATCCCTTTCATTTTCAGGCATTTTCATATAGAGTTATGTGTGTGTGCATGTGTATATGTGTGTGTGTGTGTGTATGTATATGTGTGTATATATATATATATATATATATATATATATATATATATATATATATATATATATATATATATATATATATACACACACACCTAAAGGATTATTAGGAACACCTGTTCAATTTCTCATTAATGCAATTATCTAATCAACCAATCACATGGCAGTTGCTTCAATGCATTTAGGGGTGTGG
>CM031957.1:21723018-21838018 GCA_018749465.1 Paracanthobrama guichenoti
CTTCAGGACGCTCACACCCCCCTCTTGTCCATAAGAATTTACAGGGTGTAACTGTATATGACCCTCAGGAGTTGGTAATAAACGTGAGGCCTTGTGGTCTCATAATAATCCGATAGTGACAGAATATCATGCAAAACTCTCCTCTACAAATATTGTAAAACAAGAATGATGCTTTTATTTGATGCGGTTTTGTTCAGCTGTCTGAACGGAAAGCTTGTATTTTGTACTTCACATTCAGTCTTGTAGTAGTACAAACTCTCTGCGTTTGAACTTCTCTAGTGCTAAATTGTCCCAAGTTGAGGCCCATTAGATATAAGTGGTATTTTGAACATTACCCTTTGTAATTTTCTGCAAAGTTAAGCACAAATATGTGTATATAATGACACCGCTGGGTGCTGTGTATTTATGAGAATATCACCCTCAAGTTTGAGAGTTCAAGCTGCTGTGATGGCTATTATGTAAAGCTACACACACAAAGACATGCGGCGTGACCTCAAAAGCATCTATGGACCTCACTATGAAGGAATGAAGTCAAATAAGAAGCATTATTAGATTCGTATTAGAATAGGATTAGAAGCACTGGGTAGTGTAACTCATTTTAATGAATATTTTTTTGCATTATAAGTAGCCTGAAGCATGTAACTTCAACATTACTTGCTCTCTAGATTGTGCAAACTAAGTCTTTTTGCAAACTAAGGTTACACTTACGACAACAGCGCACTAAATTTTTTTTTTTCATACAGACGACAATGTTCTCAAAACCATCCCCGTTCACACAGATCCACAAAAACGATTAAAAATGCTGTATTATTCATGCCAGGCCAGTAGTTGGTGATGTCATTTTGTAAAGAAACACCACATGCCTATAGACTGAACACGTAATACACATGCGCTTGACATGACGTCAACGGTTTCACAAATTTGCATTTTTGTATTTTACGTTAACAGTATAGTTTTCAAAAGTTCGCGTTTTCAGGCCGTTGTTGTGTAAATGAATGACCAAAAGGCATACAAAATGTTCTGGTTTTAGTTAAAAATGGTGTTTTTTAAACAGCCTCCCAGTCACCCAGTTTAATGAAAATATTGGGTTTGTGTCTTTTTTGTTTTTTGTTTTTTTAAAGGGATAGTTCACCCAAAAATGAAAATTCTGTCATCATTTACTCACCCACATGAGTTTCTTTCTTCTGTTGAACATAAAGGAAGATATTTTGAAGAATGTTGGTAACCAAACAGTTGATGGACTCGATTGACTGTTTGGTTACCAACATTCTTCAAAGTATCTTCTTCTGTGTTCAGAACAAGGAAGAAACTCACAAAGGTTTGGAACAAATTGAGTAAATGAAGAATTTTTGGGTGAAATATCCCTTTAATAGAGCCACATACTCTTGTTTTGAGAGTGTATGTGAGTGTTTGTGTATGTGGTGTGTATGACTTAAATTTCTCCATGTCACCCACTTTCTCCCACATGCATCTTGCCGCCTGAGGATGAAGCATCCACAACATCATCGGAGTCTCTAATTTAAACCTCATGGGAAAACACGTATGAGTATTTTTCAAAAACACGTCCGCATCCGCATGCTTTCACACCCAGCGTGCCGCCAGATTTTCCCCCTGTCCACCGTTCTGTATGGTGCTGTTGCCGTAGCAACACCATTCGTGTTTAAAGAGAGTCATATATTTACTTAATGTTGCCCTCATATCTTCAGCATGGCCATTAGTCTTTCTGAGGGCAACAGACTCCAGAATTTACTACCTCCCTCACTGGGGACTAACAACTTGTAAATTACTTCTTTCTTCTCCCTCTGCAGTTTTGCTCTCTTTTTTTGCAGTTTTGACATTAAAATTGGTGTTTTATAGCAGTTGGTCCATGTCTGTTAGCTTTGAGGTCATCTTTATGCTAGTGTACTCCTAAACATTTACTTTTAGCATTCAAAATGTTAAGTCTTTATCTACAGGGAAAAGGGAGCACAAATATTGATGACTCATCCTGAACTCAATCATTTTGTCCAATCAAATGCTCTCTAGAATCCGAATGTGCCTCCCCTTAATACCATAGTTGTCAGACAGACAGACAGACAGACAGATAGACAGATAGACAGATAGACAGATAGATAGATAGATAGATAGATAGATAGATAGATAGATAGATAGATAGATAGATAGATAGATAGATAGATAGATAGATAGATAGATAGATAGATAGATAGATAGATAGTGTTTAGCAAGCATGATGCTCCCTAAATGTCTCCACACAAATCTGTGGCTTTCTCAATAACACTCCTTATTTGTATCTGCCCTACATCTTGTATCATAGCATCATGGCATTAGCCGATTCCTGTCATTATGCTTGCCGATAAGGCTGCTTTTTAGGGCATGATTATATCCTCGGGAAAAAAGGCTGGCGGCTTCTCCTTTACCACTGCAAACTAATCAGCCCCCCAAAAATTACTTATTGATCTCTGGTTGCAGTGTGCAGAGAGGGATTTAGAGTGGTCGGGTCATGGCAGGAGCCCTGTGTGTGTGTGTGTGTGTGTGTGTGTGTGTGTGTGTGTGTGTGTGTGTGTGTGTGTGTGTGTGTGTGTGTGTGTGTGTGTGTGTGTGTATGTGTGTGTGTGTGTGTTTATACCAGACTGTTTGAATATAGACAGATTTTTTATGTCACGGGATCATCGAATATAAATCAGTTTCAGCCAAAACTCTTTTTAATAGCCATTTACCCCTGAATAATCATCATAACATGATTTGGGATGAACCAAATTGAGAATGCACTTGGCACTGATATAATCAGCGCTTTTGACATTTTCTACAACAAGGTCTATTTTTCACAAGAGTACAGGGCATTGAAATAGATTTTCAGACATTATATTGTGGCTAGATTTCCAAATAGCTGAATATTTATGTTGCCAATGGCGAAAAACCAGAGAACTGTGGAAAACTTAATGAACAGCCTCCAGGCCACAAATCAATACAGTCATTACATTTTATGTACAAGTAGCTTGTTATTTTGATACAAGAAGCTAGTTTATTTGCATGTACATATTTTATTTGTTCGTGCAACAACCATGAGGGTGGTTTTGAGGGTATGTTACAGTAAGTGCAGACAGTGTTTGGGTCCGTACTGTCTCTGTGTCAGGGCTCATTGATCCAGGCTGTGGGAGATGAATGGATTAATTACAGGCACAGTGAGCTGTGGGACTACAGGCAGCCGGGCAGGAGACGTAACCGAGGGGCCGGGACGGAGAAAAGCCGTTACAGGCAAATTGAACACTCTTAATGAATGCAGCGTCGCCTGTAGCTCCATCGCTGGTCCCTGGGTGTGAAAACTGGGCCACACATTCCTCTGCCACCCCCTGGGAGCAGGAATGAAGGATGGGTGACGCCCCTGAGGTCTCCTTGCAATACTATACGAACATTTTAAAAAAGCAGAACCAGAAATTTCAGAAGATTTGTTTTAGTTACAGTTAGGTTTATTAATCACAATTTACAATGGTTTTCTTTGAAGTACCTTGGATTGCCATCTAAAAACATGTATCAACAACATTAGTCCATATGAAGTGAGTGGTTTAGTGCACATTTTCTGAAGAGACTCAATCTCTTTATATGATGAACAATTCAATTTAGGCTTTTATTCACATAAACATTGATCAGCGAACATAAATAGAAGCTCAACCGTTCTTGCTTTATGTGTGAGAACAAACCTCAGTGATTCAAATGTGCTGTGTAGCACAAGAATGAACCTCATTGGTTCTTGCTGAAGCTCAAACGGCTGCGTAACACGAGAATGAACCTCACTGGTTCTTGCTGAAGCTCAAACGTGCTGCGTAACACGAGAATGAACCTCATTGGTTCTTGCAGAAGCTCAAACGTGCTGCGTAACACGAGAATGAACCTCATTGGTTCTTGCTGAAGCTCAAACGTGCTGCGTAACACGAGAATGAACCTCATTGGTTCTTGCTGAAGCTCAACCGTGAACCTCAGAATGAACCTCATTGGTTCTTGAAAGCTCAAACGTGCTGCGTAACACGAGAATGAACCTCATTGGTTCTTGAGGAAGCTCAACCGTGCTGGTTCGTGAACACGTGCTGCGTAACACGAGAATGAACCTCATTGGTTCTTGCTGAAGCTCAAACGTGCTGCGTAACACGAGAATGAACCTCATTGGTTCTTGAGGAAGCTCAAACGTGACATTGGTTCTTGAGGAAGCTCAAACGTGCTGCGTAACACAAGAATGAACCTCACTGGTTCTTGCTGAAGCTCAAACGTGCTGCGTAACACGAGAATGAACCTCACTGGTTCTTGAGAAAGAACCCGAATCAAAGAATCATGCTAAATCTGATCATCATGTAAAATGATTGTCTTTGCACTAAACCGCTTGATTCATATGGATTCGTTTTACGATCTCTTTATGACCTTTTTGAAGTGGTAGTTGTGTGGACTATCAATGGAGGGACAGTAATCGCTCTGATTCCATTTAAAATCTCTTCATTTTGGTTTTGAAGATGAACAAAGTCCTCATGGGTTTGGAATGACATGAGGGTGAGTAACTGATAACAGAATTTAATTTTTTTGGTGAACTAACCCTTCAAAGCAACTCAAAAATTAGGAATACAATAGCATAAGCGATTAATTTTGATGTCATGAAGTGGAGCTGAAATGAAAGAGATACAGTATATTGAGACAACAGTGAAAGAAAATTACTTCTTTATATAGTTACCATAATGAATGTGCATTGTGTAAGGCAAACTGCTCATTTGTTAGTGTAAACCCTATACATTTTAAAAGAATACATTTCCAGTGACTCAATGCATTTAAATGACCTTTAAATATGTAATATGAACTCGCTCTCTAACTTGAGGCTGAAAGCTAACATGGTGAAACGACTTGGTTTTGTTCAAATCAACCATAGCCGGTTTATATCTCATGTAAAATTAATGCAATCAGATAAATTAAAATAATCTGCATTTATTACTGTATTCTGATAAAGCTAAAAAGAATGGGATTGTTGCTGTGATATCCATTTTGATATCCGTTGCTGTTTTTTTTTGTGTTGAATTCAGCTTGCGTCTCTGCTCCAAATGTACTCACAACAGCATAATAAAGGACAGGGCTTGGACAGGAAGAAATTTGTGCCAGAACCTATTAAACTAACCTCGATCTAGCTGCCATAAAAAAGAAAGAAATGCATAATGAATAATTGAGTTCCAATGAGTTGTGGGCCTTCTGTTTATCCAATTACGGCACATTAAAAATGAATGATTAATCAATTATTGCTGTTGGGGATTCTAGGTGCTATCAAAGTGGCTGCCCTTTTCTTTGTCCATCCATCTTCATAGCTTTGCTTGTTTTCAATGGAAGCTGCAGTACGCTAGCAACTGCACTTTTTTCCCTAGTGTCAGTGGTTACTAATACAAGTTTAGCTATTAAATATCCTATGCATTATAAAATAGTTTGTTAGCTTAGGAGGCCTTATACACTAATAATATTGGAGGCATAACCTAATATTGTGTTGGTCTCCCTTTTGCTGCCAAAACAGCCCTGACCCGTTGAGTCATGGACTTCACTAGACCCCTGAAGGTGTGCTGTGGTATCTGGCACCAAGATGTTAGCAGCAGATCCTTTAGGTCCTGTAAGTTGTGAGGTAGGGCTTCAATGGGTCAGACTTGTTTGTTCAGCACATCCCACAGATGCTCAATTGGATTGAGATTTGGGGAATTTGGAGACCAAGTCAATACTTCACTTGTTGTGCTCCTCATCCCTGAACCATTTTCGCTTTGTGGCAGGGCACATTATCCTGCTGAAAGAGGCCACAGCCACCAGGGAATACCGTTTCCATGAAAGGTCGTACATGGTCTGCAACAATGCTTAGGTAGGTGGTACGTGTCAAAGTAACATCCACATGGATGGCAGGACCCAAGGTTTCCCAGCAGAACATTGCTCAAATCATCACACTGCCTCCGCCGGCTTGCCTTCTTTCCATAGTGCATCCTAGTGCCAAGTGTTCCCCAGATAAGTGACGCACATGCACACGTACCCGGCCATCCATGTGATGCAAAAGGAAACGTGATTCATCAGACCAGGCCACCTTCTTCCATTACTCTGTGGTCCAGTTCTGATGCTTACGTGCCCACTGTTGGCGCTTTCGGAGGTGGACAGGGGTCAGCGTGGGCACCCTGACTGGTCTGCTATGCAGCCCCATACACAACAAACTGTGATGCACTGTGTATTCTGACAGCTTTCTATCAGAACCAGCATTAACTTCTTGATCACTTTGAGCAACAGTAGCTCGTCTGTTTGATCGGACCACACGGCCCAGCCTTCACTCTCCACGTGCATCAATGAGCCTCGGCTCTGTCCTGTCTTGACCCTGTTACCGGTTCACCACTATTCCTTCCTTGGACCACTTTTGATAGATACTGAGCACTGCAGACCGGGAACACCCCACAAGAGCTGCAGTTTTGGAGTTGCTGTGACCCAGTCGTCTAGCCATCACATTTTGGCCCTTGTCAAACTCGCTCAAATCCTTATGTTTGCCCATTTTTTTTTTGCTTCTAACACATCAACTTTGAGAACAAAATGTTCACTTGCTGCATAATATATCCCAACCACTAACAGGTGCTGTGATGAAGAGATATTCAGTTTTATTCACTTCACCTGTCATAATGTTATGCCTGATTGGTGTATATACAAGCATACAGGTGTTCTGTTTATTCAGTAAGAGTAAGTGTATTCAATTCATACATATTTGGTCCAAGAAAATGCTTTCTAGAATAATAACGCACCCTCCCCATAAATTATAAACCACCTGCCTCTGACTAGCAATAGCAAATGGCAAATCAAGGTTTGTTGGTTTGTCTAATGCTCATAACCATCTATTGTCTGCAATGGAAGTGGCTAGAATTGATTCATTTAGCTATTGTTTATTTTGCAAGCATGAAGCATTTTTTCTCCCTCTCCATGCTTTTAGTCTAAGGGATAGATACAAACCTGATTCCAAAAAAGTTGGGACACTATACATATTGTGAATAAAAAGGAATGCAATAATTTACAAATCTCATAAACTTATATTTTATTCACAATAGAATATAGATAACATATCAAATGTTGAAAGTGAGACATTTTGAAATGTCATGCCAAATATTGGCTCATTTTGGATTTCATGAGAGCTACACATTCCAAAAAAGTTGGGACAGGTAGCAATAAGAGGCCGGAAAAGTTAAATGTACATATAAGGAACAGCTGGAGGACCAATTTGCAACTTATTAGGTCAATGATTGGGTATAAAAAGAGCCTCTCAGAGTGGCAGTGTCTCTCAGAAGTCAAGATGGGCAGAGGATCACCAATTCCCCCAATGCTGCGGCCAAAAATACTGGAGCAATATCAGAAAGGAGTTTCTCAGAGAAAAACTGAAGTTATCATCATCTACAGTGCATAATATCATCCAAAGATTCAGAGAATCTGGAACAATCTCTGTGCGTAAGGGTCAAGGCCGGAAAACCATACTGGATGCCCGTGATCTTCGGGCCCTTAGACGGCACTGCATCACATACAGGAATGCTACTGTAATGGAAATCACAACATGGGCTCAGGAATACTTCCAGAAAACATTGTCGGTGAACACAATCCACCGTGCCATTTGCCGTTGCTGGCTAAAACTCTATAGGTCAAAAAAGAAGCCATATCTAAACATGATCCAGAAGCGCAGGCGTTTTCTCTGGGCCAAGGCTCATTTAAAATGAACTGTGGCAAAGTGGAAAACTGTTCTGTGGTCAGACCAATCAAAATTTGAAGTTCTTTTTGGAAAACTGGGACGCCATGTCATCCAGACTAAAGAGGACAAGGACAACCCAAGTTGTTGTCAGCGCTCAGTTCAGAAGCCTGCATCTCTGATGGTATGGGGTTGCATGAGTGCGTGTGGCATGGGCAGCTTACACATCTGGAAAGGCACCATCAATGCTGAAAGGTATATCCAAGTTCTAGAACAACATATGCTCCCATCCAGACGTCGTCTCTTTCAGGGAAGACCTTGCATTTTCCAACATGACAATGCCAGACCACATACTGCATCAATTACAACATCATGGCTGCATAGAAGAAGGATCCGGGTACTGAAATGGCCAGCCTGCAGTCCAGATCTTTCACCCCTAGAAAACATTTGGCGCATCATGAAGAGGAAGATGCCACAAAGAAGACCTAAGACAGTTGAGCAACTAGAAGCCTGTATTAGACAAGAATGGGACAACATTCCTATTCCTAAACTTGAGCAACTTGTCTCCTCAGTCCCCAGACGTTTGCAGACTGTTATAAAAAGAAGAGGGGATGCCACACAGTGGGAAACATGACCTTGTCCCAACTTTTTGGAGATGTGTTGATGCCATGAAATTTAAAATCAACTTATTTTCCCCTTAAAATGATACATTTTCTCAGTTTAAACATTTGATATGTCATCTATGTTGTATTCTGAATAAAATATTGAAATCTGAAACTTCCACATCATTGCATTCTGTTTTTATTCACAATTTGTACAGTGTCCCAACTTTTTTGTAATTGGGTTTGTAGATAGACAGACAGACAGACAGACAGACAGACAGATAAATAAATAAATAGATAGAAAGAACGAACTGCTGGAATTGTGTATGAACAGGGAAAATAAGCCACAAAAACACACACACACGCCCCCAAGCCGATTCCAGTCATTACTAGACACATACACATATCCAATCCCGATCCCAGACAGTCATGCCGACCTAATATATCAGCTCTATTGATTTCCCTGCAAACAAATAAGACTGTTTTTTGGAGCAGTGGAATATGCGAGTGCACTCAGGAGGTCATGAAATCATCATGGCGACCTTGAGTTAATCGACTCCTTTCACTTCATGCACATTTTATTCTATTTATTTAGTGCCATTTATAAAAAAATAAAATAAAAATAAAAAACGGGCTTGGTTTTCTGATGGAAATGTTCGCTATCAATCATATTCCATCTCCAGAGTCATAGGAGGTCCATCTATTAATTCAATCTCTTTTTTCTTCTATATTGCAAGTCTGAAAGGGACTAGCTTGTACTGCTGGACAGCGATAGCTGCTAGATCCACCATCTGATCCCTGTTTCATTCTATCAGGAGGTCAGCACTTCCTTCTTTCTCAGTGTGTGTGTGTACTCGGTGTGAGGGAGGTGAAAGCTCTGTTTGTTGACATAGAAGATGATGTGATCTGGAATTTCCTGGAATTGTATAAGCCATTGTCGGTATCAGTCACCTCTTCACCTACAGTGGGTTTGCTTCTTTTATTAACTGAGCTATTGAAAAGGGATGAAAAGAGAGAAAAAGCATGTTTTATAAATGGAAAGATTAACCATTTAATTGAAATATTATGTAACTTTAATTATGTTGTGAACTTTATTTGGTGCACAATCTGACATAACATATTTGAAAGGAAAAAATAATAACAAAAGCAATTGTATTTTCAATGTAAATAGGTATACGATAGATAGACAGACAGACAGACAGACAGACAGACAGAGGATAGATAGATAGATAGATAGATAGACAGACAGACAGACAGACAGACAGACAGACAGACAGACAGACAGACAGACAGAGGATAGATAGATAGATAGATAGATAGATAGATAGATAGATAGATAGATAGATAGATAGATAGATAGATAGATAGATAGATAGATAGATAGATAGATAGATAGATGGATAGATGGACAGGACAGATGGATAGACAGACAGGACAGACAGACAGACAGACAGACAGACAGACAGACAGACAGACAGATAGATAGATAGATAGATAGATAGATAGATAGATAGACAGACAGACAGACAGACAGACAGACAGACAGACAGACAGACAGACAGATAGATAGATAGATAGATAGATAGATAGATAGATAGATAGATAGATAGACAGACAGACAGACAGACAGACAGACAGACAGACAGACAGACATACAGACAGATAGATAGATAGATAGATAGATAGATAGACAGACAGACAGACAGACAGACAGACAGACAGACAGACAGACAGACAGACAGACAGACAGACAGACAGACAGACAGACAGACAACAAACATATAGATAGATAGATAGATAGATAGATAGATAGACAGACAGACAGACAGACAGACAGACAGATAGACAGACAGATAGAACGATGCTTGATAGATAGATAGACAGACAGACAAATTGATAGATAGATAGACCGACCGACAGACAGATAGATTTTTGAAAAATACACCTGAAAGTAAAATGTAAACCCACTGCTAGAGAAACACATTTGTGTAATTGATTTTTTGACTAGTCCCCATCATGCTTACAGAAAAAGAAAATTTTACACAAACAAGTTTTTAATTGTACCATATGTACCCGAAACAAATCATAATTTCGCTTTTGCAAGCACAAAACATCTGTTCCTATTTCTAGTACAATTTCTAAGTCTTAAAAATGAAGCGTTCTAAGGGTCTCTTTAGCTTGCTTTTGCGATCAGCCATCAGGATTCACAGGGGGTTCTGTCAGAGCCTGTTGTTGTAAATTGTTCACTTAAAGTACTAATCCTGCCAGAGATTGCGCTTGAAGTAGTCGCCGTAATATATGGAAACAAATTCAGCTTGTTCTAATAATCACAGCTTCAATTGCACATTACTCCACACTAACCCGATTAGCACTGACAATGGCAGTATCACTGCTACAATAGCATGCGCGCTATCAGGACAATAAATGCACTCTGCTTTAATTACAGCTGTCTTGCTTTGTGATCAGTCTTGATCTCTGCCACATATGTGTACTGTTTCATCTTAAATGCTGTTCTATCCTTCAGCGATGTGTGAAGAGAGTTATAGAGAATGTTGCATATTGATTCTGCAGGCTTTAGCAGCCATTAAATCTCATCATTGCAGCTGATTTTTAAGTGTGTGAATAATAGGATGATAGGAATTAGTGTCGTTGAACTATTAGTTGTTGTACCATGAGGACAATTTAGATTGTATTAATGATTTCTCTCATTTTCTGTGCCTCATTATTTCAGGTTTGGTGTTTGTAGACATCTGTTTTGTTTCATACTTGCTTGATGAGGGGCCTAGCAGGAAATAATTATATGCAAATTGTGAATATATAAAAGTAAATTATGAATATACAGATACAAATCCAAATATATAGTTACATAATAATACATACATCTCTATAGTTATAACTGAATATATGGTAAAAAATCTGAATATATGCAAATCTGAATATATAGTTACACATATATAAATTCTACCTAAGAACCGGTACTTCTGAATGGGCTGAGGCTGGGGTTTAGTGGGTTTGAAGTAAGAGTATTTTATGAACTTATACTATATGCAGAGAGCCTTCACTCAGTATCGTTGTCTCATTTTTGACCAAAGCGGCTTTTAGAGGCTTTTGCATCTGAACTCTTCATATATAGTTGTAACTCTGAATATATAGTTACAAATCTGAATATATAAATGTAAATATGAATGTATAGTTATAAGTCAGAATATATATTTATAAATCCTGAGTATATAAATGCATAAATGGTCTATGTAGGGCCTACATTTTAGCTTAGGATTCCAATAAGTTCTATGCTTATAATGTGCTAAATTATTGCAAACATTTATTCATAGCTGTGTGTAAAGAACATTCTCACGTATTTGGGTGCTAATTAAGAAAAGTGATTTTGTTATCATATTATTACCTGGTCAGAATTTTGTGATCGCAACGAAGGTGAAGGTATGGGAGCTTGTTTCCGCCAGAGAATAAAAAATAATTAATTAATTAAAGGTAAGTGCAACTTTTTTTTTTAATCTCATAATGCATCTTTATTACATCAGAATTGTGAGATTTACTGGTCACAATTACCAGTTAATAGTACCTATGATATCAAAATCAACTGTGGGTGGTAGATCCTTTTTCCTAATTTGCAAGAATGTGCTTTACATACAGCTCATTGTGTGTGAACACTGAACTTTGAGAGAAAGGGAAGAAGCCATTGCACTGATTCACTCACGCTGTTTGTGAAATTACAGTCTGACAGCAAGATTTAAAGTTATTGATTTGATCTGTTCATCTGGATTAATTAGTTTACACATTCAACCAATCATTCAACCATGCCAATCATTGTTTGCAGGAATTTAGCACATTATAAGCATGGAACTTGTGGGAATGAGTAAATTATGTGTAATACCCACAATCATGTGCTAAAATTGTACATTTATATATTCAGCCATATATCTGTATACACCGATCAGGCATAATATTATGTATTAATATTGTGTTGGTCCCCCTTTTTGTCGACGCATGGACTCCACTAGACCCCTGGAGGCATGCTGTGGTATCTGGCACCAAGATGTTAGCAGCAGATCCTTTAAGTCCTGTAAGTTGTGAGGTGGGGCCTCCATGGATCGGACTTGTTTGTTCAGCACATCCCACAGATGCTCGACTGGATAGATATCTGGGGAATTTGGAGGCCAAATCAACACCTCAAACTCATTGTTGTGCTCCTCAAACCGTTCCTGAACCATTTTTGATGCATGGCAGGGCGCATTATCCTGCTGAAAGAGGCCACAGCCACCAGGGAATACCGTTGAATACCATGAAAGGGTGTACATGGTCTGCAACAATGCTAAGGTCGGTGATACATGTCAAAGTGACATCCACATGGATGGCAGGACCCAAGGTTTCCCAGCAGAACATTGCCCAAAGCATCACACTGCCTCAGCCGGCTTGCCTTCTTCCCATAGTGCATCCTGGTGCCATGTGTTCCCCAGGTAAGCGATCCACGTTATGTAAAAGAAAACGTGATTCATCAGACCAGGCCACCTTCTTCCATTACTCTGTGGTCCAGTTCTGATGCTCACGTGCCCACTGTTGGCGCTTTCGGAGGTGGAGAGGGGTCAGCATGGGCACCCTGACTGGTCTGCGGCTATACAGTCCCATACACAACAAACTGTGATGCACTGTGTATTCTGACAGCTTTCTATCAGAACTAGCATTAACTTCTTGAGTAATTTGAGCTACAGTAGCTCGTCTGTTTGATCGGACCACATGGGCCAGCCTTCACGCTCCACGTGCATCAATGAGCCTCGGCCGCCCATGACCCTGTTACCGGTTCACCACTGTTCCTTCCTTGGAGCACTTTTGATAGATACTGAGCACTGCAGACCGGGAACACCCCACAAGAGCTGCAGTTTTGGAGATGCTCTGACCCAGTCGTCTAGCCATCTCAATTTGGCCCTTGTCAAACTCGCTCAAATCCTTTTTCCTGCTTCTAACACATCAACGTTGATATGTATTCAGATTTGTATCTATATATTCAGATTTATATTTATATATGTTCTGTTTTGGTCCCCTCATAATACAGATCTTTAAAGTTCCCCATGTCTTTGGTTGTAGCAGCTTAAACAAGGGATAAGACCAGAGTTTCAGGTTTGATCCCTTGTTCCTTCCTAGTTCCAATGCATCTTATGTTGCCCCATGGAGACTGTCCCTGCAATTAGCGTGCTATAAAATGCTTTGGATAAGAAGCATTAGCTAAATGGCAAGCAATTAAAGTCCAACCTTTAGCAACAATTTAATGGTTGGATGTTATTGAGTGTGACAAAACATGTTTTGAGAAAACAATGTTTTTGTCTACATGAAAGTGAAGAGCAGCTTTTGGGGTTGAAAACCTTAGCAACCACATAGCAATTGAAACCTCTCACTTCCCCATGTTGGGAGAAATAGGTGGTATTTTTCAAAGGAGCTCAATACAATTCAAGCTTAATGAACAGAATTGGTAGAATACTGTTGATTAAAATAATTTCAACAAGTCCCAAGACCAACAAGTTCATTTTCTTATTTTGTATTTTTTTAATTTTAAACAGCAAGAAGGTTATATTGAAGCATTTACAATGGAAGTGAAGGGAACCAGTTTTTGTAATAGGATGTAATAGCAAAATGTGAGGCTTATTTAATGAAAACAATTATTTGGTTAAAACTTGTACATTTTAAAGCTGTTTAAATCATCGTTCTGATGGTTATTTGAGGTTTTATTGTTATTGTTTGGTTTCATTGTCATGTCAACAAAGTTCAGCAATTGTTTTTTTTTTTTTTTTTTTTTTTTTTTTTTTACACCTAAACACTTGTTACAGTAACACACATATTGTCATAGAATTTATTCATTTTCTCCAATCACTTCCATTCTAGTGCCTCGTTGTAACCCAGAGTTTTGCTTTTTTTTTTTTTTTTTATGAAAATGTGGACAGTGGCAAATTATTATTATTTTTTTTTTTTGTGGTAATCAAACATTACATCAACTTAAATATTCTTTTAATGTGCAAATAGCAGCTATGGTATGATTGGTATTGTAGTTCTACAGTGTAATGTTTTCTTTCATCCAGTGCCAGTAGTGAATGTAGTTTTCTTTTGATCAAAAAACAAACTATTATGGACAATTGTATTGTCTGAAATTCCTCGGTAAATACATGTATGCATAACTCTAGATTAATAGTTATGTTTTATAATGAGTAATGTAGTATTTTAAATATTAATTGCAGAATGTTTTTTGCTTCAGTCAAGTGACGTTCCCATAAACTGCTGAAAGGCATCTCATATTTAGAGGTTCTGGACGTGGCACCTCATGCTCAGCTCATGCGGAGGAAATTTTCTACTGATGGAAACAGACTGCGGGAGAATGAATGTCTACAGCAAACCCTTGCCCCAGAAGACACTCGCGGCTTCTAAATGGCTCAATTTACCTTTGCCGAGGTCTAGAAGAGCACAGCCCCGCGCCACACATGCGGTTAAGGCAAAAATCAATAAGTATTCTCAGTACAAGGGACCTTATTAAATCCGGACCCCTTTTTCTCTCTTTTTCTGTATGTTTAGAAGAAACACTCACCCCCAGGAATCATTAGTCCACAGCAACAGATCTTCCGCGTTAGAGCGGCAACCATCCATTTTGCGCTCATTTCTGCTTTGTGCTTTTGTGATTGTGTGGACAGTGGGCCATTACTACTAGTTTAGTGGTACATTCTGGGTAATTCTATTACCTTCATCCAGATGAGTTTCTCTGCAGGTGTTGTTGGGTTCAGTTTGGACACAGTGGTTCTGGAGAAATGAGTTTGATGAAAATCCCCTTCCTCAACAATGGTTAAACCTGCAGCCATCACAGTGTGGGTTGTTGCAACTTACCGTGGCTTTACGAAATCTTTTACACAAGTACATTAAGGAATCAATGTTCACATTTTGTTTCTTGACACATAATGGGATTGTCTTCAGTGAATTATATGGCCATCTCACTCCACCCCAGGTTGGTACGACTCTCAGATTGAAGGTGGTTGGTTCATCCTTCAACTAAACTGCGGCAGAAATTTCACTCTGCAGTAAGGAATGGTGCATTTTTTTGCTATTATATTTGATTAAATCTAAACGGAGACCTTGGATGTGGTTGTCTTTTATATACCACAATGGCATTTGGCCTCATACACAGGCAGCCGTAACACTGAAATACATCCACACCATTACGAGCTTCATTTTACATTCCCCCAGCAAGCCATAGAGATAAAAAGCCACAGGCTCTGAAATACCTTGCTCTATCCTTAGTGTGAAAATGACCTTTTGCAGTTTTTATATCAGCAGCGTTAACGGCCCACAGTAAAGTCTCAAGGCCTCTGCTGCCTCATAGATGTGCATGTGTTGTAAAAGGAAACGAATAGCGCGATTGACCCAGGGCTCGCGAGGAGCTGTACACCCACACGCGATCCCTGCTCGCCCACCCCCCAAACAGAGTGCAAACTATCAGTCATAATAACCTGGAAGAAAGGAAGGCAAGATTCCTCCATGGATTCTCCAGAAGGTCTGTTTATGAGCGATGCAGAGCATACATTGTGGAGCCCGTATACTTTTGATTGGTTTAATTTTTAGTCTGTGAATTGTGCCTTCGGCCAATATTACTTTTGAAATATTTTAAATACCACATTGTTTTAATCAAAGCAATTCAAACTTGTTGTCTCCTTGTACCTATCCATTATTATCCCCATTCATCTCAGTGGCTGTTCTGGAAACTTTGAAATTAAGGTAGAAGGTAGTCAGTAAAATGATTTATTTGCTCAAACAGTCAAGGTCATGAGTCATAATACAAAAACTGATAAAGTGTATACCTTGAATGCAATGTAAGTTGCTTTGTATTTGGCATTAATATCAAATGCCAAATATTAGATTCCTTATTATGATCAAATTGTAGGCAGCTCTGCATGTATTTGGAAACCCCATAATGCATTAAAATATCACAAAATGCCTCCATCTCATTAGAATCGATCATTTAACCCAATCTATTTCTGCCAATATTTATGTTGTCTGGGTTAATATTGTTTTACTCTAGCAACATGTGCTAATGCCAAACTGTATTGAACACAACTATGAGGATGTGGAACACACGAGGAGAGCTGAATGGTCGATTGTATGTAGAGAGTTGGCAGATATTGAAACAGAACTGCTGTTGTGATATGAAAGAAAGATTGAAATAGGTGTTAAAAAATAAGAAAATCATTCCAGCCTCAACTGACAGCACAATATCTTACAACCAGTAGAGGTTTCTGGCTGACAAGTGAAGACAACAATTTTTTTTAAAGATTCCAGTTCTGAACCCCATGACGGGACTCAGAGAATCATGTATACATATCAGAAGTGCATTATTTTAATTATGCATTTAGATTCTGTATTAGCATACTTTGCCCAAATTTCAGTTACTATTACTTTTGTAATGCTTTCATATTATTGCAATGATATATATAAAATATCATATAATATGACAAAAATGTTATCGCCTGAGACAGTAGACGGTAGCTAGCGCTCTGTGGAGCAGTTTGTCCATTAAGGGCTACTGTAGAAACATGGCGGCGCAAAATGGCACCTTCACTGTAAGGAGACCATGCGTATATGGAGATAGAAATGGCTCAATCTAAGGTAATAAAAACAGTTCATTATGTAAGGTCTTTATACTCCACTGAAAACATAGTTATGTATATTATATTGCATTTCTGTCAAGAGATCCTCATAAATACTACACACTGCACCTTTAAGAGAAAAAAAAAAAAAAAAAAACATCTCCCAAATAATGTTGTAAACTATACAGGAAACACTCTCATTTGGTACATTACTATAATATTAGGTTAAAATCAACAACAGAGGTATTATATTCAACTTATTCAACTACTTATTTTCACATATAATAATTACACTCTTAAAAACTTAAATATTTGTATGCAACACATACACCGATCAGGCATAGGGTACAACGGGGCTGAAGGCACACCTTAAGAAAAATGTGCTTTTCACTACTCCTATAATGTATGATATACAGAAAAATATATATGCTTGTACTGAACATTAATGGAGCAACAGATTTTGTGTAATAAATAAATCATAAAAGTGGTTTCTTTTATTTAAAAATCTTAAAAATGTATGGGGTGTCGAGGGGGGCCTTTTACCCCCCACATGGGGTAAAAGGCTCACCAGCATGGGGCAAAAGGCACACAGTATTGATACAAATACTTTCGCTAAAATAATGTTTTTAATAATGTCTAAGTTAATACTTGTTCAAAACAATCACTTTATCAAAGTTTGAACTATTTTCTGTTTATTTTAATGAATAAAAGAATTACTTTTTGATCAGTAAATAAGCTGTCATTAAAATATGTTAATATAGAAATATATCTGAAAAATATAGATTCTGAAACCATTGAAGGAGATCCATAATAATTTAATATAGATTTACAGTAGTAACAATAAATTATATTTTATTATATGATATGATTATATCACATTTTTAAATCTGATGGTTTCATTATAAATATGGTGATTATCTCTAAAGTGGACACAACTTAATATATGATGCTTACAGTCTAAATCTAATCATGTCATGTCAACAAATGTTAAAGTCAGCCGCTGTTTATTATCATGTTAAATATGGTGCCTTTTGTCCCAACAGCAGGGGGGCCTTTTACCCCACATACCATACTTTTACATATTCTTCCGTTATTGTAAAACTGTTGCTTTAATTACCTTGAACAAAACTGACAAACATTAATAAGACCTTTGTTTCAAAATATATTGAATATATTGAGATTCTTATTTGCTACTTAAATCTACAACATTTTTAGATCAAAGGAGCGCAGAATCAACTTTGCGCTGCTGCCCGTGATCACGTCAAAGATCAGACAAATTTCCACATGCATCTTGAAAAGCGGATGTTTTGGAAAGTGCTGAGGCAAGTTTTTGTGCCATCTAGTGGTTTAGAAGAAAATAAAATCAAAGGAGCCTTTTACCCCATGGAGCCTTTAGCCCCGTTGTACCCTAACATTATGACCACTGTCAGGTGAAGTGAATAACACTGATTATCTCTTCATCACGGCACCTGTATCTATCAAAAGTGCTCCAAGGAAGGAACAGTGGTGAACCGGTAACAGGGTCATGGGCGGCCAAGGCTCATTGATGCACGTGGAGAGTGAAGGCTGGCCCGTGTGGTCCGATCAAACAGACGAGCTACTGTAGCTCAAATTGCTCAAGAAGTTAATGCTGGTTCTGATAGAAAGGTTTCAGAATACACAGTGCATCACAGTTTGTTGTGTATGGGGCTGCATAACCGCAGACCAGTCAGGGTGCCCATGCTGACCACTGTCATGCAGCGCCAACAGTGGGCACGTGAGTATCAGAACTGGACCACGGATCAGTGGAAGAAGGTGGCCTGGTCTGATGAATCATGTTTTCTTTTACATCACGTCGATGGCCAGGTGCATGTGCGTTGCTTACCTGGGGAACACAGAGGAAAAAGCCAGCGGGAAAGCCAGCGGAGGCAGTGTGATGCTTTGGGCAATGTTCTGCTGAGAAACCTTGGGTCCTGCCATCCATGTGGATGTTACTTTGACACATACCACCTACCTAAATATTGTTGCAGACCATGTACAACATTTCATTGAAACGGTATTCCCTGGTGGCTGTGGCCTCTTTCAGCAGGATAATGCGCCCTGCCACAAAGCAAAAATGGTTCAGGAATGGTTTGAGGAGCACAACAACGAGTTTGAGGTGTTGACTTGGCTTCCAAATTCCCCAGATCTCAATCCAATCGAGCATCTGTGGGATGTGCTGAACAAACAAGTCCGATCCATGGAGGCCCCACCTCGCAACTTACAGGACTTAAAGGATCTGCTGCTAACATATTAGTGCCAGATACTACAGCACACCTCCTAGTGGAGTCCATGCCTTGACGGGTCAGGGCTGTTTTGGCAGCAAAAGGGGGAACAACACAATCTTGGGAAGGTGGTCATAATGGTATGCCTGATCGATGTATATATCTTCTGATATTCATGCATGTTTTTTGAGATATAACTTGTATTAAAGTGGAAGAATAGACTCAAGCTCCGCGCTGCTGCTTGAACTGAACCGATGGCTTCAAATATGGCTGATTCAGAGCAAAGACTATATACTGTGTTCCAAATTATTATGCAAGTGACATATCAGTACAATACATATTCAGATTTTAGATGTTCATAGAAAGTGTTTTTTTTTTTTTTTTTTCATATCGTAATCATATTTTTAGATAACTGGTATCAATCTCAGACATGTTTGTTAAATAGTTTGCCAGGTCTACTTAGGTAAATGGAAATTAAAGAGGTTGTTCCACATTATTAAGCAATTCACAGTTCATATGCAATATGGGGAGGAAGAAAGATCTTTCTGAAGATGAAAGCATGAAATATTGCAAAAGGCATGAAAACAACTAATATTGTGTGAAAACTGAATGGAGATTATCGATCTATCATAAGATTTGTGAGTAATATACAGCACAATAGAACTCGGTCAGATCAAGACTTAAGAAAGTTTCTGTCAAAAAAAAAAAAAAAAATTTGTATTAAAAGGACAGCTATAAAAAGGCCACTGTTGATCAGCAATCAGGTATTTGAAGGTGCTGGTATCTCTGTAGTCTCAAAAACCTCTCCATCCATTTCAACTCTAACCAAAGCTCACAAAGAGTAGAATTACATTTTGAGAAGACTCATTTTTAAATAGTTTTATACACTGACTGAATGCCGTACTACAATGCTCTCGATTGATGGATTTCTGGATGGTTGGTGAGTGGCCATCACGTTCCAACAAGACTGCGATGTTAGCAAGGAGCTAGCGGGTGAGGATTTGGGCTGGAATATTGGGAAATGAGATGGAAGGTCCCTTTAGGGTTTCTAAGGGTGTCCAAATGACTTCTGCAAGACGTGGAGTTTATAACTGATCATTTTCTGCTATGGTATAAAAAGAAGGATAGTGCCTTTTGAAATAAAAGGATTTTCATTCAGGTCAACACACTATCCCATGCTGCAAAAAACACCACAGTAATAAAACTACATTGAAAATGTATTTCTACCCCCAACGCAAGTGTTAAAATTAATTAAAATAATCATAATTGCTTAGAAAAGTAATTGCACACCTGGGTTACACCCCAAATTTGAATACGTAGGGTTTTGTGCATTGAAAAATTCTTTAGCAAGCACTACTAGCCTAATTAAAATCAAAATAGGGATCTTGGCATGGATAGGGAGTGTTTAGGACAAGAAACCAAAGGAGAAGAGGTATGTTCTTCAATCCTTTTGCCAGCTGCTAATCACAAATGCCGTCAAGAGTTCTAAATCGTCCAGTAATCTGTCTCAATGTGTGGGGTATTGAGATATTGAGATGGTTGTAATGTCTGCCAAGAGAGCTTTAGTTTCTCCTTTAGCAGTTCTTGAACTCCACTGAATGGAGAAATGAGGATGAAAGCTGAGATGCAGAAAGAGGGCGAAAGAAAGAGAGAATAGGGAGTGTTTTGGGAAGGTGCCAGAAAACTGATTTGATGACAATGTAATGATTTCTTATGTAAATGACCAAATCAGCAGCCTTATTTAATTGGCCCAGCTGTGCTGTAGTCTTTTGTGGTGTGCTAACCGCTCTGAAAATCTGTCCCTTGTGTTTCCTGTCTGCTCTAAAGAGCTAGCTTCTGCTCCTCTGAGAATTGCCATGTCTTGTTCGTCTTTCTTGCAACATTCCCACCTGCTAATTTACATATTCCTTCCCTAATAGGCGTCGAATAAGAACCCCAAATTTTTGGCTTTTACAAGCCAATCCAATAAACTGCTCTCAGAATAGCGCCATTCATGAAGTCTTGGCGCTGTTATTGACTCCCTTTTGCATAAATAAAAAGATTGATTCTTTAATAACAAGCTCAGTGAAGACTTGTTGGTGTTTTGATTCAAATCATTCTAGCATTTGCCGGAGCAACCATCTGATACTGTGAGTGTTACCCCAGTGTCTGCAGGCATTGGAGAACTGTAACACAAATGGACTTCATGTACAAGTCAGTCACTGTATTTACATATTATACCCAAGATGCTTGGGGCTTTTGTGCTGGATTCGCAACATAATTGGCCTTTCGTTCCAATTATTTGTGTCCTTATCTAGCTTCCCAACGTTAAGTGTCTACATCCTTCTTTTGGTGTGCTCTGTATACCAAATAACCTCGGCCAAGCTATCCCCATCCATTTCGTTATTTGACCGGGTTTAGTAGTGTGCAGTGCTCCATTATACCAGGATTGCGTAAGGCTGCAGAGGGACCAATTAGGCAGTAGAGACGGCGGAATGAGTCTCCATTCAGCTGCAGCTATAGCACGGGATCAATGTCGAGAAAAAGGCAAAGCCTCCTCGCAGCAGAAAAGTTGGTGGAGAATGCAGTGATGTTCATTTGAAGTTTTCTGAGAAGGGCCGGACTATTGACGGAATCGTGTGAAGCAGGAGTTCAGGCATTGGATCGAGTAACATTATAAATATTTTATTCTAAAAGGGTGGGCTTATTGAAGCAAAGCATTGATAGATGTCATTGCAAACATCACAAAAATTTTCTGGTAAAGCATCAGAGGCTTAATAATTCATCTTTTTGAATATTTCAGACTTGCTTAATGAGCTATGCAGACGTTATTATGTTTCCCATTTCAAATGCGGCGTCACAGCCTTGCAGATATTATGTTATTTATTCACTGCAGGTCCAAGTGTTGCTTTGTAAATACCAATTACTGCGTTGAACGTATTGCAGAGTGCTTTGCACACCCAGATATATATATATAAAACTGTTTATTTCTCTCAATTTATAATATACCAAGCTCCTACATTTCCATTTCTTGTGTGCTATTAGCCAAGATTTGTGACTGAATCTTTGAAAGGCTGTTTTGTGGTTCTGCTGTTTTTGTGGCTCTGAAAATGACAATAACTATCATAACTACTTGTAAATGTAGCGTTTTAATGATCGCCTTAGGTATTTACGAGCTGTGGCCAAATTAAGGCTTCGGTGTCGGCCGTAATGTTTTGTGGCGACGTGCTAAGATACGCACAGATATGCTCACGTTGCCACTGTTCCGTAATGGCTCCTCTGAGAACCGGCAGAAAGTGCTTTTTCAGCACTCGCTAATGAAACAAATCGAACAGGTCAGTCGTATACCGCAGCCTGTCCATTGTTCCCCTCGACTCTGGTCAGGGCTGATGGCTCTTAATTGTATCTCCAGGTTCCCGGTTTTGGTTATCTTTTGGTCATGGCCTGCTTCTCTTTATTGGGTACTTCATAAACCCCCTCAACCAACTCTCTGGTGTAGGCCTGCACCGCATTGCAAGGGTTTCGAATCAATACCGGACGTCGTTAGCTGAATTTGTTGCCGTGGATGCTCATAAGGCAACAATTACAGCTGAAATGGAGAGGTTTGAGATGGGGGTGGTAGAAGCTAGGAGTCAGGGGTGGTGATGGGGGTGCGCCCTGGGGGAGGTTCATGTCAGACATTCAGGCCCTGGTTTCATCAGAGAGTGTGGGGATCCATACTGTCTGTGAACGGGTTGGGGCCGGATAGAGGTGATTTGTAGCCCAGAGGCGTCAGGTCACAGGTGGGGTGTAAGTACGGTCAGAGGGCTTTATCCCGGGTCACTGGAGCCCAGAGGAATCCACCCACTATCAAATGTGTTGGCTTTTATGAGGGCCAGTGATGACCAGAGGGCAGGTTAACCCCAGTGCTTTGACCCCTTCAGGAATGGACAATTACAAGTACATTACAGTTTCTCTTTGGGCCTTTAAAATGAGTGTAAATTCATTTCTGCAGTGTATTTTGTGATGCAAGCAAGACATAGGGGCATACAATAATCCAGTAGTATTTGTTGCACTCTTTTGGGCAAGCAAATATGATATTTTGATAGCAGCTATTGTTGCACCAATCACCAACCCACCATTCACAAATGTATATTTATCTGCAAATAATTTGGGAGAGGATTTTAGCATGCTAAATAGTAACTTGATACATCAACATCTCTGTGTCTTTTAAATTCATGTACTTTAAAGCACCACCTGTAGAGCACTGGTCTATGCAAAGGTTTGATTCCCAGGGAAAGGGATGAATGCAATATAAGTTGTTTTAAATAAAAAATATCTGCCAAGTGCATGAATGTAAATGTAAATGACCTCTATAGGCATAAAAGCAGTGCTTTTGCAATAAAACCACCACTTTTATCATTACATTTTTGAGACATTTTGGTCAATGTACACATGCACATTTTTGGCTGCTGCATTGATTTTTGGGTCTTCTCTAGCTTTTAGTGTTGCTATGTTAAAGGGTTAGTTCACCCAAAAATGACATCAATTACCCTATCGTTCCAAACCCGTAAGACCTTTGTTCATCTTCAGAACACAAATTAAGATATTTTGGATGAAATCCGGGAGCTTTCTAACCTTAATTTTATAAAGCGACAAGAATACTGTTTGCATGCAAAAACAAACAAAAATAACAACTTTATTCAACAATTTCGTTTTAGTCTGTGTCAGTCTCCTACATAGCCTAGAAATCTAGACGCACCCTAGCGGCAGCAAATCTAATTTGCCGCGAGTGTAGTCTAGCAACTCTCGGTAGACCTGCGAGCTGGAAAAACCAAACTCTGGTCAGGCCAATCACATCGTGTATAGAGTCGGTGGGCGGGCTTAACATAATGACGGCAGAGTTGCAGAGGTTCCACGTGCTACTTGAAAACAAAGAAGCTGGAGAACAGCGGCCTTTCGAATCGGCTTTGGCTGTGACTCTGGAAGACTTGTTGTTAAACTTTTCTTTGAGAAAAGAACAAAGAACGGCACGGAAGTCATTCTTAAGAAAGGAAGATGTGTTTGGAGTTTTGAAAGTTTAATCTATCAGCTAACTCGGCTTCACCTTCTTCGTTGCTCTGGTTGGTTGTAGCTCTATCCTATTGCGTGCAGAGGGAATCTGAAACACAACCGTTTATCCCGCCTCTCGGATTGAGCCCTGCCAATGGTGAGTTGTGATGTGGGTCTGGCTTGTCAGGCTATCTCCTACACAGTTTACATTGTAAATAGTGCAGTGCTTTCGAGTTTTTTTTTTTTGTGGAACTTTCTCAAGTGTTCTTCCTTAAAACTGACAACTTGTTTAGACAACCTTCTGACTAATTTAATTTTGCACACCCCTAGTCCAATTTTGTATGCTTTTGAGTAGGTGTGAAATGGGATATCCTATCTTTTCTATGGTTTGATGGGGATGAGGATGTCAATGACTCCATGTTGTTTCAGAGCTCTGGCCTTGTTGCAACTAATTTTTATTGTTAGTCATTTTGTTTGCATCACTACTTCCAGAAGTGCGCATTTTACTTTTAAAGTTTATTCACCCGTGTGTGTGTGTGTGTGTGTGTGTGTGTGTGTGTGTGTGTGTGTGATTGCTCTCAGTGAAGGACAAATACCAGACATTGTAATGTGCTCAAGTTGGAATATCATTTTCCCCAGGCGTGATTAGAGCCAATCCACAGATGAGTGGAGAGGAGGATGGGAGGATAGGAGATGAGCTGTAATGGGCTTGGATCTGGGCCCTTGTCCAAAACAGTGCATGGTTGAGGGGTAATAGAGAAGAAGTCCTGAGAGAAAGTATGCTTAGCATGGACATACACAAAGCACTCTCACTCTCCCTCCTTCTCATTTTGCTCTCCATATCAAAGAGAAACAGAAGGGAAGAAAGTGATGCATCAGCTACTTCACTGATATCATGGAGGTATTTTATCATTAGGGCTCTGAGTGTCTTATAAAAACCATGCAGACACTGTCTGGAAAATTCACTTGCATCTTCCTCATTTAAATTACTGCATGCATTGCATTTGGTAAATACGATGATTACTGCCTCCTTTACTGCCTTCTGTCCAACATTGCGCATTCTCTTTACCATGGTTTTGACTAAGGTTTAAATCTTATTATTTATACGAGTGATACATGCAGTATACAAGAGATCATTTCATATTTAAGGCAGTGTAACTAATTATGCAAAATTATTACACTGCTATTTGGAATACCTAATTATGGTTGGTCAATCACATCATTCATATAAACAGATTCCATAAAATCTGAAGTTATTTCAAACACTCCATTCCCCATTGTGGAATTGTAATCAAAATGCACACTTCCTGTTGTATGTTCTACAAGTTCTTTTGTACTTTTCTACTCCACTTTAATCAGAAAGATTGAGGCGCTCTATTTATCAACACAAACACAGATGCTTCTTAGATACTCTCAGAAAAATCAAATGACTCAAGTCAATTTTATGCAGATAGTCGTTCTTCTGAGGTAATTGTACTCTCATGTGAAGTGTCGTTCGGGCTGCTTTTTGACTCGAGGCAGGGCTAACGGCTCTCTCCTCCTCATTTACATACCTCATCTTTTATCAAATGCTCCCCATCTAAGCGTTTTTCTGCCTGCTGTTTGAACAGGAGTTAGAGTGAGGGAATTCGAACACTCGATAGTCAAGAGTACGATTAAATATTCTCATCAAGAAGTTTGAGGAGAGAGATGAGGGATGGAATTATCTGAAGGAGAGAAAGAGAGAAGGATGAACAGGCAAACAGGATAAAGACCTTGAGGCAGTGAAGATGTTCAGCTGTGTCTTTTGAATGAAGGAAAGAGGGGAGTTACAGACAAAAGAGAAATGTGGCAGACGGGCGATAGCAGGTGGATAGAAGGAAAAAAAATTATTTATGAGGGAGACTGAAAGCAAGTGATGAATTGATATGGAATGCAAAAGCAAAATGTGACCTGTGGAGATAAATTACGAATAAGTGATGGAAACAGAAGAAAACCAAGCTCTGGTGTTTTTTTAAGCTGTCTGGCTTGATGAACGGGTCACAGGCTGTGTACAGGCCTGTCTACAGACCCTCATCTGCATTCTCATTGGCATTCCCAACAATTAAGCCCCTAATTACCCTGGAATTCTATAGAGGAGCTGTGCTTTCCTTTGACTGCGTAGATTCAGAGATGCTCTGTCAACCATATGTCTTTTTCCTTTTTCTCTTTGTCAGACTCTTTCTTCGTATGCCTGTCCCAGTCTCTTGATTTGGATTAACTAACTAACAGTAGCACCGCTACTAACTCAGCAACATGTTCCAGTAGTAAGACAGTAGTCAAGTTTATTTCACAACACTGCTTTTACAGTAACAAGTTACTTTTCCCAACGAGTTGCATTGTAGCACAACGCAATGCTATACATCACTATTTTTAATGTTGCGTAATTGCACATACTACTTTACAAACATGGAAGACTTTTCTAAACTCTCCTTTATACATTAAGCTGTTATTTAATATTTATTCCATTTATATATGTAAGGAATAATTGATGACAGGCCATAATTCAACACGTTCTCACTCCCAACGTGTTACATATTGACGCTTGGTCAGGACCACTCTGTGTCAATTTTTAACACACAGGGTACCCCTTTAGTATAATTTTTCGATGCTCTGGGTACGCCATTGATTTGAGTTGTTTGCCCAATGTGTCAGATCAAGACACATTTAATTCTGTGCATTTGTAAAAATAGACATGATTTTATAGGCTACTTTTGTATTTTAGAGCAACTAACCCCACTCCTACCCTAAACTTACCCACTTCTCAACAATATAAAACATGTAACAGGCAAATTAAAGTACAATCACAGGTATTTATTGCAACCAAAAATCTGACCAAAAAAGTATAGTATAAAAGTATTAACTCATGTTGCATTCCAAATGTTCTGAAGTCATACGATATCTTCATGTAAAGAACAGAGTTGATCTTAATGTTTTAATCGCTGACATGATGATCCCACCACTCAGTCTTATCTCATTCAAAAGATACAGCAATCGTCACGAGACACACGAGAGCCAATGACATTTTACAATCAAAGCTGACGTAATGACGCAATTGGTCACGAGACATACGAGAGCCAATGCAATTTCACTATCAAAGCTGAAGTAATGTTTCCTCAGGTGGCAATTTTTGAATGTGCACCTGATCTTCGTCGGATGGAAACACTGATCGCTTTTGTGGATTTTCTTCAGACAAATCAATTGTTTGGCCTTGGAACATTTGGAATACTTTTTGAATCAATTGTGCCTGCAGTTGTATCTGCCTGTTATATATTGTGTTTTATATCATATAATACACAAACGGGTAGGTTTAGGGATGGGGTTGGATTACTTGTTCAAATGTGTCTAAACAATAAAATAAATGTAAATATAATTATGCTGGCTGATTCACACTCCAACATGTCATAGTGGCAAAATCATATCAATCACCCAATATATAATTTCATCATGGCGATAACATTCCCATGCCCAACACGTCTGTGTATGATGGCAAAGGTTTCTTATTGAAATAAATGGAGTACCCTGTGCGTCCAAAAAATATGCTAAAGGGGTACCCTGTATGTTAAAAAGTGACGCTGAAGAGTCCTGACCAAGCATCAATATGTGACGAGTTGAGTGTGATACGTGTTCAATTATTAGAAAAATAATGCACACCCGAAGTGGCAATGCGGTCACAACGTGAAGCGGAATATTAGCTAGAATATCTAAAATCAATATGAAATTACTCTGTTTACTTTATTACTACATGTCCCTGATCCTATTGTGAATTATCCATCTGTACAAAATTGCCTTTGTCATTTTTCATCAGGTAATAATTAGCTTTTTCTAAAATGCCCTTTTCAGCTTCATCATCCAGTATATTGAGATATTGGATAATGTAATCCTATATTCAAATAGCTGTTTAACATTGTTTTTAGCCAATTTTCATTTGGTCAGGCTTCATTTCTTGTGATCCAATCAGTTATAAATAGATTAAATCAAGTCTCTTCCTACATTTCTTGTTAAATATTCTGTTTCAATCAGAAATCCAACACATAGTGGATGAACAGCAATTTATGCCACAGTTTCTATCCATCTTCCCCTACTGTCAGTCTGTTGTGTTTTAGTTCTTTGCACCCTCTTTTTACATCTTTCTCGTCATCGTTTGAAGGCTCACAGATAGTTGAGAATGTTTATTTGGGTTAGGAGTCTTCTCTCAGATCTTTGGCCTTCAGTCAGGGGCCCTGCGGATGTTGTAACTGGCGTGTAATTAGTAGAGAGTGGTTTTTAAAGAAGGCTTACATGCTCAAAAGGATTTGAACGATGGCTTTGGCTTTGGCTCTGCTCCGGGCTAAGCAACGGCTCGGTCAGCGGCCTGACCCGATAAGATGGGGGAGGCTCTTCAAGTTTCTGTTTCATCATACAATCATTTTCTCCTCCCTGTGTTCTCTCTTTCTCTCTGCAACTCCTTCTCTTTCACTCCCACTTGCCTTTATCTCACCCGCACTCATTTTTTGCTCATTACTGCTAAATGCCTATCACTCATTGGGACTCTCTGTTTGCAAGACCTGCCAGTAACTCCACTGGCTGGTGTTCTGTTATCTGGGCCGACCCGGGTGGAGAGAGAGCGACAGATGTGGGTGTCTTTAGGCCCGTGGTTCTTCGTGAAAGGTGTCTCGCTAATGAGCATCTGCACTGCGAGGCCTAGAAGAGAGAACTCCTCCATCAAAGCCAGAGAACGACAGCAGGATGCATAAAGAAAGAGCAGAGGATGATGGGATTAGAGCGTCTGGATGCAAAAAATAAATAAATAATAATAATGCACTAAAAGGGTTTGTGGGTTGCATGTTTGTAGTAGGTTTCAGATGGTAAGAAAGGGAGTGTAGCCGCCATCATGACCAAATTTCTTTTGCATCTCTCAATTTAATGTCCCACTGTGGTTGAAATTGCGCACAGTCTGTCTGGATTTAGAGGCACGTGGGGTTTTTCCGAGGGCTGCGAGGCTTTTTATAGCAGACGACGTACCTGTTTGAGGCAGACAGCTGGGACGGCCCTGGCCAGACGATGCTGCTCACCTGTGGGAATTCCCCTGCTACTCAGGTGTGAATTATGGAACAATTACCCAGCAGGCACTGCCCCTCTCCTCTCTGTCATTACAGCCAGCATGGGTAATAAAGCCACCTCGTTCTTCCCCAGCCCAGATCACAGGTGGAAAACAGCTTGCCTCCTTAGTGCCCTGCGTCCGCCCCCCACAACTCGAATTGCTTCCATGGGACGGTTAATGGCGTGAGGCGGATCATAGTTATTTTTGGAAAGGGTGGAGAACGAGAATAGCCAGACATTGAACTCCCACAGTCCTCCGTTTGCCAAGACTGATGTACTCGCTTTGCTGTCATAGATGGAGAAATTCTCCCGCAGGATGGTAGTTTAGCTCTATAAAGACGTTTGCGGCCAGCGACCGCTAATCTTGTGTACAGTTCTGAAGGAGGGACGTCTCGGCTGAGTCTTATCCAGAAGAATTCTGAACTTCCAGAGAAACAGGGCAAACATCTCCCTCATAAATCACAAACAGCTCCTAGACAAGAGCTTGACTCCCCTGTTGACATTTAGGGACTGGGGGAGGTGCAGTACTCCAGGGAGCAGCGAGAGATAGACAGAAAAAGGAGGACTGCTGGTGATGGTAGTGATAGATGAGAAGAAGCGAGGGGAAAATAAGATGGGAGCCACCCTAGTCCGCTCCATCCTCCTCCCAGGATGCGGGTTTGAAGGCCAGAAGTGACTTATCTGGACAATTCGGTCAAGCTGTGCACAGATGGCCTATTTATCTCAATGCTCTGTAAAAAATAAGTGAACAACTCGCTCTTAATGTTCCACTGTGTTGTCGTCTTGCAGGGTGAATAACCTTCCTCTTGCGGAAATTCCCTCCGGAAGATTTTCTGTTGAAACTGAATGTTTGAAAACATTAAAACTGGTTGCAATATGTCTAGAGATGAACCTTTATGTAACTATGCATGAGCAATGCTCTATAACGTTCACATCTCCGCAGCAACTTTCGGCTCAATTATAGATAGATTCCTAAATTATCTTAAATTAGCTTTTAAATGCAGCTTGTTTTAGAATGATCCTTAATGCATTTATACTCCTGCACGTTGCTATGTTTTCAGTTTTGCTGTGAAGTCCTTGGAGTGTTTCCATGCCATGCCGCTAAGGTATGGCTGCTATGTGTGGAAGCGTCTAATTAACTTGGAGTTGGATCCTGGAATTGGGATTTCCCTTCAGAAAACAGTAATTGGGGAAATCCATGAAGCCTTTGTTGTTTTACGTTGTGATTTCATCTCAGGATCCACCATCCTGACCTGGGCCACCAAACACTAGTTGTTGCCTTGTCGCTAAGGAGATCCACATGGCGACCGAGGGATCCCTAGGGCATCCTGGGTTGGTGGGTGTTACCATCTATCTTTAACAGTGGGAAACTGTATTATTCCAATACCTAGCCAGGATGGAGGTTAGGATGCTTCTGTGGGGATGCTTTTTGTTCAAGACTCTGATTTAGTGATATGATCACTGCAGTTAACGTCTCACTTGAGGACAAGATTATCAATAAATATAGATGTAAATTTTAGCTTGTTTCTCACATAAAGCTATAACTTCAGAAGACTTGAAATATGGAGCACAAGTACAAAAAAAAATCCCATGTGGTCAATGTTGAATCCAGATGATAACTGTTAGATATTGAGAGTGCCTACTAAATTTTACATACAGTAGAGTTTGGCTGTTGGCAGATTTTATCAGTAAACCCCCTGCTATAGTCCCTCTTGAGTCAATGCAGTGATTGAAGTGCATGAGTGTTTTAAAACACTACTGGAGAGCTCGATTTGTTATACTGCAAATCTACTCACATACACTTTCTGAATTGTCTCTGGACTGTCTTCTCCATGTGATATTGGAAGACACCCACTGTCCTGTTTATCGGCTCGTTCTGCTCTGTTTTATAGGGAGAAATAAAACCAGATGTTGAGACGTGTGGTCTGTGTGTTCCAGCTCCGCTTGTCACAAATCTCTCTCTTTCCCACTCAATCTCTCTGAAAACACTGTCTTAAATGAGAAAAGCAGCCCCTGCAGAACCCTTGGACTGAGGTTTCCTGTGCTGCATGCTCCTTTGATAGTGCACATTTGAAGAGATGGTATCCAGTTCACAGCTCTCTATAGGTTTTACCCTGTTTTACCTGAGTCATTTATCCTATTGTTAAATAGAGTTGCAAATGATTTTGTGGTGCTGTTTTGGTTGGACCTTTGAATTCAGTTCACTTGATCATAAGTTCGGAAAAGTAACCGAATTTGCTCTCCACAATGTGTATGATTTTGAAAAAACCAAAAAAAACCTTGAGCTCATAAACTGTCCTCTCTCTCATATTAAATGTTGGAAAGTCTAGTGAATCTATTTGCTTGGGCAGTTCTTGCAAATGAACTGAATAACAAATTCCAGACCGACTGTAAGTAGATTTAAACCCTTCTGATCCGATTATTAACCACTGTAAGAAACAATTAGTAGAAAAACAGAGAAGGTAGGCCTGCTGGTCATTTTCTACCAGGACATTATCAGTTATGATTACAAACATTTCCTCTAACCCTAAAACACACCAAGATGCAATCATGTAATTCAAATCGATGCAAATATGTAATTCAAAATATGAAACACCAATCGTGTGTTTTCCATCAATATGGAAAATTCATATTACTTGTATTCAGATTAACACAGTACATTGGCCCCATTTATGGACTTTTCTTAGTGTATAATCTCCTAGTTAATATATTTAAAAAGATTGCCTCATTTATTAGCTTAGTTGGTATGTAGCTTGTAGTGAAGCTAGCTATTTTTAAAAGGGTATCCTGACTGTAATATAACAAATTCAAATTGCGTTCCTTGTGGCTTGAAAAGCTCAATTTTCAAAGCAGAAAAAGCAAAATAACATAGTCTTTGTAAACATCTGTCTCGGATAAATAACTGCGTTTCTGTTTGTGCTGCAGGTGTGACTATATAAGCTCTTCAATCTTCCCCTCACCATTTATTCATTCAGCAGTTCATATAACAGAGAGGAAATTATTCAGTTGCCAAATTCGTTGTCATCTTTGTTTCCACCCCAGTGGGAATCTAATTTTAGTTTTGGCGTGTGCGCGCGCTGTGTTTGTGCATAAGAAACAGGGTTTGCGAGTGTGTTTTCAAGTCTGTTGTGCTGTGGACTATGTTTTTTCATGTATTTTCACACGATTATTTCTTTGTTGTCTTCCTAGGTATCTGCGTATTTATAAGTGTGTGTCTCCATGAGTAAGTGTATGTATTGCAATGCGCAGTTTAATATCCAATTGCTGACAGGTTGGAGCCATTAATAAGGTGCTGATCGGGCCGGGCTGACAGTACTGCTGACAGTGGGAGATCAGAGGGAAGAATCATGCCTAGCCTGGGGACCCTGAGCTTCAGGTAGCCTCTCTCTGCCAGCCCCTTGTGTCATTACCCATGCTGAGGAGGCTGAGGAGGTGGTACCCCCACCTCTGACACCTACATTAATCAAACTCACACCCCCCTTCCTTCTTGTGCCCACCCGCCACCCCCTAATCATCAAAATCCGGGCGCTAGGAGGCAAAGAAGAGGATACGGCGGCAGCGTGAAGGATGTCCACTAAACTGTTCCCTGTTCGGCTTTCACACCTGACTGTGACTGATGGGATTCTCCGTACCCCCCTGACCCGCCACACAATTAAATATCTGAGCCCTCACTCACTGGGACGAATTAAAGTCCCAAATTACCCTCGCCACTGTTTTTTATCTCAGTCGCAGCCTGTCCCTCTGCGTCTTTCAATTCCAGTAGTTTTGATAAATGTTTGTGCTTTGTTAAGGTAAAACGAATTAGGAGAGACGGGGGAATTGTTTTGCAATCCATACCGCAAACCGAAAGGAAGAGGGGTGTATGTAACCCAACGCCTATAGTCTGGAATCATGTTCCTTTGATTAGAGCACATTTGAAGAGATTGTATCTGGTTTACAACTCTCTATAGATTGCATCCTGTTTTAGCTGAGAGTTTTCTATTGTGATTTAGTGTTGCAACAGAGTTTGCGGTGCTGTTTTGGGTGGAACTTTAAATTCAAGTGGAACTTTGAATTTAAAATAATATTTTAATAACCCTAATTGATATTCAAACCCCTCTAATCTCTAATTGCACATGATTATGCTGTTCTCATTGTTCATATATTTAGATGTCACCCCCATTTATTAGCTTCCATGTAGTTAGCTTCTTTTTAAAGGGTATTCTGACTGTAATTTAACTACTTCATAATTTAGTTCCTTGTGGTTTAAAAACCTCCATTTTCAAATGAATAAATAAATAAACCCCTGCATCAGAATACACCTACTTCCATACTATATGATGTTTTATTTAGCAAGGTTCGGGAGGAGCACGTCAGATAGTTGACACAGGTGGAGAGCACTCAGCTAATCAACAATAAGAGGTGTGTGTATATATATATATATATATATATATACGCAGCAGTCTTACCTCCATTTGTTGACAGTTTATCAGCATCCCTCCACCACCCCTTCTCCACTTGTTCTCTTTTTTTTTAGTTCTAACCACTTACATACACAGGGGGTACTCTGGGTTCGGGCCAAATTCTGAGCTCGAAGCCCTCACCCCAGACAGCACGCCAAATATGCATTTAAATTTACTGTAAGTAAATTTTACTGTATTTTAAATTTTATGTAAGTGTGAACTCGTGAAATCATAGGTGGGGGAAAATGTATATGAGCTGACTAGTATGTGAATGCCAGTGATGCAACACAACTGGCACTGTAAGTTGACAGTGACAACATGGCGGAATTAGTGCATCATTCATACTATATAGTAGAACACACTTTTTTTATTGGTCATGAAGCAAGTTTTAAATGTAGTACCCACATCTACCATACAGTGTGCAGTCGGACACAGCGATGGTCTTTGAAAACATCAGTGTCAGAAAAATAACTGCATTTCTGTTCATTTTGGAAGCTAGATGCATAGAGAATCGTGTAACATCCGTAACGCAACACAACAATCTCGCACCTGGTAGTGCTGTATTGATTGGCAGCCACCTCCATGCTAATTATTGCTAATGACAAAATCGGCCGTGCAGCGCTTGATTTGCATGTGCAAACACTAGAGTCGTGTCACAGTTATCTGCTGTGATGAAAGCATGTGCTAATCAGGATGATGGACTCTGAGAGGTTGTAATTTCAGTCTAGGGCTCATGTCTTCATTGTTCTGTATTGTTGTACTGCTAGCTAGTAAAAATAGTGACATACTCAAGTGCTGTGTTTGATCGCATGGATCGGTTTCGTGTAGATGGCAACAAAATGATGAGAGGGCATTTGTGGTTTGTTGTAATCAGGAAAAACGGCTATGATAACTGGTACCAAATTTCAGATATATTAAAATTAAGTTTGAAAGCAAAGCTTTGGATGTTTGCATCTCTTTTTTATTTGTCAAAAGTGGTGGCTATACTAGACTTTATGATCCATGATTTGTGATTCACTTGAATGCAGGAGAGCAAACATACTAGAGACCACTAGTGAAAAGCCACTAGTGACCACCAGTGTTGTGCAAGTTACTCTGGAAATGTAAAGAAATTATACTCCTTTTAAAAGTAATCACAGTACTTTTCTGATTACTTTATTTCAATAGTAGTTAGTTACATTACTAGTTACATTACAAATCAAAAAAACAGAATAGAATAACCTCTTTAACCTGCTGCATTAAATTTAGATCTGCTCATGTCGCATCATACTTTTTACGCATTTTACTGTGTTGCGCACTATAACCAATCACACACGAGTGTTGAGTTTGTGAATGCTAATGGCCAAACAGAGGCATTAAGATTAGTAGCTGAAACACTGTAGTTTTGTTCAGTGCACGCACTCTCGCGAATACTCTCGTCATAAACTGATAAACATAAACAGATTTGGTGATTGTGAGAGTCTTGAAACGATCAAGAATGTCAAGAAGGATATAAATAGGTTTTTCTATTTACACCATATTTTTTGCAGCGTTGAGCAATGTAGCCAGTCACAAACATATCCGATGATTTCTTGAATGCAATGACCAATCAGACGCGTTTAAGTTAGAATCTCCTCACCACTCAAAATGCCAGAGCTTTTGTCCAGTGCTGAGATCTGCACAGTCAAATCCTCTCGTTATAATTTACCTTGAAACACAACAGTGTAGAAAAGTAGGCTAAATTAGATATTCATTGTACAGTCAGCTTAATCGATTAGCAGATCTTTGTGAGACCGCAATGAATTAAGATGATTGACAGCTTAGTAATTATTAAAGGGAGCGCGTTTATACACACTTTCTAGGCGACAATCCATTCAGAATTTGAAGAAAACACGTTTAGAAAACTGCGTTTAGGTAAGACAATGATTAGGCTATTTATTAGTTGAACTGGCTGCCATGCCAAATCACTCATATGCTTGCCTATTCAAATTATAGTGGTTTGTGAACATAACCACTTTAATAATAAGAGCATTTATGCTGGGATGTGTAGGTTGTTGATAGGCACGTAACTATTTCACAACATAGTATTTAAATGTGTTTTTATCATATCTAGCCTTACAATAATGTTCTTGCCTTTGACAGAAATAAACTATACAAAATAATGATTGTATTTCCAGAAACAGAACGCATATTTTTTTTTCTCTCCATGCTGAGTTTGTTTTCGTTGGTAGTACACGCCTTGCAGGTGCTTACCAGTCAAAGTATCAGGTAGATGACATTGTGTGTGCTTTAAAAAAAAAAAAAAAAAAGATTTCTCTTTTTACAATCTAGATGATAAAACACTGCAGTCTGTCAGCAACAGCTGTAACGTATAGTGACCTGGGCTTGGAACTATACTCAAATTACTATTTTGGAAATTATAATGCTTTAAATTACTCCGTTACTAAAAAAGAAATCAAATTACAGTAACGCGTTACTGCCCAACACTGGTGACCGCTAGTGATTTGTGTAAAACCTGATGATCATGCATAATTTGAGAATGTGCTTCAATGTGTGAACCGGCATTTCGGCATTTCCAGCATGGGAGGTGCCTCTTGAGGCAAGATAAGTGAGGTTGGGTGCGCAAGAATAGTTGAATATTCAGATAGTCCTGCTTGAAAAATAAAAATACTATTCGCATTTTGCTACATATGTTGCCTTGCTGGCCGTAAATGCAGTAAAATCATAAGCACACAAACTAAAACTGTGGTGGTGTTGTTGTGGAGCTTGTTAACAAGTTGATTTTGTATTTAATCACAGAATGTCGTCTGGCTCTAGGCCAGTGAAGTTTGGAATTACTTTGATCCAAATGACCTTATAAAATGGAATTACTGATCAATTTTGGTCAAATGGATGAACATGTCCTGTGGAACCATTGTCGGGTGAAACGGAGTAATCATAAATATCACCACCACGAAATTACATGAAATCCAAACACCAGTCGAATGTGGAAACACAGCTGTGCATCACTGCATTCACGACTGCAGGTAAGCGCAGCTGTACCCCCGAGTGAGCCGAGAAGATAACTTATCTGATAGCAAAATGATCTCGAGACATAGGAGAGCTGGCCTCAGTTACACTCACCCCCCAAAACATTACTCCCATTCGGGTCACGGCACCAACACAACCACTCTGGTTCTACTCGCACCTCTCTGAGCAGGAGTCGAAGCACAGATTTCAAACCCACTTTGTCTACAATTTCCATCAGATTCAAAGAGCTGCAGGAAACTAGTTGGGTGGTATATGCAGTGTTTTTTTAGTTTGTTTTTAATCTTTTCATTATACATTCAAAATAGAAGCTCTAGAGTGGGATCTGAAATAGTTTCCATGGCAGCCTAGTGTAACCACCCTAAAAAGTCCCATGTGGAATTTAGCTAAAGAAGATTGTCATTCAAGGTGTGAATGAGAATTTAAGAAAGAAATAAAAACTTACCTTTATGTGGTTTAAACATCAAATGGTTGTATTTTAGTCATGCTTTCTCTGAATACCTAAGGGTAGTCCAGAGAGAGGTCAGACTTGTGAGGAAATCCCAGATGTCCTGAGCTGTTGTAGAGGAAATGAAAGTGAGATAGAGTTAAAAAAGAGATGAGAGAGAGCGTTGTAGACTGGGGTAGCCAGTATTGTTTCCATATGATCCTTTATAAAGATAAATGGTGAGACCATGATGCCTTGTAATTCATTTAAACCTTAAATAATCACTGGCCTCATTGGTTCTTGCGGTGCAACGTTACTTATAGAATGTCTAAAGGGGACCATCAAAATAAAGTGCTACCGACGTTTGGTATTTTCTGAAAACAAACTCTTGATTCTGTCACTCAGTTCCTTTACAAGAAATCTTGCCTGCATAAATTCCTCATCTCTCATGTCTCTGCATGTCAATGTCAAAAGTCAAGTCCATCAGGAGCGAAATGATCTGACCTTTTTAGGTGCATGGTACCTCTGCTTCCTTTGGGTTCCCTCACCAGATGGTCCACAGACAAAAACCGGTGGAGGGTCCTGATAGATGATTTGGGTTGATAAGATTAAGCGGCCATAATTGGCCAAATGAGTTGACAGCGATAGGCGCTTGATTGGTTTAGGTGGAAACAAATGAAGGTCTGGAGCATGTGGCGGAGTGCTGGTGGCCATTGTGGCGTGGGAGATGATTGAGAGAAGGTTGCAAGGAAAGGAAAGGAGGAATAATTTGATGTGGGAGGTGGTTTTGTTCATGTGTGTGAGTGTGTTTGCCTTCAGCAGAGCTTGGATGAAAAGCTTGCCCTTGTAATAGCGAAGGTTTTATTCAACCGTATGAATGCTAATCTCTGGTTATTTCTCGTGATTGACAGCGTGCCGTAATTTCGCTGCTTTTAAGCTCTTTCGAAAGCCTCTGTTGAAGCAATTTGCATTTTTAAAATTCGATGTAACAAGAATACGTAATATGTTTCATTTTGTTTTATGCCTCTTTGATTTGATTGGTTGGCTAAGGGTAGGAATTAATGTCGACATTTTAAACCATATAAACCATATAAACACAAGACATGAGTAGGTCCACATGGAATTTCACCAAATTTTTGCGCACTTCCTTCAGTATTTGTGGTGGAATTGAGAATACTACATATTTATTGTGGTCGCTGATTATTATTGACATTAATCTGGTTGATCGGTTTTCTTTGAAACATTCATATAAGCATCTCTAATTTTCCTTATTGGTGTGCATGAAAGAGAAGAGCATTTACGTAAAATAAATCACACTTCCTGCGGTCACCCCCACTCCACCATCAGCTTCTGAAGTGTCTCTCAGGCTTGGGTAAACATCTCTTCTTTTTTAATTAAAATAAATCCACTTTCAGCCAATATTTAGCACCCTACAGGGACAGGGCTACCTTTCAAGATATGGGTATACAGTGGATAGATTTAGAATGGAGATATATAACAAGACGGAGACTGAGATACGGAGAGAGAAATTGAGTTCTTTCATCTAGCCGTAAAGCAGAGACATGCATTGTTTATGGATGTGTAGAACAGCATTCTCAAAGCGATGCCACATGGGCCTACTATACTTTAGATTGGTTTACCATATAAACACTGCTGAACATGCACAAAACAGAATGTGGCTCAGACATAAATATTGTTTAATACTATTTTCCTATTAACACACATCTATCTACTGTGCTTTTTTATTTATTTCTGCTTTCAAGATACATGTAACCAGTCCTACTCAACCTACTCTGATCAGGATTCAAACCGCTGTCTTCGGCATGGGAGGCGAGCACGCTAACCAGGACGCTACAGACCAGTCTCTTATCATCAGCCGCTAGCTCACCTCTTAAAGCCAGTGGAGTAAGGGTTACCCTCCCAGCTCTTACTAGCTTGCCCATGTTTCACTCACCACCTTAACCTCACTCCCACCTGGGTCACGGCACCAAATGTTACTGGTCCTGCTCGACCCGCTCCGAGTGGAATTCGAACCAGTGTCTCCAGCATGGGAGGTTGGCATGCTAGTCAAAGACAAAGTCAGCTTTATTGTCAATTCTGCCATACGTACAGTACATACATACAGATAATTGAAATTCTATGACTCTCAGACCCTAGGTGCCTGACAACAACAAAACAATAACAATAACAACAAAAGTTTAACAGTAACAACAACAGAAGAAAGATTAAAAAAAGATGGATAAAGTGAATTATAGAGGTAAAGTGGCGATGGCAAATAGTGCAAACAATAGTAACAATAGTGCAATTTCAGATTTAAGTCAGTGCAGGTAAAAATAAAATTATAAGAGTGTGTGCAAAAAAAGAGTCTGTAAGAGGGGAGACCAATTCCTCAGAGAGACAATATATGAGGTAGATGAAGGGAGGAGAACTGGGGGGTGATTCCCAGATCAGGTGCGTGGGGCAGAAGAGGGAGGGTCGGCAGAGTCGGGAGGGAGTTCAATGCCCTGACAGCTTGGGGAATGAAGCTGTCCTTCAGTCTGCTGGTCCTTGCTTGGAGACTGCGAAGCCTCCTCCCTGATGGCAGCAGACTGAAGAGGCTGTGGGGTCTCTCGCAATGATGAGGGCTTTGCGGGAGAGGCGGGAGTTATAAATGTCCTGGAGGGGTGGGAGAGACACCAACGATCTTCTCAGCTGCTCTCACGGTTGAGAAGATCGTTGGTGTCTCTCTCCCACCCCTCCAGGACATTTATAACTCCCGCCTCTCCCGCAAAGCCCTCATCATTGCTCATCATTGCTCATCATCCTAACAAGGCCGCTAAAGACCGCAGTCTCTAACGTCAGTGGCTAGCGCTCCTCTTGAGGCCAGGGTAGTGAGGTTTACTCGCCCAGCTCTTATTAGTTGGTTTCCGTTACATTTGCTTTGTGAAAAATATCTGTAAACAATGTAACAATGTAAATGTCAAACTGTCAATTTAATGCATTCTTGTTGACAAAGTATGTATATAAAAAAATACTTTTTAAATAAAATATAGTGGCTGCTTACTGGCTCAAAAAATTCACATAGTAATAGTCTTGGTAAGAAGCACTAACAACAACTAAATCAAACATATAAGCTATGTGTTTCTTGATCATTACTCTAACAGGAACTTTGTGTCTTTTCATTCCCTATACATACAAATGACCTCACATCATAGGAGCGATTCAAAAGTGTACCTTTCTAAAGCAGCTACCTGCATTGCTAGCGGTCGGGCTGACAAAGGAATAATGAATTCACATTCATCGTGAGGCTCATACGCATGGATTAAACTATCAAGAAGATCGCTGGATCTGGCTCATTGACAGCACTCACCTCAAACGAAAGGTTGCAGCAGCAAAAACCTTGCAAGCTTCAACATGCCGCCCCGCAAACAAACAGAAGAGGTGGAAAATGCTTCTGTGAGTCAAAGCTATCATTATGTACCTACTGAGAGCTCGCTTTTAAAAGAAGCTCTGTGATGACACTGCAAAGGTGTATGTGTATGTGAAATGCAGCAGGAGTTCGGAGTGTGAGCGAGAGCAGTTGAAAGAAGGGGATGAGAGAAGAACAGATATTTGTTTTTGAGTGTCTGTTTTTGAATGATTTCCACAGAAGGGCTTTTATTTTGCTTTGATGTCAGAAATCAGTTTGAAAGCGGGGGATTCCAGCATCCCGCTTGCACAGGGAATCCGGCCCCTGTGCTGCCTGCACAAGTCCAATCGCTCTTCTGAGGAGTCAGGCCTTGTTTGATGATTTTACAGGTCTGCCTCAGTGCCTCAGGTTTGACTGCTATTGATTCAAGGTTTCACGCTGAATTCAAAGCGTCTTTTATTCCAGATATGGTTGAATTCAATTAAACGACACACTTTTTAACTAGGTCTATAAATCTGAGATAATGTGCACAGTGCAGTTTTGCCCGCCAAATAAAGCAGGATAATTTTTGTGCCCTGTGTGAAGTTTCTCTCATCTGTATAAAAAAAGTAGTAAATAAATAAATAAATAACAGGTAATGATGATTTAATGTCACAATTGTGATTTTATTTCTTGTAATTGCTGCTTTAAATTAATATATGTAAAAAAATATATATAATAATTAAAAAAAATTACCTGTTATTTTTTTTTTTACCATGTTGAAATGGACTTCCATAGTTTTCTAATCACACTGGTAGTGAATAAGTAAGGGATAATGTAGAGGTATAATGTAGAGGGGTAAATGGATAATTCAGAGTGATGCAAGACAGCTCCGCTTCGCGTCGGGGTCCTGATCACTCTGTCGGGGTTTATTCTGTGATAACAACCGGCTGGGTGTACATTATCCCGCTTATTACACAGCTACTTGTCTCAAGTAAATTAGACACGAAATATTGTCTTGAGTTTAAATATTTGATTAGCTCTTACACAAAGCTTCCGTGAAGAAAAACAGTTCCAAACTGTTTTAAGCCTTTATCTATTGTTGAAAAGATTTGTTTTTCACCATATATGTTGGAATGAATGCTGAAAGGGATAGTTCACCCAAAAATGAAAATTAGCCCATGATTTACTCACCCTCAAGTCATCCTAGGTGTATATGACATTCTTCTTTCAGATGAATAAAATCTGAGGTTGAATCTGAGTCCTGGCTAATCCAAGCTTTATAATGGCAGTAGTTGTAGCTCTGTTTTTGAAGTCCATAAAAATGCATCTGTCTGTCAAATAATGTGCTCCACATGGCTCTGGAGGGTTAATAAAGGCATTATGAAGCGAATCGATGAGTTTGTGTAAGAAAAATATTGATATTTAAAACTTTATAAAGTAAAGTTCTGGCCGATCGCCTTCTGTGGAAAAAGTGTTGAAAGTGCCTTCTCGCAATTCAAGACGCTTACGCTAACGTTACATCTGATGACCGTAACTGGTAGAGTAAGCCTTTTGAACAGCAGAGGCACTTTCAACACTTTTCCCATAAATTGAATACGGAAGGCGATCGGCCGAAACATTACTAATCCGTAAAGTTTTATCCAAGTCCGTAACTAATATCCAAGTTTTAAATATGGAAATTTTTCTTACACAAACTCATCGATTCGCATCAGAAGGCCTTTATTAACCCCCCACAGCACGTTATTTGATGGACAAATGCATTTTTATGGACTTCAAAAACTTTAATAGAACTCCGTCTGAAAGAAGAACGTCATATACACCTAGGATGACTTGAGGGTGAGTAAATCATGGGCTAATTTTCATTTTTGGGTGAACTCCTTGAAGTCTTCTATTGTAACCCATGGTGGTGGCACCAGATGGTCAATGACAGCGGAGTGACACGTTAAGCATATAAGTAGTACCGGTCAAGATAACTCGCAGTACCCGGATGTGCGGTGTGTTATTCACTTTGGCAGTTGTTTAAACATTGCTGGAATGTGCGATTGACCAATCAGAATCAAGTATTCCACAGAGCCGTGTTATATATATATATATATATAAGCATATTATTTACTAGAATAACTAAATCTTTAACTATGAAAGAACTTCTTGAATTTTCATAAGGGAGGAACGCTCTTGAATGCTGCAGTATAGAAGGTTAGTGATAAGCATATGGCCATGATAAAGTCAAACATGTTAAATGTAAACATTTAAGAAATTGTCCTTGGAAAAACCCATACTGATATAGACCATTGCTGTTTATGACCTTGGAATGTATTGATTGCCTCGTTTGGATTGTTTTAATGAAATCTTGTTATGGTTAACATGCTTACAAATTGGTTCTTACTTTCCTCTGGCATATTAGATTTGAAACTATGAAAGCTCAGAGGCCTTTGTTTGATTCGGCCTTGTGTTTTACTGCAGCCATTAGGGGGCGCTAAAGATTCGTCTCCACAAAGTAGGTGGATTTCAAGCAGCCAGGCGGCATTCAGTGCGTCCACGCTCTGATGGAGATACAGACACAAGCCGTGACCCTGTGCCGCTGAGCTGCGGTGCATTTCATAGCATTTACTCACCCTGCCCGACACTCGCTCTCAAATGAAATAAATAAATACACAACAATAATGCCTAACCAAAATTGCCTAAATAACATCATGAAGGTTATATATATATATATATATATATATATATATATATATATATATATATATATATATATATATATATATATATATATATATATATATATATATATATATAACAATGCAAAGCAACGCCATACACATTTCCCTTTAAAATTAATTTTAACGTTAGTATATAAGTTAATTCCCTCTTAGAAATGAGATTTGTGTGTTTGACCTCCCCGGTATTATCCACCTAATGCAGGACAGCTTATCAAATTTTAATGAAACCAATTATACAGTCTTAGAGCCGACACTGGAAGATGATATCTATCTATCTATCTATCTATCTATCTATCTATCTATCTATCTATCTATCTATCTATCTATCTATCTATCTATCTATCTATCTATCTATCTATCTATCTATCTGTCTGTCTGTCTGTCTGTCTGTCTGTCTGTCTGTCTGTCTGTCTGTCTGTCTATCTATCTATCTATCTATCTATCTAGGAAAAAAGTAACATAAAATTATATTCAAATTAATAAATTATTAAAAATAATTTCCAGATTTTGTGATCACATATATTTATTTAAAACATTACAATTATTAAAATTATATATTTAAGCTTTGGTGGTCCCACTATCATCCTGGATAAGTATCACTCGGTGGGTGACCTGATGCATTGGTGTGGTGCCGATCGTGTGGCGCTTTGGGTCAACTTTGTGGATAACACCACGGAAAGCTGTGAGCCAAGATCGGAGCGAAGCTTTGAGCGCTCCCCAGCCACCTCTGCCCACAGCATCCTCCTCCTCCTCTACTACTACCACCACCACTCCTCCCGCTCTCCTCCCCCTCGCTGTTTCCTCCTCCAGCATGAGCGTCAGTCTTGGCTCGGCCCGCGAGCTGTGCGCACAGGGGTGTCAGTTATGGAGCTGTAGTAGCGCAGCGGAGCTCTCGCCCTTCCCAAGACTGATCACATTCACTCTGCTGTAGACTCGCAGAGCGATTGCACGGGGCCAGCGCCACCCCGACCGATTTACGCTGGATTTAACGGCGCGCCACGGAACTTTGGAGCGGCTTTTTGGACGCGGAATATAGAGTGTAATGAAACGAGAGGACATCCTCACACTTTAAACAGCGGAGAGGATCCGTGGAAGCGATCTGCAAGGTGCTTCAGAAGCCCCTGAAGGAGCCGGAGCGCGCAACATTTCCACTCGCGCGTGTGGACAGATCGCGTGCTCGCCGCTGACTCTGGCTCGGTTCTGCTGGTTCGAAAGCACTAAGGCTGGTATAAGGCATGGTATAACGCACGGGCTGACAGACACTCACTGGTGCGCGTGGATCTCATTCCTCATCCAGATAAACACCATGAGCCCAGCGAATACTCGACTGACATTTCAGCTGGATCTGAGCGGCCACTGAGAGTCCATTCGTACTTCAAATACTAAAAGAGGAGAAACTTGTGCAGTGTTTGAGAACTGAGGTGTGGAGTGGATGTGGACTATGACAGAATGAGTCCTCTAACACATCTTTTACTCTGTGGATTAGTATACTTTAACCAAGTGGATGGTGAGTTACTTTTTATGATCCACTCTAATAGAAAAGCTTTAACTTCAAAGATGAGATTTTTTTTTTTTTTTTTGAGTTTCATCAATTCTTCTGTATTCTGCTAAAAACATAATTTAACTTTATACACCTGACCCATAATTATTTGGGAGTTCTTTTCTTTTTTGCGGATACAGCAATTGTTTTTATATAAAATATGTTTATTATACGTGATGAGTGTGGGCTATTATATTGGCTGTTTTACTGGCATCATGGCAAGGCAAAATTAGCTTCATTCTGAATAAGAATATAATGTTGCTGTACTTGGTGTACTTGTAGCCTACTGTTATTTGTAATTGTTTGGTGTGATTTGTCATAAAATATGTTAGGTCTAGGTCATAATTATACCTCAAGTGTTGAAGCAGTGTGGTTAGGTGCCAACTAGTGCTTTCCACAGCAGGTGCCACAGTCGCAGCAGTCTCAGAATGTGGGGTGACACCTGCTGTGAAAAGCACCAGTGGATGCGCAAGGCGTGGTGCAAAGATTCCACATATGGACCCCAAAATGAGAAACATAGGGTTGGAGAATGACAAACTGATCATTTTTTATTTGTTTTTGCAAAGAAAAAAAAGACAGATTCATGATGAGATGTTTCATCAAATCAGCCCAAGTGTATGAAACAATTACACTATACACAATAGTCTGCACATTATGCTGAAGAGAATGGATATTAACTTCTGAATGTGTTCAGACTTATTAAATCCTCTTGCTTAGTCCATTCTGCCTTTTAAAACATTACATAAGGATTATTATTCCAGTAAAACTCACAGAGGCTTATATGCTTTATGTAATATTTGAAACAGCATATTTACCATCTGTTCATGTCTTTTCTCTGCATTCCCTAAGCTGCTCATTTCTGTTGTATGGACCGTAACAGAGTTTAGCCAATAACTTTTCTCTTTTCGGTAGTGTCTGATATTTAATAGTCGTGTAAAGCAAGCACTGGACAATGAACACCTAATCAGGTGTTGGCTTTTTAATTAATCACTAATGAAGATATTGTTAGTGGGGTGAAATTAATGACTTTTGACGTAGTCATATTTGGTCTGTCCAACCAATATAAGGGAATGAATTAATATACTTAGGCTAATTATAGTTTACAGTGTGTTAAGACAAGGCTAACTGTACTAGAAGTTGCCGTGGGTTGTATTTAGAGTCTTTTCATGACATGAGCAGTTCATATTAGTCTTCGAGACAGTCACATGCACATTACATTAGCTGTGTCAAGAGCGCCTTTGTCCGAAAGCCCCATTTCACACTTAACCGTGTTTGCTTGAGTTTTTGTTTGAGCTCTTTAAGAAGAATTAGGCCTGTAGATGTAACAGTGACTGATGAGGGGCTGAGTCAGGCTTCAGCTTCTGCCTTTGTTCTTCCAACTTCTGCACTTCTCCATCTTGCTGTTTGTCTCTTTTTTTGTCCCTGTATCTACCATGGAGCCTGATAGTCTAGCCCAATTCAGCTCAGAAACTCCCTGTCCTTCCCGATTTCTGTTGCACCCCAGCTGCCGGTTGCTAGGCACTGGTTCAAGGCATGGCCTTTAGTTTTTGGAGGGTAAGAGGGGTGTAGGTCTTTCTGGAAGAGCCTATGAATCACCCCGATGAACCGTTTGCCCCACAACCCTCCTCTCTCCCTGTCCGACTGGCCTGTGAGAGGTAATCCGCCCGTTCTGGTAGAAGGAGGAGCCCGTTTTGAGGAGCAGTCCTCTCCAAGTAGACAAAAAGGCTGTGGAGACGCATTCAGAAAAGGCTGTGTTTGTAACAAAGCTGTCCTGGGCTTGAATGACCGTAGTCATTTGGTTCTCTTCAGGGCCGGGGTGATTAATGCTGCTCAGGGAGGGAGGGATGAGAATGGAGACTTGGGTGAGGAGGAGTTTTGGGGCTCAGAGTTAGCGAGAACGGGACAAACCTAAGGTGGTGAATTTGATTAATCTAATTGACTTTACCGCAAGACTAAGTTGTATCCTAGTTAGGTGATCATTAGTGATGTTTGCTTGTGCGATTGGACTGTTTTCTTCGCAAACCCTAAAACAGGTGAAAAATCACTTTGAAGGAGGGACATGAGCCATATCTAGAATTTGGGGTGTGCTCTTGTCACTTGTTTCTTCATAAAATGTAAAATTCTAGTTGATTTTATAAGATGCAGTATAGTAAAAGGTTTACTCTATGCTTCAGTATTTTGTCCTTGAAGCTGTAAAGCCAATGCTCTTGTCCTCATGTTCCCACGTCCCAGTTTCCTGCTATTATCCTGGGTCTGATCTCTTGGTTAACTTCGCTGCTTTTAACAGTGTGTTGATAACTGAGAGTAGAGAACAAGATGATGCCCCACTCCCAAGCTCCCCTGGTGGAGGTGAAGAGACGTGCACCTGCCTGCCAGCGGTCCCTTGTGGCTCTGACGACACCGCTCTATCTGTCTGCACACTGAAGCTTCAGTTCTGCAGCGTCAGGAGAAACTAAAACCCAGACTAGAGTGTATCTGTGTCTGCAAGTCGTGACAGAAAGATATAACTGTAGGTAATACAGTACGTTTGCAACAAAACGTCAATGTGTCATTTTCATAATGTGATGGAAATTAGAGGAACATTAATTGCTCAGGGGTTGCTATTAATCGCTTAAGAAGAGATTGGGCCTGATTTACTAAACATGGCAAATTAATGTGAGAGCGCAATTCCAAAAAAACACAGATGGAAGTGGAAAGTGAATCTACTGTGATCTACTGACGACGCACAAATTAAAGAACACAGATGCAGCCGGATTATTTCCCTAATGACCAACGCAATCTACAAGTTAAGAATTTTTTTTGGAGGTTTTCACCTGTTTTAGGGTTTTTCAGTATTCTTTTTTTAAATACTGGCGCAAACACCAGTAAATTGACAAGCCATATCAGTAAATCACCTTGCACGATTCATTCATGCCTTTTCAGCGCTAATTTATCAGCAGGTCTTTAGTAAATCTTAACAGTAGTTAGTTTTTTTAACGCTGGCTTTGCGCTGGTGCTAGCTATTAGTAAATCTGCCCATTATGTTCTATTGAAGTATCGAATTTGTCTCCATTGTTTCTCCTAAAGAATTTTTTCAGATTTCAGTTTCAGATTTGATCTGAAAGTCTAGGAGAGATGCATGTTAGATTACTTGGTTCGTTTGCTCTATAGAAAAAATCTGTGTAGCATAAAATCTCTGTGATATTTTTCTATTGGAAGCTTTGATTCCTTAAATTTGTAGTGTGTTTGAAAATACCAATTGCATGAACAGGCTTGACATAATTGAATGTGAGCTGTAATTAAAATCGCAGTTGCGAGGTGGGTCTGATCTGGGGTCTTTATGAATGAAGTGTCATAAAAGCTGAGTTTAAATGGAATTGTTCTGCACTAGTTGGCTAGGCTGTAATGCATCGCTGTCGTAATTGTGCCTCATTTTCGAAGAGAGGCCTGCGGTAATGATGCGTACGCAGTTCGAAACCACAAAGCAGCCACACTGGAGTCAGGGAGTGTTTGTGCATGTAAGGATGTGTGACTATTTCTCAGTTTAGTGCTCAGATTAAAACAAGGACGGGCTCTCGGAGAAAGAATGTGACGGATAGCTGGAGCGAGAGAGGAGATGATGGGTGAGCAGAGAGAGAGCGGAGGGTGTAGGGAATCTATAATGAGGGTTAAAGTCGGGGGTCAGCGTGTGGGCACTTTGCTGACATTGTTGTAGTATCAGGCAGTAAGAGCATTGAGTATCTCAGCATGGGAAGCCGGATAGTCTTACACCACTGCTGCTATACTTAGACTATCACTTAAACACTCTAAACCTGCCTCTTCCTCTGAGAATCAGCCAAATCCGTCTCATAATTGATAATTACTTCCTATGCAAGCGGAAAACGTCTACGTCACGCCAAACTGAGACAGTTTCATCCTCAGGAAGTGCGAAGAAAAAAGGAGGAAACGTATTTCTCTCGTTCACAGTTTTTGTTGACAGTCATTTTGTTGATTCACGCCACCAATGGCGTAAGCTCGGATGAATGACATTTAAATGCGGCTGTTGAATCAGGGCTGCGATGCAGTGCACTAGCCGTATTTTTGCAGTTTCTATAAATGAAAATGTCACAAACAGCACAAAGTGAGGAGATTATATGCATTAGAGTCAGAAAAAAGCTTCGGGGGGATGAGACCAAAGCGTTTTCATCTGCTTGGCTCGCTCTCAGTCAAGCATGCCTATGACATTTTGTAGAAAGAGGATGCGGTGGTGTGAGACTCGGAGCGAGGACCATGTTCTTTTGTTGGATGTTATTTGTTCTTGGGATTAGAAAATGACTTGATGTGACAGTTTTAAATAATTCCGTTGCCTGATTTTGTCTTTTAGGTTTGATTAAGCTCAAACCTGCTAACCATGTAGATGTGCCTCTAATAAGAATTTACACTCGCTTTCTTTTTTGTTTCCCCACAGTTTAAATCTTAGTTTGATCAAGGATCTTATTTGAAAAGGTAGCTTCAGTTTGTAACTTTTAGAACTTTCTGAAGACTCTGGTTGTATGTTTGTCCAAGTAGCAGGGTTTCCCGGACTTGCTGACAGGATCAGTTATAGCCTACATAATGTAAACTCTTTGCTGTGCACGTGCACTGACTGATAACACCCTGTTGAGTTGCAAGTCACATATGGATTGCTTCCTAAAAAGTAGATCAACCCTGTCAAGTGAGCTTTTTTTATTTAAAGACCCAATGAAATCAGTTTCCAGACTTTTACCACATGTGCTAGCTTTGATGTGTGCTGCTGCACTCCTAGAATTTGAAGATATGCGCATTCTTTCTCTTCTAGTAAAGTGGGAGAAAATATTGACTCATCTCGTTTGTGTATCCCAATTGATATCTAATTAAATGCTGAAAAAGATTTTGTATCCTAACCTGACCAGCTAAAAAAATGCCAAATTGTCAAAAAACTAATGACTTGTTGAGCCAATTATTTGAGATTTAATGTGAATAAACAAACGGGAATGAGCCAAGTGTCCGATTTTCCCTTAGCGAAGCACTGGTCACACACAGCAAATTACTCAGAGCAGCAACAATCACGTGATCTCTGTCTCGGAGGATGAAGTTCGGAGAGCACTCAAGCGCGTGGACGTCAGGAAAGCTGCTGGGCCGGATGGTATTTCAGGTCGTGTTCTGCGGTCCTGTGCTGATCAGCTCACCGGGTTGTTTACATCTATCTTTAATGAGTCCCTTGCTACATCTGTGGTCCCCACCTCCTTCAAAAAATCCACCATCATCCCTGTCCCTAAGAACAGTAAACCCTCTTGCCTAAATGACTATCGTCCAGTGGCTCTCACGTCTATAGTCATGAAGGTCTTTGAGAGACTCATTAAAAACACCATTTGCGCCTTCATTCCTGACACTTTGGACCCTCTTCAGTTTGCCTATCGTCCCAATAGATCGACTGAAGATGCCATCTCTCATGTCCTCCACTCCTCCCTCACTCACATCGACAGCAAAAGTGGGAACTACGTAAGACTGCTATTTATTGACTATAGCTCAGCCTTTAACACCATAGTTCCCACCAAGCTAACCTCCAAACTCCTGGATCTCGGCCTGAATCCTTCTCTCTGCCACTGGATTGAGGACTTCCTCACTGGCAGGCCTCAGGTGGTGAGAATAGGCCAGTCCACCTCCACCTCCATCACCCTGAGTGTGGGAGCTCCACAGGGCTGTGTCCTGAGCCCCCTGCTCTACTCTCTCTACACGCATGACTGTTTGTCCACACACAGCTCCACCTCTATCATCAAATTTGCTGATGATACTGTTGTCCTGGGCCTCATTTCCAACAACAATGAGACGGCATACTTGGACGAGGTGGAGCATCTAACATCATGGTGCCAGGACAACTGTCTCTCTCTGAATGTTGGCAAGACCAAAGAAATGATTGTGGACTTCAGGAAGAGACAGCAACGGACATACTCCCCCCTCATGATCAGCGGGTCACCAGTAGAGAGAGTGAGCAGCTTCAAGTACCTGGGAGTAAACATCTCCGAGGACCTGACCTGGACTGCTCACATTCAGACACAGGTGAAAAAGCCAGGCAAAGACTGTACCACCTGCGCCAGCTGAGGAAATTCAGGGTTTCACCAGCTATCCTGAAAACTTTCTATTTAGGGGCGATAGAAAGTGTTTTAACTCAGTGCATCACAGCGTGGTATGGGAACAGCACCAGTCATGACCGCAAAGCCCTGCAAAGAGTAGTGCGCTTATCCGAGCGTATCTCAGGGTCAGCTCTCCGTCTCTGCAGGACGTCTACACCAAACGCTGCAAAGGTAGAGCTACCAAGATCATCAAGGACTCTAATCACCCTGCAAACCCTCATTTCACGCTGCTGCCATCTGGTAAGCGCTTCCGAAGCCTGATGGCCAAAACTGAGAGACTCAGGAGGAGCTTCTTCCCCCAGGCCATCAGACTCCTGAACTTAACATCACGTGACTTCACTTCAGGATAAACATCGATACACTGACATTGCACTGCACTTTCTGTTCTCGTTGTTACTGTGTAACAACCTGTCATAAACCTGTTTGCACATTATACTCTTTATACATTTGTTAACCACATATTTATAAGTCTACAGTTTACTCACTGCAAAGTCTACTTCAATTATTTTATTCCACTTTATCCTTATTTGTTACCTTTTTTTTCTCTCTTGACTTGATTATTTATAATTCTACAGATATAGACATATATATATATATAGAGAGTTTTTTTTTTTTGATATCCTATTTCTATTATAATTTCTTCCTTGTGTTTTTAACTGTGAATTTGCACTGTCCATGGAGCGGACCTGTTTACATTTCACTGCCGGTTGTATATTCTGTATATAACTGTGTATGTGACAAATAAAACTCTTGAATCTTGAATCTTGAAACACTTTCCCTAGGTCCCTACACCCAGACTGCAAGTCAGAAAGGAAACTACAGTGCGATAAGTGTTAGGGACAATTTCTCTGGCTAGAGATTGTTGTTTGGAGATGGCGGCCTGGCCTTTATCTTTCTCTCCATTTGACAGTCGACAGACTCGGCGGAACACAGTTTGTACAATCCACTAACTTCTTTAGTCCACAAAGTCATGTTTGAGAAAGTGTCATTTGCTCTTTCATCCATTGGCTTCACCTTGCCCTCGTTTAGTTGTCTCTCGGCAGCTCTTAGATAAGAAAGGATCTGTGTCAAGGCTGAATGACTCAACACAACACAAACAGATAAGAAGAACACACACACAGAGAGAGAGAGAGAGCGAGAGAGAGAGAGAGAGGGGTAAAGAATTTAAATGAAATTCAGCTAACACTATTTTTTTCAGAATAATCAAGTCCCAGAGCTGCAGTTTTTCCCTTTGGTCCAGGACTCGCTCCAGCCTGTGCCTGATACGAACGAGAGACTGCGGAGAAGACAGTGAGATTAAAAGCTGCTCTGCCGGTCATGAAAATGGATGAGGCTCAGCCGCAGCGGAGCAGCCTAAGACAGAGAGACTGCCCGGCACTCCAAAGCGCATCCGTCATGCGCGTCAGGGCAGTAATGCAGAGGAGAGCAGTGCAGGGCAGTGTATAAAATCTTCCACGCTGCCACCTTCACTCTCATGCATCACGGCACGCGCTGACTGCTGTGCTTCAGACTGCCTGCTGCGTGCAGAAGACCAGGCCTTTTGATCATCACAGAGAAACTTCGTAAAAGTTGAAAGTTTATGTTGTGAGTTTTAAGCATTTTCAGAATAAATTGGAACAGGATTATAGGTTTAAATTTAGGATAAATTCAGTGAGGTTTAGAGTCTGAATTGTCAATTTAGGTTCAGTCAGATTTACATTCACAATTGAAAGCTGAGACTTACTGAAGTTTAGAAACTGGTTTGGTTGAATAGTTGTGGGTTTTGATTCAGGATTTGGTTTCAAGATTCCAGGTCAGATTTGTTGAGGCAATTGGGTTTTGATTCTGTGTTGTTTACATTTTAATCCGATTCAATTACTTGTCGATGCACTCCATTTTGCATTCAGGATTGTAGGTCTGCATATGATGTTTTATTAACAGGATGATCACCGGTGTGATAAGTCTTGGCTCGTCCCTGGAGCGTACGATCACACCGGTGTGATTAGAATGGTCAGTGTATCACGTGATCAACTGCTAAATTCAAATGTGCTTTCGCACGTTAGCTGGCGCTGAGCCAGAGACAGACGCGCACAATTCTTGCCATATACAGCAACTATTCAGTGTTTTCAACTGCGTAATGTTTCTTTTAGGAATATTTTACATTTATGTGTGAATATTGTTAACAAAGTTCAGGAGGAGCATGTGTTGAGCATGAGAGGAGGCTTAATCAATTTACCTCTGTTCCACAACAGTTTTCCAGCATTCCTCCCATCCCATCTTACTCTGGTTTCAGGACAAATTCCGAGTTCGGAGCCCTCCCCTGGGACAGTACACCAAATACACATATTCTGTATTATATCTGATTATACCCAAGCGTGAACTTTTGAATCATGATTTCATCTCATAGCTTAGTGAAATTTGGATTTTAATCATTTCAGTGTTATTTGCAGAAAAGTTCCCCATGTCATATTTCATATTAGTGACTCTTCAGCACAGCTGCATAAATATGTTTTCTGTCAGCAAACAACTCTTAAAATCCATGTTTGGATTTCTGAGCCAAAGTCCACATAAGGTTCAGACATGAGTTTTGTTGGTTACCTGAGTCTGTTGATGACCTTTCATATACATAGCTGAGGTGAATTTGATAAGGGAGCGCATCCGTCATGAATCCGGCCTTGCTGACAACACTTTGAGTCATCAGTCAAATCTACATGGAAACACGAGAATGACCTAAATGCTTCTATATATACAATATTAAAATTTTTAGCATGCAAATCCCTATTTAAACTGTAGAACAATTGCACACTTGTTTACTCATGGTTTCAGTCTAAAACGTAATGGCTTTATCATACAAATACAGTTCTTATGTTGAGCTGACCCCAACAGACCTTTGTCTAATTTAAATTTATAAACTCATCTCTGTATTCTCTGCAGAAATGTTCAGATTAAGCCTTCTATGAAATGAGACTTCTAAATCTCACCGGACCTGCTTTGGCTTACTAAAACAGCTGATTCCAGGGCTCACGCTTTTCATTAACTTGCATTCCAGGCACACTGTATCTTTCACTATACCTGCAGTCTATACCTCAGGTCAGCTGGGGACCTGCGGGCACTCACTCGGGCAAAGACTGCAGCCAAGTCAGCGACATGCCCATGTGTTTAGCAGCGGCCGCCCACATCTTCTGCAATAAAACTGGCTTCTCTCAACTCTAGTGACTGATGTGACCACTTAAAGGAGTTTCTTTCTTTCTTTCTTTCTTTCTTTCTTTCTTTCTTTCTTTCTTTCTTTCTTTCTTTCTTTCTTTCTTTCTTTCTTTCTTTCTTTCTTTCTTTCTTTCTTTCTTTCTCTTCAAAGGCATATAGGATTTATTTATTTTTCACTCTGTTGATTTTGGTCCATGAACTGTGAGGTTGGAAGGTAAAGACATTACTGTAGGAGACAATCGTACCGCTTTTTATGTCACTCCACAAAGCCCTTGCTGCTTTTCAGAGCCGTTCAAAGATCAGCCGTCACCGGGACGCAGAGAATGAGCGAGGCATGCCGCAGAACACCTGTGTGTGTGTGCGCGTTCATTAGGGTGTGGGTGCATATGCACACACACAAAGCCCCACATAGCTCTGATGTTAGCACACACGAGGTTATAAAAGACCCGGCACCACAATATTTTCACAAAGTCAAACAAACTCACACCTGCGGGAGCCGATTTCAAAGTGTCCACACTGACCTGACCCACATTATTTTACAAGACAACCCTAGCATGTTAAATAGATGGTGAATAAATATGTGAAAAAAGTGCATGCTAACAAGGGCTTTCAAGCAGTGCAGAAAGCAAAGAAAAAAAAAACTTGTTTGGCTATTAGTAGAGAATCATCTGCACACATATCATTTCTCAAGCAATTATTAGTGGTGTTTGCTAAGGCTAGTTGGCAAGCTGTGGCTTTGTTCAAATATCTAAACCTAAGCATTGAACTACAGCTCATCGTGGACATTTTGTGTGGCTCATTGAGATGTGTAGTACTTTTCAGAACACGTTAGCAACAGCATAGCAACCTGCTAAAGTTGCCCGGTAGATCTTAGAAACATCTTTGAAATGTCTTATCAACCCATTAGCTATGTGTGGAAACTACGCAGAATACAATAGACGCTGCAAATTTTGCAAAAGCACGTAACATTGAAAATCTAGTTCAGCTCATACTGCAAAAAACCCCCCCAAAAAAACAAAAGATTTGAAAACAGACTTGCTTTCCAGCAGAACAATAAATAAATAAAAATCCTTTACTTGAGAAGCAATACTACATCAGTCATATATGGCTGATATATGGTCCCCATGAGGAAAACATCTTATGAATCACACTAATTGATGTTTTTTGAAAATGTAAAAATGCAGAAAGTTTACTATGATGGGTAGGTTTAGGGGTAGGGTTAGTGTTTTTGTTTTTTGGTTCCCATGAGGAAAACAGCTTATAAATCATAGAGAATTATGTTTTTTGGGGGTTTAAATCTTCCTAGGTTTAGGGGTAGGGGTAGAGAATAGAATATGCAGTTTGTACAGTATAAAAATCATGTCTATGCAAAGTTCCCCCAAAACATGAAAACCTAGTGTGTGCGTGTGTGTGTGTGCGTGATGCATGTGTGCGTGCGTGTGTGTGTGTGTGTGTGTGTACCTGGTATTCCCTATGTTATGGGGACCAAATGTCCCCACAAGGATAGTAATATCAATCATTTTTGACCTTGAGGGGACATTTTTTTGGTCCTTATGAAGAAAACAGCTTATAAATCATATTAAATTAAGTGTTTTGAAAATGTAAAAATGCAGAACGTTTTGTGTGATGGGTAGGTTTAGGGGGATGGTTAGTGTAGGGGGATAGCATGTACAGTTTGTACAGTATAAAAACCATTATGTCTATGGAGAGTCCCCACAAAGATAGTGAACCAGACGTGTGTGTGTGTGTGTGTGTGTGTGTGTGTGTGTGTGTGTGTGTGTGTGTGTGTGTGTGTGTGTGTGTGTGTGTGTGTGAGAGAGAGAGAAAAACTTCATATGTAAATGTTCAAACAGTAGGCCTAAAGCCTTGAAAACATCACTCTCAGCCTTCCAGAAGGGCCAGACCTTAGATTCCTTTCATCCATTCATAAGTTTGAGAGAAAACAAGAGACTTTTTGAGAGAAAACAAGAGATGTGAATGCAGAAGAAAGGAGGGAGTGAAAGGATGACAAGGACGGGTTGAGGTGCTGGTGAACGTGTTGATGAGGGTTGCTGCCCTCCTCTGAACGTGGAATTCTGTCTTCCACTCCTTCCCTTTTTTCTCTCAAGGTCCTGACAGGTCATTTCCTGATGGGAGAGAGCGATAGAGGGACGAGTGCTGATAGAAAGCGACAGACGGAGATGGAGGGAAAGAGAACTTATATCCTGTGAGGAGAACATAGAAGTTTGGGGAAAGATTTGAGAATGAAGGAGACAACTTGACAGGAAGTAGAAGCCGCTGAAGTATAAATATGTACACAGCTATTATCTTTGATTATTAAATTCTCGTTCCTCCAGTTGTGTCTATTTATATCTCACTGCAGGAGCGGACTCGGGAAGCGTACACTGATACAAAGTCAATAACTTACTGCAGGGGAAGAGTGTGTAAAAGAGAGTGAGATACACAGGAAGGCAATATCTGGAAACGTTTCTCTTTTTTTTTTTTTTTGAGGAATTTAGACTTCCTGGAATTATCATTCTCTCTCGTGTTGGTTTTCCACGTGTACATATGTCAGTGCAGACGGTCAGATACCCCGCAAACAGGGGTTTGTTTGCATATATGTTATGCAGTTTTCTGAGATAAGTTTTCAGTCAAAGTTATTGTGCATCCAGACCTCTGTGGGACACCGGAGGGCAGGCGTTATGTGTGTGTAGGGTGACATGGTGGCGACGTGATGAATCTTCAAGGGCGTGCCTGTCCATGCGAGGTTGTGCGGTGTGTATTCGGAGCTATGTGTGTCTGTCTGAAAGCATTCGGTAACATCATCCCTGTTTCCCCACAGACATTTTTATATTTTCCACTGATGACATGACGAATGAGTCGCTGTCAGACTATCCTGAGTGAAGATGTTCATCTCCAAGAGAGAGAGAAAGAACTTCCAGTGCCTGGAATTGAAATACAGCCTGTTTCAGGGTTAAAGGGACTCCATAAAACTCAAACCATGTCAACTTTTCAGGTTTTTTTTTTATTTTATTTTATTTTATTTTATTTATTTTTTACATTTTTCTGAACAACAAATTTAATTTTGTTTCCACTCCAATCATTTTTTGTCAGAAGATTTGGCATGATCGCGAATAGGGCTGTCTTTTTTTTATACATTTTTTTTTAAACCAGGGTTGTGTTGAGGTCGCAAACAGAAATATTTCGTACATGCATTTTTTGGGGATTTAAATGTAAAGAATTAGAATTAAAATAAAGTTAATCAAACTGTAATGTCTAACTAGAAAAGCAAAGTTTAAGACAAGCCTTATTTGAAAGTTTTGAAAAGATTGAAGGCCTTGGTGCCTTACTATAGATAGGATGGATGGATGGATGGATGGATGGATGGATGGATGGATGGATGGATGGATGGATGGATGGATGGATGGATGGATGGATGGATGGATGGATGGATGGATGGATGGATGGATGGATGGATGGATGGATGGATGGATGCTTTGTGGGGCATAGCTTTCCTGTAGCTCAAACAATAAGAGCGTGGCGCTAGCAATGGCAAGGTCATGGGTTTGATTCCCAGGGAAAACAAGAACTGACAAAAAAAATGTAAAAATGTGTACCTTGAATGCAATGTAAGTCGCTTTGGATAAAAGCGTCTGCCAAATGCATACATGTAAATGAAAATGTAATGGATGGATGGATGGATAATAGGTAGAGTAATATACGATGGACGGACGGACAGATGATGGGTGGATGGATGGATGGATGGATGGATGGATGGATGGATGGATGGATGGATGGATGGATGGATGGATGGATGGATGGATGGATAATAGGTAGAGTAATATACGATGGACGGTCGGACAGATAATAGATGGATGGATGGATGGATGGATGGATGGATGGATGGATGGATGGATGGATGGATAATAGGTAGAGTAATATACGATGGATGGACGGACAGATGATGGATGGATGGATGGATGGATGGATGGATGGATGGATGGATGGATGGATAATAGGTAGCGTAATATACGATGGACGGACGGACAGATAATAGATGGATGGATGGTTGGATGGATAATAGGTAGAGTAATATACGATGGACGGATGGACAGATGATGGGTGGATGGATGGATGGATGGATGGATGGATAATAGGTAGAGTAATATACGACAGACGGACGGACGGACAGACAGAGCAATTTTACTGTTGTGAACACAGATTTCACTCCAGTTGTTCTGACCCCATTCTTTCAATCTCAGCTTTTTGTCTGCTACTTAAAATATAAATACAAAAAACAATAAAAGTGTTTTCTTGTATGTATGCTCAGTGAACCATACATGATTATCTACGCTGACATTCCTTCAGGCGCATACTAATTCAATTAATGTTAATCTGCATCAAAATCCTGAGATATCCATTCGTCAAACGGTGACCTCTTTCCTCGCCAGTGGAACGGTGCAATTAGAACACCTTTGGGAGGTTGCCTGTGGTAACCTCTGATCACAGCTCCACACACACACAATAAGTGATGCGTCCTCTGGGGGCTTTCTGGCCTTGCTGCAGTGGGTGGGTACCAGCTCTGGCTATTGATTTGGACGGTGGGCTGATGAATCTCAGGGGAACTAATAAAAATAATTACGAAGACAATCATCAAAGCTCCCCAGCCTTCTGATTTGCGCATGAATAAATGCATGGTAAAGCTAATAGAAGAGCGGCCGAGGTGGCATGCTCAGTCATCTGTGCCCAGATAAAAATATTATTGCTCAGAGGTTGTTCTTTCATGTTTCTCAGTTGTTTCTTTGAAGTGTTAACATTGGCTCATATGTTTCTCCTAAAACCTCTTAGGGAAAAAGAAAAATATAGACCTATACATTACAGTTTTGGGCAAATCTGAGCAGAGTTTGAGATCTTTTCTGAAACTCAAGAGAGTTGTGATAGTCTCCATTTGTTCTCATTGGTAAAACCGCTTAAGATTAAAAAGGCCCTGTTTGTGGGGGAGGTGATACCAAGACAGCAAGGAGAATAGAGATGATGTTCTTTATGGAGATGTAGATGGTTCAGCAGCAGTCTTGCAAAGAAAGAATAACACTTTTTTTTTGTCCTCTAACATCCGTTAAGTGGTGGCACAATATGTTCAAGGATGAAATTAGTCCTCTCCCCACACAGGAGACAAGAGGGAGGTTCTGCAAGAGAGCTATTGTTCTTTACCAGCCTGTAAACAATGACTAACATGACAGTTCACCCCCTCTAGGCTCTCTCATCTATAGAAACCATGTCCTCCTCCTCGAATGATTCTGTAGGCTGCATATGGAGAGGAAGACAGGCTTTAGGTAACTTAGATGAGTTGGAGGTGAGATGAGGATTTTATAGTCTTTGAAAGACAAGGTTTATTAACTCTAACATGTATTAATCCTTAAATACATGAATGTTTCGCCAATCATTATTACATATTCGGGTCTTCAGCGATCTAACCCGGATGGACCTCCACCTGTCGCGATAAAATAAAACTCTCCTGATATGTAACAATGACAGAAGAATAAAATAAAGCATATTTTGTCATCTTTTGGAGCTTGGAAGGGTTCAGTTTGAGCAGATGTTTTACACCATCATCACTGTCCTCATCAGTGCTCATTTCACAGTACATTCAGCATCTGCTCATATTCATCTCAAACAAAGTTGATCATTTTCAATATCTTCAAAATCAATATTTTGATCGCTGACAGCATCTTCACCAGATCCACCATCAAGTGACAGTGACACTAACGTTTGATTGTGTTCAGTTCTCGCTCTGCTGTAAATCACTGAGCCATTTCAAGTTTTGCTGTTGCTTTGTCCTATTCTTTATTCCTATTCCTATTCGTTTTCTGCCTGTGACAAACCTCGGGTTGTTAGTGACCCTATACAATTTGTAAAAAAAAAATATGGGAAAACAGGCATTCTTTTATATATTTTTTTCCTAGTTAAATAGTTTAAAATGAATTGATTGAGGCACTGCATTAAATATTTCTCTCTCTCTCTCTCTCTCTCTCTCTCTCTCTCTCTCTCTCTCTCTCTCTCTCTCTCTCTCTCTCTCTCTCTCTCTCTCTCTCTCTCTCTCTCCATTTCCTTTCTGTATTTTTACATTTGTGCCACCAAAATATACCTTCTGGAAAGTGTATGTATATACATTGCACCAGTGTGCTGCATGTCATATCATGAATGATTATGAATGCATGAATCAAACTCTCTTGAAATGCCGACAATTTGACACAGTTTTCCATGCATCGTGTATGTGTTCCCCGGTACAAATGTGCGTGCATATGCATATATGCTCTTGTGTGTGTGTGGGCTGGCTGGGGGGCCCAATGGAAGAGGAAATGGCTATTTGAATGGTGTGCGCTCAGAGACATAGTAAAGAGCACTCTCCCAGGCGGCCAAGAGCACTTGATTGTACAACAAGCAATGATCGCATTAAGAGAGGGCAGCAGGAAGAGAGAGAGAGAGAGAGAGGGAAACAAAGAGACAGAGAGTGGGAAGGAAATAAATTGACTTTGCCAGTGGCTTAGTCTGCTGATGGGAGAAAATATAGAAAAATTACTTTTTCATTTTCATGTGCTACATCCACAAGTGTGGTAGGGGTAATGGAGTGTGTGTGTGTGTGTGGGGAGGGTTGTCAGTCTGTATGACTGACCCTGTTATTGCGGTCACTGTAAAAACAGCTTTTACAATTTGAAGAGTGGAAAGAAGCAAGGTTTACCTGTTGAGGTCAAAAAACAGTGTTGGGCTACTTAAAACTGTTACGTTATAATAGTTAATGCAATATTTCTCTGACTCAGTACTGAAAAATTGCTACTTTTAATAAATTACTGCCCATCACCTAGTCAAAAACGGGTTCCATTTACTGTATGCTTTGAAGAGAATAATATTCCCTCTTATCGCTTTATCCTTTATCTGTTTTCATATTTCCTTCTGTTCCTCTCTTAACAAGGAAAATCACAATTTTAGAAGCATCTGCTGAGCAAAATTTCTCCCTGGATAAAAAGACGAAAGAAAGAAAAAAATACAGCAAGCAGATGGTGCCTCAAGGTTCAGACGATTAGAGGTTGCAGATTGGAATACAAATTGGATTAAAAGAAATTAGACTAATAAAAATCGAATCGCATGGCAAGTGCAAGCATATTCACCTCCGTCATGTAAAAGTCTCTGCCAGTGGCTTTCGATTAGAAGCTAAACAGATGCTCCATTGAGATAACAGTTAATATGCGGGTGCATGTGTGTTCTTGGCGGACATGGTCCTCCCATCATCCCCTTATCTCGACCCACCCCATTTATAAATATCATAATGTTAATTACTGGTTCATTCATTTAGTCACTTGCCACATCAAAAATTAACTTGTTTCTGATTGGTGAAAGCAGAATATAAACAATTGTGTTCATTTAATTAAAACTGGTATGTGTATAAATTGATTCTGGACATTGTTAGTTTCAGAATTGAATGTTCTCTGAATGGGTACACCAAGGGTGTATAAGTGCCCTCGACCTTAAATGAGTTTGACACCCCTGGTTTTGAGGGATGCAGACTGCCAAGGGGGAGGGAGAAGGAGAAATGCGAGAGGCGGTGAGAGAGAGCAAAATCAGTGTATCTGCAAACTTCAGCAGAGCTCAGTTTCATAGTATGCAGCACAGCGTAAACACGAAACCTGGAGGGTACAGGATAAGATCTTGCCCTGTCAGTAGCTATTCCCTTGTGTGACCCCCCAGTCTGCTCTGGGTCTTGTGTGTGGCCCCATTTAGACAGCAGACAGCCGGAATGATCACTAATCAATGAGAGGGAAATGGCAGGAATTAGCACAAATTAGGTGAAGTGGGAGACATCGCTCCCTTTAATAAAGTCCGTACTGTAGGAGAGAACAGACCTTTACAGTACACTAACACATGCCAGATTCAGCTAAACATATTTGCGCACTAACAAACAAACTTGCTTCTCTGATAGGCTCTGTCTTGGTCCTACTGTTAAGAACAAGCAGCGCTCATTCCGCAGTGATCCTAAACACCCTACGCAAATGCTCTGTTTTACTGCAGTTCCATACATCAGCAACCGAAAGAGTTTAGCACAGCAATGAACTCTTGTACATCAGCACTGCACACCTGCCATCCCAGGAGAGGACACGGCCACCTTCAGCTCAAGCTAGCTGCTGCTGCTGGGTCTCTTATAGTGTAGGAGGTCCGTCCTGCGCTCTGCAGTGGTTTATGTTGAACAAACGGCTAGCGAACAGCTGTTTTAGCAGAGCTAAACAAACAAAGCTGCACAGTGCTGTGTGCTGTTTATGCTAGCACGCTACTCTCTCGGGAGGTTTAGCCACTAGCAGTATCTAGAGAAGGCTAAAGAACAAGCACTTACTCCTTTTAAAATGTTATGTATTTATTAATTTGTATTGTGCTTCATTTGTGGATGTAACTTGCTTGATGGTCTTCATGATAATCTTGCATATGTTCCTGTATTATTTGATGAAACCAGATGTCATGCTAGTTTATTAGTATATAGTATTTTATTTTATTTGCACAAATGCACATTTGTTTTTATACCATGGTGGTGGCCTCACATTAACTTTTCTATATAAATTAAGCTAATTATAGTTTCTACACTTTAACTGTACCATTAACCGTGATCCTAACAGTAAATGTTGCTTTTCAGATGTGAAAAAATATTTATTGCCATATTTCGTCTCCTTATGTAGGTCACCCACGATGTAGTCTCCACAAAGATAGCAAAACCTGACACAAATATATGTATTCTAATCCTTTCATATTGAACAATCACATGCTAAAATCATACCCCCTTCCCCCTTTTGGAGGTTTGGAAAGTCACTCCTAGTGTTAAGCGATTCAAATCCCTGAAAGAAGTAGAAAATCTGCATTTACAATCTCAAGGGTGTTTCCACGCTAGCCATGTGCTATTGAAGCGTGTAAAGCTTACAGCATTCAACTGATGGTAGCGCTAGCGGCTCTCTAGCTTAGCTTCTCTTTTTTGGCCAGGTTTTGGGTGGATCAGGGGCCGCTTTTGTCCCTCTTTGGCCCGTGCCTTAGTGATGTAAATTCAGGGTGGCCTCTGGCTCCTTATCTCTAGGGTTAAGGCTCACACTGCTCTTTCCGCAATCTATTATCATAAGGACCAGACTCCTTGCGTGGGCTGCTAGCATTATCCATACCAAATGCAGGGCCATGCAGGGGAACGTTCAGGGGATTAGCATTTTAACACAGTGTGAGTCTAAACCCCTGAACCTCTCTGTCACAGAGGGCAAGTCCCCAATGGCTTGCCAGCTCACTATGTGGCACCCTAAATTAGTGTGCTGGATCAGAGAGCTGTGTTGTGTTTTTGACATGGCTATTCTCGGTTCGAAAATATTGTTTTTGTATGCTCAGTGAACAAATGGCAGTAGAGATACTGCATTTAAATGGAGTAGCATTGTTTTAAGGGAGAATTTATTAAGATTTGCCCAACTCAAACCTTACTTTTTCTGTCTTAAATTTACTTTAGAAATTAAAATGGCTAGACAGCGATTGCCAAGACCAAGTGTGAATAATTCTCTTGGTGGGCCACTGTCCTGCAGAGTTCAGCTCCAGCCTCAATTGAACACACTTGAACCAGCTAATCAAGGTCTTCTGAATGACTAGAAACTTCCAGACAGGTCTACTGGGGTAATTTGGAGCTAGACTCTGTAGGATATTGACTCTCCAAGAGCAGGACTGGACACCCCTGGCCAAGAGTTTGTTCCAGTCTTTCCATGATTGAGATCAAATGTTTGTTCTCTGTGAAAAGCCTGTAAGACATTTTCTCGTAGAAGCTCTTTCGTCTTGAACATAAATGTGAAGTTGGTTCTGACAAGTCTTTCACTTTCTCTATTTTACCAGGATCTCGTCTGCGGCAGGAAGATTCTCCACCTCGGATCGTAGAACACCCCTCCGATCTGATCGTATCCAAGGGCGAGCCAGCCACCCTAAACTGCAAAGCGGAGGGGCGGCCAACCCCCACTGTGGAGTGGTACAAGGATGGAGAACGAGTTGAAACTGACAAAGATGACCCTCGATCTCACCGCATGCTCCTGCCCAGCGGCTCGCTCTTCTTCCTGCGTATCGTACACGGCCGTCGAAGCAAACCTGATGAGGGGGCGTACGTCTGTGTGGCACGTAACTACTTGGGGGAAGCAGTCAGTCGAAATGCTTCACTGGAAGTAGCATGTAAGTATGGCATTTCTTCAATTATTGTCTTGATTAACAGTAACAAGCAGTGTTGGGGGAATTAGTTTTTATGTACCCTGTGGACCAGACTTCACCTACTACCAGACTAGCAGCATTTACATTATAGAACTTGATATTGGTGGAATTGGTATTACCTCAGGATTTTGGAAAGAGCCCGGTTTCCCTAGTTCCAAAACAAGAGATGGAAAATATTTTACAGTTAGCTCTTTAGTTTAGCTCTCCATATGTTTAGAAATCTTAGATTTGTCAGTCTGTTTTGGTACAACCTGCCAGGCTTGCAGTTTTTCCTTCTGACTGAAAAATGGAAATGACAAGGAAAGACAGAGCCACAGACTCAGATTAAAGAGCACGCTAGGTGCAGAAGGGAGGGTGTAGACACTCTACACAGGAAGGCAGAATCTGGAAGGGGGGTTTATTGACAACCTGTAGATGGGTTCGGCTTTGAAGATGGGTCTCTGTTGGGTTGACTTGCATTTTCAGAGAGAGCACATTCCCTGGGGTCAAATCCCGAAGCTAACCAGAGACCATTATGAGTGACAGCTAAGCTGTCCTCCTTTGCTTCTCTATTAGACATTGAGTTTGCTTTTTTTAATGCCAATTGCTAAATTACTTTTTTTGCTAGGCTGATCTTACATCTATTGTCTTGGGAGTTTGTGATCTTTGTGATTTAATGAATACATTGGAGCAACTAAAGTTGCTTTCAGGCCCTCATTATCTTTAGTGTTACATAAAAGCAAACTAGACAGTATGCCAAGGCAAAAGTCATTAGAGATTAAGGAGTATTGGTTTTGCTCTTCTAGGTATGTAGTCTAGACCTGCAGTCTAAGTGAGCTGCTATCTTAAAGTCTGTTTCAACCCTGAGCTGATCAATACCACGGCCTCTCTTATGCATTGTTATGAAAATAGGAGCGATCCATCATGAAATAAGGATATGATGATAAATATTGAATGAATGGATAACTAAATTGGCTCTGTGCGCTGCCGCCAAGACCCCATGCAGTAATGAGAGGGTGTGTGTGTGTTGAGCTGTAGGAAAGGGTAACTCTAGATGAAGGGATTGTGGGAAGGTTTTGAGTCAGTAAATTTTGAATGCTGCTGCATTTTCTATTTTTAACCCGTAATTGATGATACAGGATGGTGATTTGGGTTAAAGGGTAGAAATGCAGAGATGATGTTTGCGTTTAGTTTTTGCAAAGGGTAACTTTGGAGCTAGCAATTGCGGGAAGCTTTTCAGTGATATTTTTGAATAAATTTTCTATTTTTAACCTGTAATTTATGATACATAACTGTGTTGTGGGTTATGGGGTGTATATATAGGAGGGCATAAAGGCAGTTTGTGTGTGTGTTGCGTGTGTTTTCACTCGTGTAGCTGGCAGGGGGTGTGTGTTTTCTCTGATCCTCTCAGCTCTTCCGAGGCGGTGGTGGCGGCCCCCAGGTGCTAACTGTGTGACAGCAGCTTGAGCTTGATCTATCGATTGCACTAAGAGGGGTCTCCTCGCCTAAATGAAAATTCATGAAAAATTGATGAAGTCCCAGATTATTCCTTTTTTTCCTTGTATCTCTCTCACTTCCTCCTCTCTGTTCTCACTAGCTCTCTACATTTCCAGCATGGTGCTATGTCAGAGGTTGTCTGAAACCTAATCTAAAAGGGCACTATTTTGTGAATGAAGGTACCTTGTAAGAAACCAAGCAAATATTTGGTAACAACAGTGCTTATATCTTGGTAGAAATGTAGTCTAGTATTGAGTCAAGTCAAGTCAACAATTGGCTTTTATCAGACTCAATTTTTGTTCTTTCAACCAAACTTTGAAATGCTTCCTACCTCCATATACATCCTGCTAAGGCAGCATTTTTCAGGTTTCAGACACAGCCATTATTGACCAGGTTTAAATAAGCTGTAGGATGTTTTACGACTTTCAGGTGAGAGGTGAAGGGTCGTAAGGTTAGCGGGACAGTGGATACTAACCCTCCAGCAGGAAAGACCAGGAACTGTACTTTAACGAAACCCCTCACTTGTGTTACGTTACACAATTTCCACTAATAAAACTTCTCTTTACTGGTGAGTGATCACAGAAGTGAAGCCAATCTAAACCGATACATCTCATGTATCGTTCCAAGCAAAATATGTTTCATCTGTCACATCGTAGAAATATTCTGAAGCGGCGCTGTTTTCTCAAGAAGTAAATGTTGATTTTATAGCCAGCTGTGTATATCTGATCTATATGAAATACTCCCAGACCCACATACGGATAAAACCTTCACCTCCAAAACAAACAGCTGGCCTTCAGTGACAAACTGAAAAATGTGGCGAATGTTCCAGACTGTTTTGCGACGTTCGTTTCAGGGGTTCTGAACCTGGTTACAAGCCCAGTACTTTTTCATCTTCACGTCACAAGTCGTCTCCTGTTGCGATATATGGTTCTGTCTCTCTCTTCTTCTCGTATGGGGTCAGTCTGCACCCCCCCCCGGGCTGAGTGAATGGCTGTGTTGAAACAGATTGCAGGCAGGCGTTCGCCGTGGACCACTGGAGCCGCCCGATCAGAGAGACCCCAAGCTGGGTTGCAGGAAGCAGAGAGAGGCCTGTGAAAGGAGCTCGCTGCATTATTAATAATGAGGCAGATTGCAAGGAGGTGTCCGCTAAAGCAGGATTATCTCAAACGCTAGTCTTTAACAATTGAACATTAGTAATGCAACAAAGAAGATACACAGATCTTGTTACGGATGTTTGTGTCCTAGAGAGTTTAAAGCGAAGGTGCAAAAGGGTTCATTTTGTCGCTATTAGATTTATCGCTTATCCGTTTCAACACAATTCTTTGTTTCTTGTGAACTTATCTTTGTGGGGTTTAGTGCTTTCGCCTCTTCTAATGGTCAATTTCTCCATTTAAAGGTACCAAACACGTCTTTCTGCTACCTCAACATAAATTAATCCCTTTCTTGTCATTTATAAGGTCTTAATTAGAGCAGAAGAAGAAGAGAGTGGAAAAGGTGCTGACAGGCCACAGGGAGCGATTGGCTGAATCCCAATGTGCATACATCTACTGTAGCCTAAAGACACATACTTCACTGGTGATGCGGACAAACTTGAAGTATATAAAGTACATATACAGCATTTTTTTAAAGAAATCAACATACTGTATGAATGACTTACTTATAATTGTCTCTGTTAAGCTGGGGCATTTTAACATAAAAGTAAAAAAAAAAACATTTACCATCTTTAGCAACCAAAATTTGATATACTGTGATTTGGTACACATTAATCTTATATTTACATACAATATAGGAAGTATGGAAAGTGAATTGGGATTCTGCTATTATCTTAAATTTAGCTTAATCTGACTTTTTTTTTTTTTTTTTTTGTGAAAAGCTTTTTATATACTCTCTATGATGTACAGTCAAACCAAAAATGATTCAGACACCAGATATAATTTTTTTACTAGTGGGTGCAGGACACTATAGTTCATTTATGTAAGTGAACATAGCAAAACAAAATAAACTGTGACATATTATACCCAAAAATCCTTCATATAGTAGACTACCAGAAAAATGTATAAAGATTTGGGACTAGCTAACGATTTGCAAAGGTATCATTATGTTATGACTTTACTTGTTGAGGCACATGACTAACTAATTCAAAATTAATGCAAAAGCCATAACCACAATGACATATTACTTAACAATCAACAAATAAAGTCATAACATAACGATACCTTTGAAAATCGTTAGCTAATGATTAATTAAAGCAAACAACTGGAAGTTGAAATGCATGCCTTTGACCCATTGTGGTAATTAACACATTAATTTACATTATTAGTTTATATATATATATATATATATATATATATATATATATATATATATATATATATATATTATTAGGAATTAATACATGATGTCATGTTTAATTAATAGCAATTCATATATTACTTAATTTATTAATCATATAGAATGTTCATTAGTTGCTGACGCAGTAATCATTAATAAATGGTTTAGTTCTTCATGAGTCATACATTAACTCATGATTATCTGTGCATTAGTTAAGCATGAATTAATGCATATTATTGCACCCGTATTGTAAAGTGTTACCGCAAAATGAATTGTTTGACCTAAATTGGTATTATCTAATTGTGTTCTTAAACTGAACAGCTGCCAGCTGATTGGTTGATCGTAATCCATTACATACCTTTCTATCAAAGTTGTCTGACATTATCAAGAGGAATTTGTGATGAACTTATTGTCATATTTTATTACCATTTTCTAAACTATAGCGAATAAACGGTGATAATGTGAGAAAATGTTTAAGGTGTCTGAATAAATTTTGGTTTGACCGTATATTATATATCATGCATACATTTGGGTCTAGGCCGCACCCTGTGGCGCGCCTTGCTTCTGGGAAAGATATTTTGTTCTTTTGTTGCTATTTTTTCTTTCTCTGTGTCTTTATTTCTCTCTCCCACTCTCTCTCTCTCTCGTGGTCTTTCTCTTTCCTTTCTCGGGATAAACTGGGTCAATGAGCAGGTTCATAAATCATTGTGAAGACTATGTCAGACTGAGGCAAGCCCTGCTTTGAATAAATTTGCCAAAGTGGTGAAATCTCTGGTCGTAGCTTGTGTACGGGCGCTATGGGACAAGTCACACCTGGGGCGCACAGTCATCCAGGAAAATGTTAATTAGCCCCCTGTATCTCTTCTCAGGTAGAGAGGTGTGTGTATTATAAATCTGAGGGCAACAAGCTTGTTGAACATGGGGGCATTAATTAAGCGTATAAGGTGTGAATGTGTATGTGTTTGTGTCTGCTAATGGTCTGCGCTAATAACGGCGTGAAAGCGTGCATGTAGTTTGAGTCTTGGCGACAAAAAGTGTTGTTTCGTTCACTTGTAACCTTTAAAAAGTATGTAAATGAAGGAAGGGTGAAACAGATGTCATTGCTGGTTTGTTAAAAGGCCACCAGCCTGGGATTGGCTGGCCTGTTTGAAAAGGTTCTTTTGATACGCTTCAGCGTGGCACTTAAGCAATTAAGAGTATCGTTAGGCAGCATTTGGAACTGGTAAGATGAAGTAATTAGTGGAAAAATGACGCTTTCTTGTGTTCAGCTTTTCTGTTGCGTCTCAAGCTGTTTGACTGTGTGTCCGGCATCAGTCAAATCTAATAAAAGGTTGAAAGTAATTGGACACACTCAGCTAGTAGGGGTGTAGGGGTATATAAGGGGTGGAAATCTGATATCACGTTATGAGTAATATTTCTGACTACATTTTTTGAAAGTATTTTAATACTTTTACTCAGCAAGGATGCATCAAATTGACCAAAAGTGTCAGTAAAACCTTTACAATATTACAAAAGATTTCATTTTTTCAAAATAATTGCTGTTCTTTTGAATTTTCTAATTTATCTTTTTTTTTTTTTTTTTATACATTCAACAATTAAAATTAAATGTACCTTTTTGTAGCATTATGTAGCAAAATAATTGTCATTTTATATTTTATATATAATAATATTAATATTCTAATATTATGTTTTTCACAAAATGGTACTACATTAAATTTAGACTGGAAGAGCCACATTTGCAGTCATAAAGTTGCCGATACATGCAAACCTGTCAGCGGTATTCTATAATTCTGTACACTCTGTATTTTTGCAGTTCTGCCATAGTATGGTGTTTTCCATGTCTGGCTTTTAACATCTCGTCTTGGGGACAAGTGAGTGTGTGTGTGTGTGTGTGTGAGTGAATTAATCAAACACACTCTCACATGCAGTCGTCCTCATTTACCTGATTGTAAATGTCAGTGTCTGTCTGGGTCCTCTGACCTGCATTCACGCTCACTTCGCGTTATCCTGGGATCCGGATTCTGCAGGTTCTAGGGGTTGGTGATTAAGTTGAAAGCAGACGGATGTCAGGATGCATCCGCGGCCCACAGGGAATGTTGGTTTCTGATAAGAGGGAGGGAGGGTGAGGTGCCGGCAGAGAGGTGGAGGAAGAACGGATCTCTAGTCTGTGATAAAGGAAAAAGAAATAAAATCCCTGATTGAATGTGTCACCGTAGTATATCTGCAGTGCTGGAGTCAGCGCCCACACCATAAAGACCAACCTCCTTATCAGCAGCATGTTACGTTACACACACATACGCACCGGCCTCGGTGAGATGGAGCCATGCAGATTTTGGGGCTTATCTTATGGTCACATCTTAGTGTGTGTGAGACTAATCGGTCAGCTGGGTAGATGATATTAAATGATTCTTCATTGTATGTATATGTGGAGGAAGCCCTCTGGAAAGGAGATTAATCATTGGTCCCTTGGAACCCTAGAAATACACACACATACATACAGTACAGTATATACACGCACACACTGACCTTTCTCATTCTCACTCTCTCTTACTGTCTTTTGTTAGCTCACTCTTGTTCCCTTGTGAGTGATAAAGTTTTTACATTTTATTTTTATGGGATTTTGCCTCTATTTTTGACAGGAAAGTAGAGAAATTATGGGGGAAAGAACAAAGGTTGGCAAATGGCCTGAAATGGATTCGAGCTACTGCTTTTTTAATTGTTATGTTGGAGCATGTGCATGACCTGCCAGAACGGGTATCTGACCGGTTTTGAGTTTTAACAAAAGTGAGAAGCACAAGTAGTCAGTAGGATGTAGATATTTGACATTTGAGTCTTCACAAAATTATAAGTGTGTAGTTACAATTGATTATTCAATTGTAGTCACTGTTATATTTTTGTTATTTTTTATTTTTTTGCAATGCATTTTTACACCACTGCTACCTTGAAAAATACTAATAAGTAATAATAATAAAATAAAATGTTTTTTTTTTTGAGTAGGCCAGACATCTCTGTGCGCTGTTGGTCTCAGTGGCTTTCAGGACAGCATCCATTATGATCAGATGGTCATCATGGATTAGCAGAAAGGATTTAGCCTCTTTTTTTTTTAAGTAAACAAATGTTTCTGCTTTGTTCAGTTTGTTGTATCTATATCCTGCCAGATTCTGTATCTGAATGGCACAGGAGAGACATAAATATATAAAAATATATATCTTGTTTTCTCAAGTCCAAGCGCATTTTGTTGGTATGAGAATGTATTTATCTATTTCCATGTTTTTGAACATGCGCCTCTGCTAATCTCTGTGTGTATGTGTGTGTTACATTGATTCGCCGTGGTCTCTATGACCTTAAACTACTTAAAACTCCATTACATGATTGCCTGCCATCAAAAAAGCCAGAAACTATTGCGAATCATTCGAATGGTCATTTAAATCCAATCAAAGTCCAGACTATTGACTTCAATCCCTTCAATTTCATTTCCAGACCACAGCAGACATGTTTGTGTCCCTGTACTGTGTCAGTTGCTCACCTACTAGAAGTTCCTTTGTGGTTCCTCATCAGGTAGAGCAAAAACATCTAACCATGCAGTTGATTTCCATTGCTGTATTCTGACAGTGCTCTGCCTGGGATTGGATCCGATGACCCCTAAAGACCTGTCAGACCCCCAATGTCCGCAATTCTTTAGCGTTCGGCTCTCTACGCAAAGCAGATACCCCTCACCGCTGTCTACCCGTAACCCCTGAAGCAAAGCCTCCTGGGACCCCAGGACCAAGGCCTGTAATCCATCATATGTGTGTGTGTGTGCGTGTGCGAGCTCAAATTCAGCTCCGCCCTTAACCGAGGACAGAGGAAATTGATTCAGCTCTCTGTTGAAGCGAACAATCTGTTATTTTCTCAAAGTAAAAAGTGCTGGTGCCGAGTGCTGATGGTGCAAACTCTCTTGCTTGAACACACACACCGTGTGCAAACCGCAGTGCCATTTCGGTGGAGTGTCATCATCAGAGAATGCTTCCCGTCGCTCTGATGGATGGTGTGTTTTTGAACCTTGCACTCAGTTCACCTACAACACAACTCAATCAACCTGACCGCTTGAAGGAATCTGCCAGAACTATGACATCAGCTGTCTCAAAACTGGCACTTGGATTGCACCAACTTTGCATCCTTGTTTTGCTGTCTCTCTTTATCTCTCTCAAACTCCACTTCCTGTGCAGGACTAATAGTGTGTGCGATGCTGTTGTGACCGTGTGGTGTTATCTGTGCAGTTATTGAGTTTGACTCCTGTTACTCTGGGAGTGAGGTGGGAGCGTAAGTTCTTACTGCCACCCCGGACAGCTGCGAATGGGGAGGAGGGAGGGTAACTTAAGCTTCCTGTACCACAACGTATGTTGGGGGGATGAAATTTGAGCCCCCTCCTGTCCCTTGTCTCCTTCCTGATGGTGTTTGAAATTGATAGGCGGTGTGGGGTCCTTCACAAGGCTTGGGAGTTTATGAGTGTGATCTAAAGAACAGCTGGAGTTGACCACTGGCCGCTCAGTCTGCGATGCGGCCCAGGGAGGGTGTCAATGAGAAAATTTGTCAGTAGTGAAGACCTCTGCCCTTATGTTTATCTATCTATCTATCTATCTATCTATCTATCTATCTATCTATCTATCTATCTATCTATCTATCTATCTATCTATCTATCTATCTATCTATCTATCTATCTATCTATCTATCTATCTATCTAATATATTTTTTTTTACATAGACTTGTTCCAAAAAGGCACTTTCAGCCCTTCAGGTCCTCAACTGTGTGTTGTTGAGGGCTTGTGAGCACCCTTCTGAAAGCTAAAATGATGAATGGGACACCCCATGATCTCATGGACTTCACGGATGAAGGCCATGGGACTGTATGTTCACATTAAGTGCACATTTGGGAAAGGGCCCATGTTTTTCAAGGCTTCTTGCACTATCATGAGTTTGTTATTCATGGCCATTTTTGACCTTTTCTCTGACCCCTAGAATTGAGCATTTTTTCACTACTGTTCCTTTAAGACATTTCTAAACGTAACTACCATATGTTGTTATTGGAAAACCTTACTAAACTGAAATAAGCCACATTATAATTCATCAGGGCAGGCCAAGTTGCTGAATACTGATATTAATTGAAATATATATATGTGGGCGGTCATATGTTAATGAGTTGGGTGTGATGTCATAATCATGAGGACTTCATTTTAATGGGATGTTTTGAACTTTAAAGTATGTGCATATAGTACATTAAACACTTTTATTTCAAAAGTAGCAAGGATTTTATGTAATTACTTGCCTTTTAGGCTTCAAGAATGGCCTGAATTTAGTTTTTAACCACTTGTTATTTTCCCAAGAAATGCAAAGTGTCTTGCCATGCATGTGTGAATATTGAGTTTATTTTGACAGTGATCTCTAGTTCATCTGTCTGGGCTGGTAAAGCCACTCTTACTAGCGAGGCAGCGAGACAAACAGATGGACTGATAGACATGCATACACACATACACATCAACTTGAAAACGAGAGGCAGAGGGACACATGGAATGGTTGGGTGGGTGCGCACACCGACACACATAGTAATGTGGCTAAAGGCCAAGTGCATAGAAATCAGAACAGCTCCATTCAAATGCAAAGTAGAGTCTTATCTACAGACTGTTCTTTGCTGCTCTCCTGTGCTCTACACCGTTCAGGGCAAAACTATTATTTGGAGGCGTGCGGATGTTTGTGTGTGTGCACTGGTGCCTATATAAGGTTGTGTGTGTGTTTGGATCTGAAGTATGCATGAATGTGAATTTCAATACGAAGGTCCATCCGGGTTTCTCTGGGGTCTTCATGGTTTTTCCACTGGAGGTTTTCTTCAGGATTTTTGACTAGACTTTTCTTTGAGGTTATTCACAGCAGGTCTTCATTGAAGGTTTTTTTTTTTTTTTTTTCTCATGGATTTTCACTGGAATTTTTCCTCATGGTTTTTCACTGAGGTCTTTCCTCATGATGTTTACTAGGTCTGTTTTCTTATAGTGTCTGAGCATTGAAACACACAGCTGAACCTTTATGAGAATAATCAGTCACATTTTTCATGGCTTTAACCTGATCAAAGCATCCAATAGTCAGCCTTTAGCTCCAAGAGGAGGAACCCACATTTCATCCGTTATGTCATACTGTAAAGCAGCTGGCGGTCCTAGAGATGCTTTTTAAAATGAAACTGCTAAATTGTCCTGATCAATCACTTTAATTTGTCTGCCACATTGTAATCAAGACTTAAATGCATTTATTTAGTGCACAGTTGTGGCGTTTGTTGTTGTTGAGATCGGTAGTGTTTCATCCTGGTGTAATGTGTGTGTGTGTGAGGATGGTTTAATATCAGATTACTGACCTGCACAGGAAATGAAAGCAGATGACAGTGAGTGATCACCTTGTGAGTGTATTTTGTGTGTGTGTGTGACTGACAAGCCGATGCGTTTGACTCCCTCGATCTTTAAGGAACATTAATAGTCTTTTGCTCTCTGCTCCATATATCTGGTATGTGTGTGTGTGTGTGTGTGTGTGTGTGTGTGTGTGTGTGTGTGTGTGTGTGTGTGGGTGTGTGTGTAAGGAAAGGATGAATTATGCATTTCTAGCAGACTATGAAAAATGAACACTTTCAGATTCTCATCTACATACATTTTCATTGTATTTAGACACTAGCTGCATGTTTACATAGTGAATACAGACCCATTTATTTAGATTTGTGTTTCTAGAGGTTATACAGTCGGGCTGACGTCTAAACATGCAGGTGACCTCAATGAAACTCAGTCAAAACATAACCCCCACAATGCACCATTGTGAGAGTAGTTGCAGTGCTCCATATAGGCCAGTCTGATGCATTACTTGCACACATAACTGCAAACTCATTGTTATTTTATTTTGAGATCCTAGCAGATTTTTTATTTTTTTTTCTACCAAGGCAAATACATTTTCTGAATCATTATGAATATTGATTTGGTTCTTTATAACGTTACAGAAATTATACTGAACAAGCACTGCAGGAATGTGTAATTCAACTGGAGAGCCAACATAAAGAATCCATAATTTAAGCAGTGACTTGTGCACAAAGAACACATTTGGACCCTATAATTCTGCATGTAGATGTCGGGTTAGTTGGAGACAACCACACAGATGTACACACACTATAATTCAGCTTTAGAATCCATGCAAAGCAAATTGCAAACGTTATGCAAAATGACATTTGCAGCATGTTGCATTCTGTGATTTAAAACCCTTTCCTTCTCACGGCAGGTGGATAATGTCTCAGTTCTTAAACTCGACTTCAGTACTGTATAACATCACATTGAACGGCCCTGTAGCATTTGGACTCTCTCAACCGGACGAGAGAAATGAGAACAGTCCGATAATGATTTCCTGTAGCCGAGCCTCTAATCCCAAACACAATGCTTATCTCTGTGGTGTAAAGCATGTGTTGTGTGGTAAGCCGGGTTTCAGATTGGCCCCTCTCTGAATGGACAGTCATTGAGGAGTCTTGGAGAGGCCGGTGTGGTGAGTGATAGCGGGGCTTCTCCAACGCAGTAGCAGATAGGAGGTCATTCGCTGGAAATGACCTCCGATGGGCCATTGATTGACCTGGTATTGAACCTTTGCTAATAGACTAGAGGGACAGTGCAGGTCTGGTTATGGGCGATACAGTGGAAATTCAGGTTTTGTAAACATCAAGCAGCTTTCGTGTTAGTGGAAAAAAGGAAATCGAGGAAAGTGCTCATAGATTTGATCTAATACAGATAGCAGATCATTGTATTAACACTTACTTCTTTGTAAAATACCTACATTTATATATTTGGCAGATGCTTTTATCCAAAGTAACTTACATTGCATAACAAGCATAACATTATGACAATATTGTGTTGGTCCCCTTTTGCTACCAAAACAGTCCTGACCCGTCGAGGCATGGACTCCACTAGACCCCTGAAGGTGTGCTGTGGTATCTGGCACAAAGATGTTAGCAGCAGATCATTTAAGTCCTGTAAGTTGCAAGGTGGGGCCTCCATGGATCAGACTTGTTTGATCAGCACATCCCACAGATGCTCGATTGGATAGATATCTGGGGAATTTGGAGGCCAAGTCAACACCTCAAACTCATTGTTGTGCTAATCAAACCATTCCTGAACCATTCCTTCACCCGCTTGCCTTCTTCCCATTGTGCATCCTTACACTCGTCCATTTTTCCTGCTTCTAACACATCAACTTTGAGGTCAAAATGTTCACTTGCTGCCTAATATATCCCACCCACTAACAGGTGCCGTGATGATAATCAGATAATCAGTGTTATTCACGTCACCTGTCAGTGGTCATAATGTTATGCCTGATCAGTGTATATTTCATAATGTTAATAAAGAAAAATACATTTAAAAAAATAAAAATGTCATGCAGATGTATTGGCCAATGCATAATGCTGATGATAATCTTGCATGTGCTTGCAACTCCAAGGTCATGGGTTCAGTTTCCAGGAAGTGCATGAACTTACATCTTACGCACAGTGTGGATAAAAGCATTTGCCACATGCATAAATGTAAAAGCTTACATTGGCCGATATTTCGCTATATGTCCCTAGATGTATTTGGCTGTCTGTTCTGATCACCAGATCCCTCCTCTCGCGTTCTTCCTGTACACCCTCCTTTTCTGTCATCCCTCCTTCGCTCCTTCTCCTCTGATTGCCGTGTCTCTAACGGTCCACAGATGATAACCATTTTTCCTCAATCTCTGAACCCGAACCTCCCCCTCAAGGCTCGCACAAATCAGATATGGGTGCCTCGGCAGGCAGCTAATGAAATTAGCCCCACGTTGCCCATACGCTTTAATAAGTCACTTGACTCGATTAAGGATGCGATAGTGGGGGATGTCGGATGGATACAGTGAGTCTCCAGCCCGCCCAACGGTGCCAACCAGGGTGTTGATTATCATAAATATTCCCAGTCCACACACCTCAGGCAAAATCCACACTCCGACATCCCCCTTTTCCTCTCAACACCCCTCTTTCCAGGACCAGACGCCTCTTTCTGCAGCCTGGCAGGCAGTTTGGGGGAAACGTGAGGAGGGGGCGGTGCCAGCATTGTACTGTCATTAACTTTCTTTGACTGGCAGCCGTCAGGCTGGCTGAGCCCCACCCCCCTGCTGTGCAGCAGTCTCCACCTCCTTTCTCTCCATCATTCTCTCCTGTCATCACTCCATCCCAAAGTGGCAGCGATTCTTTGGGTCTCAGCTGCTTGGAGAGATGATACTCCAACCACCCGCTGCTTGGGTGAATCTTTTTGGATCAGGGAAGTGGAGCCGGCCAGCCCGGAGTGGCAGACGTTGGCCCGGCGCGGAACCCGATCCCCTGCTGCTTCTCCGCAGAAACCTCACGCTGGGCAGAAAGTGCCGGATAAGTGTAAGCAATCCGCAAATAACTCAACATCACGGGCGGATTGCTGCGTCTTGGATTATCATGACTGGTTTTATCCATATTTCTTCCGTTTGTTATCTCCTTGAACTTTAATTTATTTAAATGGAATGTTTGAATTGAATGTGCACTTGTGCAGTGTGTAATTTCTGCACCACTAGGAGCATTAAATGAAATTGGAAAAGTAATGACTTGCAAACATGCCCCTATTTTCCATTATTTGGACAAACAGATATAGTCCTACCCGATTTCAGGTCACTCTAACAAAGAAAGTCAGTCGCATAACAGTGCTTGCACGCTTCAAGGATGTCACCTAACAAATGGCGTATCCATTGTCTCTATACATTAAGCTGGGATAATGAGGAACGTGATTGACAGGTGAGGGCACAAATCAGACTGAGGCTCAGAGGCTGGGATTTATGACATGCAGCCATTCAGCTGAGAGTAATCTGTCAGGATAGATAAGTGTGGTCTGATGTTTCTGAACCTGACAGCGGTGGTGCCTGTTTCCAGCCGGCTGTTCCCAGGTCCTGAGCAGTGCCACATACAAGAGAGAGAGAGAGAGAGAGAGAGAGAGAGAGAGAGAGAGAGAGAGAGAGAGAGAGAGAGAGAGAGAGAGAGAGAGAGAGAGAGAGAGAGAGAGAGAGAGAGAGAGAGAGAGAGAGAGAGAGAGAGAGAGAGAGAGAGAGCGAGAGAGCGAGAGAGCGAGAGAGCGAGAGAGAGAGAGAGAGAGAGAGAGAGAGAGAGAGGAGTAAGAGAGACCTGTTTTTTTCCTTTATAGTCAGTATAAGTTGACTGGAAAATGGTCTTCATCAGCATTTTTGTCTTGTTCTCCAGTAAAAATTTGTTGTAAAAAATTGTTTTATCTTTACTACATGATGAATTTATTTAAAAAGCCAAACCGCATATGATATTAAGACTTGATTTTAGAAATCAAGTAATAAATCTGACAAATTTTTGCAAGGTTTATGCCTAATATTGTGTGAATTTATGCAGTTTTTTGTTTTAACTATACAGTAAAAATAAGATGTATGCTTAATACAAGATACAAATCGAATTTCAAAATAGCTTTAACTATTTTAATGTTTTCCTCAATACAAGATACATTTACTTAAAAATGGCATGAGATGTAAAGACTTGTTTTAGAGATTATATCTTGATTTAAGTTTTTTTATGTTGTTGTTTTTTTACTATAATTCTAACAAACTTTATTGAGGTTTATGCTTAATATTAGAGAACAAATAATCGTGTAAGAAACTTAAATTAACGTATTGTCTTTTGGATATATTATTTTGCTCTGAACTAAATTTATATTATTTTAAAGGTTTTTAAATAATTTTTACTTTAACAAAACTGCTGATAATACAAGCAAAATTGCATAAGATATCAAGACATTTTTTAGAGAATGTGTCTTGGTTTAAATTGACCTTTTTGTGGTTTAAAGTATAAATCTAACAAACTTTAGTAAGTCTAACAAACTTGCTTAAAACTTGCTTGCTTAAAACTATGCTTAATATTGTATGCAAATGTATGTTTTAACTATAATTATAACAAATGTTGATGTCTAACAAAACAAAAGTCTAACAAAATATTGAGGTTATGCTGAATATAATTAAAAATAATGCTGTAATAAAGTTAAAGTTTAACATAAATTGCCTCAGGATAAATTATTTTACACAGTTTTTTTATTCAGAACTAAAAGTATTTATTTAAAAGTACTTAAAATGTACTTAAAAGTAAATAATTTGTTGCATTGTGGCTGAGTTTGTGCATATTTTTAAGTGCATCACTATGTAATGGATTGTGTGTGTGCCTGTGTGTTTGACGCCAGTGAGTGTCTCTGGCTTTCTAATGGATGCAGCAGCCTCGCGTCCTGACAGCTGGCATCTTGCTGCCCACCACAACTCGCCTCACACTTCCTCTACCTGCTCTCTTTCTTTCACTCTTCACTTTTCTTTCTTATTCACCCCCCACATGTTTGTCTAGCCCCACATAAACAGACCTAAGCGCTTATGACAACTGGAAATGAACTTGTGCCCCACTGTGACCCCCTCTCTAGGGTCTGGGACAAGAACCCCACACACACATCATACCCCGCCACACCAAAGTCTCAGATCCACATGGGGCCACAAGGGGTCAATGGATTTGCCAGGTCACCGTGGCAACTCTTGACAGGCTCAAATGTCAGAGAATTGGCCGGCCATGACAGTGCTGTCAGAGTCAAACGGCCCCCCTTTACACAATGGGTTATTGCTGGAGAATGAGGGGGAGAAGCAAGGAGGGACGTGGGATGCTGGGGTCCTGGAACCGTTAGCATTCAGTCTGGTCCAGTTGTGTCAGGGGCACACAGGCACACTGTCACTTTATGTTTAATTGGGGCGGGTCAAAGCCCTAGAGGCATGAAGGGTTACGCTCACCCTGTTCTGCTAGCCGTTTCGCTCTCTCTTCCTCTCGCTCTCTCTCATTCTCTCAAAATATGACTGCCTACACCTCTCTTTTTTTTTTTTTTTTTTTTTTTTTTTTTTTTACAGTTTATCAATTGTTTAAAAGGACAGTTCACTCAGAAATTAAACTCAACCAACATTCTCACAATCTTATGTTATTTGATACATATTTGATCTTTTGCTTTGGTTTACAGGAATTCAATAATTTGCACAAATGTCTGATGTTTTTGTATACATTGAATACATTGAATTCACATTGTGTTTTCATAGGTGACAGTATGTGCTGTTTTATAACATTATGTATATAATATATTATGAACATAATGTATTTAAATCACTTTTAAATTGATTCAGTGTGTCCTTGCTAAATTAAAGTAATAATGACATGACCCAAACAGTACTGTACATCAGGGTCAGGAAAATGAACTGAAAGAAATAGAGATGGAGTTTACACAGTGGCAAGAGACAGAGATGAAAAGCAATAGATCGGTAGCATGATAGAATATTTATGCGTTCGTTGTGTCAGTGATGTGAGGATGATTGCATTGATTGATCCAGGGGTTGTTTAGGGGTCAGTTCCCCTCAGAAGGGCTGGATAATAAAGGTCATATCAGCTCAACTCTCATTGCTTTTGAACACACATTTAGAGCTCTACTAATATATCACTTATTGAGATCTTAGATTATTTTACTCTGAGGTTTGTGTCTGTTTTGTAATGTAAGCCTGCATGCGGCCTAGTTTGTTTATGTGAATCTTGAGCCTGTGTGTTTACTTCTGTGTATTCTGATACAGTGTGCATTTCCACATTAGCACTTCCATTACGTTGCATCTGTATGCATGTCCATGGCTGTGCCGTGTGTGTGTGTGGTGAACAGTGTCAAATGGGTTTGTTTGGCTGCTTGAACTAAAGAAGCTTATTCTGATTGGCTACGAAGCCAGAACTAATACCTGCATGTTTATTTTGTGTCTACTTAAGCAAATGCTTCCCGAACCAGCCAAATGAACACACACGCACGCACGCACGCGCACACACACACACACACACACACACACACACACACACACACACACACACACACACACACACACACACACACACTTCATATTCTGTGGAATAGCAAAATCAGCGTCTGTTAAGCAAAAAATATCTCAGCAATGAGCAGATGTTAATACTGTGGTACCATCATACTGAATGATTGGCATATGAAAACATTATGGTATTGAAATGGTACTGTAAGATATTTGTGGAACACAAGGACTCAGTATGGAATGGCTTTTTCTGTGTGAATGTGCTTTACCTGTCCGTTAATATCTCAAAGTGCACTGAAATTCTTCAGAGACATTATGTGCAGATTTGTCAACTGAAATCTCATTATTGCGTTGTGCCATGTAGAAACACTTCCGTATCTTTTTGCAGGCTGTCACATCGCGCATCTCTCTCTCTCTCTCTCTCTCTCTCTCTCTCTCTCTCTCTCTCTCTCTCTCTCTCTCTCTCTCTCTCTCTCTCTCTCTCTCTCTCTCTCTCTCTCTCTCTCTCTCTCTCTCTCTCTCTCTCTCTCTCTCTCTCCGCTCTCATTACCACTCCATCACTGCAGTTTGTTTTATTAGGCCCCAGAGGTGGCTGCCAGGCAACTGTATGCGTGTGTGTGCGCTTCTGTTGAATGCTGTGCCGGTTCCCAAAAGTGGCATCTTTCTTCCTTCTGACCTACATACTTTTACAGCAATATTCAGTTGAGTTAATTTGTTTGATGTGTGCTGTGAGGTTAAACACACAAACACACACTCGCACACATTGTCCCAAAACAAATCTTGTTTGATTAGGCTCTGGGGAAGCCAGACATTGCCTGTACAGCAGTTGAATAGACAGTGACTTGGACAGATGCTGTTAATCGCTGAAACTCTTATTGTCAGGATGAACTGCATAGTTTTAAAGGGCCGGTTCACCCAAAAATTCCTTATTACAGTGAATGAGGACTAGGACCGTCAAGCTCACAAATTTGACATAAAATGTTCCTTATAATTTGTGCACTACATTTCAAGTCATCTGAATTTATCTAATAGCGTTTGAATTGATATTGAAATTAAAATCTTCCTCTTTGCCATAGCACTTAATTCTTATTTCTTTAACGATTATGGTGTTTTGACTTTTTTGGTGGAGCCCTGGCATAAAAATGTTCCAAATAATTTGTGTGCTACATTTTTGACTCTTCTGAAGCCATTGAATAACTTTTAAATTGAAATTAAAGTCATTATTTGCTGAAAATCGTCCCATCTGACATAATTTGCGCTTGCATTCAGTTCCAATTTAAGATTGTATATTTATGGTGCTTTTGTCTTTTTTTGGGAAGCCCAAAAAATATCTACTCACCCTTATGTCATTCCTAAATGACTTACTTTCTTTGTGTATTATATGTATCATCATAATATCTAAGCTTTGTTTGCTTGTGTGTTTGTTTGTTTTTTGTACAATGATAGTGAATAAGGACTGGGACTGTCAAGCTCACAAACTGACAAAGTTCCATAAAAATGGTCTTTATGATTTTTGCACTATGTTTCAAATATTTTGAATAGCTTTTGATATCATTGTTAGCTGGAAATCTTCACCTTTGCCATTGCTCACTCAAATGTGTGCTTGCGTTCAATTACAACTTAACATGCTTATTGTATATTTATGATGTTTTGTCTTTTTTGGGGGGAGCTTGACAACCCCTGTCTCCTTTTGCTTTATAAAATTTTTTTTTTATAATTGTTCATTTAATCGTTTCTTCAGCTGTTGTCTATGTAACATGCTACGTACACTGCAAAAAATGCTTTTCTTACTTAGCATTTTTGTCGTTTCCAGTCCAAACATCTAAAAATTCTTACATTTAAGAAGCATTTACTAGACAAGCAAAAGTTATTGTCTTGTTTTGGGGGAAAATAACTAAATTTAAAGATTATTTTGCTAATTTTAAGCCATTTTAAGCCCCAAAACAAGACAATAACTTTTGCTTGTCTAGTAAATGCTTCTAGTTTTAAGAATTGTTAGATGTTTGGACTGGAAACAAGACAAAAATACTAAGTAAGAAAAGCATTTTTTGCAGTGTAAGATATTACAAGAACATGTCCTGTGGCCCTTCAGACACAGAAGTAAAAATATGAGACTTGGCGGTACAAGTGTGAACAGAATTTTCTATTTTTGAGGGTACTGTCCCTTTAAAACAAGATGTCAACAGCTAAAGCTTTGTCCAGCACTGGCCTCTCTACGTATGTATGTGTGTGTATGTCTAAAGTTCTCCTGCAGTGAGCTTTGTCTGAGCTTTTTGTTCTTTTTTGTCTTCTCTCATCTGGCATCAGGTGGATAGACCCCGTCTGTGACTAAGTAGTCTCCAACTGTGTGTGTGTGTGTGTGTGTGTCTGTGTTATTTGAAAAGTGTATAACAGCAATTTGAAACGTCCTGGTTTGTGGAGACACACGGGACCGTCTGTCTCCATCTCTGTTTTTTTTCTTCCTCATCGTCTGTCTCAGTGTCTCCCGGCATTCTGTACACAATAGTTTCTGTGATTAGGCCTTGTTGTGTGTATATGTTTAGTGGCAGCGTTATCACAGTCCTGTGTCCTTTAATATACGAACTGCTACACTTGAGTGCTCACGGCCTGCTTTAAATCCCTGTGTTTACCGTGGACTTTTGTTTGCGTGTCTTAATGTCGCTAGAGGCCTGAGAGACTCTGTGAGACTCTGTGTATGTGTCTGTCACTCAGCTCCGCTCTTTAAAAACACAGGGCCATTTCCTCTCTGCTCAACAAAGCTTCTTCACAAACACACACACATACAGACTCCTAAAAGTCTCAGTGAGGCTGATTACAAAATGAACGCTTTCATCACCAGACTGCGAGGCACTGAAAACTGTTTTTCCTCCAGCTCTTCAAACGCACTAAATTCCTCACTGGTCTCAGTGTTGTTATCCACGCATGTGCATTTATGGAATATCCACAATTAATGTACTTCCTAGGAAACGAATGGGTGGAATATACCAGCTTTGTTTACATTGTACAAGTGAAGCAAATAATTAGGTTCTATTGTAGTTGTCTCCCTTTGTATTCTGCTTGGACACACGTTTTATAGGTGTTTTTTTTTACATAAAATGCCCTGCCAATGTCTTTCTTCTTGAAAAAAAGTTATTCTCACCTATACATTGCAAGTTACTGGGATCTGATAGAAAATAAGGCATGGAACAACATGAGGGTGAGTAAATGATGACAGGATTTTAATTTTGGGTGAGCTATCCCTTTAAATGTCAGGATGTCGACTTTGCAATATCGATGTTTGTTTCCCGAATCGCCTTGATTCTTTTCTCTTTGTTCGTAAGGTCCCCTGCGTTTCTCTAAGCCCTTGTTTCTCTATCTCGTCCCCGTGCCATTAACAGGCTAACCACCGGTGTTTATCCTGTTGAAATGATTGGATTTAAATCGTAGGAATGACATCGGGGAGGCCAAAAAAGGAATAACAAACATAAGAAGAGTGTGAAGGGGGGGTATCGAAGTGATGTTAGAAGAGCGTCCCCCAGGACAATAAATCCCTTTCTCCCAAATCCCATTGTTAAGAAAGCATGAAACCGGATTCCTGTAACAAGGCCTCTGATCTGAGGAGGCACGGCCCAAAGGACTCAATTAGAGGTACAACAGGCCTGATCTTTCTACCTTTTCTTTTCTTTGCGTTCTCTCTTCCCTCCTGTCTCTACCTGCTGTGCCGTAGCACCACAGCTGGGGTCTGGAAAGCAGCGCATGGTCTCGCAAACACGCCAACCAATAAATAGCACTGGGAGTCTGTTAACCTTAACCATAGACAGACTAGCAAATAGTGTGTGTTTGTGAATTTGTGCTGTCCTACTGTGAGGGTCTTTTTTTGGGGGGGTTTTGTGGTTCGGAATATGCTAATATGTAGGCCGCTAGTTGGCCAAGACTCAAAAACCTGCAGTTTTAAGTATATAAATACACAAATATCAGTGATATAACAAAAGCAGATCTATTTTCAAGCGTTAAAATAAAGTGCATAGACTCATCCTTCTTCCCTGAAGTCATGATTTGATGAAATTATCATCTGTCCCTGACTTCGGTTCCACCCTGCCAGCGTGCCTGGGGACAATCATTTCTGTGACGCATTGGCAGGAAATGGCTGTCATGATTCGACTGAATCTACAGCGTCAGATGTTTAATCTCATATATTGTGTATAAATATTCATGTGAACAGCATGCAAGAGCTCTTAATTTCAATTTGGTTAGAAAATGACAGTTAAAACTGATTTGGACTAGTGGAGAGTTCAAGGTTAACAGCCAGCAACCTTGAATTTATTGGATTTAAATTGCTAAATTTAATGTTAACATTTGGTTCTAATGTAATTTGTTGAGGTATTGTGTTACAGAGCCTTTTGTGAAGTATTTCTATTTTGTACTTTCACATAGTGGAGACAGTATTGTTAAAAATGTTAAATCAAACAAAAACATTCTCATTTTGAGGAGGAATTATCGTTAACTAAAACCATTAAAACAAAGAATGTTACTTGAAACAAAATAAAAGTGAACTGAAATAAGATATAAAAAATTGAAGGAAAATATTAAAGGATTAGTTCACTTCAAAATGAAAATTTAGTGATAATTTACTCACCCCCATCTCATCCAAGATGTTCATGTCTTTCTTTCTTCAGTCGAAAAGAAATGAAGGTTTTTGATGAAAACATTCCAGGATTTTTCTCCATATAACGGACTTCAATGGCAACCAACGGGTTGAAGGTCCAAATCAATGCAGTTTCAAAGGGCTTCGAAGGGCTTTAGAGGCTCTTCACGATCCCAGCCGAGGAATAAGGTCTTAAAACCATCGGCTGTTTTCTAAAAAAAAATAAACATTTATATACTATTTAACCACAAATGCTTGACTTCGGTGTTGTGCTTCTTCACGATATATGACATCATCGCGGCGGAAAGGTCTCGTCCGTGATGAAGGTGAAAGTATTGACCCAGTGCCAAAAAACACCATCTCATGTTCTCCTCCAACTTTAAAATTGTCCGACATCGCTGTTTTACTTTATTTTTGTAAATGCCATTTGATTTAGTCTTTGCATGTTCGTTTTAACACTGGGTCGGTACTTCCACGTATGTCACAGCCGTGACCTTTACGTCATGATGACGTCATACGTCGTGAAGAAGCACAACACTGAAGTCAAGCATTTGTGGTTAAAAAGTATATACATGTTTATTTATTTATTTTAAATGACCATTTGTTTCACTAGATAAGACCCTATTCCTCGGCTGGGATCGTGCAGTGCTCTCTGAAGCCCTTTGAAACTGCATTGATTTGGACCTTCAACCCGTTGGTTGCCATTGAAGTCCATTATATGGAGAAAAGTCCTGGAATGTTTTCCTCAAAAAACGTAATTTCTTTTCGACTGAAGAAAGAAAGACATGAACATGAGATGGGGGTGAGTAAATTATCAGGACATTTTCATTTTGAAGTGAACTAATCCTTCAACAACAACAAAAAATAATAGTATGTCAATGATACTGGGATGAATAGACCGAACAATCTGTTTATTTACCGTTAAAAAAGTCAAAAGTTGTATTTTAGTAGAAAAGGTGGGATTTGTATTCAGTTCAGTCTGTAATGATTGTAATTAGCTTAATGTGATAGCAAAGGAAGTCCATGGGATGTTGTCATATATGGCTAAGTAAATGTGTGTTTATGTTATGATCTAAAAAGGGACCTTACGCTGCCAATTGTCCTCGACCAGCAAAAGTCAATTAGAAGCTCATTAAAGAAAGGAATTAGTTGTTATAGATTTGATAGGAGAGGTATGTGTGTAACGTTACCGATCTAACAGCAGGGAGGGCTATTCGTCGCTCCTGAGGGAAATGAGAGGATGTCTACAACAGACCAGCAGTTAATGGATTCTGTTTAGTCTTGATAATGTCTGATAATTAGTTAATCAAAGGCAGCGCCTACCCACGCGTGTTAGCTTCTTTTACATTAGTGGCTTTGTGCGGAAAGCAGGTCAGTGAACGACTCTTCATGACAGACAATAGAAAGCCATTCGCTGTTCCCTTTCGAAGCGTTTTCCGAATGAATTGCTTTCAATTTCTCCGTTAATTATGTGTAAAAGGCCTCTTTGTTTGTTTAACTCTGGATAATTTTCATCAGTTCGTTTAATGTGTTTTCACATCAGGATTGGTTGCAGGCGACAGCGTTTTAAAGTTTGATCCAAGTTTTTTGCCTTGTTTACATGCCATTTGACCACAACGACATTTATGGCAGAATGGCCAATGAAAAAACAGCGGGCATTGACAAACTGTCCCGCTAGTCCCTGGATCCCGCCACTGTTCCATGAGTAATATGCTGTTTTCTCCGCAATCAATTAGTAAACCTTCATTAGCGAGGCCATCAGTTATGTGAACCTGACAGGGAGAGGACAGACTACGTGTCCAGGATGAGATGGTTGATTACACAATGTGATAACACACACACACACACACACACACACACACACACACACACACTAGCATTGTGGCTCTGTATGTTCATACCGTTTTAGTTCCAATCAATGTGTTTGTGTGTGTTTTACTTCCGGAAACTACGAGCGTTGTTGATCCAGAACACGTTTCACTTATACGAAGTCATATGTTTGAACGGATGGCTGGACCAGTCAAAATTTGACACTTACATTTGCAGTTAAATCTAAAAGCTCTGAAATGCATCACATTTGTGCTGTATCTCATCATTTTGAGTTTCAAATCCATGTGCTGAAACGCTCGACCTTCACGTTCTCCGTTCTTTGATGAGAACTGTACGTGCAGAGCGAGTGTCTGTGAGCAACGGTTATGATTAGAGGCCCACGGAGATTAAAAGCGCCACATATTGGATCTCCTCATGATGGATGAGAGGATCAATTAAACAATATGAAATGTGTTCTGCTGGTGACATGCTCATTAGGGACATACTGAACGAGGGAGGGAGGACTGGAGGTGTGCAGGGATATTTCTTGTCTTTCTCATCGTTCTCTCGCCTTTCCCTCGCTTCACGTCACTCAGGTGATCGAGAGAGGATAAATAACGGCACAATCGATAAGGACACCGATTTATTTACTTGTTTATAAGGGAATTTAGCGCCAGCTGTCACACGATGACAAGTTTCATTAATTTTAGCTTTTAGCTTCTAGCAAATGTGTTTTGCTGTGCGTGGGATAATTTGATTCTTATGAAAGTTATAGAAATGAGAAAACAGTTGAAATTATATTTGTATTTCCTGAAGGAAACATCCAAGTATGAAAATCATGCGTAAACTAGTTAGGAAGTATGAAGTAGTGTAGAAAGTTTTAGGTAAATCAAGAGAGAAAATTTGATAGTGATAAGCAAATAAGGAATATAGATTTATTTTTAGGGGGTGCATATGGGGGAATATATTAGTGCTGGGCAATCGAATCGTGATTAATCGCATCATGTGTTTACATAATATATGTGTGTGTACTGTGTATAATTATTATGCATATATATATATATATATATATATATATATATATATATATATATATATATATATATATATATATATATATAATATATAAATATACACACACGTGCATGTATATATTTAAGAAAAATATGTTGTATTTATATATAGAGTATATGGAAATATTTCTATAAGTATATATATATATATATATATATATATATATATATATATATATATATATATATATATATATATATATGGGTAATCGATTATTTGCATCCAAAATAAAAGTTTGTATATATATATATATCCATGTAAAAAAGCCTAGGCTGCATTTATTTGACCAAAAATGTGAAATATTTTGTGAATTATTACAATTTAAAATAGCTGTTTTCTGTTTTAATAATATAGCATCATTACTCCAGTGTTTAGTGTCACATGATCCTTCAGTAATCATTCTAACATGATGATTTGCTGCTCAAGAAACATTTATGATTATTGTATCATTGAAAACAGTTGTGTATATATATCAGAAGAAAACCGGTTCGAGACAGATGTGTGCCTATTCCAGAGAGACAAATGCTGACAGGAATTGTACATGATTGAGAATGACAGTGTCCGACCGAATACCTCTTTTTTTTCTGTCCCTAGTGTCACTGTGTCAGAATTCTCTCTTTCTGTCCTCTAAATATGACACACCTCTCCTTTCCTTTCTCTATACACTTCCTCATTATCCAGTCTTTCTAGTGCGAAATGAAATGTGTACATGTAAATATCACAAATCCAGAACAAAAACAAAAACACAATTATACTAATTACTATGGTTATTGTTAGCTTATATTTATCACATACAGTTGTGGTTTCAATAGCTTGTGTAGTTTCCACCCTCTGTTGCGTAAATGTTTGCGCTAGACTGATTCCCCTTTGTTCTTGTTTTATCTCCTCGTTCACCTCCAGATTTTCTCTCGCGGTTGCAAAAGGCAGAGGAAAACCGTACACAAAAGATTGTAGATAATCTCAAATCTCCTCAGTTGATAATCTCTGAAGTGCTCTCTATTCTCAGCAGGGTTTTGCAGTGTACTTGACACACAAGAATGCTGTCATCATACCTGCACACACCAAAGATGAGGACATATCTATTACGTAAATCAAAAGATCCAGTTGCTAAGGTTATTAGCGGGGCGCTTCCAGATGTGTACTCTATTTGTTATTCGCTTTCCAGTTGCTGATAGGAATCATGGATTGTCTTAATTCACTGACCGTCTGAGATGCCAAACCCAACTAATGTTCCTAATACACGAATGCAAATCTAATCCAGCATACAATTAACACAGTGCTCTGCCTATTAACTCCTACATATTAATGAATTAGCATGGAGCCCCGCCTATTAACCCTACATATTCATTAATTAGTGTGTGCATACTAATACGTCTCGTATGGGTTGGTTTAGGGGGCGGTTAGAGACTTTGGAAAGGTGTTAGATGGGCACGTGCTGGTTTTTGGGAGTATCATCTCATTGTCGTGTCTGGCACTGCCACTACGCCCTTCATGCCAATGGAAAGCCCTCCTCCCCAAGCAATAGAGTGTGTGTCTATGTGTGAAACTGGAAGGAGGGGCGACCCCCGTTTACAGATGGGCCGCACAGACGGACAGGCGGCATTGTGGGCCAAGCTGGATGACGCCTCTTCTGAATGCAGATGCCACTGCAACTGGGAAGCACGAAGATAGGTCTGATGTGCAGTAGGGTGGAAGGACTTTCAAGAGGACGTTATGGGGACATTATGGGGATGTTTATGGAGCAGATGTTAGGGTCTCTGCGTTTGACATCTGGGCTTTTATGAGGATGGTGAAGGCCAATGTAATCACAGTGGAGAGGTTGTTTTGAGAGCCCAGATGTTTGTCCAGCCATGGTGCCAGAGGTGTTATTTGTGTGTGTGTGTGTGTGTGTGTGTGTGTGTGTGTGTGTGTGTGTGTGTGTGTGTGTGTGTGTGTGTGTGTGTGTGTGTGTGTGTTGCTTCTCTTGTAATATATTGTTGCTTTGTTGCACGATGATCCACTTTTTTCCTCGGACACTAAAACACTCGGACAGCAAACATACACAAGCACACAGCTCAGCACAAGGCCTTCACTGGACGTCTCAGCTCGAGATGATGCTCATCTTGATGGCAAGCTGTTGCTATTTCATTTAGTCTCCTCCTTTGCTGGATTTTTGTTCTTTCTTTAACTTCACCTGTTCTTGATTTGTTCTCTCTATGTGCTTTAAAGGAATAGCTTACCCTGAAATGAAAATTCTGTCATCATTTATTCACCCTCAAGTTGTTTCAAACCTGTATGAATTTGTTTCTTCTGCTGAACACAAAAGAAGATAGTTATTTTGAAGAATGGCGGTAACCAAACAGTTGATGGACCCCATTGACTTCCATAGTAGTTTTTTTTTTCCCCTACTCTTCCCTAATATCACTCTTGGGAATATACTTTGTCCAAATTCTGTCACTGTACGTTTCACTTGACTGAAACAAGGAGGAAGCAATTATCTGAGGCGTAATATGTATGATTAATGTTTTTCTTTCTCACCTTCCTCTGCCTCTTTTAAATTGCACAATTTCGCTTTATCTTTCTGTCTGTCCAAGCAACAGTAGTCTATCAGGTGGAAAATTGCATTTTTCCTAGTGTCTTTACACAGCGTCTGAATAAACAGAACAAATAACAGCGATCTAAATCACCCTGCGGGCGTCACTCAGATCTCCATCATCTACATTCATGCTCCATTTTAGGCCATTATAACTACAAAACACTGTCTTCACCAGGCAAGATGGCAAATGACTACTAAATCAAGTTCCTCACGATGGTTATCATGCCGTCTCCCTCCCCCAACTATCTCTGCCTCTTTTTTTTCTCTTCCTCCTCCCCTCTCATTCCCTCATCATTCACCATCTTCCCCCCTTTTTTCCCTCCAATTTGATTTTTATGAAGTGTCCGCGACCATGACAGCTGGTGAATCGTTCCTCCATTATTAGATCTCACAAAACAAGCAGGACTAAAAAGAGTGAGCAGTACGGACATAGAAATTAAATAAAAGCAAACGCTCTCTTCCTGGTCACAGCTCGGCAGTTTCTGATTAAATTGTAAATACGTATGGTTGCTCAAAGGGATGTGCTGTGGTCGCCCGCATTAGTAAGTTGGAAAATGAAACTTATCTTGCGTTCGAGGACCCCCAAATGTTTCATTTTTTTTTTTTTTTCAGCCGTAGGCAAAGAGGAAGGCTATTTTCCATCTATCAGTATAACAGTGCCACTGTCAAGCCCCGTTGAACATGATGAGAAAAAGAGAGTAGATATGAAGCCGCATGTGGTCTTTGAAGCAGATCGGAGTATCTGTGTATTTACTAAGAGACCATAACCATTACGGTAGAAACCCCCCTCACGCCCCACCAAACGCCCACCCTGCTGCGTCCATACAACAGCTACACAGCCCACAGAAGAGATGAACTCTCTTCCCCCTTACCACCCCTTAAAAAACCTTCAGAAGCATAGGGACCTACTCTCCCTCATTAAAAAAACAACAGCCATTAATACTGGATGAGAAGCAGGGAAGCAGGGAGGAAGAGGGGGCGAGAGGGGTGATTGTAGCAAAAGGGCGTTGCGCTCCATCACTGAGCATGCGTGTCTTTCTCACATACTCTGTTTTGGCTTCTTTCATACAGTAGATGCGCTGATGCAGTCCACTGCAAAGCAGTTGATCTTACACCTCGGTCTCGTACACCTTTACAGATGGTACAGTTGTCCTCACCGTCCTCGAGTCTGTTGACCTGTAGAGCTTGAGTTGATGTTCTGTTTATTCTAGAATTAATTAAGCAAAATTCCTCCAGTCAATGCAAAGATCTACATCAGCTCCTAAGAGACTCTCTCTTCAATTTCAACTTAGTCTGTGAAATTTTTAGTGACAGGATGCTATAGATAATCAATGGCTTTGATAGCAAATTGATTCCAGTCATTGATGCACCAAAACTAATGATCCCAAAGTTCATCAATATCACCACCTGAAATTGATTTTAGTGTATTTTTTCTTCTGTAAAAAGCTTAGGCTATTTATTTAATTGGCTTTTTATTTGAATGAATGTTTTTCTTAAACATAGTTATCTTTTATATATGTTTTCTATTCTTAACCAGTATTTATGTCTTGTTTTTAGTAAAAATATATATTCCTCCTGAACACAAGATACATTTACCTAAAGGTATTTTTTTGGGGTTTGTTTGTTTGTTTTTATTATTTATTATGACTATTTTCAGACAGTGCATTTTGTATAGTTATTTTCTTTTCTCTTAAGAACTCGGCACATTGTTTTCACTTCTTTTAAACATAACCCTCATTAAATGTTTATTTCTTATTTTCTAACAGCTATTTCATGCAGTGTAGAAACTGTCAGCCTAAGGAGTTATTTGTCTGATCTGAGTGCTGAATTTTTAAATAGTTGCTCAAAAGTCCGTTTGTTTGTGTATGTGCATGTATTAGTGTTAGTATAATGCCATTATTTAGTGTGATGCGGAGCTCCAGGGGCAGTAGGGGTAGACGGTGGTGCTGTAGCCCTGTAGCAGGGCTCTGTCTGTGGGGACAGTGTTAGGCTGCAGGCCCTGTCTCTGTGTGGTGCTGTGGGACTCATAGAAGGGTAGTGGATGCATAATGAATGCTCTAGTCCACAGGCTCTGTACACAGCATAATTAGCCTCATCAAAGGATGAAGCCATAAGCAACAGAGCGTCTTCCTACACGCCAAGTCTTAACTAAAACAAAGCCGCTATTAGTCACCTACTTGGCATAAGCCATGCCCATTCCATTTGGATTGGACTGCAGTGGTATTGTTTACTTGTTCCTAGAAATTCTTCCTAAAATTGTCAGGAAGACTCAAAGGGTAGGAAGGCCAGAAAAACTGTATAATGAGGTGAATCGTGCACTTTACAGTCTCATTGGTAGTTAGCTACATTGTGTCTAATTGTATACAGCAGGATTTTGTCACACCACCAATGTTTTTAGTCGCTCATGTCTGAACCTTAACTCAGGGCAGGAGTGTCCAATCGTGCCACTGTCTTGCAGAGTTTAGCTCCAGCCTGCTCCAACAACCCCTAAACCACGAACATTTCCCCAACACAAGGTTCTAGTAATCCTGAAGATCTTAATTAGCTGGTTCAGATGTGATTAATTTTGTAAAGTCTGGAGTATAGTGGCCCTAAAGGAGCAGGGATGGAAACCCCTGTTCTAAGGTTGGGGAAAGCCAAAATGATTTTGTATGTGGATGAGTGAGTCCAGGGCTAGGTAAAATATCTGTCCAGGGAAATGGAAATGTCCGATGGAAAACTAGAAAGTTGGACAAACAAGATGAGTGTGATGAAAGATGGGGAAATGTCTTTTTGTACCTCTCCATCTGTAAATGTTTGACCTCTGTGTAGCAGTTAGCAATTTTGGTCCTAAAATGCAAGACCACGTCTCTCTTCCTCTCTCATCCTCTCCTCACCTAGCAGCCATGTCTTCAAGAAAAAGGTCAAGGTTGCACCAGAGCACCTTAGCGATTTGCTTCTCACTGAAATACACACATTAAATTGTGTGTGTGTACGTGCAACTTGCCCCATTTCAGACCAATGCATCAACACAAAATTCCAAAAAACATTCCCCTCTTGTTTGTTTATAGGGTATTCTGATGTGTCTTTGACAATTATATATTAGTTGTATACCTGTACATTGAGCCAGGTTTAAATCTTTCTTTTCTTCTTTCCTAAGTGTGAGACGATGGTTCCTCATTATATCTTCTGTGGGCTAATGACTGCTGTCTCTGCTGAAAAGGTTCCAGTATGGATTGGTGGTGTCCTCTATTGAAAGCCCCAGGGCTCTGGACCATGTGCTGTCCTGACACCAGTAACTCCCCTGAGGGAGGACAGCTCAGCGACTGACCTGGCCTTCCTGTCAGAAGCTGGAACCACCTCACACGCTTGCTTACTTTAGCAGATAATTCACCTTTAAGTCACCGAGACGTATATTCGATTGTTCATTTGAATAAAATAGCTAAATCTTGCTGCACATTTATGGTTCTTAAAGGTATAATGCAATGCTTTCCAGATTATGTACACTTTTTCAGATGGTTTGGAGATGTATGCATGCTCACTTGGCAATCATACTTTAATTGAATTCATTTTGTGTTTCTTCAGCAGAAATATAAGAAATGTAGTTCTCATTAAGCTCTGATGATGGACATAAAGTGTCACCTATGTGTAGTACCTGTCATATCAGTTAATATCCTATCTCTGTGCGCAATGGTGTGCAAGTGTATACATTATGCCAAATGTAGACACACATCAGGGATTCGTATGGGTTAAATACTGTAGTTTATCGTGCATGTGAGAGACTGACTGTCGTTGTGAGTGAAATCACTATTGACAGCGGCACAGGGCTGATAAGAGAGGCTTAGTCGCTAATTACTGCACTGCAATGTCTGTTCCAGTCAATGAAGACATCCCTCTGTCTCTCTCTCTGGACTGGACCCTCTGTTTTTTGGGGAATTGTAGATTAGCCAGCGTTCTTTGCCTCTCTCTCTGTCCTCTTCTCTCACTCATCAACTCGTTAAATGCAAATGCGCTCATTTGTTTGTAAGGATGGCAGGCTTTAGCATCTCTCTAGTGTGTTGTGTTTGGTTATCTGTGCTACAGTGTCTCTGCTCTCACTAATCTCCAAACATTAGATTACTCTCTGCTAATTAAAGTGACTACAGAGCCAAGTAGGTGATGGAAAGAGCGGCAGCAGTGAAGTGGTTGAAAATACATATTTTTTTTCTCTCTCAAATCTACCCTTAGAACTTATTGTGGATGGGTTAACATGACTCGGTCAGCTGTTATTGTGACTGTAGTTGTATTTCTGTTTAGAACAGTGGATAATAGTGGTTGTGTCTCATCAGCCTCTTCTATGAACATGATTCATTGAGTTGCTCATGGATTTTCTCATCTTTTAGTCAAGCCTTCCCTGCAAACCCTGCTGGAAATGGATGGTAGCAGGTTCCATATTGTGTTTAGCATTTTTGCTCATCCAAGCCAATGAAGCCTATCAGCTTGGCTTGCACAGGTAGACTAACTTGTCTAACTTGACTAACTTTAAAACTACTGTTCCAAAACACCTTGACCATCTTCATCTGGGAACAGGGTAATGTCCCTTGTAATAATCAATTTTAGCACATGAGACAGTGAAAAGACTTCTCACCATGTACTGCAGTGTTTTGTTGGAGCAGGTGTACCATTAACAGAACTTGCAGATTTAATAAACTGCAGATCAGGGAGTTTTAGTTCAAGCTGCTGTTGGGGAGCTTACGACTGGAAATGGTGCGTTTCTATGGGACTGTTAAAGGCTCAAGCTTAGCTCAAATTTTCAGCGAGCCGGGGGGAAGAGAGAAAGAGACTGCTGAGATCAGCAGCACAGAGTCACTATAAGTGAAGGGAAAGGAGAGAGCTGTGCAGAAATTGCTTATAGATTTATTTTTGTCAAAATTGGAAATGGCCCCTATGTGTTTTTCTCCCTTCATCCTCTCTCTCTCCTTGAGGTTTCACACCCTCTGCATTTTTAGTATTATTCCTAAACCTATAAACTGTATGTGTGTGCCACTTTCAGCAGAATGTGTTAAATAGAGGGTAAATGGCAGTGCGTGCACACACCCTTATGTTTGACAGCGACGGGGATAAATGTCACTTATGACAATGTGTGTGTCGTGCCAGAGAGATGCCCTTTTCCGCGACGTCCCCCTACGACCCCTCCAGCACGCTCAGGTCTCAATATGGTGTCAAGTGCTGGGACCTGCACATCTATATGCATGTTCACACCTTTGTGCACACATACAGATATGCAAGCAGGTGGAGGAGGGCTTCTGGAGCTCAGAGACCTGGAGCGGAGAAGTGCTGACAGAGTAGGATGTGAGGATCACTGTGTGATCAGAGATGCCCAGTGTGATGCCTGCTAACCAAACTCTCCTCCTGTGCAGTTTAGCTTCTATGACATATGGCTCACCTTACATATATATTTCTGTTCAGGTGCTTACCATTTCTAGAGTAGTTTTTCCTTCGCCTTAATATTTAGTTTTTGTTCATTTTGTTGATATATATTGTTAGTATGAAATTAAATGAGTCATATTGTGATATAAGATTTTGGTTATATCGCCCACCCCTAGTATTCGTCATGTTTTGTAAATAAACGGCACCTAAATAATGATGCCATATAACCCATTAACATGGGCCTTTAGCCATAATAAAAGGTGCAATCCATATTGCAAATGGTCACAGCGAACACTTAATTAATCTTAATTGCCTGCTAGTCGGAACAGCCTGCGGAGTCCACGTCATTACTCTAAACGACTTCTCCCAGCAAAATTGCACACACAAGTTCTGTTCTCCCTGCTTGACGTGATGAAATGCAAACCCTCCCCTTTAGCCTTCTATCAGTCTGCTTCTTATCCTAGCAATTCCGCCACATGGAGGACCAGGAAAACCTTTCGTAAGCTGCCAAACAGCTTTGGCTGTTGGTGGGGAGGCTGTTTGCCATTGTGGTCCAGGCGGAAGAGGGGTGGGTGCGGGCGGTGGGAGGGAGAATCGGGTTGAGAAATGGTTCCTCCACCGTCCTTATCACTTTGCCGCACACCTGCAGTCCTTATGGTGCAGTGCTCCTAATTGCTTTCCTCCCTCAACCTCACTCCGCAAGGCCTGCTCCCAATATCTGCCCATGCCTCAAGTTCCTGGATAACTGCCTCTCTTGTCTATTAATGCAGCTGAAGACATGGATTTATGGGTCTTGCCATGTGGCTTGCCGGAAAGGGTATAACGAATTTGCCGTGCCCCTTCTGTAGCTGCCATGTTGTTGCTACCCTAGTATGGAAAAAGGATGGACAGTTATCTTTTAGTGTACCACTTTGGGAAAAAAATGTTGTATACCAGAGTGTATCAACAACTCACAGGCCAGAGAAATGGTTTATGGGAGTCCTTAACCCGCAGGAAAGATTCACTTATAGGTGAAAGCTACTGGTTCCCCAAACCAAAGCAGCGAAATGTAAACCAGCTGCTTTCTTACTAAGTGAAACAGTAAGGTGGACTTGCAAATAAACAGTAGGAAGAGGGGTAGATAGGCAGGTGATATGACTACAAGCTGTAAGCACTCATGCATTTACTAAACATCCTAAAGCAAGTACTAAACATCCAAACATGGATCTTCTAGCCTGGTCATTTTGTACATTTACAGTACACACAAACAACCCTCTTCATACAAGATTAATGCAGAAGATTTAAGGGGAAAGCAATGCTTTTTAAAGTTGCTCTCAGAACATGCAACATCTGCCCAGTCATAATGACATCTTTGTGATGTTTTCCTTCCAAACAGAAGCAAAACCCATTATTGGTCCCTTAGCTACTTGCATCAGGCTAGTCATTGTTAGGTAATTTGAAAACACTATGGGGTCTAAAGATGGATAATTCTCAAGATATCTCTCTGGTCTGAATGTGTCGTAATAGTCCTGTCTCTGTCTGGAGGTCTGTGGGTCACTTCTGCAATATGTAGGCAACCCTCTTCGCACACCTTGGCAACAGAATCGCCATTGGCTAGTACATTTTTCTTTTTTTTTTGATATCAAACCAGATTGATATACCAAATCAGCTTACCTTTGCAAAATGGCATAGGCATAGTTTAAATATCTGGATGTACACTCTTAACATCAGTCAATCAAGCATTATCTTATGATATTATGATAACCAAGCACTATTTAATGATACAACTTTATAATTAGAACTAAAACTTGGCAACCATGTATGAATGCATATTTGTCATTTTAACTGAACTTATGACTGGTGATGGTGCTTACGACATTGTTGGTCATTCAGTGTTTCAGTAATAAAATACATAATAGTAATTATTATTAAAATATACTACTACTACTACTAATTATACTATTAATAACAATATACAACGCACTAACTAAGGATTGATGAGCTGCTAGGTTCATGAATATTAATCACGTTGTCAGTGTTCGCTCAAACTGATTTGCTGAAATCAAAACAGCACCAGCCAATGAGTTTGCGGTTTTGTACATAAGCTCCGCCCACTATCAGAGAAACCAGCGTATCTTATGCTTGTTCTTAAAAGCTGAATAATTCCAAATGAACTCTGTTGTTTTGACAGGAAAATACAACAAATAATATGTTTTACATGTAGTGCATCGATTCAGCATGGTAGCATGTAAGTCTCTCTCTCTCTGTCTGTCTCACTGCATGTGTGTGAGAAACACGCTCTCAGCAAAGCGACGGCAAGTCGTGCACCTTTACACTAGAGTTTACGGTACGTCAAATACAGGCACGCTGCGCATCCACGAAGCTGAATTGAAACAGTGCTGATCGCGTGACGGAGAGAGAAACTCTCACATGCTCATTCAGAGTGTTCAGCGGGTGAAAATATATCTATGCTAAACTCATACTTAGCCTCTAACACACGCACTGGCGAGTAAAATGTAAGAATTTATTAGCCAATGACTAATGATAGATATTGTTTAGTCGCCCAGAGTGAAAATTTTGTCGCATATGCAAGTGATTTACTCTCATTGTTGAGGGTTGGTAGGGCTCATCCCTTGTGTACATTGAAAAGCACTTCCTCACTTTAGGATGACTCTGGCTAGATGGGAGAGGAAGAGTACTGTGGGCTTTCAGGAATGCCTATTTATCAGGGCTGGAGAAAATGCCTGCCCCCATCTCAAATTATTTTTCTCTTACCTTTCTCTCACAAAAGCACTCTCCAAGTGCACTCATGTTTTTTTCCCAAAGAATATTACTATATGAAGCAAGAACGGGGAAAAAGAGAACAAGATGAGATGCTAGGTCTTCAATGAGAGCTACTTCCAGGGTCCAACCAGGCACAGCTGAGAACATTAAGCATGGCACGCAGTGAGTGACCACGGCATCCGCGTCCGCAGAGTGTAACCATATCCCTGCTATTTTAGGCACTTGGCCTAGGCTTACGTGCCACTCCCGGCGGCACAGCTGGACAGGGTGAAGCAGCGGAAACAGCAGCATTTGGAGTGGCTTCTTCAGGATCTGGCCTCTGGGGTCAGGAGGGGTCTAAGATTCGACCACTTGGCAGCACCTTCCGTGGTGATGAATGTCCAGGAACTTGTTGGGTGACGCCAAATTTCTCATCATTAATCCAGGCCATTATAAGGCTTTTTCCAGTGTCATTGATCCCACAGTTTCTATCCCTCCAGCTGACGCAGCCCTTCGAGGAAGGGTGGGGGTGGCCTAGGTCATTGGTTATCGAGAAAAGAGGATGGAGATCAAGCCCCTGGCAGTGTGTCAGCAGCAGCCGGAAGGTACAGGAGTGTAGCAGATGTTGTAAAGTACAGATCTCCCATTCGCATACAAATTTGAGTTTTCCGACAGCAGAAGCAAACGTCAGCAGGGTGTTGTTCTATAAAGCTGGTTTTTGTGGATGGAAAAGCTTTTGGAGCTTTACCAGTTGTCACCAGAAATTAAAGGTCACCCTTTACATTTTTACATGCATTGTGTTAAATTACAGAATATTACTTTTAAGGAATGCAAATTTGTTTGCAAAACAGTGTAAATTTATTTGACCCCGCCACATTTTCTCTCTCCCCCTATCCCTTTCTTTCCCTCTCTTTCTCTTTCTTATCCACCTCTACTGCTTGCATTCACAAATGATATCAAATAAAGCAAAGGAAAGTCTGTCAGCTGAGTAATTGCTGATCACCAGGGCCTTCATGTCTCCGCCCACTACAGGAGGTAGAGAGGTTCCAGAGAGAAATTCCAGAGAGGTGTGATTAGAAAACAAAGAGAGAAGTGGATGATTTTTATCCCCCAGGGCCTGTCTGCTACTCAACAGTATCTCTTGATCAAGAGTAGCCCCTTCTAATTGCCCAGCTTCCAGGACAGATGGAAGGTTTCCTCTGCCCTGCAGGGGACAGACTGTATTTAGCACTGTTAACTGTTGCTTCAGTCTTCTTCTAAATGCAGATTCCTTGTACCTAAATTAAGACATTTTCTGAAAGAAACATTTTTTAAATGCACCTCTTTAATGCTTAAAGCAATGTTGAAATTGCATTTTATCCTTTTTAACAAGCGAAAGTAATGTCCTGTGGTAAGTCAAAACAAAGCAAAACTGAATCTTGTGTAATCTGTCGACACGTCCAGCAGCAATGCAGGAATGGACTCGCAGTGCAGGTGTTTTTTGAAACGGAATGTGTCTGTTTGTGTGCACGCGTGTGTGTGTGGGTCAGCTAGATGGTGTAATTACTCGGATCAGTGAGCATGAAGGTGGGGCCATGCTCTCCTGTCAGTAGTAGGTCGTGGCCGGCAGCTGGGGAGCTAATACTCCTATCAACAGCTGTGTAATCACAATCCTGTAGTCCAGCCAGCCTGGACTCACTCACCTGCCAACACGCAGCACACACCGGCCCCTGGACTCTAACTCCCATGATCCTTTGGTGCATTTGCAGGTGCACGCTCAATAGACAGAGCAGGCAACTCTAATTAGAGGCCTGCACATGAATTGCTTGACTGTCGTTGAAGCATTGGCTGAAAGCACAGCTCCAGGTGGAGAGGTCAAGGTGTTTTCCTGAAAATGAATGCAGACAGAGGGGTTTTGATTAGCATCCATTTGCACCATTCACATTTCTGAGACCTGTTTATACACTTTCCGATTCAGAATCTGTAGAATCTGAATATTCTCTGGAAAACCAGCTATGCTAACTAGGGACATATTATCTGGAGTTATTGCCATATAATGGTTGATCCCATCTTTTCATTTGTTGGCAGAGGCAACGGTCACGGTAGCTGGTGGGTTCTGTGGTCTCCGGCAAGATGAAGACATTAAGGGGAGGTGTTGCTTTATTACTTCACTGTTTCCCTAATGGAAGAAAAAAATTAAATTAGCTGCTAATTTGCACTGATGTCTCTGGTGGCAGGAAGTTGCATGTCGTGTCAGTTTCTATTAGAAGAAGCTCTGTCACTTTTTTTCATGTGATATTTCCTTTTGGCTGAACAGCGAATAGTGCATGCTGCGATTGACCTTTCAAGAAGACACCATGATGTTTGCAATATTAAGTATATTATCAGTATTCTAAATGGCAGGACGTAATTAAAAATCTCTTTTGTTCTTTTCATCATGTTCATGTTATATTTATTTAAAAATTTGGATTTCGATTGCCAATTTTTTCAGCCGCTTTCTTTGCCTTTTCCAGACCACTGTCTCTTTGATCCCGGACCACAAAAAGCCCATGTTTCTCATCAGCAAATCTCACCATTTCATTAATTGACTGTCTGCGGGTGTCTTACCGTGCTGAATGCAATGACTGACACTTTTCACTACGATGAGTATCATAAAGATAATTGCGCCTGTGTTTAATAAGATTAGCCGCATCCTATTTCCGCTAACAAATGTCCCATATTTAATTCCTTGAAAGCAAGCACTCGCAATTTGTGTTTAATCTTTATGCATTTGTATAGTTATGTTAAAGACGTAGGGGAGGTGATATGGGGTTCAGGCGTCTTTCACTCAAAAGTATCTTGATAAAAACAATTACCTATGATTGGATGTCGAGGTGGATGAAAAGTAAAGATTGATTTCCATTTACCCCCCATTAAGAGTCAGACATCTGGAATATTGCCTGCATATCAGCCGCTTGTCATCTGTTTTACATTCAGGAGCCTTAACGGAGGCCTTTCCCTCATCCGCCCTGTCAGAATACCTTCACTCGCTCGCATCTGGAATGTGAGCACTCTGCCTGCCTTTGACAGATGAATAGAAATCAAGCTGCATTGTTTGAAAGGGGCTTGGAATTGTTTCCCCTCATTGCTAATAGGGATTCTGCATGGTGAATCTGTCTTTGTGTAGGTTTCTTAAGTGTGCGTGTGGTGTATTTCTCTGTCTGTCTGTAGTGTTTATTTCTGTGTGCAGTTTTTGTGTTGCGGGTTCCCCTCTGTGTGCGTTTCCTCTCGGGTCGTCGGGCCGCCTCGTGTCATGTTGTTGTCAGTCAGGAGCTGCAGGCCAAGCGTGGAGACAGAGCAGGAGACAGAGGAAAGAATGAAAAATACATGATAATCATGCCGCCACACTGAGCACAAAGGCCTAATTGGGAAAAAGGCTCTTTTCCCCTATTTGCGCTGCTGTAGCAGCCTACGGGCTCCAAAGCTCCGCAGAGAGACGCCACACTGTGACTCTATTACAATCCTTTACTTTATCTTATTTATTCAGACACAGCTTTTTGCATAGAGTTTCACAACATTGTTCTGAATTTTTTTTTTTTTTTACTACAAAAAGCAAAGTCACACAATCAGAAAGCATCCAAACAAAGTGCTTTGCACACTGATGTTTTGTCTGTTTCGCTTTTTTCCTCATAAACATTCTGGTTTGTCATGTCTGCATTACGGCTATTTTGATAGCCAGTTACTTTGATTATTTCATTGATTAATCTATTCATTGGGAATTCCAAATAATATTATATTCAATAATGGGTTAAAAAGTATTAACTTGTAAGTTGTTCTCCATGCACAGCACAAAGACTAATCAATAATGAAATTGTGGATTGTTTTCATTATTGATTATTATCAGTTTGACTGATTTGTTGTTGCAGCCATAATTTGCATGCACAATTTGTTTCCAGATTTACCCCAAAATGAAGAGTAATTTGAAGAAACATTTGGAGCCTCGTGTTTTAGCCTGCGCCACTGATGTACTGAATGTATAAATGAGGAGTAAAAGAATGAAGGACATTGTCATTTACCCTCCTCCTCTGTCTCTGCCCCTCCAATCTTCCATCCATTAAACCTGGCCAGGCCCAGACGGCTGTCCCTGCACTGCCTGATTATAAAACAATGCCTTATCAGAAGCGCATTCTCTCGCCATAAATCAATTAGAGGCCGTGTGCGGATCTGCCAAGCTGCATGCAAAACTTACCGCCTACTGACAAACATGCAAGCACACGTCCCCTGCAGCCCCCCTGAGAGCAGCCAAATTAATAACAGTAAGTGGATAAAACCCTGGGTCACACCAGCATCTCCTGCATGTGGATTAAAGTGCAGCTGGACAGGGATGACTGAACCGATTCCACCCTCCCTTGATTCCATTTGATTCACATGCTAATGGTAACTGAACAAAAAAAAAAAAAAAAACAGGACTTAATTGGCATTTGAACCCCAAGCATTTGATCTCAGCACTGATCCTGGAAAATCTGGTAAATGTGTTTCAGAAAAACATGGAGTAAGCAAGAATGTGATGACAGTTTTGAGCTCAAAAGATTAATTGTTCTGTTTCAAGTGGACTAGCACTTAAGTAAATGTGCTTTTTCTTTATTTAAACTGAACATTTAATGTGGTTGGTTGTTTGCTTTGGTCAAAACAGTGCCCTTTATTTGTCCTGCAGGAGACGGGCAGGTCATGGTACCTGATTAAGTGTGCTTGTGGTCTAAGAGACCTTGGGTTCCTGTGGTCCTCCAAGGCTTTATGTCATGCTTTATTCCTCGTCATAAATCCCGTTGAAGGATGGCTCAGACTCTCAGACAGGCTTTTTCATCTCCAATAACCTTCTATCCCACTTTTTTCCCTCATCATTTTGAAATTAAGACCTGGTTCTCTCAAGGTCAGTGGTAAGCTTGCTCTGCTTCTTCATGTTTGGAGTATTCTTGCTGTCCATTTCTGTGCCTCCTTTGTTATTGTGCTATTCTTTTCCTTTGAGCAGCCGACCCTATGTTTTCGCCGCTTGTGGCTGTTGTCGCCGGCTCTCCGGGGAGCTTGATGGCCCTTCGGAATAGCCACAGGAAAGAGAGAAGAGGTTGTTACTTTAATTTTCTCGGGCAATGTCAACAAAGGGCAGAGAATAAGAGTGGGGGTGGAAGCTGAAGCTTTGGCATTGCACGATTTCCAGACCTTAGTATTCCTCAAGTTCTTTTTAATGGCTTTTTGCAATTAAAAAAGCTCCGTTGGACAGAGGTCTATCTACTCTGACAGACAGGACAAACGATATCAGGGATGAGTTTAAAACAGTTCAACCTCTCACCCCTGTTTGTCACCCCGTGAGACACACAGTTTCGGGGGGCGGTGTGAAGACGGGGCGACTGATATGATGTGTCGAAGGGTTGTGGGTCAGCTAATCCAGCAGCCCAGCATGCCAGCAGTGTCTCACGCACCACTGCCTTTCAATAAATAAAAAATGGAGAATGTGTCTCGCAAATGTAATATTAACCTCCCCATCTCCAGAGAGAGAAAGGCGGGGTTTGGTTTATGAGCACGTCTCTGGTTTGGGGCGAAGACACACTGTGCTAATGGAAACACACGCTCTTAGTGTTTGAGGATTACCTTTAAGGACTTTGGTCTCTAGAGAGGTAGGGGGAGGGAACTGGAGCACCGAAGGCATCCAGTTTGAACCCGACAACTACCTATTGCATCTTATTCCTGAAGCAATTACGCATTTTTGCAATCCACTGCCCAATGCAATCGAAAAGGTCGTTTTCCGAGGGAGGAGGTTGAAAGGTTTGAGGTGCAGCCTTCACCTGGAGTTGACAGGCCACAGTTGCACAGCTGTCTCCTGCATCGCTGCTCAACCATCCACATCCCCTCACACACCTATCTGCTTTTTTTTTTTTAGGAGATAGCCAATTGGTTATGGTCTCTGGGAGAAAAGCAACTGACCTCTGGAACTGAATTTTTATTATTCTATTTTTCAATAAGCCAGAACCGTTCCTCTTCAGTGTCTCCTAGAATGAAGCCATAAAAACACATTCCAGTCCCTGCTGGATTTCATGTTAATATTATAATTGTGAGAGATAAAATGCTCTGGCATTTCAGAAACAATATTAATGGAGACCTTCAAGTTAAAAAAAAGGAAATAAGGAACAAATCAAAAGAACAAAAAGAAGACTGTTCCCAGTCTTTATCTTCAACTTTCATTACCGTGCAGTTAATGGAAGGATGGCTTAGAGGGAATGTTAATTACTGATTCACTGGCTTTGACAGAAAGAGAATTTAACAATACATTTAATATTATAAGAAGTAATTTTTTCTCATTGTTTTTTTTTTTTTTTTCCCTGTCCATCTGTAAGCAGTGATTCATTCTGTCGAAATTAGCGGTTCTTCGTGATTTCCTGCTTATCAAACAAGACGAGTGATGCACGGCTGTCACATCCTGCATTTCATTATAATAATCCTAGAGCCTACAGCTATTTGTTTTTTTTTGTTGTTGTTGTTGTTGTTTTTTTTTAGAAGCAAAACAAGAACATTTAATATTAAAACTATGTTATTTAGATTTATTAACTTTAACTTTAAAACACTGCTGTTAGCTTCGTATTTTAATTGTCATCGTGTATATATGTATACTAGTGATGTCAGTCGATTAAAAAAACTACGAATTAATCAAATTTTTGCAAGTTTTTCATATTTTTATAATGTACTCTCCAAATATTTTAAACATTTGTTGTAATGGCATCTTTTTATGATAGAAGGCCAGTATCACTGATACTAATACTAATACTGCTACTGATGTATGATTTATTTTTATTTTTTTAAACATTAATGATAAACATTCAACATTACAGTATAATTGAAATTTCAACATTTATTAACCTTTAAAAAATGACAACAACTTTGTAACTTTTCACATAAACCCATTATAGTAAATGTCATATTTACCTGTGCCCTTCCTACCTGTTAGACATATTCAGAAATTGAATAAAGTTATAAAACACCTTTCTTAACTGCATACATTATCAATTAAATATAGATGAATCCTTATTAAAGCTACAGTTTTCTCTGTTACATTTGTCATCTGATTAACATTAATGACAGACATCACAGCAACTGGTTTATTAGCTGCTGTCTAAGATATGCCGAACATGACGCGGCTCTGACGCGCTGTCAAGCATCTAATTTTCTCTCAACTCTTTAAGTTCAAGACGTTATTTAACTCATTTAAGACTGATCTTATGAGGATACTTGAGAAAACAGGCATTTTGGCATAATTCTGTGTTATTGTTCGCTCAAGTGCGAAAGAGAACTCGATTCTGGTGCGCTTTTTGTGTTGTGATACTGGCTGTGTGTCGTGTGTGTGTCACATAGACAGGACATTCACAGACAGTGCGTTCTGTTTTGTCTTGTTGCGCTTAAATGGTTTAAAAGCATTCGCATGAATAAGAGTGTATAAGATATTTTAACCCGTTAAACTGAACAAATTAATTGCATGTGTTAACGTGTTAATTTTGATAGCATATATATATATATATATATATATATATATATATATATATATATATATATATATATATATATATACACTCACCTAAAGGATTATTAGGAACACCATACTAATACTGTGTTTGACCCCCTTTCGTCTTCAGAACTGCCTTAATTCTACGTGCCATTGATTCAACAAGGTGCTGAAAGCATTCTTCAGAAATGTTGGCCCATATTGATAGGATAGCATTTTGCAGTTGATGGAGATTTGTGGGATGCACATCCAGGGCACGAAGCTCCCATTCCACCACATCCCAAATATGCTCTATTGGGTTGAGATCTGGTGACTGTGGGGGCCATTTTAGTACAGTGAACTCATTGCCATGTTCAAGAAACCAATTTGAAATGATTCGAGCTTTGTGACATGATGCATTATCCTGCTGGAAGTAGCCATCAGAGAATGGGTACATGGTGGTCATAAAGGGATGGACATGGTCAGAAACAATGCTCAGGTAGGCCATGGCATTTAAACGATGCCCAATTGGCACTAAGGGGCCTAAAGTGTGCCAAGAAAACATCCCCCACACCATTACACCACCACCACCAGCCTGCACAGTGCTAACAAGGCATGATGGATCCATGTTCTCATTCTGTTTTACGCCAAATTCTGACTCTACCATCTGAATGTCTCAACAGAAATCGAGACTCATCAGACCAGGCAACATTTTTCCAGTCTTCAACTGTCCAATTTTGGTGAGCTTGTGCAAATTTTCCTATTTGTAGTGGAGATGAGCGGTACCCGGTGGGATCTTCTGCTGTTGTAGCCCATCCGCCTCAAGGTTGTGCGTGTTGTGGCTTCACAAATGCTTTGCTGCATACCTCGGTTGTAACGAGTGGTTATTTCAGTCAAAGTTGCTCTTCTATCAGCTTGAATCAGTCGGCCCATTCTTCTCTGACCTCTAGCATCAACAAGGCATTTTCGCCCACAGGACTGCCGCATACTGGATGTTTTTCCCTTTTCACACCATTCTTTGTAAACCCTAGAAATGTTTGTGCGTGAAAATCCCAGTAACTGAGCAGACTGTGAAATACTCAGACCGGCCCGTCTGGCACCAACAACCATGCCATGCTCAAAATTGCTTAAATCACCTTTCTTTCCCATTCTGACATTCAGTTTGGAGTTCAGGAGATTGTCTTGACCAGGACCACACCCCTAAATGCATTGAAGCAACTGCCATGTGATTGGTTGATTAGATAATTGCATTCATGAGAAATTTAACAGGTGTTCCTAATAATCCTTTAGGTGAGTGTGTGTGTATATATATATATATATATATATATATATATATATACACACACACTGTATATGCTAAGGAATATTATTTTATGTTTTATGTTAATATTATAGCTTTCACAATTAGGTATAATTTCTGTAGAGCTGTAGACAACGTCTTTGTCTTGATGTATCTGTGTTTTGTGTCTCTCTGTGATTCTCCACATCCATTATTTAATCTTTCTTCAATAATGAAGAGCAAACACAACCTCTTCATTTACTTGCTCTCTAAATGTACAGACTGCAGACTAACCGACTACACCCTAATTGCATCTGGCCCAGAAACATATTTGACATGCTTTCCAGTTGTTCGCATTGAAAGTACAAACTCTGCAGAAGTCAGAAGCGGCTTCAAGGCTTCCAGACTGAAGATCAAAGACTCGCTGCTTTGCTGACTAACTAGCCTGCCTTTTGCCATGCATATATTTAAAATCAATGTTATTGAGCAATACGAAAATAAATAAATAAATGCAAAGTCATTACACCCACGCAAATCCATTTACATCAACAAACCATTCCCGTGATTGGTGTCGAAGAGCGATCAGGCGAACCGTACGACAGCGCTGATCCCTGGTGCATGCTAAAATGGAATTGTTTGTGAGTGCACTTCGATGTGCAGTTTGAGCAACGCTCATCAAAGTTGCCGTATCGGGTTGACCTTGTATGTATTATGAACGCTTTACAGACCCATATGGCATTTAATCTGAATACAGACATGCTTTACCATTTCAGAATCCTTATGAATCCAGTGTCATTTCTAAGATGCGTAGGTGTAGAAAGAAACTATAGCGCATGGGTATAGAAAGAAACTATAAAGAAGTCCTTCAGGCTGGAATACGGTTTCCTGTGCCAGGGCTTTAATGGCGGGTCATGCTTGAATATGCAATCTCTCTCCCTCTCTCTTTCATTCTCGTCTCCCATCTCTTCCCCTTCATTCAACTTCAGACAGATATTTTCTGCCTCGCTGACATTCCTACAGCAAAAAGCCTAAGCGAGGAGTTATTCAAGGTCAAAAGAGGAGGAGAGCGAGAAGGAAAGAATTACACATTCACTGAAAACATCAAGGTTTTTTTTTGTGTAGAAAAAAATCCTTAATAATTCACACCGGGAGAAATTGCATTGTTGAATATCATTCTCTCAAATGAAACCCACTCCAGACATTTCGATGTTTACTTTCTACCTGACTCCCCCTCATGCTAATCTGCTTGGATTTAGCATGATATATCAGCCTGAGCTTTTCTGTTCAAGCGGCGAACAACTTTTAAATCCCTCTTAAAGACTTGGGAATTCCTTGGGCTTAGCTTGATTAAAGCAGATAATACCGATAATGGCGGCCAACCCCGTAATTATTACGAACGGCACATATGTTTGTCCATCGCCATCTGAGAGGCTCTCATTTCGATTGTATTTTAGACCGTGTCTTTGGTTTTAAGAATGGGATTGTTCCGGGAATCCCCTGTTGCCATAAAGAGGAGCTCTGCTTTTCATTTATTCATTCGTTCCAGTCATCCATCCATCTGTACCTGTCTTTTCTTTTCATATCCTCTCATTTGAAGTAGGTCACACAGGGAATGGAAAAAGGTCAATGCATTTCTCTCTTCTTCTGATGCATCGTCCTTCATATCCATTCTTGTCATTGACCGGGCTGCCGATATTGATTGAATGGAGAGGAAAGGGTTACTTCAGAGAGAGAGAGAGAGAGAGAGAGAGAGAGAGAGAGAGAGAGAGAGAGAGAGAGAGAGAGAGAGAGAGAGAGAGAGAGAGAGAGAGAGAGAGAGAGAGAGAGAGAGAGAGAGAGAGAGAGAGAGAGAGAGAGAGAGAGAGAGAGAGAGAGAGAGAGGCTGTTTTGGAGAGCTCGGGCTAATATGCAGATAATGTCATTAGCACAGTGCCGCTGCTCTCCGGGGCCCATCGAGTTCCTGTCGGAGGCTGTTAGCTTGAGTCGGCGTGCTGACAGCTCTTGTCCGGAGTCCGTGTAGAGCCCCAGCATAAGTCCGTTAGGCTTTCAGCACCCTCTCTGAGCCGTGTGTATGTATGGGTGTGTCGCCATTAATAGGCCATTCTTCCATAAATACACATGAACACTCTCTGAGGTGATAACACAGCTAAGCCTGTGATGAAAAACTTCTTGACACATAGTTGATGCTAGGCTAATACTGCATGCTTTGTCATGGTGGAGTTTCAGCAGACCTGTCACATATGGGATCAATGGTGGTGTTTGGTCTCCAGTGCTGAGCATTAAGGGATTTCCGAGGAACATTTGTTCCTAGAAGACAATTTTCAGAATGTTTCTTTCTGTGAAAATCCTTTGTGGGCAATAATAACAAGGCAGTTAGGGATATAAGACATCACAAATATACACAATAATAGTGATACAAGAACACCTGCTTGATTCAGCACTGAACAGCTCCTGGCATATGTAGCTACATTAATATGCCTCTCTCTTTCTGTGACCACAGACTCTGTTGGAGAGTTTGTCTGCGATTAGTCCTCAGATCAAGATGAGATTAAGCTCTGCTGAGTAAACCGTATCTGACTGTGTTCACTGACCTTCCCTCAGCTCCATTAAGCTCGCACTCTATCCCAGAATTCACCGCAGTTTTTACACATGTGGCTGAAATGCAATTTAAAGACCTTGAATTACGATTTTTTTTTTTTGTTGTCTAATCTCTAATTTGTTTTCTTTTTCTCTTTTTCCTTCCGGCATGCTGTTGCTGTCCACCTCATTGTAAAATGGCTGGTACAGGTGAGTAGAATTTTTATTTAATTTCTTTATTTAATTTAATTGTATTATTCTTTTTATTTTATTTTATTATCTATGTTGTTTTATCATTTAAATTTCACAAACAAATAATTTTTTCATTTGTGCGAGTGATATTTTGTTGTATAATTCAGTCAGGTGTTCCAATAGTTTTGGGGCCTTTGTATATCGCATATTACTATCAAAATATTTTTTCCTTTCGTTCTTCTTTCTGTATCTCTGTAACTAATTTATGTAAAACTTCAACACTTATTGTGCTGCCTTCCAAGCACAACTCTTTCAAAACTAGTTTTATTTTGTCTTGCACCTGGAAGAAAGGAGGAAAGGAAAGAAAACAGAATCGTTTTTACTCTCAATTAAACTGGCAGACTTTATCGAGTCAAGCAGAACTTTGCCCTCGAGAAGTACGCTCTCAGATTCAGCTGTTTTTCCTCGTGGTTTCCACACACACACACACACACACACACACACACACACACATACACAGGTCGCCCGGCAGCTTCCATAGCGTTTGCAAACACGAGCACTGCGGCGGATGATCGCCTGTCTCTCGTTTCACAGTCTTGTGCCGCTGTAGATAATTCTGTCAGCTCGAACCGACCGCACGCTGTTTGTTAGGAGAGCCCATCCTGCCCCGTTCCACCCACACAAGGTGGGTTAATTAGGGACAAATTCTCACCCAAGACATCTCCAGGAGAGCATATGTGTGCAGGCCCTGCGGGACGCGTGCGTGTGTGTCTATGTGAGAGTGACAGGGACATTTACATGCTTTAATGATGAGTATGGAACGGGTGCTGTCAGCCCACCTAATGAGTGTGTGTGTGTGTGTGTGTGTGTGTGTGTGTGTGTGTGTGTGTGTGTGTGTGTGTGTGTGTGTGTGTGTGTGTGTGTGTGTGTTTAGCCCAGAGGCAAAAGGGGGTTGCGTCCTACGTGATCCCCAAGCTGGCATCTGTCTATCCCTGCACACACACACAGACACACACCATTACGGATTAGGCACAAGGCTAACGGCACAATCCTGTCGCCCGCATGCCACCACACACCCCATAATGATCACACACCGCCTGTCTGCTTGTCTCCTGAAGGCTGAATTTAAATAAACATGCATTCCTGGCAGTTTATTTTATAACACCTGTTTTAGATGCAGTATTGTTATAATGCATATTTTCAGCACTGATTGTCAGGAGAAAAATGTACTGAATTTTGTGTAACGGATTTATGGGTGAAGGAAGTCATTTTTGGACGGTTCTGAGCTGAATATGCAAAGCCATTTCTAGGTTGATTCCCATAAAAATGTAAAAAATAAAAAACTGCCTATCAAAACATGTTCAAAACATCCAAGCCAGCCAGACACAGTAACACTGGCTCAACCAATGCACTGCAAAAATTATTTTATTGAAAATTTATTTTATTAAAGGTGCAGTGTGTAATATTTATGAGAATATATTGACAAAAATGCAATTTAATATACATAACTATGTTTTCAGTGGTGTATAACAGGGCCATAACCACCATAGACAAGTCCCCCCCAATAATTAGAAATGGCCAAATTGTCCCCCCAATATTTGAAATTCTTGCTCTGCTCTGCTGCACTTCATTATGCAGCGCTCTGTATGTTAGGATGACTAAAAGGTTTAAAAATTACATTTATAGTCTGGTCTGCCTCAGCGGTCTAATGGTGCTCATCAATGTCAAAAGGTACATTTTAGTACCTTTTCGGTTTTGTACCTTAGGGTACCGCCCCAGTGACAGCAATGTACCTTTTTTTCTGACAGTGCAGACGAGTGCGTCAATCTATCGCCTAATGCTGTTGCGTAGAGAGACTATTATTTCTGGTGAAATCACAAAACAAAATGCACTCAAACGTGTCTCTGCTCTAATATACAATAATTGATGTACATGTTTGATTTTAATGAAGAAGAAAAAAGAACAAAAAACTATACGAGGGAGGATTAAAACCCAGAACCTTTGACACAGTTTACAAATATTCTACCACCAGACCACTAAGGAATTTGAACGTCAACAACAGATCTATGTATTTATTCACAAAGAATCTTTGGACTAATAATATATTTGACACAAATATTGTTTGCAAATAGTCCCAAAAGTATTATTTCCCAACTGGAATTAGACGTAGAATTTCATTCACTGTTCTGTTTCTTTATGCTTTATGAGCATAAAGAAAAATAACATTTAATTTATAAAATATATATATTTGCAGTTCTGTTTGGGGACATCAGTGGTCCACAATTCACACACTTTGTCTTTAAATATGGTACAATGGAGCTGATAGTAGGCTTGTTGAGGTCCTCCATGTGTTTTCCTTCTCAGGCTCCCTCTCTGTGTGTGTGAGTAATTGCTTTGTGTTTAGCTGTAGGGGTTTTTCTGTCTCTGTGTATGTGTCTGTGAGACAGCTCGGGGTGTGAAGAAGTATTGGAGTCTTAGAAGAGCGGTAATGGCATCCCTGTTGACCGGTCGACTCTCGCAGGAGTCAGACCGGCACAACGCAGACAAAAGAGGGCTTGGTTTTTAGGACAGGGTGAAATGATACTGCAAAACGAGTGAAGCGCATATACACATCTCTTCCTGTCTTAAATGCATAGCCACTAGTATAAATGTTCTGACAAGGGCCTCCCATTGGTTTCTGTTGTGAGTAAATTAAGCTAATTATAGATTTAATGTTTAGATATGAAATTAGATTTAACCACTTTACAATTGCTGTGAAATTGTCAGATTACCTTGTATGATATATGTATCACAATGTTGTCAAAACGGTCCTCATTCACATGGATCCGCAAAAACGACTAAAACGCTGTATTCCCGCTGCCAGGCCAATAGTTGGCAGTGTGACTTTGTAAAGAAACACTACGCGCCTATAGACTGAACACATAATAGGCCTACACTTGAGCGTTTTCACAAATCACTAACATGATGATGGTATTGCTTTCAAAAACATGCACTTTCACACAGAACGTTTTTGCAGTGAGAGACGCCTTTTTTGAATAGATTTCAGTTGGCAGAGAGCGTTATGCGCACGTTTTAACTGCCTGCTGCGCCTCGCCTTGGCAATTTTACAATTCCTTTTTAGCTATGTACCTATAGTTTAGCTTTGTGAAGACATTCCAGCTACAGTTAGTGATCACTTGTGACATTTCAAATTAATTAAATTAAATTAATTAAAATGCTGTTCAATTTCTGCTAAAGGCATTATATGTGAAAGTCCCCACCATGTTGTCCTTAAAGAATCTGCTGAAAACCATCCTTACAAGTTGTACTATATTCTGAGGACATTTTTTTGAGTTTAGCAGAACAATTGCACACTCAGCCTCATGAGGATAGGTGCACCCTGCGCTCTGAATGAAAGCTCTTGTAAAAGCTCTAGATTGGCAGCTCTTCTAGCAGACAGCAGTATTGATTCCAGCATGAGTGCTGTCCATTGAGTTAAACTCTGCCTTAGCGTGCTGAGGGGAGGTTAAGGCTGCTCAATATGGAGCATCATTAGTAGATCTATCAGTGTCCTAAAGGACTTGCAAACTGCAGTGTGCTCAAACAGAGAGGGGTCCCGCTGATGACCCCATTTGCCCCGGGGCTGTGTCCCTAAGGTCAGAGGTCAAGCCACTAACCTGCCTAAATGCACTTTCTATCATTATATGCATTAGTGAAGGGGTTCGGTCAGATTTATATTGTTTTTAGAATGGGATGCCACCCATGATGTGAGGGTGCATGTATGAATGTGTTTGCTGTCCACTGCATTTTTAAGGTCAGATGTCTGACCTTTCTTTAAGCGTTTGTGTGATGCCTCTATAACACTATGCCAGTGCTTATATATATATATATATATTTATATTTATTTATATTTATATACACATATATACATATACATCATTCCTCCAGTCTTCAGTGTCACATGATCCTTCAGAAATCATTCTGATATGATGATTTGCCGCTTTTATGATTATTATCAATATTGAAACATTTATGATTATTATCAATATTGAAAACAGTTGTGTAAAACATTCTTTGATGAATAGAAAGTTAAAAGAACAGCATTTATTTTAAATAGAATCTTTTGCAACATTATAAATGTCTTTACTGTCACTTTTGATCAATTTAATGCATCCTTGTTGAATAAATGTATTCATTTCTTTACGTCCTTTCCCAAAATAAATAAATGAA
>CM031957.1:21845518-21885518 GCA_018749465.1 Paracanthobrama guichenoti
CTACAAAAATTATTGCAAACAATTTTTGTACCAAAAATACTCGCACCACAAAATATAATGTCAAATTTTTGTTTTTTTGGCAGCATTTTTGAGTACTCGAATTAATAATTTTGTATTTAATTTTTTTTTAATCTTGTTTTGTGTGATTTTCACACTGAATATTCAGATTTAGTTTGGATAGACCGCAAAAAAGCGGCACAACATGCTAAATGTCCCCCTCGATAGAGACAGAATCATGCCTCTTTTCTCTCTTCAATGCAGATTCTCTGCCTCGCTGTATAAGCCCGTTTTCTGACCCCGGCCCGACAACCCTAACGGTCCCAGGCAGGCAGCTGGAGTCTAGCGGATTAGCCCAGAGACAGTTAACAACCTCTGTACTGTTTACAGAGTACAAAGAGCCCTCCTCATCCGCCTCTCGCTCTGCAAAGCATGTGCATATTTAACCAGGATGCAACAGAAGGGGTCTCGGCATCCTCTTGTAGCCGGCGGCGCGCCTTCAGAAGCGGGTCCCATTAGCAACCGGTGTCAGGGCGAGAGCTGGAGAGAGAGCGAGAGAAAGGGGGGCTGATGGGATGGGATGGGGTCCCCGGGGAGGACGGAGGCTACCGCAGAGGTGGAGGGAGGTCTCGGTGAGGGAGGAGAGGGGGAACTTCATATAGAGGATTGTCAAACAAAAGCAATGAGATTAGAGGCAGAGGAGGACTTTAATATCAGACCTCAGATATTGGCCAGCACGGCTTCTGTGTCTACCTTTAAAATGTCAAATGTGATTTAGGAGGTTATTACGCTGCTTAGTAGCAGAGGCATTCTCCGTCTCTCTTGCTCTCTCTGTCTTTCTCGGTCTCTCTCGCTCTTTTGCTTGGCTGTCACTATTTCATAATAAATCTCTCAATGTAATCAGTTTCGACCTTGCCATCTGTGTCACAGTCTCAATTATCCAGACAGTTGGTTAAAGATGCTCACTCTTAAAATAAGAGAGAGCCAGAGACTGAGAGGGAAAGGCAAAATGTCTCATAATGTTGTTGAACAAAAATCAATGAATCTCCTATTCAAGTGGGTTTGATGTTGAAGATTCCTCCATTGATCCTTGTAGGTTCTTTGAAATATGGGTGACTGTGTGCTTGGCTTAAGACCAGGCCCATTTTATTTGTAGTATATTCTACTCTGATTTTGCGTTTTATCTGTTTATCGAGTTGTATAGAATGAGTAATTATTATAATTTTTTTTTTTTCATGCATTTGTCCTGTTGAAAGACATATTGATGGATTCTTCCCTTTTAGCCAATAAGCTTTAGTTGTCAATATACATGATTTTACTGGCAAGTTGGTTGCAAATGGTAGTAAGGGGAGGTAGACTGAGTAAATCCACCCTGATCTGCCGGCGATTTGATTTCGCCCTGCAGCTCAGTCTAGAAACTTGTACATTCATTTATCCTGCTTCTGTCACACTTTTGCGGGAACTTATCTACCTGGCGCACTATTGGCGGGTTTAACACAATGACAGATGGAGAAGAGATGGATCGATGCCCGTTGATCACGCCTCTTGTGGTCTGATTGGTTGAAGGACTATCCAATTGCATACAGAGTTATTTGAACTATGCCCGTTGATCACGCCTCTTGTGGTCTGATTGGTTGAAGGACTATCCAATTACATACAGTCATTTGAACTATGCCCGTTGATCACGCCTCTTGTGGTCTGATTGGTTGAAGGACTATCCAATTATATACAGTCATTTGAACTATGCCTGTTGATCACGCCTCTTGTGGTCTGATTGGCTGAAGGACTATCCAATTACATAGTCATTTGAACTATGCCCGTTGATCACGCCTCTTGTGGTCTGATTGGCTGAAGGACTATCCAATTACATAGTCATTTGAACTATGCCCGTTGATCACGCCTCTTGTGGTCTGATTGGTTGAAGGACTATCCAATTATATACAGTCATTTGAACTATGCCCGTTGATCACGCCTCTTGTGGTCTGATTGGTTGAAGGACTATCCAATTACATACAGTCATTTTAACTATGCCCGTTGATCACACCTCTTGTGCAGTAGAAAATACAGAGCAGACTCCTCAGACCAATGTTCAGTCTTAAATTGAGCTTGGTCTGGTGATAGCCAGACAAAAGGGGAGGGGCATTTGCCTTGTGAAGAGCATTTGATTGGACAAAAATCTATGAATATGGTAATATCTAATGTGTTCAGCATTTTAATTATAGTTCATATGTTATATAATTTATTATATTTTATATGCTATTTAAATATTATTTTAGTATACTTTTTAAAATAAATTTGTATTGTTTATGTATACACTACTACTGTTCGAAAGTTTGGGGTTGGTAAGATTATTAATTGTTTTTGAAAAAAAGTATCTTCTGCTCACCAAAGATGCATTTATTTGATCAAAAACACATTAAAAACAGCAATATTGTGAAGTATTATTACAATTTAAAATAACTATTTAATATTTTAATATTTATTAAAATTCTAATATGCTGATTTACTGCTTAAGAAACATTTATGATTATTATCAATGTAGAAAACAGTTGTGCTGCTTATATTACTTACTTTATGGAAACTGCAATACATTTAAAAAAAAAAATTATTCTTTGATAAATAGAAAGATGAACTGAACCACAGTTATTTCATATTGAAAACGTTTGCAACATTATAAATGTATGTACTGTCATTTTGATCAATTTAATGCATCCTTGCTGAATAAAAAATATAAATTGTTGGGGAAAAAACCCTCAAAACTTTTGAACAGTAGTGTGTGTAAATGTATATATTGATGCTAAACAAGAAAAAGGACACCTGATTAAAATGATCCTATGATTCCACATCTTTAACCTCTCAACCTCAGCTCAGGGCTATTTTACCAATGAATCCCACCTTCCACCTTTTCTCCCACCCCATCCCCAGCCTTCCTCTGCCCCTCCTGGTGGACTGTGGGTGCATCTATCATCATTCAACCCCTGGTCTCACTGTTGCTGGCATGCATAATGCAATGAGATCTGGATTCCATTGCACCTGCTGCCTTCTCTTCCTCTACTGTTCCATCTCTTCAGTTTCTACCCCTCAGGGACCAGGGGGAGGGATAGATACCCCTTTTCCCTCCTCATCCATCCCACTCTCTCCATCCATCCTCTGTAAGCCCTGCAGGTCTGAGCGCCAGGCCTCGGGTGTGAGATAAATGGCGGATGGGGTGTAATTCTATAATCAGAGGCGATGGCTGGGAGGCTGATTAACCTATCAGCTGCTGCCCCGTGACCAGCTGATCTGCTCCTCGCTCAGATGGACCGCTGCTCTTCCAGCTCCCTGCGAACTGGGAAGGGATTGTGGGTTGTTGCCCCAAGCCAGGATGAAAGATGGATCCTGATCATTCTGTTGGGATCTGAGTGTGTTAATCATTTGTTCTGGCTCACTTTTTTTTTTCATTGCCTTTCTTTTTTTTCTGTGGGTTATTTGAAAAATGTATAAATAATATTAAGTAATATTATAAAATATTTCTCAGTATTGTAGTGATATATGTTTTAATAAATATTATATATATATATATATATATATATATATATATATATATATATATATATATATATATATATATATATATATATATATATATATATATATATATATAATATAATATAATATAATATTTAATATAATACATTTACCTTTTTTTTTTTTTCTTCACATCCTGTTGTTGCCAATCTGTGTTGTTGCTCTTTCTTTCTGCTCACCCAAATCCTCTACCACCCGCCCTGCCTTTTTTTTCCAAATCCTGGGCAGATAAGCACCAGGCGCTCCTTCCTGGCGTTGGTCGACAGACGGCCAGTGCGTGCCAGTGGTCATGCCAGGCTCTTATGAGGGTGGCATTGTCTGTGTCTCCCACCCGTGCCGGGCTGCATAGCTCAGGCTAATTACCTGTCATCTGGCTGAGAGAGAGAGAGAGAGAGAGAGAGAGAGAGAGAGAGAGAGAGAGAGAGAGAGAGAGAGAGAGAGAGAGAGAGAGGTCAATGGTATGAGAATGAACCTTTTTGTCTTTTTTGGGGGGTGCTCCACCACACTTTCAGTTTTGTTAGTTTTGTTGTGAACGTGGCCTAGCAATTAGTAATTGTGCACTGACACTTTGGATCTTGGTGCTCATGTGGGCGACATCGGTTCAAATATTGTTCAAATTCAAGGGTTTTCTTGACATTATGACAAACAGGTCCAACTGGCAGAACAATTACAAAAAAAAGTATGATATATGTAAACTTGAATTCTAAGTAGAATTCAAATTTTGTCCTGGATATTATAATCTGAATATTTACACCACAATAAATAAATCCCTTTAAATCACCTTGCTGCGCATGTGTAAAAAGAAATTAGAGCTAATGAGATGATACAGAGAGAGCAGACATAAAGTTCTCAGGCTATACTTCTGCCACAATCATTTTATTAGCAAAATATCCCTCCACTCAAAATCGTAAAACGCAACATTGTCGTCATGTTTTGCTGCAGGAAAGCAATTGTGAGTACATTAATACATACGTCGTCTTTGCTGGAATGTTATGTGAAGATTCTAAAAAGGAACATTTCTCTTTAGCAACACCATATAACCGTAGATATCTATGGGTACAGTATGCGTCACATGACTAAACATGCGCTGTCGTTTTTGCATACCTCAGTTTTCACAGTTCACTCTACAACGCTTTTCAAAAAGCTCTGCCTTTGTTGACAAAAACACTGTCTCAGTGGATGGAAGGCCAAAATTAAGAGAAAAAGATTAGATTAGTGTGGACAAGGCCTAGGATATCACTACACCTGTTCCCAGATCTTTTAAAGAATCATTATCAGCATGGTGCAGCATATTTTAGTTTGCTGTTGCACTTGCAGTTTTTGAGCTTCAGTGGCATGTTTAGGGCTGATTCAACTTTTCATATGTAGTTCATTCCAAACTCAAACAAACCTCATTGTTCATTGTGCACAGCTGAGAAAGAGTAAGAACACAAAAGATGAGGAAAGCTAAATGCAAGGGCTGTGCAAAAAAGCAAGAGAGAAAAAGAGAGGTGGAGTGATAACACTCCCTCTCTCTTGCTGGCAGGCTGCCATGTGTAGCGTTTGGGCAGGATTGAGAAAAATTGCAAAACAGGGGCCCTGGATGCCAGCCAGCGACTTTTCAGTATTTCTCTTTTACTTTTCTTCTCCTCTGTGTGAATGTTTATTGCCTCTGCCAAGAAGATCTTTAGCCAGAATGTAAGGAAATCTCCCGCTCACTAGCAGGAGGTAACATGATTGCGCCGTATCGCCGGACCATTTTGCTATAGTCTCTTTGTCAAGGTTTATCTTTGCACCTTTTAGCACTGGTCGTGACTAACTAGCATGGAAAGTTACTGATCGTGATGTTATCAGGACGCGTGACACATGAGTAGGCATTAATGGTGTGGAAAGTTGGAGCAAGTCATAAACTGTAGTGTTTTCAGACGCTGGTAAAAATTTCTAGTGTAACAGTGGACATTTTCTCATTGACCAAACCCTAAGGGCAAAAAAAATAAATAATTCTGCTGATCTTTTAACATGACATGTCGAGTTTATTACTCATTACTAGCACTGAAATTGGTTTTGTAAGCATAGAAAAGTTGAGGGAATGGTGGATATCTGTTTTTCCTTTCCCCTGCCCCAGGCTAACAGACATTCACCGGGCCGAGGTGAAGCCTGGGTCTTGATTTGATGAGCTGCCCCAGTTTGACACTTGCTTGTTGGTTAACGAGCTCCTGGTTGGACCCTCTTTGCCTGAGGCCTGCAAGCCTGTCAGTTTGTGAACATGAAACAGCTGAGACTGGCTAAAGGTGGAGACAGAATAGGACGGACTTCACTGAAATGTATACTGTGTTTTTGAATGGTTTTGACACATGGCAGAGTCAGACCTGACTACACAGGCATATAGCAGGAGACTGGCAGTCCTGAGTTAGCCGCATATGTCATGTCCCTGCTTTGCATTTAAAATGAAGCCTGTTTTCTCAGCATTATCTCACTTTTAGATTAGCCGAGGATAAAACTCCTCATCCAGTGCTTGGCCTTAAAAGTGCTGTGTTTGCAGCCTAATACTTTAGAAGAAACTTTTTCCACAAAGAAGCGTTTATCTTCTGGTTGTTTAGAAAACCATCTATGTAGGCTACTGGTGCTCTAAAGCCTTCTAAACCAGTATGCTATAGAATCTATAACATAACATCAAGGTTCTTCTCATAATTCTCTCTTCCATAGCTCAGGAGATTCAAAGAAATGTTACATTTAAGAATTAACTTTGTCTCTGATATTCCTTCCAAAATTCCCAAGAAGCAATACAATTTGGAAAAAAAAAAAAAAAAAAAAGGGAGAGAGAGGAGAGAGAGAAACATATTTGACAAAGTAGTAGTATTGAGCTATACAATTAATGTGAATAGCATAGCTTAGATCATTTTATTTTCGGAAAAGTTAAGAGATATTGTAGAATAATAATAAAGAGATGTATTCATATCTCTGACTTTTGAATTTACGTATATATTCATTTAGCAGGTGTTTTATAAGTGATTTGCAAGGCACAACTTTTGATTGCATTTATTGGTATCTTAAAGTTTTGAAAATTTAGAGATGCCTTAATACCTTGATTGGTTAGTTGGTTGATTTGATTTTGATTGATTGATTGATTGATTGATTGATTGATTTGATTTGATTGATTTCATTACATGAATAGAAAAGATTATATGCTCACCAAATATAAACTATTGAGGTTATTGGAGATCTATCTGTGATTATCTTTAACATGAAAAGTTTAACAAGAAAACATTTTACCTTTGCCTCTCAGTGCGGTAGTGAATAAAAGCGGACATGCTTTTACACCCTTTTACAGTAAGGATTTAAATGAATGTTTTTGCCCTTCAAGACACACATATTTGAATGTAGAAAGACTCCCTGTTGTGGAATGTAGGAGCTGGTGTGTCTAAAGGAAGGATAGGGTTGGTGCAGTCCTCAGAGAGGCTGAAGTGAGTGGGTCCTCAGCTAGCCTGAGCAGTGGGGAGCATTTATCTGTTATTAGAGCAGATTGGATGAAATAATCCCTAGCAGTAAGCTGCATCAAGAGTCCCGGTCAACTCCCCGGGGTAGAGAGAGCCTCCCTGCATGAGTCACTCTAATACGCTTTTAAACTCTCGCACACTCGTGCACACACTCATAAAAGCTATGCACTTTACACACCGTTTTTTGGGGGTTTTTTTTTTTTGAAACGCTTCTGCATTTACCCACAGACCTTCATGCTTTCGCTGCGAAAACACAGTATACTCATACATCATTACGACACAGAGAACAGCAAAACAACAAGCCCTGTGTACAGAGTGTTTACTTTCAAAACAGTGTGCGCACACACACATACACATATGCCAGCAAACCAATGCCACATGCATCACCCACCCCACAGTAACACACACGCACACACACACACACATACACACACACACACACACACACACACACACACACACCACCTGCTAGCATCCACACACATAATGTATTCCTTTCTCCTGTGGCTCATCGGGGATTAGGCAAATGGTCGGGAATGGAGGAAATATCCACTTTGATAGCCTTTTTATTTACACTGGAAAAGCACACGGCATCTGGAATATGTTTACATATGGGGGGAGAAATGTTCCATCTAGACTGAGAAATGCAACACAGTCACCTCGCAAAAAAAAAAAAAAAAGCACTCAAGTGTGCGATTTTATGGAAATATTTGCAAATATCGACAGAAAACAACAAGATCTTGACTTAATGTTAACTAAGGACTATTTATATTAATATGTGAATTTAATAAATAAATAAATATATTAACAATACTATTACTACTAATTATTATTATATAATACTAATACATTTTTAATAATAATAACTGGTATGGTCAACATTTCTTTTAAGTTTTTTTGCCATTTTAACTAGTTCACTAGTTCATTTTAAAGTTGATTTGGTGTGCCACGTTTTTTAATGTTCTGTATAGTCTGTCAAATAATATGGTTTTAAAAACAAATTATTATAATTAAAGAACTATGTATTTATATTAATATAACAGTATTTGTATTTGAATCAGCCCATTAATTAATCACTTGATCTTTTAATTAAACAAATTAAAGTAAATTCTGTTTTCAGTTACTTGTATGACATTTGTTTTGGTTCTATGAAAATCATATTGTAATTGTTCATATTTTTATACAGACAGTCATTACGCATTACTGAGTTGAGCCAAACGCTTTACAGACCTCTTGTCCCATGTCTTTGGTACCTCCCGTCCGTTTTTTCTGTCCCCTAAGCACTATGAGCTACAGATGTGAGGTTCAGATACACACATCCCTTAACAGCTGGATGCCAGGCGGGTAGAGTGGGGCAGAGGAGGGGTTGATTTGTATTTAGGTGGATTTGATCAGTGGCCTGCTGCCCTGTAATTGCGCCCTACTGTGAATTCGGCCAGGACCTGAACTCTGAGTCCTGAGATGGACTCTCCTGAAGGTCTGTAGAAAACATCTATAGAGGAGAGAGAGAAAGCTAAGGCTTATAAGTAATTGTAGGGTTGCTTGAGCCGTGCCTTACTGCCGTGCGGCGAGAGGAGTTTTATCGCCACAGATAGCACAATCCCCTTTTGACCCCCATCCATGACAATGGTAATTCTATGTGAGAGACTGGGCTATGCACTACTCTGTTTAGAGGTTATAATGATACTTTTATAACGGACGGACAGACAGACAGACAGACAGACAGACAGACAGACAGATAGACAGACAGATAGACAGATAGATAGATAGATAGATAGATAGATAGATAGATAGATAGATAGATAGATAGATAGATAGATAGATAGATAGATAGATAGATAGATAGATAGATAGATAGATAGATAGATAGATAGATAGATAGATAGATACTGTAATGGTAGTGTATAATATTTTTATTCACATGCATGTATTAATAGAATCTGCACGTTCTCTTTCTTTTTAATCAGAACTACCCAACTATAGCTAATGAAATTTGGCATAAGTGGTGTGCTTTATGGCCAGGAGATGTTCTGAAAGAGAAGGAACGTTGAGTAGTAGATGTGGGATGTCAGTATAGATCATCTTAAGTGCTGTATACTCTCCCCCACAGGTCAAAGGTCAGTACAGGTCATCAGTTTTCCCAGCTCGCAGCTGTGGAGTGACCAGAGGTGATGATTCTGTTTATCGTGAATCACACCTCTGGATCTTATCATACAAGCACACATATGAAGGCTTTCTACAGGTCTTTCTGAGTGCAGTTTCGATGCTTTTGCCTTGATGCTTTTAGAGTTTTATAGCACAGGAGAACTAAAAGAATCAATCCTGATCTTTATTTCATTGCTTTGTTGCCATTTAAACCTTCCAATATTGTTTTATAGAGAGTTTCAGATGTGTACCATTCGTATGCACTTGTCTTGTTCATAGAATAAAACCGAATTTTATGAAATGGTGTTTGCTAAAATGTTCTGGCTAGTTTTTAACAGCTAGTGCTGGGTTGTAACTGTTTATATGTAATCTGGATTACGTAATCAGATTCCAAAAATGTGCCCTTCATGTTGTTGATAACAAAGAATGGAATACATTTTCTCTATCAATATGGTACAAGATTATCCTATTCAAGTCAATGTGATAAACGAGTTAGGTCAAAAGTAATCTAAAAGTCATCAAAAAATGTAGTCAGATTATATTACCTACAATGTGTAATGTAATGGATTATGTTACTACTTACATTTTGACTGTCACTCTCACACAGTAACGTGTTTGTTTTAACCACTAAATCTTTATCCTACTTCACCCCACATGTCTTCGCTTTATTACGCGGTCACAAACACACCTGTGTCACACAACACAGACCATTTGGAACAAACTCAAGGAATGAGGCAAGACTGATCGGGTCTGGGGAAAAGACCCATTATATAAGAAAGATCCGGAAGGAACAGGACATCAAGAAAGCAAACAAGGGACAACAAAGAGTGCGGTGCATTACTCTCTGCAAAGCTAATGCACCATGAGGTTGAGATTTAGACTTCCAGTCCTCAGGGATCCTGGCCAAGAACCACAGCCAGGCTGGGCCACTCCCCCCGTGGGCCCTGACAGCGACGTTTCAGCCCTGGCCAGCGGCCGATGGCACCAAAAATAACATCAGGCAACGAAAAGGAAGTAATTATGACTGCCTCAAAATTGGCATCCACATATTGAATTATTACCAACCCGATTCCAAAATAAACACCCAATCCCAGCCGGAGATTGGTCAAAGTCGGCCTGGCCTGGACCGTGTTGCCAAGGAGATGGAAATAATCAACAGAATGAAATGGAACAGAGCGACAGATTACATCACAGCGAATGAGTGCACTTCAAAGGGCTCACTGTATGTTATTTAAACTAAGAAAAATTAGGGTTTCTAGAGATTGTTCGAATGCACCGTTCCCATGTTTTCAGCACAGGCCCACTGCATGATTTCCGCCGCCCCCGCATAAAAGGTTTTATGCCGACGATTTGGCTTCAGAGATTAATATTTCAAGTAATGTTTGTTCTGTTGAAATAAATGCAGTGTAGGCTGCCAAACTAGGCGGTTGACATGTGCTGTATGTGTGATTTACTCTCTTCATGAGCTGTGTCAAAAACCTTTTTGGTCGGGTCCTGCATATTATTGTTTCTTTTGAGTTCAGCTACAGATATATATTTAAATAACTTCTGTAGCAACATCTGAAGTGCGCTTCTATAGGGTCACTATGGGTAGTCTGGGAGTAATATAGGTGTCAGAATGCATCACAGTTTGTTGTGTATGGGGCTGCATAACCACAGACCAGCATCAGAACTGGACCACAGAGCAATGGAAGAAGGTGGCCTGGTCTGATGAATCACGTTTTCTTTTACATCACGTGGATGGCCAGGTGCGTGTGCGTCGCTTACTTGGCACCAGGATGCACTATAGGAAGAAGGCAAGCCGGCTGAGGCAGTGTGATGCTTTGGGCAATGTTCTGCTGGGAAACCTTGGGTCCTGCCATCCATGTGGATGTTACTTTGACACGTACCACCTACCTAAATATTGTTGCAGACCATGTACAACCTTTCATTGAAACGGTATTCCCTGGTGGCTGTGGCCTCTTTCAGCAGGATAATGTGCCCAGCCACAAAGCGAAAATGGATATTTATCCTATATTTAAAATATATAAATGTATATTTCCTAATAATAATAATTATAAAACTACTACTAATAATAATTATTATTTTTATTAATTGTTATAAAAGTAAATTCTAATTATATATATATATATATATATATATATATATATATATATATATATAGAGAGAGAGAGAGAGAGAGAGAGAGAGAGAGAGAGAGAGAGAGAGAGGTTAATGGTATGTCCCCTTTCTGAATGTTGGTTTACAGCATGTGTGTGTGGGAAGACCATGCTCAACTAGCACGGAGAGCAAAATAAATGAATGAAACATAAGAGAAGATGAATAATAAATGTCCAATTGCACCGTATGTCAACATGTCAGTGACCAGTGGATGCGCTTTGGCACTTCCTTTACCCCACTGGTAAAGTTCACCAGATCAGTCACAATCATGTGTGTGTTTGTGCCATGGAGGTCCACAGCAAAGACCTGCAGCTTTGATCCTTTGGTCTGTAGGCAGCGCTGGATGCCTCTCCTCTTTCTTTCTTTCTTTCTTTCTTTCTTTCTTTCTTTCTTTCTTTCTTTCTTTCATCTTGTCTTTTTCTTCACATTGGAGCATCTTTCTCTCCGTCTGCTCTATTTTCTCGTACTTGGCAACCAAATCTCTTCCTGAAAGATTTGGCTTGTTCTGATGCATTGTTTATTCATGATTGATGCTGCGTGCTAGTCTAAACAAAACAACTACATCCTGACACTAGATACATGCACTTATGCCGTGCACTCTTCCATTCGGCTGTGCGACTGCCTTAAGTGCTGAGATCACATTGTGCCTCATATGCAGGTTGTTCCTGTACTGTCTGTCTGCTACGCCCCATGACACTTCTGCACGATTTATGGGAGTAACTTCCGTTAAACTGTAAACAATCAGCTAAAGCTTCGCTCTATGAACGCAATAAGCATTTTCAAAAACTGGGTACAATGAGATGACATTATTCCACTTACTCTTCAACCATCGAACATTAAAAGGACATTTAAAAGTGTAAAAGCATTAATAAATCACTACCACAGACCATGAATGACCCCTGGTATTTCCGCAGCAACATTTCGGACGTGTTAAATATCGCTGTAGTAATATATGTCTGTATTATGTAACACGTTGCATTTATCAATAAAATGTCACATTAAGTGATAATAAAAAAGTGATTTCTGTCATTTTGACAGACAATACATATTGTGTTTATGTGCTTTAGAAACATTCCCGTAAACACTGCTAATATGATTAGCTGTTCAAACGCTTCTATGGATTTGATTTTGGTTGTTGTGTTGAAATAAATATAGAAAAAAGTGTGACACACAGTCTCTGATTCTCCTCTGTGTCCAGGGGAAAGTGGATATTTACAATGACAACAAAAAAACAAAAAACAAAAAAAACACTTCAGTTACATTTTAACGTTTCCAGCAAAAAACAGGATCGACTTCTTTCAGCTTGCTGAACACATATTTTTCTTTGGACATTTCTACTGTGCGTCGGCTGAAGCAGCAGCGAGCGAGCATTCAGCGCATGACACTGTTTTCATGTATATTGTGAACAGAATCCTGCAAAACTACAGTAAAAACATCCAATTATCATGCAATTCAATATAATGGCTTCTCTTTCCCTTAAATGATACCCTGAAGAATGTGATTTAATTTCAAGGCAGAAACAAAATAAAAGCTAAGCAGGTACTGGTATATTAATTTCAGTATCAGTAGAAAAGGGTGATCCTCTTAAGATGGCGGCACCACCCCAGCATGCAATGTAGCTTTAGATTCTCTATTGGAACTGACAGCATCTGCATCACAGACTCTAAGTTAACGATTTTATAATGCTTTGTCTGTAAATGACGGTTTTATTTGGTTAATGTTTTCAAAACACTTACTCACGTGCAATATACTGTTTCCTATGCAGTGATGTTAGCCAGTTATAACAGAGGCTGTTTACTGACACGCCTTAAAGGAGCCACTCCTTCAAAACGAATCATTTCAGACCGAGGGTCAGAATGAAGGTCAAAAACATTTTTTTTGTTTTTTTTTTTTGGTTTTTTTGCAAAAAAACTCTATCAATATTATACTGTAAGTTTTAAATAATTAAAAATCCATGTCATGACCCTTTTTTTCATTTGCTAGTAAGGGACGTGATCGGATATATCAGCCAATGTCATAAATATCATCCAATCGTGATTAATCGCATCCAAAATAAAAGTTTGTGTGTGTGTGTGTGTGTGTGTGTGTGTATATATATATATATATATATATATATATATATATATATATATATATATATATATATATATATGTATATATACACTCACCTAAAGGATTATTAGGAAGACCTGTTCAATTTCTCATTAATGCAATTATCTAATCAACCAATCACATGGCAGTTGCTTCAATGCATTTAGGGGTGTGGTCCTGGTCAAGACAATCTCCTGAACTCCAAACTGAATGTCAGAATGGGAAAGAAAGGTGATTTAAGCCATTTTGAGCGTGGCATGGTTGTTGGTGCCAGACAGGCCAGTCTGAGTATTTCACAATCTGCTCAGTTACTGGGATTTTCATGCACAACCATTTCTAGGGTTTACAAAGAATGGTGTGAAAAGGGAAAAACATCCAGTATATATATTCTGTGGGCGAAAATGCCTTGTTGATGCTAGAGGTCAGAGGAGAATGGGCTGACTGATTCAAGCTGATAGAAAAGCAACTTTGACTGAAATAACCATTCATTACAACTGAGGTATGCAGCAAAGCATTTGTGAAGCCACAACACGCACAACCTTGAGGCGGATGGGCTACAACAGCAGAAGACCCCACCGGGTACCACTCATCTCCACTACAAATAGGAAAAAGAGGCTACAATTTGCACAAGCTCACCAAAATTGGACAGTTGAAGACTGGAAAAATGTTGCCTGATCTGATGAGTCTCGATTTCTGTTGAGACATTCAGATGGTAGAGTCAGAATTTGGCGTAAACAGAATGAGAACATGGATCCATCATGCCTTGTTACCACTGTGCAGGCTGGTGGTGGTGGTGTAATGGTGTGGGGGATGTTTTCTTGGCACAATTTAGGCCCCTTAGTGCCAATTGGGCATCGTTTAAATGCCACGGCCTACCTGAGCATTGTTTCTGACCATGTCCATCCCTTTATGACCACCATGTACCCATTCTCTGATGGCTACTTCCAGCAGGATAATGCATCATGTCACAAAGCTTGAATCATTTCAAATTGGTTTCTTGAACATGACAATGAGTTCACTGTACTAAAATGGCCCCCACAGTCACCAGATCTCAACCCAATAGAGCATCTTTGGGATGTGGTGGAATGGGAGCTTCGTGCCCTGGATGTGCATCCCACAAATCTCCATCAACTGCAAGATGCTATCCTATCAATATGGGCCAACATTTCTGAAGAATGCTTTCAGCACCTTGTTGCCACGTAGAATTAAGGCAGTTCTGAAGGCGAAAGGGGGTCAAACACAGTATTAGTATGGTGTTCCTAATAATCCTTTAGGTGAGTGTGTGTATATATATATATATATATATATATATATATATATATATATATATATATATATATATATATATATATATATATATATATATTTATTCTTATATTATGTTTTATTTATATTATTTATATTTGTTTATGTGTCATATATCATAAATCAATTAAAATCTAATTGGGCTATATTGACAGAAAGACTGAGAAAACATGTAATTAATTGCAAACAAGTCTGTAATTGCTCCTCGTGTAGTATCCTGAATTTACTGTTTTTCGAAAATCCATAGAGTGAGACGTGATCGCCTCAACCACTTGTCGTTCGTTCAGCGGGGCGTCTGTAAATCTGCCTGAATCATTTCAGAGCAGGTGCTGTAATGCTCCAATCAGCACGGCACAATGGCCGGAGATTTCCACTGCAGAATCTAAAGACAGACTCAGTTGAGTTTATCTCTGCAAGCAGCAGTCATTGCCTTCTGGATGTGTCTTTAATGCCGCCACTTATGAAGTCTCTTGCCGCTGATTGCTGGTGACATTTTGGGGGCATTGACGAGCTCATTTAGTCACACCGAAGAACGCTTAGGAAAAGAAAAATCTCTCACTGGCTTGTTCTAGTTGTTGCTTTATTTAATGAGGGATGTGTTGTTTTTGTGTTGTACTGTGATCACTTGTAATTCTGGGTAAGAGAAGTTCATGTATGTCAAATGCGCACACACAGTTTTCTGACCTGTATTCTCATGTTCTGCTCTAGCCTGAAGGCTGATGCCTCCCCAACAGAATATGGTTTGATTTTCTTTGCTGGAGAAATGGAATAATAATATACAACCATAAGACACCCAGCAGGCAAAACAAAACAGAGAGAGAGAGAGAGATGGTCAGTGAGAGAGTGAATTTCTCCTGCAGCCATAGGTCAAAGTCCTAGCAGCTGTTACTGGGAGGGGCTGTGTGTGTGTGTGTGTGTGTGTGTGTGTGTGTGTGTGTGTGTGTGTGTGTGTGTGTGTGTGTGTGTGTGTGTGTGTGTGTGTGTGTGTGTGTGTGCTTGTTAATACAATTATTTGTATTACACTGGTATTACAACATGACATGGTTTATGAGGACATTTCCTGTTTCCTCATAATAAAAATAGCTTTAAAAACACTAATCAATGTTTTATTAAAAATGTAAAAATGCAGAATGTTTCCTGTGATGGGTAGGTTTAGGGGTAGGGGTAGAGTAGGGGTAGAGTAGGGGGATAGAATGTACAGTTTGTACAGTATAAAAACCATTTTGTCTATGGAATGTCCTCATAATGATAGGTACAGCATCGTGTGTGTGTGTGTGTGTGTGTGTGTGTGTGTGTGTGTGTGTGTGTGTGTGTGTGTGTGTGTGTGTGTGTGTGTGTGTGTGTGTGTGTGTCCTGGTAAACCCTACATTGTGTACAGAACGTCCCCACAAAAATGACAATATCCGAAATCCTTGTGGGGAAATGTTTTGGTGCCAATGAGGAAAACAGTTTTTAAATCATACACAATGATGTTATTTGAAAATATAAAAATGCAGATGGGTAGGTTTAGGGGTAGGGTTAGTTTAGGTGGATAGAAGATACAGATTATACAGTATAAAAATCATTATGGCTATGGAATGTCATGAATAAAACATGAAAACACAACATTGTGTGTGTGTGTGTGTGTGTGTGTGTGTGTGTGTGTGTGTGTGTGTGTGTGTGTGTGTGTGTGTGTGTGTGTGTGTGTGTGTGTGTGTGTGTGTGTGTGTATAAATGAAGATAATAAAGAAATGTTTGCACATTCATATAGAGGGTCAGTTTCCCTCAAAGGAATTTTCTTTTCTTTTATTTATATTTTTAAATGTATTTATTTATTTTACGTATCTATATATTATTCATTATCAAATCTAATTATACCATTTTTATTTCTCTTTTTTTTCCCATCTTCCTGGATCTCTGCTGTTCCTGCATGTGGTCTGATGTCTTCCTCTTGTCCACATTCATAGGTAAGTTTTGTAACTATCACTCTCTCACACACATTGACTATGTTTAGACTAGCATGTTAAATTTGTAGTATTCAACAGAACACGCTATGTGGGATAATGTATCCCACAATGCAATTCTCTCAACTTCCTTCCAACGAACCAGCACACTTTTGTTGACTTATTATTTAATGTGATTGCCATCATAGGACGATTTAAATGAATTTTTAATGGACATAAGGAACATATTGAGGTCATGTGATACTAATGTAGCATGTTCATCATTGCATACTCTTTTTAAATAGTATGCAGTACAATATACACCTCACAGTAAGTAGCAAGTATTCCATTCTGAATATAGCTATTGTCTCTGGCACACTACCACAAACCAAAAGCAGCTTTTCTTTTGCTGTAGTTTCATCAGAACACTGTGGGCCCTATTTTAACGATCTAAGTATATTGGTCTGAAGCACATGGCACAAGTGCACTTAGGGCGTGTATGAATCCACTTTTGCTAGTTTAACGACAGGAAAAATGGTCGGTAGGCACATGGTCCAAAAGGGTGCCTAGTCTCTTAATGAGTCATGGATGTGTTTTGGGCGTAACGTGCAATAAATCAATCAGAGTCTCATCTCCCATTCCCTTTAAAAGCCAGTTGCTCTCGCACCATGGCGGATTTGCTATTTACATGGTGGAATTTGCGAGGGGAAAGGCTGAATGCTTCTCCGGAGAGGAATCCTTTTATTTTTAATATTTAATAATGTTTGTGTGCTGCCCTGTGTGTGTAATAAGCAGAGTGTATGCACATTGTGCACCCGCCTACGGCGCATATTACTAACACACTCTTTAAATAACACAAAAAATACTGCGCTATTGACTTCAGACCAGGTTTTTGTTGGTCAATGGCGCAGTCTATTTCAGTTCCTCAAAATATCAACACGCCAACAATGCGCCTGAACACCTTGTTTTTAGACCAGCACGCCCATGGGTGAACAGATGGGCGCGAGTGCATTTGCTATTTAAACAACGTGATGCAGGACGTGAAAACGATAACTGTGTTGGGCTGAAACTAGCAAAAAACACTTGCATTGCGCCTGTCGCTGCATTGCGTCGGGTGCATCCTAAAAATTACACCCATCCTACACTGTAAATCAGAATAAGTTGGCAAAACGAAAATAAAAATTGGTTCAGTTGCCTCACATTTTTCATTTTTTAAGTTAAGAACTTGTAAGCAGAACTTGCAGATTCTTATTTTGTAATCATACATTTTAATTGCTCTGAACTTGAAATATTTAAGTAAGCTAATTCATACACTTAACTTAAAAATATCATGTAATCTCACATTTTTAGTAGTGGAAACTTGACTAGCTTTAACTAGCTAATTCAATAAATGCCACCTTGCTAATTGGTTGGCTAATTGTAAATACTCATAAAGGTTTGTTTGTTTGTACTAATTAGTTTCATTTGAGTTGGCTCTACTCAAACCAATTAATTATTTTGGGCATTAGGGTATAATAAATTACAGTGTAGCTAAGCTGTTATAGATGCCATCTAAAAATTCAACATTCAAATATTTTATATGTACAGAGTCTCAGCATTAATTATGTTTGATAAATTGTAAACAACACTTACATTATAATGTGCTCTTTTTTCTCATCGATAAAAATCACGCAGGCTGAGCTTCAGTTGAGTCTTAATGAGATTACAGTGGTTTTAAATTGAATTTCCTCAAATATTAACACATTGGCTGTCATAATCCTGATAAAATGCCCAGCTCTCACATACTCAAAAGCAACAGATGGTTCTTAACACCAAAACAACAGTATTGTCACCGCTACACGCTTCAGTTTGTCAGTTAAGGGAAGTTCATTGAAAATAAAGTGAGTCTGTGAGACTAAACCAAGAGCGCTAGATATAAATAAACATGTGCGCTCTTGTCTAAAGCTCTTAACAGGATTTCCTAAATGTTCAAACTCTCTGAAAAAGTGCCCAGTCCCTGAATGGGTAAATGTAGTCCATCCTGTGAGTGTGTGAAGTTAATATTTGTTCGGAGAGGGCCGGTGTGTGTGTTTAAGGCCTGCTGGGATGACTGGAGACTGAAACGAGATGGAAGGATGGATAAGGGAGGAGAAGTGGGTCTAATTGGCTTAAATGGACCTGTCTCTGGCTCAGAGGAGCAGGGTGAATGACTGAGAGGAAATAGATGAATGTTGTGTTTGACACTGTGACCTGCACATATGTTTCCACAAACACTAACACGTTTATTCCTAGCAAGCACTTTACTGAGCTTGATATTGGCTTATAGTTTAACTCTGGATTCTTGATGGTCATGTCTGATTTAGACTCTTTCTGTCCCACTCTTCTGCGTTTCCTCAGTTTTCGGTTTCTGCCTTTGTCTCAGTCCTTCTCTGTACTGGTCTTGGCCTTTGTTTCTTTCTCTTCCTCTGACTCTGGCCCGTCACATTCTCTTGCTCGTCCCTTCACTCTATCTTCTTTTTCCTCTGTCCCTTTCTTCCTCCTCTTCCTCTGCAATCTCTGCCTTTTCCTGTCTTGAGCTTCCTCTTCCCTGTCACCGTCTTGACTTCTTCCTTTGATTCTGCCTCTCTCTCGATCTCTTCCTGTCTATCTCGCTCTCTCTCTGCTTCTGTTTCAATATCTTCCTCTTCCTTCTTCTCCTCTGCCCTGTCATTGTCTCAATCTCTTCCTCTTCCTCCCCCTCTTCTTCTGCTCATCTGGTGGTTCAGGCAATTTCTCTCTCTCTCTCTCTCTCTCTCTCTCTCTCTCTCTCTCTCTCTCTCTCTCTCTCTCTCTCTCTCTCTCTCTCTCTCTCTCTCTCTCTCTCTCTCTCTATCTTCCTCTTCCTCTTCTTCCTTTTCATCTGCCCCAACACTGTCTCAATCTCTTCTTCTGACTCTGTCTTGATCTTTTCCCCCTTTTTTCCTCATTCTCTTTCTCTACGTTTTCCTCTTATTCTGTCCCAATCTCAGCCTCTTCCTTTGCTTCCACTTTATCGCTTCTTTTTTCATCCCATTCCTCTGCCATCTCTGCCTTTTCCCTGTCATGGTCTCAGTCTCTCCCTCCTCATCTTCCTCTATCTCTGCCACTGTTTTGATCTCTTCCCTGTCTCTTCCTTTTCTTCTGTCTCTCTCTCTCTCTCTCTCTCTCTCTCTCTCTCTCTCTCTCTCTCTCTCTCTCTCTCTCTCTCTCTCTCTCTGATTCCTCCTACTCTACCTGTCTTGATTTTTTCATACATTTTTGTCTCACTCTCTAATTATTCTCTCTCCTTGTATTCTTGTCCCTGTTTCTCTGTCTTAATCCTGACCTTGTCCTGTGCTTCCCTTTGATCGCTTCCTTTTCTTCTTACTCTTCATCTCTTCTTCTTCTTCCTTCTTCCTCCTCTTCTTCCTCTGACTCCCTCTCTTCTTCTATCGCTGCCTCTCCTTAAATTCTTCCTCTTTTGCATCTGTCTTGATCTCTTCCTCTTGTCCGTCCATTGCCCTCTCTCTTTTTCTGTCTCAATCTCCTCCTCTTCATCTGTACCTGTACCTCTTTCTCTGCCCTCATCATGGTCTTAATCTCTGTGTAAAAGGTCCTATTCGACATGCTCCAAGTGGGATTCAAACTAGTGTCTCTGGCATGGGAGACAGGTACACTAACACGGAAGCTAAAGACATTAGGCTCTAGCGTCAGTCGATAGTACGCATCCTGAGGCCAGAGGAGTGAGGTTTAGCTCTTTCACAGCTCTTACTAGCTTGCCTTCATTACACTCACCCTCCTAAACCTTACTCCCATGCAGGTCACAGCACCAAATGTAACTGGTCCTATTCGACACACTTCAAGCAGGATTCGAACCAATGTCTCCAGCATCGAGGCGCATGCTAACAAGGATGCTAAAGACTGCAGTTTCTTCATCTTACTCTGCCTATGTCTTGATCTCTTCCTCTTTCCCGTCTGTCTCCTTCATCTGCCCTGTCTGTCTTTATCTCTCTGATCTCGATCTCTTCTTCCTCTGCCATTACATCCTGTTAGGTTTCCCTGACTCTGTCTCTTTGACTGACTAATTAGAGAGCTATATTACTTCCATCTTTTGGCCGCTGTTACATTACGTGACATTGCAATATAAATTTGAATATCACAGACCTCACAGTTTGACCTGCAGTCAAACAAATGTCTCAGTGAGGAACGGCTGTTAACAGCCTTTAATTTATGGCCCTGTAAAGATGACAGTGATTGATTCTCTCTACTTTCCCATATTTCATTGTGCTGATGTGACAGAACGATAATTGGACTGAATTTAAATGATTTGGGTTGTTTTAACTAATTCCCGAAAGTCACGTTGGTTCATTTGTGCTAGCTCACACTTTGCTTAACTCTCAGTGTCAAAACTACATTATACTGAGGTCAAGTCCGCTTCTGTCTCTATCGTCTTTTCCTCCCTTTTTCTCTCGACAAACACTCCTCCGCGCTCACAGACTTATCTCTCTTCAGGGTCGTTGCCAGGGGTTACCAGGGATGATTGAGACACACTCTTTAGCGTTTATCCAGCAGTCTGATAGCAGTTGCTGAGGGCCCTCTTTGTTCTCAACACACATACACACTGCGTTTATCTGCCATTGGAAGTGCCAGCAGAGGGTCTGTGTTCACTGGAACACAAAGACTGTTCAGTGTTCAGTGTGTAAATCTCTTAGCAGAGCCTCGGTCCATATGGAGTCTGTTTGCTGCTGTGTGTGAGTGTGCATTCCACTAAGACTGACTCTGATTTGACTTCCTCTTTTGTATCTAAGTGTGATCGACGTTCACTTAGCTAGACTTGTTTGATTCCCTCTGGCATGTGTGTTTTGATGGGTTAACCATATCAACAGGTGGGTTGCTATCAAAGTTGAACTACTTTAAAAAAAAAAATATATATATATATGTGTTTTTAGCTTTATTATTTTATTTGAATGTAATTTAATTTCATGTATTTTGTGTTATTTTTATTTTATTTTATTTATTGTACTTTAATTTAATGTATATTGCTTTATTTATTTGTTTGTTTGTTTGTTGATTTTTAATTTTATTTCATTCATTCATTCATTCATTCATGCTTGGACTTTTTGCCTTCATTTTATTGGACTGTAAACCCTAATAGAAATATATGCTATAGGGTGAATTAAGGGTGATTGGGACACTTTTTGCCATTGAGATGACTTGGAAAAGTGTCCCAATCAACCTGAAGTCACCCTATACACTGTAACTATAAAGGGGTGGTACCTTCTATAACACGTTCATTCGTTCGTTCGTTCGTTTGGTAGTTCAAAGTGTGATTGCACAGGGAAGACATTCTCATTTCCTCTGTAAAATGGTGTTGTGCCAAGTATTTTAGGCCAGAAGCTGTACAACTGTCTGTGTTTTATGCATGTGTCTGGAAATTGTGCTTGAATGTTTGTATCACCACAAAGAAAGACGCTGAAAGTGTGAAAACTCATGCGTGACTGGAGGAGCCCTTTTTAAAGCAGAGTGCTAATTATTGTCAGCCGGGTCAGGCCGTGTTTGTTTGCACCTGCGGTTTGCATGCTTACCGAGTTTTGAGGGCACTTTGAAGTGCACTAACTAAGGAGTTCACCAGAGCACACTAACCTCATAATATCCACCCTGGATATTGTTAAATTACTGAACGTGTCTGGAATTGACATTTATGCTGATCTCCTCCCCTCAGTGTTTTAGATGTGGACTTAGTGGATTGTATGTAATGCAGACTTGCTTTGAGGTGAATATAAGGCCAGTGGAAGTACACTGTATTCCCAATAGTCCATCTAAAAGCAGAACAAAGAGAAATTGACTACTTTTCTCAATGCTGACAAAGATTTGCGTGGCTTCAGAGACACATGCTGGGAACATGGCAGACTGAATAGCGTTTATTTAACCAGACTTTGTAATTCATTGGTTTTTCAATGTCTTAAATGAATGAAATGCATAATCGAAATGCATTTACAATAGAAATAATGTACAATCACCTGGTCATTGTCACAAAATAAACCTGACAAGGTCCTGGCATGAACCACAGGGTCTTGTATCAAGTGGTTTGTTTTGCAATATTGACATGTTAGTTGTGTATATTGTCCCATTTATCACATGGCTGCCTATCAAATAAGTAAATAAAGGGTATAACATATTGATTTGAGTTGAAAATACTGTATTAATACTGAAATATTACATCACACAATGCAGTCATTGACCAATCAGAATCAAGTATTCTGTTGAGCCGTGTAATAAGTAATGCAGGCCCAGTGACAACCTAAACAGGCACAAATCTGCTCACCTTTTACTTAATATTACAGTGTTTTCATTACAACTTCATGTGAACTGCTGTTAGCTTCTGCGTTCAGCTGTCAAGATGTGAGACACCCAGAGATGACCCTTCAGACGCCACGCTGTGACTTTTTATGAAACGTCTTGCTCGTTTTATGTTCGGCAGCTTTGCTTTTCTTCGCAGTACAATGTGGCGACATGCTGTGCCTAGCCATAAATAATCTGCCTCACGGTAAGAGAAGGTAATTGTTCATTGTAATATTCGGGCCCTCGACAGATTCCCAGTTTAGATTGTTGGCTGTGCAAACAGCAGTAACCAGAGAGAGAGAGAAAGGCTGGTAAATGAGGAGGAAAATCCCTGCGCAAGGCGTTTGGCCGAGCGTCAAGACGTGTCTTTCACACGCCGATAGAGCTCTGACACTCTGTCATCTCACCTTAATGGAAGCATTTCTGCTTTTCATTCGATTCCTGTTAAGATCTGCTGTCGCGTTAACAAAATGAACTTGCGGAAAAATAAAGATCCACTTTCCGTTTCCTTCCCTCATTCGCTGAAATTCCGGCAGCGAAAACTCTTGTTGACTTTTTTCACTGTCAAACTTGAGTGAAACACTATAGCCTAATGCTCCTTTATTGCCTTTTTACGACCAAACGAGAGCCAGCCAGCCAATTACAGCGAAGGGCCGTCGAGCAGCGTCTCTGATGGCGTTTGTGTTGGAGAGCGCTGTTATTGTTCATTAGGTGAAGGAGAGGAGCTCCTGCGCTAATTAGAAACGTGCAGAGCCGCATATACCAACAGGACCACAATTCAATTAATTAGAACATACTGCCTAATAATACGTGGATAGGCCTGAATAATCCTGATTTGCCCTCCATGTCCTGTCTTTTTCCTCTTTCTCTGTGTCTCTCTCTCTTGCTGCGGCGGCTGTGTTTGTTTGACCAGGCTTTCGGGGGTTGGAGCGCAAGGTTTTGAGAGAGTGTGCTGTGTGTTTTGGCAGATGGAGGGACTTACAGAAGGCAGGCTAGTGCCAACAGGCTGCAGTGAAGAGAAAAAAGACCTCTTGTGCTTCAGTTTTTGGTGTTTTTCTCTCTGATTTTCCTGCATTGGTTTGTGGAAGTCAGTGCAGATGCATGAAGCATCAGGTGCGAAACGTGATCGGTCGCTCCCCAGGTAACAGCGCCACCCTTCTTGTCTCGTAGACCCCCTCATCGCAGCTCTCCACATAATTAGGTCATTCTCAAAGGATGTCAACAGGTGGTTTTTGCTTAGCAACTGCGTCTTGTAAACACACAATGAAGTATCACAGTCTCTATTTTCAGCAAGTCACTTAGATCCAGTATTATTTTATCTGTGGTAGCCCTGAAATTTGATGCATTTTCTGTTATGTGGCAAAACCCGAAGTTCATCACTCTGAGTGCTTAGAGACGTTTGTGAATGTTTGATGGATAGAAATGTGTATGATTTGTTTTTATAGAAGTGGAAGGACAACCGGACCTTCTTGAATCTCAACTATTGGTAGCATAACAGAGAAAACCCTTGCTTTTGTCATCTACATCCTTGCGATGTGCCATTGCAATGCTCTCTGAATGAACTCTAATGTGTAGACAGTGGTTACACTTTATTTTAAGGTATTTTAAGTGTAATTATACATTTAATTACTGGGTAATAATAATGAACTACATGTACACTGCTGTTGAAAAGTTTTTGATCTGTAATAATTGTAATGTTTTTAGAAGAAGTCTCTTATGCTCACCAAGGCTGCATTTATTTTATTAAAAATACACAAAAACAGTAATATTGTGAAATATTATTTAAATGTAAAATAACTGTTTTCTATGTTCATATATTTTAAAATGTACTTTATTCCTGTGATCAAAGCTGAATTTTCAGCATCATTCCTCCAGTCTTCAGCGTCGCATGACCCTTCAGAAATCATTCCATTATGATGATTTGATGCTCAAGACACATTTATGATTATTATCAATAATTTATTTTTAATTTTTTTCCAGAATTCTTTGATAAATAGAAAGTTAAAAGAACAGCATTTATTTTAAATAGAATCTTTTGCAACATTATAAATGTCTTTACTGTCACTTTGATCAATTTAATGCATCCTTGTTGAATAAATGTATTCATTTCTTTACGTCCTTTCCCAAAATAAATAAATGAATTAAAACTTTTGAACGGTAGTACGATGTTGCAAAAGCTTTCTATTTCAGATAAATACTGTTCTTTTGAACTTTCTATTCATTAAATAATCCTGTTTTACACAACTGCTTTCAACATTGATAATAATCAGAAATGTTTCTTGAGCACAAATCATCATATCAGAATGATTTCTGAAGGGTCATGTGACGCTGAAGACTGGAGGAATGATGCTGAAAATTCAGCTTTGATCACAGGAATAAAGTACATTTTAAAATATATGAAAATAGAAAACAGTTATTTTACATTTTAATAATATTTCACAATATTATTTTTTTATAATAAAATAAATGCAGCCTTGGTGAGCATAAGAGACTTCTAAAAATCTTACTGATCAAAAACTTTTTGAACAGCAGTGTATTTACTATATAGGTTTAGGATTAGTTGCATGTAAATAGTTATTACTACAGCAATTACATGTCACATGTAACAAGGACACTGTAAAATTGTCAATATACAATATACTAAACTATAACAATACTAAAAACATATTTTTGCGTACAGATGACAGCGTTATCTCTGTTCACAAAGATCCACAAAAATGACTAAAAACACTGTATTCTGCTTACAGGCCAGTAGGTGGCGATGTCGCTTTGTAAAGAAACACTATGCGCCTATAGACTGAACACGATCGTGGAGACGATAACGATATAGTTTTCAAAAAAGCTGTTGTCATGTAAATTAACAGCTAAAACACAAAGTTTTGAGTTTTGTTGAAAATGGTGTCACATAAACTGCCCTTAGGCAGATTCCAATTCAAAGCTACGTAAAAAAACACTGTTGCCCCACTGTGAGATTTGTGATGTAGACAGACACTTTGAGAAAAGCTCACCATTTCTTAGTTTGTGTTTGCAGTGGAGACGCACACACTCAAAATGTTTGTTCTTTGATAGATCAAACAGGCCAGCAGGATTCATTTATGAAATAAATGGAGAGGTGATTCACTTCCCCTGGAGGCAACAGTATTTAGCACCATCACCTGGGAAAGAGCAAACGAGAGAGAGAGAGCTGCCCAAATGGACCCATCTAAACTCCACCATCCTTCATTCTGATGACTGGTGATTTGAGTCTAGGAAAGGCGGGTGAGCCTGCTCGTGGAGACGCTTGGCCCAGAATTCCCAACATGATTGATAGAAGGTGTTTGGAGAAGAAAAAGAGACAGGTTTACCCTGTAGCAAGCGAGCGGGAAATTATTTAGACTGATTAAAGGAGAGTGTAGAGGATGGATGGATGGAGAGAAAGCGATAGATTCTAGTTGTAAATCAAAAAGGTTATAATTCAATTCAATGTTTAATTAATTGTGTTACTGTCCTGGAGATTAGACCTGGAGTGGTTTTGATATCCACCCCGACAGCCGATAACGGTGTCTAAACTAAACAGCAAAGCACAAACAAAGGGCTTCACTTTGAAGTAAGTGGAAGATTTAAAGTGTCGGTTTGAAGCTGCTGGTCCTGTAGCAGCGGGCGTTAGGTCGGATTATGTCCACACTGGCAGTTAAGATCAATCAGTGTCTTCTTCTCTAACTAGATCATTTTTACCATTCCCTCATGGTAGCGTTAGATAAACCTTCTTACTGCCATTTGAAACGTCCCTTGTGCCATCAGTTCACCCAGGCTTTCAAAGCAAAAAGAGGGATAGCTTAAACGCAAGGCACAATCGATGAAGGGAAGGAGAGAACAAGGACAGATGGGCTGTTTTGGTCATTTACAGATCTAATTAGAGGTGATGCGAGAGTAATAATCAGCATTCATACCTGATTAATAACTGTTAGTGATTTGTTTTGCTTTGTTCATTCCCAGTGTAATCTATTAAAAGGTCTGTATGCTCGTATATTTATGTTTCAAACCCACACATTCATATCACACACAGAGACACACACAAAGAATAATATTTCTCTCTCTGTCTGTTGCCAAGGTAGCAAATGACAGGGTTGGCAGCGGAGAATTTCGTTTCACCCCCCAAATGTACAGTCCCCCTTTATTTGGGCCAATCAGATGGTGCCATCATTTACTACCTCAGTCTGCGTGCTACACACGGTTCAGTCCTCGTGTAGCAATAGCCCCGAGCCGCAGGTACTTATTTGTTATTTTGACTTGATTGCATCACAGAGCTTCAATGGAATCTAATTTGTCAATGTCCGGCGTTGAATTAATGCATTCCTGTTTTTAATAACTCAAGCAAATATTGAAATAAGCTTAAAGAAACATTGATGGCCTACATTAAGTCGAGTGTTTTTAAAGGTCATGGATCATAGCTGGAATCGTTCCGCAGCTCTGAATTTTTTAAGACCTCTCATTCTCTCAAAATAATGACTTTCCGCGGTCATTGAAATGTTAAAGAGGTAAAACTGTTGAATAATTCCATCTCTAATGTGTTGTCCTGATGCCTAGGCCTGGCTCTGGGACATGGCGCAAAAGTAAACCCTCTTTCTCATTAGATATTCACCCGGCTTCCTGATCGATCTTTCCTCAGCTGTTCCACGGGCCAGAGAGCTCAGCGTTGGCCCAGACTGCCCTCTCAAATCCTTCCAGAGATTGTTCTTCCAAACCTTATTTTTCTCCTTGCTTTCTTGGTTTTCTTTCTCCTTCCTCTCAGTTTAAGACACACTGAACCAGAGCTTATAATGTTGGACAAAGGATCAAACTTGCACTGCTCTTTTATTTAAGCTGCCTTGTGACCTTCTAAGGTATATTAAAAGGTATATATCGGTCCATTTGTTATTTTATTTATGAGCAATTCATTCTGCGATTGCTTCAATTTATACCATCTGTCTTGCTACCTGTGTATATAGTAAGCTCAGTTGTTGTATCTAAAATACAGTAAATAGCACTTCAAAGTGTGACATTGCATTGACTAAATCTGTTTAACATCTGTCAGAATCCTTCATCTGTAATGACCTTGTCAATATAAACAAACAATTCCATAGCATAATGAAATTTCATTGCTTTCACAAAAATAATCAACACATGGCTGTTAAATTTCAGGTTGAGAGGTCGCCGTCCTCATTGACGTAGCTTCTGGCTAATGACTGTTTGCGTTTCTCTGTCACCGCTGAGGCACTTTGCCGTCTAATCACCGTCCGGCTCATTTGAAGCTCCTCAGCGTCTCCTTGTTGTGTCTCTGTTTGTCTCCGTCTCCCTCTTCTGCTGTTGTAATGTCTTTCTGCATGAGCACTGAAGCTTTAAGTGCCGCTAATTGACAGCCATTAGCTTTGACCTCTGTCCCTTTTGTGTCTCTGTGAAGACAGGACAGACTGTCCCGATAAGCAGATGTGGTTGAGATAGCATCTCTGTCCCGTCCACTGGCCGGTAGCACAACCTTTGACCTTTAGGTCAGGATGGATTGACTTTATACTCAGTCCATCGTTAGGGGGAAACATGTCATCGTTTAAAATGTGCCTGCACTCCTGTCCTCTGGCTACATCTGTGATTTCTATTTGTCTTCATCTATGTCTAACGAGTTTAGTCTGGGCAAATGCACGGCTGACCTTTCTGAACCTGATGGCCCTTCAGTCACCCCTCCTGAAAACGTTTCTCCCCTTGTGTTACCCCCCTCAGGTCAATTCCTCACGACATATATTCATAGAGAGATGTGCTAGATTCTGACATTTTTTTGGAATCATATTTGATTCAAAGAATTGATTCCTCGTTGTTGTTTTTGATTCTTTTTCAAATCTTTTTTTTTTTTTTTTTTTTTTTTTTTTTTTGGAAGATCGAAGGAACATGTTCACCTAATCTTGCCGTGACTACATGATATGAAGGCTTACCTTCTTTTAAACATCCCAGAGTTTACTTCGGCCGTCTGCTTTCCACAACGGTCTGTGCACTGTCCGCCTGACGTATTTTTTGTCGTCAGGAGGGTTCGCGACAAACCGTCCGTGTCCAGCCCAATTTTTTTTTGTCCGCGCATACAACAGCGCATGTGCGAGCGCTTGAAAACACAAGTCCACCAGAGCACATCTTTCCAGGCTCACGGAAGAGATGGAGCAGAGCGTGGAAAATGAGCGTTCCCAGGCCTTTAATATTCATTGATTGTGGTCAGCATCTATTATCTTATCATGTAGTCCAGAGCAGAACTCAAAACAACACAACAAGCTGGTTTTTAGCTAAATCATGGACTAGTTTATTTCTCCTATATACTTTAGACACCTAGAACAAATCTGCATGTGTGCATCAATGTCTGTATTGTGTGTTTTAGATGCAAAACTTAGGAAAACGTAGGAAACTTGTCCAAGACAGGCTAATACATTTTTTGTCAGCCGTATGCTATTTGACATGCAGGATCACAGTATTCAACACTGGCTATGTTTACATGCACATCTTTTGTTTGAATCTGAATGTGTTTCCATGAATGATAACTAAAGTGGGTTGATGTGTGCATTTATACAGTAGGGGAGCGCGGGGCACAATCTAATGCGGGGTTAGTTGTAACACACATGGTTTTGAACTTTCCACACATACCAAGATGACAAAACTGTATTTACTAGTTGCCATATCAACACTATATAGAAAAATTGCGCCAAAATTAAAAAAATCTTTGGAAGATATGCAGGGACCATGTTCATAAGAGTCAATGTTCATAAATGAATAATTATTATTATGTTTTGAACTATGCTGTATAGCTGTGTTTTGTGATGTTTGATGTCAAACTCAAAAATGTGTTTCTTTTCAGTTATTAAAAAATGCCATTATTTGATATGAAATGGTTAATAATTGTATTTTACTGACAAAATATTTTAGTTTGTCTTGGATATTTTTTTTATTATATCAGGTAACAGTTTAATCTGTCATTTGGTGATGTTACAATGTGCCCCTCACATGTTACAATGTACCCCACCTATGGGGCATGTTGTCACATTTCACTTCCATTCTTCTGGGGGAAAATCAAGAAAAAAGTATACACTGTATTAATGGAACAAAACCACATATTTGTACTAGACGTGTGAAATTAATGTGGGAAAAAATAAATACTCTGAACCCTAAGTACATTTACACAAACTGGGAAAGTCAAAAAGCGTTGTCACAAGCCCCTATGTCACAAGCTTCAAATCGGAATTGATTTTTTGATATGCTCACACTGCACGAATATACAGTTTCCCGCTGTTTGTGCATACTATTCTCCTACATTGCTGCCTTTCTTTGTTTTAAAGAGTAGACTTAATATTTATCTATTTCCGGTCCTGATTAGGAGACTATGAGCACATGAACTGTTATATTCATATAATATTTATATTCTGCTTATATTTATCAAGCAGTAAAAATGCCAATTCCTGTGGCAAAAACAAGCCATCGGTGAATGAGAGTATGAAGCGAGGACTGATGGGACATTATCCTGCTCCACTTCACAGACGATGAGTGGAAGGAGAATTATAGAATAACATGACAGTCATTATGACACTTCATTCAACAACAACAACAACTCATTCCTTGCATCATACGTCATTGCACATGCGCAGTCCTTTCCAGTTTCGGTTTTCAATCCGATCCAGTGTTTATATGTTCTCTCGATCGGATTAGAAAAGGAATAAACCACCCCTTTCAATCTGATCGAAACTTCATTCGGCTCGAGTTCAATTGGATTGATGAATGCGTTTACATAAAGGCTTTTCAGTTCGATTGAGCCGTCAGTCCAATTACTAATAGATTATTTGGTTGCATGTAACTGCAATGTAGCTGCTGACAGCAAACCTCATTAACTTAAGTGAATGAAAAGTCATAATCAGCTATATGTGTTCACACATATGGCTTTATTTAAATGTTTCAGTGACATTCCATGACACAGAGTTGTTAGAAATTCATACTAGTGACGTCATTATGTGGCAGCGTAAAAGAACAGCTGCAACCAATTCATTTAAACAAATTGTCTGAAAGAACCAGTTCACGGAAATGAATCGGACTTTGCATCACTATTAGCAAGTGACCAAGAGGCTATTTAATGATCAGCTCTATTAAACTGAAAAAAAGGCTATTAAACATGAGTCAATTCCATTTGATAGAATCATATCCAACCTTTGGAATTGATTCTCAATCAAGGAATCGAGGAATAAATTATTTTTGGAATCGATTCCCAGCCCTACCTAGATGTAGATTTAGACCCCAGATTAGCTAGCAAAGACTTATCTGAATGCATTCGACGATGACACATAAAAACAAGCAAATGTGCAGATTGTTTTCAGTGTGTGCGTGCGATATGTGTGTTTCCACTTTCGTTTCTGGAGCTGGACTCTAAGGGCCAGTCTATTTCACATCAGTTTGAGGTTATGAAATAACTGAGAGAGGCCCCGTTAATGGGTCTGTCAACACTTCAGGCCGGCGTATGTCTGTGTGAGACTCCTAGTGCGTATGTTCCAGTACTTTTGTCCTCTTTTGAGAGATTGTGTGTGTGTGTGTGTGTGTGTGTCATATTACAGGAAAGGCTTGTCTCTCTCATCAGTCTGTCAACTATACGACTGCCAGTGAAACAGTAGAGTAAGTGTATCGTCCTGTCGTATAAGTCTGTCAGCACGAGTGGGGTAACGTTAACCCACTCTCTTATGTTCAAAAGCATTTTCGAGTTCATCTCACACTGTCAAAACACGATGACCTATAAAACACAGACCCATTCTTTGAAAAAGCCTGAGCTCGACCCACAGGGGCAATGACTTTGCAAACACGCCTACACACACAAAAGAAAGTCGACTCGCCTTTGTGCTTCATCTGAATGTTTCTTTGGCCTGTGTTCAGATTGGTTAGTGTACTTGGTTCCAGTAAGTCTATTGATTAGGCCTCTCAGTACAATGGCTTGGCGGATCCCAGAGGTTTATTCATCTAAACTGAGTCACTGCCTGTTGACTGTTACTTTAAAAATAAAATGAAATCATTGGACCATTTAGTTCCTGGTTGATTTGCCTATGATTCATAAGTGCGTGATATTCTAAATAAATAAAAAATAAACAATATAATATTATATATGAATATATAAAATAAATTAGGTTTATTTGTTCGTTCGTTTGTTTGCTGAAGGTGGCGTGAGCAGGGAAATATATATTAGCCAGTAATATCAAAGCCTACATCTTACAATCCAAATTCTGTCAGATACGGTTATGCCCCGCCCTAATTTATTGAATATATTTAAATATTCGTGCTCACTCAAAAATATCACATCACATGTTCCGAATTTCCCTTTGTGCTAGGGTTTGTATTTAAAAGAACTGAAATAGTGTTCAGCAATTAACTAAAATACATTTGACATGTTATTGTTGGTTGTCACAGTAGATCCTCTATTTATGATGATGTGCAAATCTGTGATGGACATTTGGAATGAGTGTGCATGTATGTGTGTGTGTGCACGTGTTCTCGTGGAGGGCGGCCCCTGAGGCCCCAGGGTTCTTTATGTGCAGACCTCACGATGCAGGGCCGTCTATAGCACTCCGCTGTGCCATCTCACTCAGCACTGACGTTATTGCAAGGATTACCCAGCGTGACATGGCAGGCTGTCTGTGATCAACTGGTCCTTCAAACACACGTGTATTATAGCCCTCCACTGGTCAAACTAATTCATCTTGCTTTGTTTTTATTGTTTTGGTAGCTGTACCATGAAATGCGAATCATGCAAATAGGGGACTGCAGTGGTCCCAAAAAGTATTTGGACACTTCTGCCACACATGTATTTTAATTTTTTTTAAATAGATGAATGTCTTTTTAGAACAGTAACTTATTGTTTCATCATTTAAAGTTGGCATTAAACGGACTTTGCAACAATCGTTTCTTCCCTATAGTGACGTATATCCGAGTGAAAAGGCTTTTTTGAAAAGGTGAAAAGTGTAGAGCGGGACTTGGTTTTGTCCATTGGGAACTGATTGGATGGTTGTGTTTTGCTATTGGTTGATCTCATGTAAGTGACAGGCCGTCGCGCCACTAAACGCGCCATCAGAGAAGAGATGTCGCTACAAGAGGGAGGGGAAGTATAAATACTTTACAAATAATGCATTATTCCATAAAAAGCAATAATTGTCCATTTTGATTTCATGGTGACTTTAAAATTTGACAAATATCTCTAATGCAATGACATTTAGACATTTAAGTGTCACCAACCGTGTTTAAATACCATACTGTTTGGTGCCACTATAAAGGATGTGGTTATAGTGTATATTAACTTTACATCTCACTATAGACTTTACTATAAGTTTGGGCATCTATTATTTGGATTTAATTCATGTTTTACTATGTAGGCCTGTTTTAGTGTTGGGTCACGATTATGATTTTAACTGCCAGCTTTTTCATATGAACCATAAAATGACTCTGAATCCCATTCAGAAGCGAGAGAGAGAGAGAGAGAGAGAGAGAGAGAGAGAGAGAGAGAGAGAGAGAGAGAGAGAGAGAGAGAGAGAGAGAGAGAGAGAGAGAGAGAGAGAGATGTGTATGAAGGTTTCTCTCTCGCAGACATTAGAGGTTAGCATCTACAGCTCCCTTGCCACCATGCTTAAACATTTAAAAGCTTCCCCCTACTTTTACTGTCTGTTTATATGTTTTTATTTTATTGCGACCTTGATTTTCTCAGCAGAGAGCAGCATCACACCGGGACTCAGGCGAGTCACGGATACTACATTAATCTTTAGATCTCAAAAACACATTGAAATGCTTATTGCTCAATAAATAGTCGCTGTCCTCTGCCTCTCTGTAATCACTATCACATATAAAGAGCAAGGAAGCTGTAGATGCTAAATGAGCCAAACAAAACTAACTGAGATAGAGATTTCTTGTGTTTTGAGTTCCATTTGAGTGTCATTTGACGCATTTTGAGTGTTTTGAGTTTGATACAATTTCACAACACGGCAATGGTCGTGCTCTCAACTTGGCGCCGCCAACAGAGGGAGACCCTTTTCTTGGCCACTAATATGGAAATATATAATAAAGCTTCATCCAAAATCACATACTCTCTTGAGTAGGTACTTATTTTGAAAGAGTAATTACTTCACAAACCGCCAAAAAAGTCTGTTCTATACAGTATGAATGTGATCCGGAAGTACTACATTCGCCATGTTGTCAGTTGTGTCGCTTCACTACCGTTCGGAAATCCTCCCCCGTGGCCTCATGGGATAGTAAAGTGTCCAGCATATGCACACTTCAGAATCTCGCCAGAAGTAGTAGGTCATCTGGGTACTTTTTGACTACCCTTTTTTTTTGAGTACTGTGAATTCGTACATAGTGTTTCTTTTGTCATATACTTTTTTTTTACCTACTATATAGTAGGGAAGTATGCAATTTTGGATGCAGCCTTCACCTGATATTATTATACATACTGTTCTACTCTACTTTAAGTGGCAAAAATGGTTTAGTTCCTCTTTCCTGGTTTGCTGGTTGTACTTTTGATGTCTGCTGCAATCTGCTGTTGCAGGTTGCATTGCCAGATGTTGGCAGCTGTATGATCCATAGGGATAGTCAGAGAAGTGTCTTATTAGCATGGATTGTACCTCAGTAAGGTTCACAAATCAATAGAGTATAGAGAATCTATCCAAGCATGCAAAAACTTTGATTTGATCCAGTTACCCAGTCATTCAAGAGCATATTTGTCATAGGAATTAAAAACACATGGTGTTGATTTAAATGAAGATCTTGGAAATAGAGATCCTTTTGTTTGAAACTAATCTTTTGTTCTTAAAATAGGAAATTACAGAGCTTAATGACTCCACTTTGTGCCTTCATCATATCTGCTTTGATTATTGGAATGGATTATTTGACAAAATATGATTTCATCAAATGGGTGTTGAAAACAGGTCCAATGTTTGAAGTGCCATTAAGTCATTATGATCCAATTGCAACTGAAGCTCATCACTAAGTTAGCTTTCATTAGCAACAGTTTGTCTCTTCCAGTTATCTTATGAAATATAAAAATGAATCTCTCCTTGGACAAATTACTTTTTCTTCTGATTAAGATTTAATCAAAGAATGTAACTTTATTTAGTACCCTGTCATGTTTTCCCTCTGAAAGGTGCAGCAGATGTTGAAGGCATCTGGGTATTGTAAGCATTTGTTTGCGGGAAACATCTGCAGACAAAAGGTGCTTGTTATTTGTGGATTTATATTCATTACGTTAATGCATCGCTCAAAGCACAAAATCCCTTATCTAGTATACACAGTATTTATTTAGGTGAGATTGCCATCATTTCAGAGCATTTTTCTAAGTATACACTGCAAAAGACATTTTCTTAATCAGTATTTTGTCTCGTTTTCCAATAAAAATTTGCAAAAATCCTTTTAAAAAATATATATTTAATTGAGAAGCAAAATTGTGAAAGAAAATAAGCAGCACATTTTACAAAATGTAAAGAAGTGAATGCTGAATTTGCACTTAAATCAAGATGTATTCTATAAAAACAATTAAATTAAGTAAGTTAAAGATGTTTTTATTGATTTATAGGTGCTCTGACATGCTGTACCATGGTGCTTATGCTAGCAATATGAGTCCGGTATGCAAGTATGTTCATCGAAAAATAAATACATATTGCGACAGGCCGCAGCTGAGTTTTTGCACAGTCAGAAAATCCAGATATTTGAGTCACAGTTTACCACGTGTGGGTCGCTGACGGATATCTGGATTCCATCGAGATCCATCAGGATCTGCTATCAGCCTCGCTGTCGAGTGTTTAAGTGACTTAATACCTCTGAATCCTGTTTGATTTCATTAGCGTTAGTGAGGAGGGTTTTATATCATACATAATGGAAGGCAGCGAACGAGAGATAGACAGCGGGGAAGATTAGAAGGCGCTCTAATTGCGGTGTGCCTTACACCCGGCCTGGGATGGAACGAGGAATCGATCGGGAAGGAGAAGTAAGAGAGGAGGAATAATCATGAGATGGAAAAAGAGAGGAAGAGGTGGAGAGGCGCGGGCTCGTTACAGGAGGAATGATGTATTGATCGCGTCTGACAGGCTGGCGCAGAACGCATCGACCGTTTGCATGTGTGCGCGTGTGTGACCAAGAATGTTTCAGGTCACAAGGGTCTCTGCAACAACCAGGACAGGTATGATAATGAATTTATTTTAGACATACACTACCTGGACTCTATTTGTTTCTTTTGATGTGTAAACATATTTTAATCTTAAGGATTATTCTTAAACGCTTGAATTTAATTTTGTAGAAAAGTTTTCTTACAAATGCATTTCTAGTTAGAAACAGATTGAGCATATATGAAGGAAAAGCAGCCAGCAAGCAGCGTTTAAAAGTTTCCCAGGATGCAACTCATTAAGTTGGTTAACGAATGTCCAGAGTGATCGGATTTGGAATCTAAGAGAAGAAGCTCAAATGTAAGTTTATAGTTTTATTTAGGCTTGTAAATTAATTTGCTTTTCAGTTAGATGTTTTTAAAAAGATATGTGTACTTGAGAGGCAGCCATGCAAAATATATTGTATTTTCAAATATGTATTTTGCCATAAAATAGTGAAAATATATATTTATTTCATATTTTGTTTATATTCTAAAAAGCTATTTCAATATAATGAGCAGGTGTATCCAAAGCTTTGACTGGTATTTTAGATGGACAGGTGGAAAAATAGATATAACAACAATGAAATGGGTAAAAAGTGACAAATACCTTCATAGCACCATGATATTACCATGGTATTCTTTGACACTTTAGTCACTATATGAAAACCATGGTTTGCGAATGCAATCTTACCCTCCATAGCATTACCATATAACACCATCACTGTACCGTATTAAATCACAGTATGTTTTTTATGTAAGTAATATAAGAATAGAGAGGTAGAGAATAAAAATGCAGGTATTTGTTGTAGGCATGAAGATCTCAATCAATCACATAAAATATAAATGATGATTCAGAGAAGAATCACCATCCTGATTGGATTGTTCTCAGAGAGCATTAGGACTATTACTCACGCTCACAGGAAGTGAGAAAGAGACGAATAGAGACAGAAGGAGAGAGCTAATACATAAAATGTGTAGTTCAACAGGAAGTTTGGCTGGCCGTATGCTCATCTATGAATGTTCCTCAATTGATTGGCTTTATAGGCAGGAACGGCACACTTCAGAAGCACAAAAGTGTGTGTAGGAGGTACTAGCCGAGAGTTATGATCTGTTAAGACCACTTCACTGCCTAGACGTGCGCCTTTTCTTTCCAAACACACACACACACACACACACACACACACACACACACACGCTCATCTCCTGTGGCTCCCTGGCTAATTGATTGCCTCATGTTAATTGAAGGCAGGCCTGAGTGGATTCTGTTAATGGAGGGTGAATCGTGTTGGCCTGACAATAAATTGCAGACCTGCTGCGGAGTGATCGGGCAAGAGAGGCCGTGGCATTGACGGAGGGGGTGAGCGTGTGTGTGCGCCTGGAATAGTTTATTTCAGCAAGGATAGAAATTTCTGAAAGTCTTTCTGCTCCTATAATCCCAGAAATGAGATTGATGGAGAGGTGTCCATATAAATGAGACTGAAGCCAGGATTGTGAATGAATGCGGATATATTCCATTACAGAAGCTGTGGAATCTGGCTGAAAAACTCCCGCTCTGTAATCCGGATCGATGTCTGTCTCTCTCGTGTGTCCGGAAACGCAGCAAGGCAGCCTATTTGCATTTATCCGAGGTAATTGCCGGCATTAATCACTGCCGCGTTTACAAAACGTCCTCAGCCATGAACTGATTATGGTAATCTCTGTGCGTTTGAAACCCCCCAAATCTGCCTGAAACCATGAGTTCTCTCGGACGACTTGAGCAACTTCAATCGGAATTGGAATTCAAAGGCAGAATTAGCTGGTGTAATGGTTTGTTGTTTAGCGGGGTGGGCTAAAACAGAACATCCCAGGCGAATGACGGAGCCTCTTCTGGGACCGTATTGATGTAAAACATGTCACAATTACCTGCCTCCTTGGCCACCCCTGCCGAGAATACTAACAGGGATGCTGTCAGGAAGCCATCACAACAGGGTCACAGGTTTCTGGGACTCCTTTTCATCTCCTTCACTCACCCCCCCCACCAGCTCGAAAATGTCACCGGCGTCCTTTCCAAGACCGGACCCGTTTTTTTTCCCCATGAATTATTCAGCGGAAGAACCAGGGCCTTGTTCGGGTCAGCGGCTATCAAAAGAGCCCTGGCTCTAAGAACCGTAAGGCCTCTGTTTTGCCTCTGTTCGGTCTAAAACGAGCCTGAATAATAATAGCCATCTTTGAAGATTGATTAAACTTGGTTCATCGCTTCATTGACGCCGCGGAGCAGGCGACTTTTTTTTTCAAGTCGTGTTAAATGTTTTTTTTCCCGAGCAGGGAGTCCACGCTGAGATGGAGGCAGGGCCATGTAAAAGAGTCACGGGTGGGTTGAGGCAATCTCCAAATTTAACGAAAGCCCCCTTCCTTCACCCTTCAGTTTTCCAAGATGGATTTTTTGCTGTTGGTTCCGCTTCTACTGCAGTCAAATGGTTGTTATGAAAAATCAAACTTCGTATCCCCCTTTTTCTCTGAGTGCAGTCATTCAAGACATTAGACAGGCTTGCAAATGCAAGAAAATGTTTTTGGGAAATGGCATTGCAGGAAAAATTACTTTTCCGCCAACACAATAGATCTCAACTTCCACCCTTCACTGAAATTCAACGTTCAGTTCCCCCCTCAGGGAGCATATATATATATATATATATATATAGTATATACTGTATATATTTTCTTCTTCTTCCTGCTACTCTATTATAAAACAATATCACAATAAGGAGCAGTTTTATAGGTTGCTAGTTTCTCATGAACCTGGCGATGAAGGCTACAGTCTTTTTGTAGAGGTGCTGGTTCGTCTTGATTCTTCACATTCTCCGTCTTGATACTGATGCCTGACTTCAAACGACATGCAGCTAAAAAAGCTTCACCTTCTTCTTTCAAATCTTTCTCTTCTTTTTTTCTGACGAAGCTATGCTCTCTTCTGCGGGGAGATGAAGAGATAGATGGAGAGGGAGAGCGGTTGCCACTCGTCCGCCCCGTGCTCTTTCATGTTTCCGTCAGAAACCGAGGCATTTGAAGCGGAAGCAATGCGAGTCGGTTTTCCGACAGTCCCGGGATACTTCTGATTGAAGAGTTAGAAATTTTGCTGACTTTGACCAAACCATTTTTTTTCAATATGATTAAGCGCTTTAGAGTTTTTCTCCCAATCTTTTCAGAGATTTCAGCACTGACTGATGAATTTGCCGTGTTGAGAGGTCCACTTAACTGTAGAAAGGACACGCTCAGAAATGAGAAGTCAGAGGTGGAACGGTGGCTGTTTTTATCTGTGTCGCTCTGTCTGCAGAAACGTTCGATTCTCGCTCTGGTGCCCCGTGTTGAGGGTTATCTGGATATCTGCGAGTAGCAGATAACACACTGACACTAATTGGGTTTTACAGCGGCCTGCAGTCCAGCAATGGAGATTCATTACCCTGGGGAACCAGAGGCCCGGTTGCCCATGGCTCGCACACAATTCCTCCTCTTTTCTAGTGTTAATGTGTGTTTGTGTCTCTTGTCTCTTACTTATCTTTCCCACTGCGCTGCTCAAGCCTTCAAAAAGTTCTGGCGAGCCAGAACAATCATGCGATTGTTTCTCTGCGTTCTCATGAAATTGTCTTATTCTAACATCGCCCCACTAAACATCACCCCGATGGCCTCCTTTTTGATGTTGAAATGGACAATTTAAAATGTCATTACATGAGGCTGGCCTTTCAATGACCTGGAAGCAATCAGACAACATGGGTCACACGCTGACCTTTGGCCTTCATATTCGATATCTTCATCAGTAAAGTCTCCATTTTTGAGAAAATAAATTGTCTGTAGTTTTTCATATATATATATATATAATATATTTTTATTATTTTATTTTAATATTT
>CM031957.1:21893018-22098018 GCA_018749465.1 Paracanthobrama guichenoti
TGAACTTCTGCAATCCAGAATGGCAGCACGGCTGAAAGGTTTGTTTGAGCTGCGCCCTCTAGTGTACAGGCGTGAATTTGCATTTCCTTCAGCCTGAATTCATTTCACTTTTGGTGTGAAAGGGCCTTTACATTTGCCAAAAATAGAACTTTTTTGCTATTAAACAAACAAGCAAGCCCAGCCCATGTACAAAAAAAAAAAAAAAAAAAAAAAGTAAATTAAAAGTAACATAACATTACTTTCCATATAAAGTAACTAAATTATGCTATTAATCACCTTTTTAGGGAGTAATATTATAACTCATTACTTTTAAAAGTCACTTTCCCCAACACTGGTCACCACCACAATTCTACAGATTTTGTTCAGACTTTGTCCAGGCTGAAAAATGCAGGTTTTGGCATGATTTGAACATTTGGAAACAAAATGTATGAGACAGTTGTTGTCAGATTTCATTGGTGATTTCAAATATGAAATTTAATCGTAAGCTTAGCAAACAGTTTTGGAAAATATGATGTTTCCTCATTCAAAGAGATAGGTGCTGCACTTGCATGGCTGAGAGGCACTTCAAAGATGGCCGCCGAGTGAAATGGCTTGTCTTAAAGGGACTTTGGTAATAGTTCACCCCAAAATTTTTTCAGAAAACAAGACTTAATATCTTAAGTCATTTTGCTTCTCAAGTAAATGTATTGTGATTTAAGAATGATTAGATATTTGTACTGGAAAACAGTGTAAACAATGGCTGAACTGTCATATGTAGGTGTACAATCCCTAAAATAGCAAGACACTTGTCATTGCTCAGATTTGAAACAGGTTCATACTTGAATGGACAGTCAGAAGTGCTGCGATGGAGATTCTCTGTGGATATTGTTGTAGAGAGAATATCCTGCGTGTGGGTAGAGGCAGCAATGTTTGTGCAGCTGTTAATGCTGCATCTAGTCCGGGTGGAGGAGGGTGATGATGATAATGATGAAGGGGGGGTCCCCATGAGGAAAAAATCTTATAGATCATACAGAATCATGTTTTTTGTTTTTGTTTTTTGAAAATGTAAAAATGCAGAAAGTTTTCTGTGATGGGTAGGTGTAGGTGTCAGGGTAGTGGTCAGGTTAGTGTAGGGCGATAGAATATACAGCCTGCACAGTATAAAAAACATGATGTATATGGAAAGTCCCCATAAAACATGGAATGTGTGTGGAGTGTGAGGTTGTGTAGATAGGGTTTCCAGGGGTCACTGGGGCTCTAGCTCATAACAGCACTGATATACCCTGCAAACAAATGAAACAGCTTTCTTACACATTTTCACATTACTCTTGCCTGTAACTCTCTCTCTCTCATACACACACACACACACACACACACACACACACATAGGCATGTATACACACACAGCCAAAGGCAGTGCGGAAGAAAAAAATGTGCTATTTCTCTCAAAGTGACATATTTACACTCTTTCATGCAAGAGCCACATCGAAACAGCATCAACTGTGGTGAACACTTTTGAGAAGCACTCAAATGAAATGCTATCATTGCTTATAGCACGCTGGCAAAACACTCATCTGTCTGCAATCGTTCTCTTTTTTCACTCTCCCTCTTTCTCGATCAGTATGTTGTTGCTATAAAGTGCAGTGGAAGTGTGATATTGCTCTAGGCCAGTTCTCTGCTGTAATCCCACTGGGTTCTGACCGTTGCTGGCTCTGATGCAGACACAAGCTACTGTACCAACACAAGTGCATGATGGGTAAACACAAGCAGATTCTTATGCAGAAATTACCATAGGCCTATTATCAACTACACAGGTCTGTGTGTATGGTCTTGCCAATTTATATTTTATGTATATATATATATATATATATATATATATATATATATATATATATATATATATATATGTGTGTGAGAATGATTCTGCATTCATTTAGTGGTGATTGATAGTGAATAATAATATAATATATAATGTACTGACGGTACAGCGGTTGTGCTGTTGAGGCCCGCGCAGCCTCATGAGGAGAAATGGAAACAAATGAGCGCAGCTCAAAGAAACTCAGTAGCATACTGCGGTAAAAATTCAAAATGTGAAGTTTTTATATTTATAACAAATGATACAGTTAAGCAACATCGAATGACCAAGAGTGCTGAATACCATCACGACTGAAAATGTGACATTGATTTCATATGACAGTTCAAAAAGTAATTAATATTAAGTCACTTACATTTTAGACGCAATACTGACTGTTTTTGTTCTGTTCCAGCAGCGAAATTAGTTCCAAGCTCACAGAAGAACCACAGTTTCTGTGGATTGTTTCATTACTGAAGGATTCAGCGTTTTGAACGAGTTGGTTGAGTCAGTGACCCATTCATAAACAACTGCCTCATCCATGAATGAATCAGCCGTTTGAATGAATAACTCAATGACTCCCTCATTAAGACGGTCACCTGCCACCATCTACTGGCAGTTCTGTGTTTAAAAGTATTATTCTTTCCAACATTTCTTATTTGTAAAAAAAAATATATATATATATATTTAAACAATCTCATAACATTATTTAATGCAGTTGTCATTTTTCAGTGTAAATTGTTTAATTTGATTGGTAACAGTGTCGCATTATTCTAATTTAACATATGCTTCATATTTCATTTTAAATAAAAATAAAAATATCAGTATATATATTTAAAACGATTAGGGGAAATGCCCTTTATAAAAATTCAAATATCATAAATATGTCAAAGCTGACTGAACATTAGTGAGAATATTGCTTCAGAATATTTACAACACAAAAAATATCTTATTTTTCTCTGGACAAGCAAATGTTTTACTCGGACAAGTGAATGACCGATGTACTTGAAGGCTTAATGTTGAGCCCTATTTTGTCACAAAGATTTCATTTCTTTTTGTTTCTTTTTTGAAGGTGCCAAACATGTAGCCAAAAAAAAAAAAAAACTGATATCAGGTCCTTTAATTGCCTTTGGCATTGACTATATCTGACAACTCCAAACACACTTAAGTACAAAGTAGCATCTGTCCTTTTTTTAATGATCCTCTTGGCTTCCCTCCACTACATCATCTCTTGTTACACTTTTCCACCGCAAAACCCTTAACTTCGCTCCGAAAGTTTTGAAATCTCGCCAAAAAAAATGCAAAGTTGCCAATGCAGCCCCAAAACAGCCCATCCGCCTCTACCAGCCGTCCTCCAGGAGGAAGAGAAGGAGGGTGGCGGAGGAATATTGGGCAAATAAGCCTCTCCTTTAGCCTCCAGCCTGACAGACAGATGCTGCTCTCGCTAGCATGCGGGGGAGAGAGACCAACAATACATAAATATTAATCAGATGGAAGATTGAGAGGCTCATCGCACCCAAAGAGAGAGAAAGAGAAATGTAAGAAAGCTGAAAGTCGAGGTTTTTGGAGGGTTGAAAATGTAATTATGCGTATTCAATATCTGTATACGCCCCGAGGCCAGAGAAAGTCATGAAGTTAAGAAATGTAAAACTACACACACACAGACAGTGCTTTGTCTTATTTTACCGCATTATTCATATTTGAACAAACCGCTAACTCTAAGTATTAAACTTCAGCATGTAACTTGCCTTGCACCAACTGGGCGATATCTTAAATCATGCAGTTTCTTGATATTTATGTATTATGTAATAGTAAGATGCTGAACTTCAGATTTTTGCCTAGAGACTAAATGGGTAAAAACAAAAACATTGAAGGAGGGACTATATCTAGCTATATCTGATCTATATCTAAGACACCAGAATATCACAGAGACTTCACTCAATTGGGCCTGTAAGCAACAACCTAGCAACCATCCAGAATACCCTAGAAACTGCATTACAACACACTAGCTACCACTCAAAAAACCTTAGCAACTCCCTAGTAATCGGGTGGCATGCTCTACACACAATAGTACTGCCGACATTGTCATCTGAAAATGTAAAAACTAAATGTAAACTGCAGTTTATTTATTTGCATTTTTCTGTTCTGTCAGTATTATATATATATGTGTGTGTGTGTGTGTGTGTGTGTGTGTGTGTGTGTGTGTGTGTGTGTGTGTGTGTGTGTGTGTGTGTGTGTGTGTGTGTGTGTATATATATAAATGACGTGAATAAAATACACTATTTTTCAAGAAATAATAATAATAATAATAATTTATATTACAATAATAATAATATTAACCATTAATAATAATTCTTATAATAATATCAATACTTATTATTATTATTGTTGCTGTTGTTCTTGTGTTATTATTACTATTTTACTATATGGTTTAATAATAATAATAATTAGTAGTAGTAGTAGTTGTTATTCCTTTTACTGTTATTATTGTTATTATAATATTTTTATTATTGCTATTTTACAATCACTCTACGGTTTAATAATAATAATTTATATATATATATATATATAGAAATTAGGCACATTCATAATTTCAACTGATGTGTGATCAGAGTTATAGTTTTAACAGCTTTAATCCAATCAAAGCTGTTTATCAGATTTCCTAGTCAGAGTGCTCTCTTTCATAATTATTATTAAATCACTTTAAAGTCATTATCTAATTCATAAATCTTAACTAAGACGAGCATTTTTCACTATTAACAGTAAGACAAATCCATCTTTTTGTCTCTCACAGGTCAGTGCTAGAGTATAATTACCTGCTTTATTTATTAATAAAGCGGTGTTGATGAATGTGAAGATGTGTACAGGTGTGTTTATTTATTCATTGCATTTATTCTTTGCTGATAATCAGGTGACCTCGTGTATGTTTTTGCTGTCGAGTTTATTGCTACATTAGTCATGGCCAGAGGCGTAGTTGGTGTGATGAAAGGGTGAGCATGGCTGATTAGGTGGCAGAGATTTGCCCGCCCACCCACCGCCTCTGTATGTGCGTTGGTTCCTCTGCTCCCGCATATGGGTGACATAGAGCTGGAGGGCACAATATCTCTTCCCTCTCTCTGTTTATTCTCCTGTCTCGATAGGGAACCCCATTAAGTCCAATTAAGTTTTCCTTGTAGTCACCCCATCAAATAAAACTCACACACACCCTCCTGCAGACAGATGCCTTCACATACACCGTGATTTACTGCGTCTTTATATAGGCCTAGTGAACAGAACTTTCAAACAGGTGTCTCTCTGCATCCCTGTTGAACGTGAGCTAACATTTGAACACTGCTGGAGAGTGTTAGCATTTTAAAGGACTTAATGAAATGGCATCTGTTTCAGCAACAAAAGAACATTTATTTGTGCCCTAGGGACTGTAAGCATGACTAAATCTGCAAATGGTTAAAGAATGAGCTAATCTCTCTCTCTCTCTCTCTCTCTCTCTCTCTCTCTCTCTCTCTCTCTCTCTCTCTCTCTCTCTCTCTCTCTCTCTCTCTCTCTCTCTCTCTCTCTCTCTCTCTCTCTCTCTCTCTCTCTCTCTTTCAGTGTTACGTGATGATTTCAGACAGAACCCTACAGACGTGGTGGTGGCCGCTGGAGAGCCGGCCATCTTGGAATGCGTTCCCCCTCGTGGCCACCCGGAACCCACCATCTACTGGAAGAAAGACAAAGTCAGAATCGACGAGAAGGATGACAGGATCAAGGTGAGAAGTGGTGAACTAATCATATGTAAATACTGATGAACTATTTATTTATTTACATTTATACATTTATAGTCACATTTATATTTATTTTATTTAGTTATTTTGAAAAAACCCTTGTAAATATGAATAAAAACTAAGGAAAAAATTCTTTAAATTCAAAATATTATATTATAAATGTTTTTTTATTTTGTCACATTTATATGGGTTTTGTTGTTTTGTTTTGTTTTGTTTTGTTTTGTTTAGCTTCGTTTCGTTTCACTTCGTTTCATTTTGTTTTTAGTTTGTTTTTCAAACTCTGAAGAAAAATCTAAAAGAAAAGTTTTGCAAGAAAAAGACATTTATTTTGTCACATTTTTATGGATTTCATTTTGTTTTGTTTTGTTTATAATAATATGAGATTTTGTTTTGATTTGTTTTGTAAATAAAAATAAAAAAGGTTATTGCGACTTTATACCACGCAATTCTGGCTTTTATTTTTTCTCACAAGTTGCAACTTCTTGTGAGTTAAAGTCAGAATTATGAGATATAAATTCGCAGAATTTCAGAATTGGACTTTATAACTTGCAATCGCAAGTTTATATCTGTTTTGTTTTGTTTTGTTTTGTTTTGTTTTGTTTTTGTTTTGTTTTGTTTTGTTTTGTTTTGTTTTGTTTTGTTTTGTTTTGTTTTGTTTTGTTGTTTTGTTTTGTTTTGTTTTGTTTTGTTTCGTTTCGTTTCGTTTCATTTCGTTTTAGTTTGTCTGTAGAAAAATCTAAAAGAAAATCCTTTAAATTTACTGAAAAGTTTTGCAAGAAAAAGACATTTATTTTGTCACATTTTTATGGATTACATTTTTATGGATTTCGTTTTTTTATTTTTTTATAATAATAATATGAGATTTTGTTTTGTAAATAAAAAGGTTATTGTGACTTTATACCACGCAATTCTGACAACATCTTGTGAGTTAAAGTCAGAATTATGAGATATAAATTCGCAATTCTGAGAATTTTGATTTTGATTTTGATCTGAGCTGACAATTACAGGTTCAAAACCAGCAAAATGTGAATCATAAACCACCTCCATTTTTCCCTGGAGCAAGGCACTACATTTTAGGTAGTTCAACAGAGAGTGCCGCAGTAACTTATCGTATGCAGAGACTATAACGTTCCAGTGCTCTCTTTCAGATCCGTGGAGGGAAGCTGATGATCTCCAACACGAGGAAGAGCGACGCTGGTATGTACATCTGCGTGGGCACCAACATGGTCGGCGAGAGAGACAGTGAGACGGCCCAGGTCACTGTGTTCGGTACGTGCCAATTCTGATCTCTGACATTTCAAACCACAAAAAGTCACATCACAGAATCATGAATCATGCTCTGAAAATGTTTAACATCTCAGCTCATGGTTAATGCTTTTGTAAACAAGCAAGTTTGAACGATTCCAATTTTTCCATCATGAGAGAATGTGTCATGTTTAATTCGTCTATTATTCTTGTGTCTTCTAGTTAGTCATAAAACATGCTGGGACACAAAAGCGTATCATACTCTTACACGATAACACAAATCTCTGTGAGAGCTTCTGTTCGGTGTGTGACTCAATGCTGAGTCACAGCGAGTGAATGAGATGTCAGCATCCCTTATGTCCTTTTCTCGTCTGTGTGTCTTTCAGAGAGGCCCACGTTCCTTCGACGGCCCATTAACCAGGTGGTTCTGGAGGAGGAGGCGGTGGAGTTTCGCTGTCAGGTGCAGGGAGACCCACAACCATCCGTCCGCTGGAAAAAAGACGAAATTGACGTCCTCCGCGGGAGGTGAGACGGGACAAGCTGGCAGAGATGTCTGCCAATCTAAAGCATTATTTCAAATGTCTACTTGTATGGCCATCTGTGATGTAGGTGTTGAGCTCCATGCTGGGGCCCATTTTCAGAAACACACAAGCTCTGTCGTGAGGCCCCCTGTAGATAATATAAGCCAGAGCTGTGCCATGGGCTTCAGTGGTTGGGCCTCATTCTTTTGCTCCGTGCTGAGGCCCTGAGGTAAAGACAGGTGAGGCTGCAGGTGGACCGGTGCAGGTGAGGCTCTGGCACAGCAAAAGAGAACTTACTCACCCTCAGGCCTCTTCATTCAAACTGTGATGGCGAGATAAAGAGAGGGAGAGAGGACAAGAACACTTCTGACAAAGATCATCCTTCAGGCGGTACAAAAAAAAGCTTAAGTCACGGACCAGATACATTGTGTCAAAAGCAATAAATCCTGAATCGAATTCGTATAAATACACAAGTTTTAGGAAATGGTTACAAGACTGAGAATTTTCATCTAATTTGTTGGTTAATATTACTCTTAAAAAAAAAAAAAAAAAAAAAAGTACTTTGGTGTGTTTAAATTGATGATTTTATTAAATGTATGATTTATTATTATGCACTACCATTCAAAAGTATTTTTTTAAGATTTTTTCAGCAAGGACATTAAATGTATCTAAATTGACAGCAAAGACAATAAATGTTTCAAATAAATGTTGTTCACTCAAAGAATCTGGAAAAAAAAATTATCAGTTTCTACAAAATGTTATATATAATATTTTGTGTATATACAGTTTTTGGTCAGAATTATTGGCACCCCTGGTAAATATGATCAAAGATGGCTGTAAAAAAATCTGCATTATTTATCCTTTTAATCTATCGTGCAAAAATAATTATGAATTAAATGTTTTTTCTCCAAAACACGTTGGCCACAATTATTGGCACCCCTAGAATTTTTATGAGTAAAATATCTCTGAAGTATATATTCCCATTAATATTTACATATTTTAGGAACATGAAATAGTCTGGCTATGATGTCTTGTTTTCTTGTTTCACAGGAGCATAAATAGGAGGAAACACATAGGACAAATTCCCTTAATCATTCATCACAATGAGTAATTTCAAAGAATATAGCTTTGATGTGCAGCAAAAGATTGTTGAGCTTCACAAAATAGAAAGTTGCTGTAGGAAAATAGCTAAAGCATTGAAAATCCCCAACATTTCCACCATCAGGGCAATAATTAAGAAGTTCCAATCAACTAAAGATGTTATGAATCTGCCTGGAAGAGGATATTATATTATTTTTATATTATATTCGAGGTCTATATAGTGTGAGTGTGTATATATATATATATATATATATATATATATATATATATATATATATATATATATATATATATATATATATATATATATATATATATATATATATATATATATATATATATATATATATATATATGTATTGGAGGAGAGTTTGAGTGACCTAAGACACAAAAAGAATCAACACAAAAAGTGTCACTGAGCACAAAATGAAGCTTCTGCCATGGCTGTCCCAGTCCACTGACCTGAACCCTATAGAAGATGAGAGGGGTGAACTGAAGAGAAGAAGCACCAAGCACTGGAGAGATTCTGTATGGAGGAAGGGTCTCTGATCTCTTGTCATGGGTTCTCAAAACTCATCAGGCATTATAGAACAAGACTGCAAAAGATTGCAAAAAGTATTTAATAAAAGGGTGCCAATAATTATGGCCAATGTGTTTTGGAGAAAAACATTTCATTCATAATGTGATTTACCCCCACTTTCAATTCTTTTACTTCAATGAAAGGTTAGGTTTTTGTGATTTTTTTTTTTTTTTTTTTTTTTTTCAATGCAGATTTATTTTTACAGCCATAATTGACCTGGGGTGCCAATAATTCTGACCACAACTGTGTGTGTGTGTGTGTGTGTGTGTGTGTGTGTGTGTGTGTGTGTGTGTGTGTGTGTGTGTGTGTGTGTGTGTGTGTGTGTGTGTGTGTGTGTGTGTGTGTGTATATATATATACTCACCTAAAGAATTATTAGGAACACCATACTAATACTGTGTTTGACCCCCTTTCACCTTCAGAACTGCCTTAATTCTACGTGGCATTGATTCAACAAGGTGCTGAAAGCATTCCTTAGAAATGTTGGCCCATATTGATAGGATAGCATCTTGCAGTTGATGGAGATTTGTGGGATGCACATCCAGGGCACGAAGCTCCCGTTCCACCACATCCCAAAGATGCTCTATTGGGTTGAGATCTGGTGACTGCGGGGGCCATTTTAGTACAGTGAACTCATTGTCATGTTCAAGAAACCAATTTGAAATGATTCGAGCTTTGTGACATGGTGCATTATTCTGCTGGAAGTAGCCATCAGAGAATGGGTACATGGTGGTCATAAAGGGATGGACATGGTCAGAAACAATTCTCAGGTAGGCCGTGGCATTTAAACGATACCCAATTGGCACTAAGGGGCCTAAAGTGTGCCAAGAAAACATCCCCCACACCATTACACCACCACCACCAGCCTGCACAGTGGTAACAAGGCATGATGGATCCATGTTCTTATTTTGTTTATGCCAAATTCTGACTCTACCATCTGAATGTCTCAACAGAAATCGAGACTCATCAGACCAGGCAACATTTTTCCAGTCTTCAACTGTCCAATTTTGGTGAGCTCGTTCAAATTGTAGCCTCTTTTTCCTATTTGTAGTGGAGATGAGTGGTACCCGGTGGGGTCTTCTGCTGTTGTAGCCCATCCGCCTCAAGGTCGTGCGTGTTGTGGCTTCACAAATGCTTTGCTGCATACCTCGGTTGTAACGAGTGGTTATTTCAGTCAAAGTTGCTCTTCTATCAGCTTGAATCAGTCGGCCCATTGTCCTCTGGCCTCTAGCATCAACAAGGCATTATATCGCCCACAGGACTGCTGCATACTGGATGTTTTTCCCTTTTCACACCATTCTTTGTAAACCCTAGAAATGGTTGTGCGTGAAAATCCCAGTCACTGAGCAGATTGTGAAACACTCAGACCGGCCCGTCTGGCACCAACAACCATGCCACGCTCAAAATTGCTTAAATCACCTTTCTTTCCCATTCTGACATTCAGTTTGGAGTTCAGGAGATTGTCTTGACCAGGACCACACGCCTAAATGCATTGAAGCAACTGCCATGTGATTGGTTGATTAGATAATTGCATTAATGAAAAATTGAACAGGTGTCCCTAATAATCCTTTAGGTGAGTGTATATATATATATATATATATATATATATATATATATATATATATATATATATATATATATATATATATATATATATATACATAATATTTGTATGTACTGTATATAATCACTATGTATATAGAAATACACACGTGCATGTATATATTTATGAAAAATGATTTATATTTATATATAAAATATGTATATATAATATAAATTATATAAATATATATACAGTATATTCTTGAATTAGTTTATACACAGTACACACAAAAATATAATGTAAATACAAACTTTTATTTTGGATGTGATTAATCGATTTGACAGCACTAACACTAATATATATACTATATATAATTATGTATTAGTCATATAGTATTTTCAGTTATATTAAGTTGTAATACTATTTCAGAATATTTCTCTTTTACCATATTTTTATCAAATAAATTCAGCCTTAGTGAGCAGAAGAGACTTCTTTCAAAAACATTAAATAAATCTTACCAACCCCAAATTTATATACATGGTAGTGTATATATGAAGGATTACCAGATTTATATACTTACTTAATTTCAGGTGATTTTATGGTATTTCATGTTTCGTCCAAAAAGCATGGTACATGGCCACAAAAAAAAAAAAAAAAAAAAACACAGTAAGACCACAGCACTTTTTGTAAGTGAATGATTTGATTAAATATTCTGAGAGTCAAGTATTAAAATAAATATTCAAAACAGCATCAGCGATTGAAACACACTCCAAACACACGTGTGTCCTCAGCCAGCAGATAAGGATACGAGCAGCGGCTGTGTTTGAGTGCTATCATGCCTTGTTTGTTTGTCTGTGTCTGTGATATGGTACAGGTCACCGGGCCACATGCTCTCACAACAAGCACGCAGACAAAATAAACCATCGTGTCTCTGTGTACTTTTCAACATTTTCCATATCTGCACAGGTTTCAGAGTACTCCTTTTCAACAACTCTGAAAGGCCATTGATTTCATAGTTTCGGATAGCAGAATATGTGCTGTTACATGGGCTCTAAAACCAATGTGGTTGAATTTTTATCCATTTATTGTTAGTTCATTGACGTCATTAATCACGATTAAATTCCGTCCTGTAGTGTCCAAATTCTACATGTAATAAATTCATAAAGATTAAGATATAATTACTTTACCATGTTTCTTTCATCAGATCACAAATGTCACTATGTGCATTTCCGTGAAGACTTTACTTGGTTTATTAGTTTTGTAAGAAACAATTAGATTAATCTACATTATTCAGCTGTCAGTTAAAACACACATAGTAATTAATTCAGCGAGTGCGACAATCAGTGTATCTGTCAGGTAATAATTCAACACGCTTCTTCTCTTTTCTTTCCAAGAAGCATATCGAGGAATTAATTAGGTTTCGAGAAAGAAACAATGACAATCTAATAATTAAATAACTCGCAGTCGCGCAGCACGTAATTACCACAAGACCCAGACTAGACAAAACACGTGTCTCGTGGTCTTATTTTATTTCCTATGTCTGAAACGGCAGATTATTTTAATTTTGACATTCTCAGCTGTCGCCCGTTGTGCAGAGTCACTTGTATTTTCCTCATCGGCTCTCTCTCCTGATTATGTAGATGTCTGACTTCAACGAGCTTGCATGTGTGTTAGATAACGGGTTGGCGACCAGTTGACCTTCAGGTTATACAATCACACAGACACACACACGTGCAACACGTTAACCCATAAATGCAACTTTTTCGTAACATTTAAATGGTGAAAACCTTTGGAGAAGGCATCGGATCCGAGCATCAAATCTTTTTTCTTGTCAATGTTGAATTCTCTTGCAGAATTTCACAAGCTTCTGCTGCTGTCAGGATGCCTGTGCTGTTCATATAGAGATGAGATATGAACTCATTAGCTTGTCAAAGTAACACCAGGCCATTTGGCGCAGACTTTCACAGCAACTCTAAGCTCCAAGTACGAATTAACAAGGAAAAGACACTAAAAAGCTGTGTCTGCAAATGTTTACACCCCAAATCTGTCAGCTACGCATGCTACGTAATATGTGTGTGTGTGTTGTTTAGAGACCAGTGGAGTGTAGTGTATCCTCAGCATTGCCTTGCTTCATGTGTAATTGCATTCCTCTCCTAATAGAGAACAGATCCAGCTCAGAGAGGAAGCACATACAGAACGCTACTGTTTCTGTGTGTGTGTGTGTGTGTGTGTGTGTGTGTGTGTGTGTGTGTGTGTGTGTGTGTGTGTGTGTGTGTGTGTGTGTGTGTGTGTGTGTGTGTGTGTGTGTGTGTGTGTGTGTGTGTGTGTGCTCGCGTTTCTCGTTTTTACCAGGCTTGTTTCATGCAATATTTAGTCTTAGTGGTTGAAAATCAGATTAGCATCTGTTTATGTTGTTTCTTTAATCTCTCTCTCTCTCTCTCTCTCTCTCTCTCTCTCTGTATCCAATCATGTCAGACTTTGCCTCAGGCTCTGACAGAAAAGACACTTGATACATCAGAGTGTTTAGCTTCTGTGCAGCTTCTGTTTAGTTCTCATTCTCCTTCCGTTTTCATTCAAACAATATCAGCTTTATTCTCCCAAACTTGACTTGAACCTGGGCTTTATGACCTTACATATATGATCAAATTTGATCAGGATATCCCTAATATAAAGAAAAATGTGTAATATATATACACTGATCAGGCATAACATTATGACCCCCTTTTGCTGCCAAAACAGCCCTGACCCGTCGAGGCATGGACTCCACTAGACCCCTGAAGGTGTGCTGTGGTATCTGGCACCAAGATGTTAGCAGCAGATCCTTTAAGTCCTGTAAGTTGCGAGGTGGGGCCTCCATGGATCGGACTTGTTTGATCAGCACATCCCACAGATGCTCGATTGGATAGATATCTGGGGAATTTGAAGGCCAAGTCAACACCTCAAACTCATTGTTGTGCTCCTCAAACCATTCCTGAACCATTTTTGGTTTGTGGCAGGATGCGTTATCCTGCTGAAAGAGGCCACAGCCACCAGGGAATACCGTTGAATACCATGAAAGGGTGTACATGGTCTGCAACAATGCTAAGGTCGGTGGTACGTGTCAAAGTAACATCCACATGGATGGCAGGACCCAAGGTTTCCCAGCAGAACATTGCCCAAAGCATCACACTGCCTCCGCTGGCTTTCCTTCTTCCCATAGTGCATCCTGGTGCCATGTGTTCCCCAGGTAAGCGACACACACACACCCAGACATCCACGTGATGTAAAAGAAAACATGATTCATCAGACTGGGCACCATGACTGGTCATACGCAACAAACTGCAATGCACTGTGTCGATCAGAACCAGCATTAACTTCTTGAGCAGTTTGAGCTACAGTAGCTCGTCTGTTTGATCGGACCACACGGGCCAGCCTTCACTCTCCACGTGCATCAATGAGCCTCGGCCGCCCATGACCCTGTTACCGGTTCACCACTGTTCCTTCCTTGGAGCACTTTTGATAGATACTGACCACTGCAGACCGGGAACACCCCACAAGAGCTGCAGTTTTGGAGATGCTGTGACCCAGTCGTCTAGCCATCACAATTTGGCCCTTGTCAAACTCGCTCAAATCCTTACACTCGTCCATTTTTCCTGCTTCTAACACATCAACTTTGAGGACAAAATGTTCACTTGCTGCCTAATATATCCCACCCACTAACAGGTGCTGTGATGAAGAGATATTCAGTGTTTTATATATATTAGTGCTGTCAATTGATTAAAAAACAAACATATTAATTGCATTTTTTTCTGTTAATCGTGATTAACCTTTAATCATTAATCATTCTATTTTGTCTTGTCTTGAAAGCATTTGCATGAATAAGAGCATGATCATATAATGTAACACTAGCCAAAGGATGACAGAAAAAACAGATGATGCGTTAATTATGTTAAATATTTACGTTTAGTTACAATTATTATACAATTATATACATTTGTCTCATTGTAAGTATAACATTTAAGTTTCATTTAATATTATGAAAAATACATATAAGAAAAATAATGCAAAATAGGTTCCATTTTCATTTTACTCTGTATACTATTTATTTTGATTTTGAGGTGAAATGTTCTTCTTGAGACTTTTTTTCATTTTTATTTATTTATTTATTTATTTTTTATAAAGCGGCACACATTCTGTGACTTGACTGTGTATAAACAACAGTCTGTTGAAGAATAATTCTGGTCTTATTGGTCATCATGTCAGGGATCCTGTCTCCAGCGCCACATGGCGTGCTCTCTGAGCCCTGCTTCCTGTGGAAGGACGTATGTGGAGTGACAGACAGCAGACAGAGTGTTGTCTGGCTGTCAGACAAAAAGCTCTATGGCACAACGCCCTCTCACACTTGCTCACAGACACGCATATACACTCCAGAAATCCCAATTATAGCAACATACTACAAAGAAGACCAACCTGCAAGGCCTGTCAACTTCTCAGCCACACTTTCACCTCACACACACACTCACACACAGCTCATCACCTTTGGCTGTCAGTTTCCAGGACATAGTGCTCCTGAAGTACCTAGGAGCTGCCAGAGAGGTGCAGATCAATAAGGCTGGATTCTACATCTCAAATCCCTCTCTCTACAGTCTGACCTGGAATCGGCCTGTTTCTCTGATTAGCTCCCAGATACACCCACTTCTCTCACACACACATTCGGATGCCTCATAAATATTGGAAGCATCTGCGGTTCCAGTTGAAAGCCTCCTCCTTCTCTGTAGAGTGTGTGTCATTGTTGAATAATTGATCTTTCGCTGTCAGCAATAAAAAAATTCAGTTTCTATACAGTGCTCTCTGAATATACTAGGTTTTCTTTATCTAGTATTGTAAATAGCGTCTGCTATGACTCATTGTTTATTTTAATGGACACACAAGTGTCATGGTTTTATATTCGCTACATATTTAAACACTGACCGTTGATCAAATGTGAGCTGGTGATAGTTTCTTATATCATAAGATCATTTTGGTATGTCCTGTGCATTAATATACTTTCATTTCTATTGTAATTTAAATAAATAAATATACTATAATAAACGTTTGCTCAGTTTATTTAAATAAGATAAGCTTAAACAACACAAATCTTTAGTTTTTTACTTAATTGCCATTTGCACTAAATTGTATTACGTTAAATGAAATGAAATGTATAAAATGTTAAGTTAACATAAACCATTTGTGTTGGGATTACACAAATAATTTCTGTTGCACTGACTGAAACTGGGCAGTGTATTTCTAGTTCCCAGCATGCTTTGCATAGGGATGGATCCGGAGAGTAAATGTTGAAATTAAGTGCTGTTTAATGTGTTTTTTAGTAAAAGGGAAGACCTGTTAAAGTTTGATGTTATATTTAACAGTTATATTTGACATTTAAAAGTTGTGTTATGTTGTGTCGATTTTTAAGGTTACCATTATCTTGAAGTGTAGACCTTGTGGCCTTAGACTATGCTGTTCTCAATGAGCTGTAATTGCTGATGCCAGTGATGAGAAACCAGTGATTTTACTTGATCACTTGCATGCAACAAATTTTACATTTATAAAATAAATTAGTTTGACACTGTTCCCACAGTCTACGTATGGTCATCAGTTCTACCCCTCTTTATCATACTTTATCGGGTAGGAATGACACACTTAGTCTTAGTAGTCTTGGCTAAATGAATTTAGGGTCATACAACAAGATTGAAACAAATCATTTCAAACCAGTTAGATTTTGTTGGAGAAATGTAATTCAATTTCATGGAAAAGTTTTCCTTAATTTAATCTTTTTGAGTGTATGTATACATATGTTTATATATCATCTTCTGTTCATATGTGTTTCAGGTATGATATTAAATATGATAAGGATGACTATGTGCTGAGGATAAAGAAGGCAGCAGCGAGTGATGAAGGAACCTTCACCTGTGTAGTGGAGAACCGAGTGGGCAAAACAGAGGCGTCCGCCACCCTCACGGTCAGAGGTCAGTTGAGTATCCAGGTCTACCACAGAAGTTCAATCACACTGCTTACAACTTTAGAGCCTGGGGGGTTGGTTGCCTTCAAAAATGTGCGTTTCATCAAAATGTTTCAAAGCAACTCATGCAATCAGCTTGGTCGAATGCTTTTGATTGCATCATTGATTACTAATTACTGTTTTTGATTACTTGATTATAATTATTGATTGCCCCCACCCCACCCCCCACCCACTGAAGGGGAATAAATCAATTAAAATAAATAAAATATATATTATATATGCAGTATATAAAATTAGAGTTATTTTATTTTTCTTCTTTGGCAAATAAAATCTAATTAGCACATCTCAGAAGCCCAACAGTGTGTTTTTGCTGACCTAGGTTATTTGACTCTTAAGGTTTCCCTTTACTGGAAATCAATAGCAGTATAATGTATTTTGGTGTAGTCTCAGTCTAAAAGAGTGAGATAACCTCCTGACGGGTCTCAAATGAACTCCTGAAGTGTAATTTAGGCGGGAAGTGAGCTTGCCCTGAGCACCAATGCTTTTTATTATTTACACCCCCTAGAATGGAGGCCACCAACCCCCTGCACACACATAAACACACACTATCTCCTTGGTTCCACTGTGGCACTTCGGCCCATACCAGCAAAACCATTTCACAGTTTACTGGTGCAGACCGACCTCGGAGAGCCCAGCTCGGGTGGGCAAGGTTAATAATTTTTAATTTTTTTTCGCCATAATCTCCCTTTCTCCCCTTCCACCTCTTCTCCGTCTCCCTTCTCTTCTCACCACATTAAATCAAACTGCTTAGATGCTTTTGCGGAGGGCTTTAAACCCTCACATAGGGGGTTTTGGTGGCCTTCAGGAGGGGGCTGGAGCTGCCAATGGAGACAGCCGTCAATTTTCAGCCCTTTTGAAAGCAGGATTTACAAGCGGGCAGAGTTCAGCCGTGAAGGGATGTGTGGGGATGCAGATGGAGGGGTTTTACACAGGCTCCCTTTCAAGAGAGAGAGAGATAGAGGAGGGAAGGAAGGAGAGGACAGCACTCTGAGCATGATTGCTCCCTCTTAATGTCAATATGGCATCAGCCTTCTCGACAGCTCCACTGCTGCATTAAATATGAACTGCTTTTTTTGTCAGCTAGTTTCTCTTGGCCATTCTGTCAATATTGTCCACATTCTGTCTTGCCGGTTCAGCTTTCTCACTGAGAGCTGTGTATATAGACCTCATTATTGCAGGTGAAGCCGATCTCATAGCCTGATTTTTATCCCGGACAAGCCCCCATTTTCATATGAAAATAAATACCTGTCAATTAAGGAGGAGAGAGAAGACTGCTGAATTTGCTTTTCTTAGCTCTCCACATGCTCACACAATAAAAATATATTTTTTTATTATTTTGCCACCGGGTGGCGCTGGTCCGGGTTAACAATTTTGTGTTTGATTTTTTTGTTTTTTTTGAAGATTTCGGTCCATCTCGAAGTTGAAAATTTAAATACATTGCATTTCTCTTCTCCTCCTTGCATCTCTGCTGTGGAATCTGTTTCCACCGACCAATGGCGTGCTGAAATGATGTGCCCAAAAAACACATTGCCATTGTTCATTCTGAATTTAATTTATTTTGTTCTTAATTCTTTTAACTTTCTTCTTTGTTCGTCCTTTGTGTTTGTGTCTGTCTATTGTTCATTTTTTGTTGTCTTCACTCCACCATTGTTGTGTCTTCAGCTCGCCCTGTCGGTAAGTACCCATCCCAGTCACTCCTTCATACTGCATGTGTTCCCTCTGCCTTCTGTGCTTCTTCCTCCCTTCCTGCTACACACACACACACACACACACACAATGTGGTGGCTCAACTTACCCTGTAGAGGTTCAGTATTTTCCTTTCCCATCCTGATGATCTTGATAGCTCTTAACTAAGGTAACAAAGTAGAGTTGTATCCTGTACTAACCTGTGGCTGTACTAACTACCTTTATTATAGGACTTTTGTGATAGCGCTGCTTAAAAAGCTAACTAGATGAGTGTGATGAGTGTGTGATATTTTCTTAAAACTTGTGGCTTCTGCTTAATGGATATAATTCAGCATCCCTTCCTGAAACACACACAGCCATCTGGGCATATATTTGGCTGAGTTGATATACTTCGAAACTCTTTGCTCCAGTGGGTCTTCGATTAGTCATGTCAGTTTCTGTTTATTTTTCTGTCTGTGTGTGCATTTCGGAGAGAGTGTGCATGCTTTTTTCCTGTTGTTCTCATGTGTGTTTACTTACAGCTCTCAGAAGTGTATTTAGTCGTGAACTCTCTCCAGTGCGGAGCAGATGTGCTATGTCATGAATTAAATATAGGAGCTGATCAGCTATTCTGCACTTACAGGGCCGTGTTCTCCCTGCAGACACTTCCCAAAAGAGCCCAGCTTGTGTATTATTCACACAACACACATGCATTAAATAATATAGCAGAGATGCAATCAAATGCAATCACAGTTTATTTATGACTAGCTTTGTTCTACTCTTTAGAACCCTCTGTGGAACAAATAGACTTGGGATGTGGCTTTGTATGAGTGTTTTCCTCCCCTCTTAGCCAAAAAGGACTTTACCACTCAACTGCACAATGAAGTTGAGCGTCCAAGTCATTAAACAATCACTTTGAGTGAGTGGCATCGGTAAATACCCATCTTTTATGCCCGTTCACTCCATTGCAAAAAAAAAAGTAGAATGAAACCGGGCCAATCTGTGATTTAAAGCCTTTGTGTGATGCCCAAAGTCACAGAAGTGCCCGCGCCACTGTGCGCCCAGATTGGGAAGCCTGTAAATCTGCCACCATCTGTAACTTGCCTGAATGTGTCAGCCTTAGTCAAGTACAGCCTCACAAAAGAGGGATCAGCCACATAAATCACAAACACTTGCAGACTTCTCTTGTCCACAGTTGCCAGCTGCACAGGCAGTAGAGGGGCTCATTTAGGGATCAGAATGAAGGGGAGAGTGTTTTTCCATGGTCAGACCTTTTCTTTTTGTAGATGGGTGTACCGTGAGTAATGGTTCCCCTGCTAAACAAACTCAACTGTTTGGAGTCCTGCATCTAGATTTATTGTTGCGGTATAAGTATAAAGCGAATACACTGTCAAAATGTTCAAATTATGTGATAGTTGTTGTTTTTGGTCCAAATTCATGACTTTGAAAGTGACTGAAAAGTATCAAGTTTTAATAGTAGTAGTAAGTTGTGTTTATTTTTGTTCGGTTAAAAATGATTGATTGTAGGGTCACAGTCCAGAGTTTCTCGCAGAAGAAAATCATTCTTTTATTTAGGTCAGCTAAAACATTTCTTTCTCAAAATAAAAACCTTTGCTCCATCCTTGAAACTCCCTAACTGTATGTTCTCCAGTGAGTGTTACCACTCTGCAATAACATTTTATCTTCTCACAAGCTCCAGCTGCCATTCCTTGCCTTTGAAGACTCTGACGAACCTTTTTTAGATGAGTGGTGCCCTAACCTTCTCATTAAGGAGAAAGTAGCATTGACTCCATGTCAAGGGGAAACTTTGGATCCCTGTTCCTGAATTCTGATGCCATTTTAAGGTCAGGTTAGACAGGGAAAGTAGGGAAGATGGCACTTTTAATTGGTTTATTTGAATGTGCTCTGCAGGAATGTTGGCTGAGTTTCTGTGCCGGGTGAGTTGAGAGGTTAAAAATACTTTGCTAAGTGTGACGCATACGGTGGGAGAAAATTTTCGTTTTTGTGAGAACTTGACCCAAGTTGGCACTTAGAATAGAGAATGATGTCCATTAAAATGCCAACAGCCAATTCGATGTTTTCCAAGCTTGTCCAGCTTGTGACCTCTGCTTGTCTTCGATACAGGAATAGAAACTGCTTTGAGTACTTAGAGTAAATCGAGTGAAGCATTTAAAGCCACTTACAAAAAAAAGTGTCCACGCAGGTTCACGGTGTGGCGTCCTCACATAGCTTCTCCTCTCCGTGTGTCCTGACCGGAATGACCCACCCTTCCCTCTGGTGTTGTGACCGCAGCACGGTCGTGTCTGAAAGCTGCCCGTCATTCATTCAGTACCGCCATCTGCGGGCTCACCTGGATGAATGGCTTCCTGTGGTTGCTGTTGCTGTCCTTGCTGTTTGTGGTCAAAGCAAACAGATAAACCAAGAGGCCGAATGCTGTCGGAAACGGGCTGATGCATGGAAGCTCTGTCTCAGTGACCTCGGCAGTCAATGCCTGTGGATGCTTGACCTTCCCAATGACTGCCAATGATCAGCGTGTGTGTGTCTTTGTGCATTTGTGTGTCTGAGGGTATGGTGTAACATTCATGTCTTTGGTTCTTGACTCAGCTGCACCACAGTTCGTGATCAGGCCGCGGGATCAGATCGTGGCGCAGGGACGAACTGCCAGTTTCCCCTGTGAGACGAAAGGGAACCCACAACCGGCGGTCTTCTGGCAGAAAGAAGGAAGTCAGGTAAGGCCATTGAAGTGCCTTGAAACGCACAACATTATTCAATGTGTTGACGTAATTTCCACTGAAACAGGAAGACAGGGCAGGACATATCGAACAGCTGCTCCCCTTTTTTTAAAATAGCCAATAGTGTTTTGTTTATATCACAGATTCGCCCCAATAGAAAGTATTTACACTGTCTGAATCGTTCCCTATCTCTGTATAGTGCACTATGTGCCATTCATCATGTAGAAAATAGTAAATGTGTGAACAAGTGACCGATTTTAGCCGCAGCTTTAGCGTCTCTTTGGGGGTGGGACGCTGTAGATTATATAAAGCATTTGACTGGACAGAAAATCTGATGAGAAGCTGAAGTGTAGCGTCATCAAAATCATCCATATTGGCGGAAGTGAGAGACTGTAAGTTTTGAAGTTTTGAGCTTTTATCTTCTAAATGTGAATTTTGTCAATGTTTTGGAGCAACACTAGCTTAACAGTAAGACTAATGCATTCATACTAAAAGCCAAAACACTTTTGATTTCATGTTGACTTTAACCTACTCTCATTTTTTTTGTTGAAGTTTTGGGCTACTGGTTACCATACATGCTCTAGGGATTACTGACACTAACAGAAAGCAAAATGGGTGAACAAATCCCTTAAACTTATATTAAAGAAAGGATACAAGTCATTTCTAGGGGTGAGCCACCAAGCAACCACCCAAAAGACCTTAGTAACTGCATATTAGCGTTTTGGCCACCACCCAGAACATGCTATAGCATTGTAGCTATTTAAGACTTTTAGCATTGGCAAGCTAGTTGAAAGTAGACTATTTAAAAGACTATTTAAATGGGAAATATAGGAGGATTTGAGTCTTAATCCCAATATTAAATGCAATATAACACTTTCTATTACACTTTCTGTCCTACTGTTCCTCTCTTAAGTAAGATATGAAGGTATTTGTTAAAAGGCAAAATTAAAGCAGTTATTGAGTCATTAGCGCTGAGAGAAGCCTCTCAGTCACACTTGAGGATAATGGACCCAACATCTATCATATGTGAGAGGCTAATTAAAAAAAGAGCGAAAGAAAGAAAGAAAAAACATCATTTGGAGCATAATTTGGAGCATTAAAGTCATTAGGTGTAATTGAATCCAGCTAATGCCTTTCGTTTTCTGTCGGTCAGCTATGAGGACTCAGAAATCAAAAGAGAGAGAGAGAGAGAGAGAGAGAGAGAAAGAAAGGAAGAGTAGAGAGATCTCAAGGATATAAAACCTGAGGTAAATGCGAGGGCTCTGTCAATGACGGCCATTAATGAACCCAGCTTGTTATCTGCCATAATTAGCAAACTGGCTAAACCGGCTGCTGGTGGTGAATTAGCTTTGAATCACCTGGCCTCCCCCCTTTGCAACTGATTTTATTTCAAACCCGACAGCCATGTCAGACAGAGTGAGTAAACAACGCAGCCCAAAGCAATTACTGGAGACATTTGGACACAATGCATACTCACAGTCAGGGGTAAGCATACTGTTTAGCAAGAGCTCTATCTTCGCTGTTCCCACAATTTTGAATATTTAAAGTCACACCGCCATAGTTCCTTTCGGATATTGAAAATTTGAATAGTTGACAATACTGATAATTTACCACCTCTAATGCAAAATTGTTTTCCCTGGTGTGTTTTTATTCAAAGAATGGTGGGTTTCAGGTAGAGAAATTTCTGGAAATGCTCTTCACACTTTGTTTCTTGTTTTCTTTGTTTGTGTAGAACCTTTTGTTTCCGAATCAACCGCAGCAGCCCAACAGTCGCTTCTCGGTGTCGCCCAGTGGAGATCTGACCATCACGGCAGTGCAGCGGGCAGACGCGGGGTACTATATCTGCCAGGCCCTGACGGTGGCGGGCAGCATCCTGGCCAAAGCACAGCTTGAGGTCACAGACGGTAAGCACTGGGGTGAATTGGACCATAACAGGGCTTTGGGAATATGGATGGATTCTTACCTAGCTGGTGTTTCATTCTGCTGCTTTGTTTTTAGATTCAGGAATTTTTTTTGTCTTAATATTTGTTTTATGAAGCAGTTCAGTTCCTTCTGAAAGATCCTCCAGCAGCAGTCAGGAAAATATTGGGGAAAACATGTAAATAACTTTTTGATTTGTTCAGTAATTTTCAAAACAGTCCTGATTAAATATACATTTTAATTCATTTGAATTATTAGAATTAAATTGTATTTTATTTTTGTAACATATTTTATAATTCTTAAAATTGTATTTTTGTATTTTAATTATATTTAAGGAGGTTCCAAAAGTATCTAATTTCTTCCACCCATGATTTTTTTATTAACAATGTTGCATTATGCTGCAATTTTAAAAACACTCTTGATTTAAATAATTATCGGAATGAAATGCTGGTTTATTATATTTTTTTATTTATATTTTTAAATGTTATATTTTAAACGACATTGGTTAAGCCTGTGTGTTAATTATTTCGCTCTCTACCATTCGCTGCTGCTCTCTTTTCACCACTCTTTCATTTTCCTTCATTCATATGTCAGCCTACATTTTTTCACACTTGACACAAACGAAGGCCTCAATATCCCCATACAAAAGTACAGGCAGAAAGATAAATGTCATATGAAAACCACTTCTGTTGCCTCTGGATCCACATTAAGAGCTGAATTGGAATGTGGCCTTGAGCTCTCCCCGCTCTGCATTGATTCTGCCTCGCTATGTGAAATGAATAGCAAGCCTGACGACCCTGAATTCTGCTCGCGTTTGAATATTACAGGAGCACGTCTGTGTGAACTTCTCTTGACAGGAGGAAAACTTCATTTCAGCTCGAGAAGGGAGTGAAAACAGCCGTCCTTGAAAACTTCAGATACTGATGATGGAAAAATTGCTTTTGCAACAAAGGGTGTTTTGGGTTGTGTAAGATTTTTTTTTTCTTAAAAGGAAAAAGTAGCAAAAAGTCAGTTTGTATGAACTTTTCAACTACATATTTAGTCTAACAGTATAATGTAATTCTTTTAAAAGGTGACAGCTACGGTTGACAGCAAAGCATATAAATTAACCAAACTTGTCTGAAAAGACGCATATGACCTAGACTGCCGTAAACAGCTCTTACTCAGAATGTAAGTGTGTGTGAGATGTTGTGCTGGATGACAGAGAAGAGAGATGACATGAACGAAAGAGGAAGAGGGTCACGGTTACACCTGCGCTGAAGGAAGAGCATGATTTAGTGGCTGTTGAGGTGGCAAAGGGAGCTGGACAGGTTCAAGGAGAGATCTGATGAAAAATGGCTGCTGCCAGATGGCACCAAGGCCTTTACTTCGCTGTCCGAAACTGTCCCGTCAGATGAACAGAATTCCATCATGTTGCTCCAACACACATCATATTGTATCAGTCTTATTTCACTCACACACAAACCACACATCCTAGTAGACACCGCAATAGTAAATACTAGATTAAATAATTTTTTATTCTGCAGTTCTTTAGAAGATTATCATGAACATACGAAACTTCTGCGAAAAAAGAGGTGTTGAAAAGAAGAGCCTACAACATTTGTTAATTTTTTCCCTCCGTCATCCATGAAAACTCTTGGAAACATCCCTGTATCAAATGTGTCCTTTTATCAGGGATGAGATCGGACCGATTTGAAACAACTGCAGTCTAGTCAGTGCAAGTTCAAATGCAACAGTGCAACACTGAAGATTCATTCTGTACAGAGGATGCAGCTTTAATCCAAATACAGCCATTATGCTTCATCAGTCTCTATCTGTCTGCACATGCATCTCTGGGGTTTATGCTGACCTGATGGATGTGCCTGTAAAGCACTCTTGGGTTTAACCTCCGTGCGGGGTAATCCACATTGATGAATTAGGGTGGCAACTCTTCATCCCTGAGCCCAAATGAGGCATTCCGATGGAGATTTGGACAATATAAATACCATCCTTTATTCAGAGTGAGACGAATAGTAGCGCAACAGAGAATGGAAGAAGACTGCATTTGAAGCTGTATTTAAGGGTTAGAGGTGCAGTCTGTAATTAGCACCCACTGGCTTTTTCCTCATTAATTCACACCTGCTAATTAATATGTCCTCAGTGGGGCAAGGGACAGGACATGGCTGTGATTATTATATTATTATTATTAGTTAGAGAAATAAATGGTTGGTGCCTCTCAAGGGGCGTTTGATGCCCATTTGTATATCAGAAGACATCAATAGGCCTATGCCAGATTTATTATAATTTTAAATTAATATAAAAAAATTATAAAATATCTGTACACATAGATAGTTTCTCATGAACACCCAAACATGATTAACCCGTCATTATAAACATAACAAAACAAAAATATTGAATAACCTCTAGTGCTCTAGGATGGTGGGTTCATGTTTTAAGAAGCAGTTTATGAGTCTCTTTGGGGCACATTCTCTTAGCCAGCATGAGATATTTAACCAACCACACTCGCTCTGATAGTCAGATGCATAGTAATACATGAAGTTTTACAGAGTCTGGTTCCTAAATGAAGGATCCCAAGCACTAAATGGAAGTTATAAAACCACCTCACTGCCACATCAGTGAGCTAAAAACCAAGACTCAGCGTTTCTCCCAGTTTTTCCCAGAATGCTTGGGGGGTAGAGGCTGCCCTGTGGTGCAACCACAAAATGTGCATATAACCCCGTTACGTCCAGGAATAAGGCAATCGTGGCTTCATCCTGCTTCCTATGCCACACGAGCATAGCCACAATGTTAATGTTTCCAGACACTTTTAATGACAAGCATGTTCTTGCTGTCCTGTGCTAAAGCAACAGATGATGTAAAAAGGGCTGTTAGTGTTATGATGTCATAATCTGTGGAGAATATATTATTGTAGATGGACAAGCATGCTAATTGCTACCAATCTCCAATGTTTCCATTTCAGCAGTAAATGTAGAAACCAACTCAAAGCCATGGCCTAGTTATTAGCACATGTGCTCCAGACTTGTTGAGCCATTGCACTTGCACAGGAAATGTTGTAGATCTGTTGTGTTCCGGACACATTGTCACTCTCTCTTCCTAATTATTTCCTGTCTCCTCTCTTCTGTCGCTTTCCACATCCCAATTTGTATGCAATCCCATAAAAATCGTGTGCAATATAATAGACGTCAGAATGCATGTTCCAGCCATCCATCCATCCTCATGTATAAGATTTGAGATGCCTCCCTTCTAAAACTGTAGGACCAACAGGTGGGCTTAATCTTAAATTCTTTTTCTTTCCTCTCTCTTTCTCTCTTGTTTAGTTTTGACCGATCGCCTTCCCCCCATCATCCGGCAGGGTCCAGCTAACCAGACTCTAGGTGTAGACAGTGTGGCTCTTCTGAGGTGCCATGCATCTGGAGAACCAGTTCCAACCATCAGTTGGCTGAAGGACGGGGTCAGTCTGCTGGGGAAAGACCCTCGTATGTCCCTGCAGGACCTCGGCAGCCTACAGATCAAGGGTTTACGAGTGAGTCTTAATACTTTTAATTCGATAGATAGATAGATAGATAGATAGATAGATAGATAGATAGATAGATAGATAGATAGATAGATAGATAGATAGATAGATAGATAGATAGATAGATAGATAGATAGATAGATAGATAGATAGATAGATAGATAGATAGATAGATAGATAGATAGATAGATAGATAGATAGATAGATAGATAGATAGAGCATATTATGATTGAATATCGACCAAATTAGACCAGTTTTTTTATATATATATTTGCCAACTCTGATATAGTCACCAATCTATCCCTAATATGAATGTTCAGATGTGTATCTATTTCTAAGACCATGTGTGTGCGATTGTGTGACTACCAGCTGTCAGAAACATCTCCGTCTAAGTGTGATGTATAAGCTTAGCGAAATTCAATCAGATATCGGTAAGACATAACAGAGACGGGCAGAGGGAATCATATTGCATTACGGGGATGAATGGGAAATATTGATTTTGGTAAATTGTTTGATACTATCACTTAGGGATACGACAGCTCTCCCAAGAATCATTTACGGAAGCCTGGACGGGTTCCAGCTGCACACACATTTGCACATGCACGCACAAACAAACACACTTTTAGGGCCATATTGAATTTAAAGTCCCCAAGCCCTCCCCGTCAGCTCGGGATGGAATAGCCATTATGCCTGACAGTGCTGCCCACCTCTGACATTTTATCTAATAAATGGAGGCGAGGCATCCTGATGAAAGGCAACAAACAACAGGGAGATCGTCCCAGAAAGGTAGAGAGGGGGGGATATGCGCCAGCTGTCAACGGTCCAGAGGGTTTCAGCGACTACCCCTTTAAATGAATTAGTCTACCTCTCATTGCGGTTAGTGGGTGGGTTTGTGAATTTGCCAGCAAGGATAAAAGCTGGCTGAAGGGTGCAGAATAGAATATATCTACCATATTAATGTCAGCGCTTTAGCCGAACTGGACTTGCTCAAGGTTACCATCTCCCTGGGATCGAAAGCTTGTGCTTACTGTGAATCGAACTGATTAGCCGTTAAGTGAATTCACAATGCATGAAGATATAAAGAGCAAGAAATGTATTTGTTTCTATCTTTCAGCTCTCAGATTCTGGTATCTATACTTGTGTGGCGGCAAGTTCTAGCGGGGAAACATCTTGGAGTGCTTTTTTGGAAGTCAAAGGTACTTTTGTGCAACTTTGCAAACTATTTGCTTTTTGTGTAACTTTTTCTCCCAGAAACTTCATGATGTTCTTAAATTTCCTTCTGTTTTCTCTTCAGAGTCTGGTAGTCTAGTTGTAGTTAAAGACCGGGATGAGAACGAGCTCCCAGGTCCTCCTTCCAAACCTCAGGTCACCGACGTCACTAAAAACAGTGTGTCATTGTCCTGGCAGCCTGGCCTTCCTGGAGCATCACCCATCTCGTCATATGTTATTGAGGCTTTCAGGTATGAATTGTGTCATAATTTAGCTGTTTCTTAAGTTGTTTTGGAATTTAATTGTACCTTCCTCAATCAGATCAGACTTTAGTCAAAGTAGACGTCGTTTTTCATTTGACACGAACACAACTGTGGATGTGAGGGGTTGTAGTCTAATCTGTCCACTATATTGAAAATAAGTCTACACACATTTCCAGTGTACAAAGTATGCGTTTCAAACTCTGACATCATTCATTGCATGCAGCCAATCGGTGAGCAACAGCTGGCAGACTGTGGCCGATCATGTCAAGACCACTCAGTACACCATTAAGGGTCTTCGCCCCAACACCATCTACCTGTTCATGGTGCGAGCAGTCAACATCCAGGGCCTGAGCGACCCAAGCCCCATGTCCGAACCTGTCCGCACTCAAGGTATTTAACTGAAACTATTTAAATTTTGTATATAATTGTATGTTTTCTTTAGTTAGACACCCATGTGAATGGTGTCCGTGTCAACAACTTCCAATTTAATCCTACCTGTTGCCCACAGAGAACGAGATCTAGTCTAGATACCACATGGTCTAGCAGACCCATACGCTCATTAGTTCCAGAGACAGAGTATATTGTAGAACAAACATCATCTACTTTTGGAGTGTATAATTGAGTTAGTGCACTGGCTGGTACCTTAATGATCATTACAGAGGGGGAAAAGGGCCAACCTCGACTGGAAAAAGATTCGATTAAGGTGCCAAGGAGTCTTCCATATGTTCATTAGGGGTGACTGATTCTGAGACCTTGGGCGTATGTATCCTCACAGGTTGGGTTGAAGCTGTGCTGTCTGCTGCTGGAGTCAGTGAAAATTACTCCTCATCGCTCTTTTAGGGGATTAAATTGTGTTTAAGGGATTATGTTGTACTGGCCAGTAATTTAGCATTGTCGGAGCACTATAAGAAGTAATGGCATTGGCCTCTGCCTCTCTCTTTACAGATATAAGTCCTCCAGCACAGGGTGTGGATCACAGACATGTGCAGAAGGAGCTGGGCGAGGTTATTGTACGGCTACACAACCCTGTGGTCCTCAGCCCCACCACCATACAGGTCACATGGACGGTAAGATGTTCTATGATTGGTCAGAGCTAAAGGTTTTAGCATGTTAACTGTGATTGGCAAGATATTGTAGCCTGTTATTGTGGTTGACTGGACAGAAGTTTCAGCACATAAACTATGATTAGACAGAAGCTATTACACAAGAATCATGATTGGACTGAGGTTTTAGGCACTGTGATTGGATGGATATTATAATATCTGTACTGTGATTGGGCCGAGGTTATAGAACATGATGTCATATTAAAGGGATAGTTAAACCCCCAAAAAATGAAAATTCTGTCAGCATTTATTATTGTATTTATGTTGTTCCAAACTTTTCTTTATTATGTGGAACACAAAGGATATTTTGAATGTACAAAGTGTATGCTTTTGTCCGTGCAATCGTGTACCACAGAGTTTGCCGTAATATAATTTGACCGTACACAGTATGTACGTGTATATTGTTTTATATCCAAATAAGTGCATCAGTTCAGAAATGAACTCTTTTATTTTCCTGGCTGTTTCCATTTCCCACCGCAGTCTTCCAGCATTGATATAAACATTGTAAAAGTGTTTATTGTTTGTTGAATTGCATTAAAATGGAGATTTTACAGCTTTGGCTTTGTCACATTAGTTGGTAAGCACTCTCCTGCGGTATATTAATGATTACCATCAACAATCATTACAGAGACAAATATAAGCATCTGTCTGTTCGGCCTAAATGGGGGATAGACTGTTTCAGAGGTATTTTTCTCATATGAATAATCCATAAATCATCAGCCTACACGGCCCCTGGATACAGCAGCACTCTCGCGGTAAACGTAGGTGGTGTCAAGAAAGCTTTTACGACCCTGAATCATTCAATTAATGAAAGTTAAAAAGCGTAGGAAGGATGTCCATTGGGCTGATTTACTCCACGTATAGGGAGGAAAAGCAGATGTTTAATATCTCACTCTGAAAGCCAGGTTTTGCTGTTAGAAAGACATAAATGTGAGTTATTCACACTTCTTATCTTGGTAAATACAACTTTTTTTTTCAGTCAACTAAAAAAAGAACAAAGCTTTCAATGAATGAAGCGTATTGTATCATTTTGTTGATTTGAGATTGCTCTTGATCTTCATGTTAACAGTCATTGTTGATTTTAATGTGCACGTATGTGTACACTTGTACGTTTTTTTACACAGTATTTTTGTTTGTCCAAGCCAGTTATATCTTGCATGATCACTGTTATTGATGTAAATACTGGTGGGAAAAAAGGGAGGAGATACACTCACCTAAAGGAGTATTAGGAACACCTGTTCAATTTCTCATTAATGCAATTATCTAATCAACCAATCACATGGCAGTTGCTTCAATGCATTTAGGGGTGTGGTCCTGGTCAAGACTCCTGAACTCCAGACTGAATGTCAGAATGGGAAAGAAAGGTGATTTAAGCCATTTTGAGCATGGCATGGTTGTTGGTGCCAGACGGGCCGGTCTGAGTATTTCACAATCTGCTCAGTTACTGGGATTTTCACGCACAACCATTTCTAGGGTTTACAAAGAATGGTGTGAAAAGGGAAAAACATCCAGTATGCGGCAGTCCTGTGGGTGAAAATGCCTTGTTGATGCTAGAGGTCCGAGGAGAATGGGCCGACTGATTCAAGCTGATAGAAGAGCAACTTTGACTGAAATAACCACTCATTACAACCGAGGTATGCAGCAAAGCATTTGTGAAGCCACAACACGCACAACCTTGAGGCGGATGGGCTACAACAGCAGAAGACCCCACTGGGTACCACTCATCTCCACTACAAATAGGAAAAAGAGGCTACAATTTGCAAGAGCTCACCAAAATTGGACAGTTGAAGACTGGAAAAATGTTGCCTGGTCTGATGAGTCTGGATTTCTGTTGAGACATTCAGATGGTAGAGTCAGAATTTGGCAGAATGAGAATGAGAACATGGATCCATCATGCCTTGTTGCCACTGTGCAGGCTGGTGGTGGTGGTGTAATGGTGTGGGGGATGTTTTCTTGGCACACTTTAGGCCCCTTAGTTCCAATTGGGCATCGTTTAAATGCCACGGCCTACCTGAGCATTGTTTCTGACCATGTCCATCCCTTTATGACCACCATGTACCCATTCTCTGATGGCTACTTCCAGCAGGATAATGCACCATGTCACAAAGCTCGAATCATTTCAAATTGGTTTCTTGAACATGACAATGAGTTCACTGTACTAAAATGGCCCCCACAGTCACCAGATCTCAACCCAATAGAGCATCTTTGGGATGTGGTGGAACGGGAGCTTCGTGCCCTGGATGTGCATCCCACAAATCTCCATCAACTGCAAGATGCTATCCTATCAATATGGGCCAACATTTCTAAAGAATGCTTTCAGCACCTTGCTGAATCAATGCCACGTAGAATTAAGGCAGTTCTGAAGGTGAAAGGGTATTAGTATGGTGTTCCTAATAATCCTTTAGGTGAGTGTAGATCTGGAGGATCATTTCAAATCACCATGAAATCAAAATTGGCAATTCCTATTTTTAATGGAATATTGCAGTATTTATTATAAATTATTTATTCATGTACATCGTTTTTTGTTGTTGTTGTTGTTTTTTTATTGTTATTCATGTGCCCTCGTAATCTTTAATCAAAATAACTTGCAGTGACATCTCTTCTCTTCTTTGTTTTGGCACAAGGGCGAGACAACCTGTCACTCACATGAGATTGACCAATAGCAAACAAAAATGATCCAATGACCCAGAAAATTCCCCATAGACACAATCAAGTCCTACCCTACATGTTTTTCCTTGTTCAAGAAGCCGCTTCACTCTGATATGCATCAATGGTCTTTTCTCTGCCATAGAAAAGACTATGGCAGCTTCCATTTCATGCCAACATTTAATATCCCTTAGTCTTTCAGACTTTACTCTGAAGCTCATCAACTAGCATGATTTTTCTTTTGATCAAGTTGTTTGACCAAGAAAACATTGCGGGTTAAGCTAGTTAAAACACCTGATGAGACACCAACTATTCCATACTGTGAACCAGCACCCAAAACTAGGTCTTTTCAGCGGTTTCTACCTTTTCTACTTTTGCTCTCTTTAAAGTTTGAACCGTCTTTCCCCTTCAGGTTGACCGCCAGTCTCAGTTCATCCAGGGATACAGGGTTTTGTACAGGCAGATGTCAGGGTTGTCCTCCCCTGGAGCTTGGCAGAGTCAGGATGTGAAGGTCCCCTCTGAGAGGAGCATGGTGCTCTCGGCTCTGAAGAAAGGCATCGTCTACGAGATCAAAGTCCGTCCGTACTTCAACGAGTTCCAGGGCATGGACAGCGAGTCCCGAACGGCAAGAACAACAGAGGAAGGTACAGCATTTGACTTCTTTTAAGTGATACAGGAGATATTCGATGTTTGAAGTCAACATGTAAGCAAAATTGACCACATTTACTTTTCTTAATAAATGTATAATTCATCTGTGTGATTTTTCTCCATATAGCACGTGAAGGCAGCATTAATCGATAGTCAAAATTACTATTTAGGCATTGTTTTTCCAAAATACAATCGATAGCCTGATGCATAAAATAACTTATGATTGTTAAATACCTTAGAATATTCTGTATCTTATATGGAAGTAAAACAGGTTATGAATGCCATTTTATTCTGAATTTCAAGCTTTATAATTGATTTGTCGATGTCTTATTCTTCTGATACATACCGGTCACAGATACTAAGAGACACAAATGCAGACGTAAGGCCAGAGGTTGGATCTCTAGCTGATTCTTTCCAGCTTGCTTTAAGTCCACAGCAATTTGGCCCAGTGATACATAATCCACCCTTAGGCCAACGTCGTAACAAATACCATAGTAAGCAATACTGGCCTGCTTTCCACAGCACTGCAGTAAGCTTGTCTCTATCCCTGACGGGACTCAGATGAAAAGACACTATCGTTTTGGCAAAGGAATTGACCTTTCTGTGTTGCGGGTAGTGTGTGTATAGCTGACAGGACACTAAAATAAGCATGGGTTTCACTGGATCTCATCCCCATCACTCCCAACTGACTAAAAAAAGACATTGAGCCAGTTACATACCAATTCACTGATTTCTCTATTTCTTTTAGACAACTACATGTCCTTACCTAGTGTCCAAAATGGACTTTTTGCAGAGACATTTTTAATATAAAAATACAAACAAATAATTTATGAAATTAGAACATGTTGCGTGAATGAAATCGAATTATCTATAATGTAATATGCATTAATTTGGATGTAGTTTTAATTGTAAATTAAGGAAAATTTGTGGGATTTGCAGTACTAAGGAAAAAATCTAAATCTGTCTAATTCTTAAAATATTTTATATTTATTATATTATATTATATTTCAGTATTAAAGAAGAAAAATTTTAATTTCCAAATTTGCAGTTATGACTTAATTACTGTAGTATTTGCAGTATTAATGTAAATTGTACAAATGTAAAAATATATATATATATATTAATTAGTCCTTATGTAGTATTCAAAAAAATTAAATACAAAAAATAAAAACAAATAATTAAAAAATTATAACATTTATGCAATCTAGAACATTATACAATTGTGTTGTTAAAATGTTTAATTAAATTGAATTATCTATTATGTAATATGTATTAATTATATTTGTATTTGTATTTTATTTTTAATTGTAAATTAGGAAAATATGGATTTTGTTATAGTATATTTTATATATACTGTATAGTGTTTTTATATTATTTATTTAATTTGTTCACTCATCAACTGCTAAATTTTACTTTCAATTTGGTGCTTGGCCAGTTTTTGGACCCTGCCAAAAAGGATCCTAGGACATATCGCCTTGGGATATGGCTGAGACAGGCAGGTTGTTACTTAAAGTTGACCAATGTCCAGGATTCACCGCAATGCTTTGAGATGTTTTCCCAAGTGTGAGGGATGGCTGTTACCACACATAAATCTTGTTAAAAAGAAAAAAAAAATTAATTTTTGAGAATCGTTTAAACGGCATATGGAATTCTCGAGACATAAATTCACACACTCACACGAGCACAGAAGGTTTGCTGATTAAAGTCTGAGCGCAATGACAGGCTCATTTGTTACCCAGAGTGTCCGCGGAGAGCCGTATCTCCTCTACACACACTAGCTCTGTCTCCTGAAGCCCTGCTGCACTGCCTTCACACCCTACACCTGCATGTCATCGCCATTACCAGAGCAAGAGAAAACATCGGGTCCCCTGGCAGAAGAGCATCACGGGGCCCATGAGCTGCGATAGCCCCCTTTTGTTTCTTGTTTTCCACTGTGTGGTAGTTGAGAAGGTTTGTCAGAGTCACAGAAGAGGATGATTTATTGGCCATTGTCTGATTACACAATTATAGCTTCCCTCTTGAGCTCACCACTTCCATTTCTTTTTTCTTTTTCGTTTCTCTCCCACTTTGTCTTTTCCAAAAAGTAGAAGTGTTTTCGCTTTCCGCTGAAGTGCAGAATTTTGCAGCGTTGCAAGAATTCTCTCAATTCTCTCAACTTGCAGGTATTCTTACCACAATAAAACTGTGGTAAATTGTCATCTGTGACCATTGTCATCCAAAAAGTTTAATAAATAAAATGATAAAGATTGTAAAATTAAAGCGAGGTAAGATTAAATCTGTAAGACTGTTTTATGATCCATTTCATATGAACCCCTAAAAATGAACCTTATATGTTTAAATATCCTATAGGCTATAATATATTTCCATGTATGTCCTATAGGCTATAATATGACCTGCTGCTTTAGCTCTTTCTTTGAAAACGTCCTTTATTATTAGCTGCATTATTTTTGAAAACAGAGGTTGAAAAGGTGAAACAGGCCCTTTCAGAAACCACTCTGTGTTCTTAATCCATTTTATGGTTAATAATCAGCTTCTCAATGGGAGTTTTTTTTTCCCGAGGGTCATTATCACACATTGATTAGTGGCATGCTAAAGCAATGTAGCATTTCTTCACATTCTGTAAGCTAAACCCCTGCCACCCGCCCGGGGTCTCAATATTAGCTTGGTTTAACATCACAATGTGTTTTTTTCACTTGCTTTCACCTGCAGGCTACTGTAGTGGCAGTGAAACAGAGGTCACATCCTCGCTGGCTATACATCACAGCGCTAATGGCGCTATTAGCATCGCCTGCGCCATCGCTCCCCAAATGAGAAATATGTATTGTTTGGCTCAAATGTGCATAATGATAAGCTCCTAAATGATTTGCGGCATTAACTTTGAATGACATTGGCTGCATTGTTATGGCAAGGATTTTGTCACTTGCGACGTGCTGAGTTAACTTTTTTTTTTTTCAGTATTAAAGATGAAAAATAATTTTCTCTCAGTTTATGACATAACTAATCGCTGAAAAATGTGCAGTATTAAGGAAAAAATCGAAATCTGCTTGCACTCTTAACTGTTGTTATTGTTATTTTGTAGTATTGAAGAAAATAATTATATTATATTATATTATATTATTATTTTATAGTATTAAACACATTTTGGTATTGCATTATATTTTATTTCAGTATTATAGAAGAAGAATGTGAATTTCAAAATGTGCAATTATGACTTTATTACTGTAATATTCAGTATTAAGTGAAAATCTCCTTGCACTCTTAATTCTGATAAATAACATATATTATATTATATTATACTATATTAATTGTTATTATATTATATTATACATGTATTATATTATATATACAGTATATTTTTTTGTATAAAACATGTTGAAATATATTATATTATATTTTTCAGTATAAAGGGAAAAAATTTCATCTGTTTGCACTCCTAATTTTGAGAAAAATATATTATATTAAATTATATTATATAATATTCATTATATTTAATAGATTATATTATATTATATTCATTACATTTGTGGCATTATTAACTTTGAATGACATTGGATGCATTGTTATGGGTGGGATTTTGTCACCTGCGATTGAAACAGCCAACTGCTCTGTTCAGCTGCCGTTTGTCCTGTCAGGCCTTTTGGGGGTTAAAATGGGCCACCCCGTGTAAGGGGTGGGTGTAGCTTTGGGATATGTGCCATTTATGTGAGGGTCAGAGAGCAAGGATGGAAAAGAGTGCGAGCAAGCAGAGTTTACCGTAATTGAGCTGTCAGTATTCTGCTGTGTCGCCGCACCTCAGGTTGCCACAGAAATGAGAAAAACATTTTTTATAAAAATGTTATTTTCCACGACAGACCTCTATTATTTATTTCATTGCCTTCCCGTGTCTCTGTCGGAGTGGCTCTGATGGGGTTAATAAAACAGGGGGCCGGGGTCTCGGCTGTTTTCTGCCAAGGACAAAACAGCATCTTTTATTTGCCACTGGCCTCCTTCAATCGATGTATCCATGTCAATATGTTTACCCAGCGCTTCATTACTCTTCCTCATCCAGCTCTCAAAAAGTACCTCCGTTCTTCGCATTCCTCCCCAAGCTGAGCGACCTGCATGCCTGTCTGAGCGATTTGCTAAGAAAGCAGAGTTGTTTGGGCTGGCTCACCATCTCATTGTCTCTCAGCAAATGTATTTTTTTTTTTTAGTAAATCCCTCCTTTGCAGGGGCAGGATATGAAATCATAGTGAAATGTGAAGGAGCAGCAGTGTCAGGCTGAAGAAAATCCCCATCTAATGAACTTGTGCACCCGTGGCCACCTGCCTTACATTCTCAAGCTCAACGCGCACACTGTCTTTCTTAATGCTAACGCAATGACTTACAACGGAGTCTTTCAGAGGAAACAGAATGAGAGTGTGTCGGAGCATGATGTACAGAAATCCTTGCCAAACAACAAATGGTGTCACTAGACCTGGGCTGAAAGGAGCCTCAAATCTTTTCTGGAAAGTCCAGAATGGCAGTAGTGTACAAGAACATCATGAAAGCCATGGAAGTAAAAGTCTCTCTCTTTCTGTTTCTCCCCCTGTATCCCAGCGCCCAGTGCTCCTCCTCAGCAGGTGACGGTTCTCACAGTGGGCAGTCAGAACAGTACCTCTATCAGCATCTCCTGGGACCCTCCTCCCGCAGAACATCAGAACGGCATCATCCAGGAATATAAGGTAAATTACTTTTTAATTGAGAAAAATATTTCATCATTTTCTTACATGACATAATATAATAATTTTTGTATTAAAGATGAATGTGCATTTTATATGCAATTATAATGTATTATAACTTTTAAGAGCTATTAAGAAAAATCCAAATAAACTTGTACTATAAATTCTGAGAATTATATTATATATTATATTATATTATATTATATTATATTATATTATATTATATTATATTATATTATATTATATTATATTATATTATATTATAATGAAACAAGAAGAAAAACATGTGACTTCATGTAATGTTGCTAAATTCAACAATATTTCATATTCACGGTATTAAGGGCAAATTATATTATATTACATTATATTATATTATATTACATTACATTACATTACATTACATTACATTACATTACATTACATTATATTACATTATATTACATTATTATATTATATTATATTATATTATATTATTTATATTATATTATATTATATTATATTATATTATATTATATTATATTATATTATATTATATTATATTATATTATATTATATCTGCATTAGACACTGAAAGTTTTAAGTTCAAGTCCCACATGGGGCAATTTCCATTCTTCCTGAGCATTTAATACAACCTCAGGTCGTTTCAAGGAGATTGAACTCAATAAATAAGTTGTTTTGGATTAAAGTGCATACTAGATGACTGTTTACTGTATTTACTTTTGTTCAAAATGGGCCTCATTTATGAAACAAGCAGAACAATTTTCTGTATAAATTGTCTGTAAATCCCTTTGTACATAAATTGCTGTACTCAATTGAATGCATCAATTTACATAAGAAGGGCTTTACGAGTAATTTGCACAAAAATCATGTTTGTTAATGAAGCCCGATCATTAAAAATTGACTTTTTACAGACAATTTGCTATTTTCCCTCTCTCTCTCAGATTTGGTGTTTAGGGAACGAGACCCGTTTCCATGTAAATAAGACAGTGGACGCAGCCATCCGTTCAGTGGTGGTGGGGGGTCTGCAGGCGGGGGTCCAGTATCGGGTGGAGGTGGCCGCCAGCACCAGCGCTGGGGTCGGAGTGAAGAGCGAAGCACAAACCATCATTATTGGTACAACACAACTTTTGCTTTCGATAACCTTTACTGTCACACTGCATCTGCCTTGTCAGAAATATCTTAGAAGCTCACTATTCATTGGATGGGTTTGAATGGGGTCACCAAAATCAAAATGAAATCTTACAGTCAGGGCTGCAGTTTTTTTCTTTGCTTTGGGTGTTTACAGTGTGAGTTATGTGAGTTGTAGCAGGTTGTGACTGGTTTGACCCATAAGTGATGATTTGGTCGGTGACATGCCCTTATTCCCAAATGTCAAGCTCACTATCCATCTTCACGCACAGCCAGGGGCTGATAGACTATTTATCAACACTGCGGTTTGTGTGTATGTGTGTGTCCTACCGTCTTTAGAAGTAAAACGGACCTTTAAATTAAAATTAACTTTTTTAAACTATAAGGGCCGTTTTCAACTAAAACTTTTTTGAGTTTTGGCCGTTCATTTACAGGACAACAGCGTTTTGGGGGCCTAAAAACACAAACTTTTGAAAATGGGTTTTAAAGTGCAAGTTTTTAAAATACGATAACATTAACGTCTCTGTGTAAACTCCAAAAAAGTGAATTTGTGAAAACAGTGACGTCATGCGCATGCATATTACGTCTTCAGTCTATGGGTGCGTAGTGTTTCTTTATAAAGTGACATCGCCATCTACTGGCCTGGCATTAATATAGCGTTTTTAGCCATTTTCGCCAACGTTTTGACAACGTTGTTGTCTGTACGCAAAACTTTTCAAAAACGCGAAGGAAGACTGTTACATTTTTTTGTATACATCATTGTCGTGTTATTGACCTGTAAACATAAACCTAAATATCCATATACTCTAAAAAAATGCTGGTTTGTTTCAACCCAAATGTGGGTCAAATATGGACAAACCCAACCGTTATTTTATTTAAAAACTGTATGGGTTTGTCCATATTTGACCCAAATGTGGGTTGAAACAACCCAGCATTTTTAGAGTGTAGTTTTATTGTGAATTTTTCATCAATACACATTGCTTAAAAAAAAAAAATTCATAATATTTAATCAACTTTCTCTGCCTCCAAAACTGATTTTTATGTAATATTAACCAATAATATTTATAGCCTAAAATGATTCCATCCAATCAAATCTTGATGGATAAAAAGAAGTCTCAACCTATATTATTTCCAATTAATACTGAAATAATGTTGCATTAAATGTGCTGTAAATACTGTTTCTTGTTATTTATACAACATTTGTATTATTCATAAAAAAAAGTTCTTCAATTTTTCACCATCTGCTCACTGAAGTAATGCTAAAGATCAAGGTGATGAGCTTTTAACGCTCTAGTTGAGTTGATTAAATCCTGTGCTGATCACTGGAGCACAAGTGTTTTTTTTTTGTTTTTTTTCTCGTGCTATTAAACCAATTTGGAAACCCACAATTTTCAGTTTACTAAATAGCGGTTTTCTGTTTATTCATGTAGGTAAAGACTTCCGGGATGTGATCATGAGCAGGAACAACAGCATCACGGAGCAGATCACGGACGTGGTGAAGCAGCCCGCCTTCATCGCGGGAATCGGAGGGGCCTGCTGGGTCATTCTGATGGGCTTCAGCATCTGGCTCTACTGGAGGAGAAAGAAGAGAAAGGGTCTCAGCAATTACGCAGGTAGAGACCAAATCCGCTTGCAGCTACACTTTCAGATGGCACGAAAAAGCACAACTCCTTATAGAATTTAATAGTAAATGCAGAAGTCACATGTTTATTTAGATAAAAATAATTCCTATGTGTATTATATATCACTCTTGGTGTATTTCAATATTTTAAAACCATGGCTTATTGAGCCCAATTGAAGTGCTCTATGGCAGATAACAGTATTGCTTATTTTAATGGTTCATAGAGTGATGTTCATTGACCGAGAGGTTTTAAAGGTGCACTGTGTAAATTTTAGCGGCATCTAGCGGTGAGGTTGTGAATTGCAACTGCCCACCGCTCATCCCTCCCTTTCGAAGCACATAGAGAAGCTACGGTGGCCAACACAGGACAAAAATGTCGCCTGAGACAGTAGACGGTAGCTAGCGCTCTGTGGAGCAGTTTGTCCATTAAGGGCTACTGTAGAAACATGGCGGCGCAAAATGGCACCTTCACTGTAAGGAGACCCGCGGTATATGGAGATAGAAATGGCTCAATCTAAGGTAATAAAAACAGTTCATTATGTAAGGTCTTTATACTCCACTGAAAACATAGTTATGTATATTATATTGCATTTCTGTTAAGAGATCCTCATAAATACTACACACTGCACCTTTAAAGTGTTTTTTGGCTCCTGTTTGCATTAGAAAATTGGTGATTGGGCACATTCAGCTTTCAATCAACATTTTTGCCTCAGCTTGTCTATACAGTGATTGGTCGAGCTCTCAGATGGGTGGGACTTTGCAACAAACAGCTAATAATTCAAACAGTGATGGTTTATTTATTATAGTATGTATATTATGGTAAAGGTACAGTTCTATATTATTTTTTTAATCTCCAAATAGTTTAAAATAACATTCACATTTTGCCATGGATATGTGATATCCCACTCTTGAAAAGCACCACCCACCACTGAAACACACAATCTTTTATTATTATTATTATTATTATTATTATTATTATTATTATTATTATTATTATTATTTGTTTGTGTGTCTTCTGTGTTAGACTGCCTGTCTCATTCCTTTGGCTGCTATCTTGCTGTCATCACTCTGATGGCATAACGCAAACCTCCAAACACACTCCAATATGCATGCAAATAATCATGCACAGAAACACACAAACCTTCCAAAGCCCGGCTGAGCACGGCAGGCTTTTTAACACACACTCTTCTCTGTCTTCTTGTTTTTGCAGTTCAGTCGTTCACCTTCACCCCTGCAGGTACTGTTCATTTGTCCCGTCTTTTCGAAAACCCCCATTACTTCTTCCTACATTTCTCTTATTTTAATTTGCACAGTCGAGTATCCCTTCCCACTATTCAAGTTTAAGTCTTCAGATGATGCCCACCTGACTTTGTCAGCACAATATGGGGAATAATTTAACATTTGGCTGTTATAGAAACAGTTTCAGGGGTTTTAAACACAAATTATCCCAAAAATTGCACACACACACACACACACACACACACATATATATATATAAGCTAAAATGCAAAAAGTGAACAATGATTTCTTGGCTATGTATAAACTGTGACCATATTTTGCAAATAGTCTTTCTAAACTGTGCTAACAGAGTCAGATGGAAGGTCTGTGGGCTGCAAGATCCTGCAGTTCTCCATTTGTGTTTCTTTGTCCTTTTCTTCGGGTCATTTTTTTTTCAGTGGTCACCTGTGTTGGGTTTTCCATCTCATCTTTATCCTCCTTTTATTGTCCTATTCTCTCTTTCTTACTTTTGTTTGTTCAGGTGTTGTGAACTGTTTTTGTTCTCTACCCGAGTTCTCCGTTCTTTGATTCATTCCTCTCTTTGTTATTAACCGCTTGAACAAACTTACATGTAGGATTCAATTGTTCTCACCATCCAAGGTTTTCCCTCCAGTGATATATGCTTCTATATTTTCTGTTTTAAACAATATAGATATCATGGACACAGCTTGCTTACTTGCTTACTGAATACTGGGACCCACTTTATATTAGCTGGCCTTAACTACTACGTACTAACATTTAAATTAATCATTTGATACAATGCACTTATTGTGTACATACGTGTTTTTACATTGTACTTACATTTAAAAAATTACCTGCATATAATTACATCTGTAATTAATTTCTGTAATTACATTTAGAGTTACACTGTTGACACTTCCCTTACACCTAACCTTACCCTTAAACTTACCCATACCACCACACCTGTCCCTAACTCTACCCTTAAACTTACCCATACCACCTCACCTGTCCCTAACCCTACACTTAACCTTACCCATACCACCACACCTGTCCCTAACTCTACCCTTAAACTACCCATACCACCACACCTGTCCCTAACCCTACACTTAAACTTACCCATACCACCACACCTGTCCCTAACCCTACACTTAAACTACCCATACCACCACACCTGTCCCTAACCCTACACTTAAACTACCCATACCATCACACCTGTCCCTAACCGCACTCCTTATCCTTACCCATACCACCACACCTGTCCCTAACCCTACACTTAAACTACCCATACCACCACACCTGTCCCTAACCGTACCCTTAACCTTACCCATACCACCACACCTGTCCCTAACCCTACACTTAAACTACCCATACCACCACACCTGTCCCTAACCCTACACTTAAACTACCCATACCACCACACCTGTCCCTAACCCTACACTTAAACTACCCATACCACCACACCTGTCCCTAACCGCACCCTTTATCCTTACCCATACCACCACACCTGTCCCTAACCCTACACTTAAACTACCCATACCACCACACCTGTCCCTAACCCTACACTTAAACTACCCATACCACCACACCTGTCCCTAACTCTACCCTTAAACTTACCCATACCACCACACCTGTCCCTAACCCTACACTTAAACTACCCATACTATCACACCTGTCCCTAACCGCACTCTTTAACCTTACCCATACCACCACACCTGTCCCTAACCCTACACTTAAACTACCCATACCACCACACCTGTCCCTAACCCTACACTTAAACTACCCATACCACCACACCTGTCCCTAACCATACCCTTATCCTTACCCATACCACCACACCTGTCCCTAACCCTACACTTAAACTACCCATACCACCACACCTGTCCCTAACCCTACACTTAAACTACCCATACCACCACACCTGTCCCTAACTCTACCCTTAAACTTACCCATACCACCACACCTGTCCCTAACCCTACACTTAAACTACCCATACTATCACACCTGTCCCTAACCGTACCCTTAACCTTACCCATACCACCACACCTGTCCCTAACCCTACACTTAAACTACCCATACCACCACACCTGTCCCTAACCGTACCCTTATCCTTACCCATACCACCACACCTGTCCCTAACCCTACACTTAAACTACCCATACCACCACACCTGTCCCTAACCCTACACTTAAACTACCCATACCACCACACCTGTCCCTAACTCTACCCTTAAACTTACCCATACCACCACACCTGTCCCTAACCCTACACTTAAACTACCCATACCACCACACCTGTCCCTAACTCTACCCTTAAACTTACCCATACCACCACACCTGTCCCTAACCCTACACTTAAACTACCCATACCACCACACCTGTCCCTAACCCTACCCTTAAACTTACCCGTACCACCACACCTGTCCCTAACCCTACACTTAAACTACCCATACCATCACACCTGTCCCTAACCGTACTCTTAACCTTACCCATACCACCACACCTGTCCCTAACCCTACACTTAAACTACCCATACCACCACACCTGTCCCTAACCCTACACTTAAACTACCCATACCATCACACCTGTCCCTAACCGTACCCATATGCCACCTCAGTATCAGCAAAAGTGTTTTGCACTACAATATGAACACAATAAATACATTGTACTTATTTTTTTAGTTAAGTACATAGTAGTTAAGGCCACCTAATATAAAATGGGACCTTAATATTATTTATATACTATTATAGTTTTTTATTAAAATGTTTCGCATTTGTTATTATTTTAGATTTAGTTCATGGTAATAACCCTGCTGTCAAATATTAGTATGCTTCATTGCCATATATGATCTTAAATAAACGTTTTTTATTATTATTATTCAAGTTTTTGCACACATTTGGCATCAATTTTATAAGCAAAAAATATATTGTTGATGGTACTTATGGTTAACTGGAAAGTCAGGTTGGGTGGATTGCATTGTGGGAGATTGTGTACCTTTTAGCAAATATAGTATTCATACTATACTTCAGAAAATAGTAAGACTGAACATAGCCGTGTTGCTACTGATCTCATGATTTTCTGTCTATCAAATATCATCCCATTCTGAAATAATGCCATTGATTTTCCACTTTATGTTCACAATAGCAGAGAAACGTTTGTAATTCAATGGTTGGTTTGTCCGCAAGTAACGTGAAATATAGGAGGCCTACAGAGGTTAACCAGTGATGACCTGATACAGTCACATGGTCAGCCACAATCACACTGTGAATTGATAACACCAAAAAAAGAAACAAAATCACTCAGCTAGTCCAGGTTCCCTCCACATCTCTCGGGGATTGTGTGCGAATTGAGGTGTGCTTTTATCTTGTAGGAGGGTTTCGCTCCAAACTTCATTACCGATGAAATCAGTCTCCCTGCAAAAGTGGACACCGCTGCACTTCACTTTCCCCCAGGAAGATAAGACCGTAGCAGTCAGGTGTCCAAGTCTTATGACCTCGATATCCCCCGTCTTCGTTTTAATGCACTCCAGTGGTCTCTTCTCACCGCTGCTTCAGTGGGCTTCAAGGTTGCCAGCTCCCAGGGGACCACATCCTTCTTGGTTTCCCAGTGCCTATGTGCCGAGCAGATAAGTGCAGCATTCAGACGCACTACCGACACGCCAGACCCCATGTGCGTGACGCTCGCAGAGGCAGCAGCCCATGCTAGCGAGGTTGAGAATCTTTGTTTTATTCTTGTTTCCTGCAGCCAAATTGTCTTCGTCTCATTATCACGGTTCACTGCAAATCATGTGACTGTTTCAAAGGTTATAGAACAAAGAAAGACGGCCGATTCTTAAAGGATGGGACGTTTGCATCAAAGAATCTTTGTTCTGAAAAGATATGGCATGCAGTTTTATGTTTAATTGAGGCCGGAGGGTTGTTGAGGATGGTAAAAACGCACAATCCGAATACACCTGTTCACACAAACACACACTTTCCCCCTTTAAACCTGTCATCGCCGCAAGGCTAAATCAAGCTGTGCTCGGGCGAGAAGGAAGGATTTGATGGAATTTTTATACGGGCGATTTTGTCATGCCGCAGTAAATGCTTATTAAAGAGGAGTAATCAGTTTTCGTATTGGAGAGAGTGCTTATCTGGAGCTCAGCCTAAAGCCGAGACCAGCGCCAGTCTACGGGCCACATCAAAGCACCAGCAATGTGTCCTATTGTAGATAGGCACTTAACAGACCCACACACACACATAGTGCCACATAAAACGAGTCCCTTGGGGAGAGAAAATACCTTTAGTGTTTGTTCTCAATTTACTCAAATGCCAAATTCTGGAATTAGCTATGAATGCAAATAAACTCAACAAACAGCAGGCTCAGAGGAGAGACGGACCTTGTGTTCATCAAATTTAATGTTTGGACTGTCTGTTTGTCAGAAGAGGTGATGGATTGTTAACAGTGAAGAGAAAATGTCACTGATTTCATTCCGATTGACTTCATTCACACTGTCAGTTTTGGGATTGACAACCGCATTTACTTTCAGGCGTGAGTCTCCAAATGTCCTATTCATACAGTAACTTACAGTAGCATCTTGAATAATGTCTGTATGAACGTGCAACAGGAGACAAGCCCGTATTTTCTTATCAGTAACCATAGAGACAGTGTCCATAAAACTGAAAAGCCTCATCACTTTTGACACGACAAGATTCCAATTGAGCTGCGAGTTTGTCCGTCAAATCTTCATTAACCGACAGCCGCTTTTATATCTGGGTGGAGAGAGGAGTATTTGAGTCACACGTAGAACACAAAACTGACAGGAGCAAAACAGTGGAGAAAACCTTCAGATGACACACAGCTCATATCTCGCTGTCGCTGTAAGTTACCTAAACCTGCAACACACTGTCTGACGTGACAGGCAACTAGTTGTCCAGTGCGCTTCCGCTCACACAGCGCTGGATTTCCAAGAATGTGGTTGTGAGTCCTGAAAATGTACGGGTGTGAGTTCAGTTATAGAATGCGGTTGTCACTTCCATAAATAACTGAACTGTGTGTGAACGTAACCGTATTAAGGACGGACAACCATGATTGACAACCGTATTCTGCTGCTGTGAACTTGGCCTCAGACTCTCTGCAGGGTGTCTAAACAGAACAGGAGTCACTCTGGATTAGTTCATGTGATATTTGTTAAATAAGTGTGCATGCTTAGACGGAAAAGGGAAAATGAAAAATTGTGTTCATTTACTCACCCTTGTTCTAAAAGAAGATATTTTCAAAAATGATTCAGTGTTTTGTTGTTGTTGTTGTTGTTGTTATTTTTCCCCATACATTGGGGCTCAATATTGTTTTACACCCCCAGTGACATTCATTGAATGCACAAAAACATGCTATTGTGCACTTGAGCAAGGCACTTTGAGTTAGATAAAAGAGTTTTACTAAATAAGCACACCTGATTTAGTCTCCTTTTCATCAGTCATCCATACATTCTGTCTTCCTTTTTGCACTTTTTTATTTCAGTTGCTTTCTTTTGGCAAGTATATGAAGACAAAATTATGGAGATAAAGTTTGAGAGATGCATTCAGATTCATTGTGTATGTTAATTTAATGTGTGCTCTCAGCAATTCAGTCACTTGTGTAAGATTATGAAGACATACAGTGTATATACACAGTTGCACACACATGCATACAGAGACGTTTTATTTCTTAATCAGTTCCCACTGTTTAACTTGTCAGTGTGGAATCATGTTTAAAAATCATTAATTAGAACGAGAAAGATGCATAAGAGATTGAATTTTTGCTATGAGTTTGTTATGATGTTACGATGACTCAGTCTCTTTCTGTCTTTCCCTCTCTCTCTCTCGCTCTCTCTCTTTGTTTTCTACCCTCTTTCTGACCCCAGTGACGTTCCAGCGTGTTGATGGAGGCTTGATGAGCAACGGGAGGTAAGATTCCTGTCATCCGCTCTCTCGTTTCCCCTTGTTTTTCCTCGGCATGCCACAAAACAGCACTGGTTATTATCTTTGTGCCAATCACCTGCCTTTAACCTTCAAAGACCAGCCCCTCAATTCCAAACCTCATTCATATTCTGTCCATCATCCCCTGGAAGGTCATCAAAACCATTATCCTCTACATGGCAGTCGTCTTCCAACCCGTACTCAGCTTTTAAGGGTTCGCACCATCCCTGCACTGTTAGAAATTCATCTTGAGAGACGCTGCAGAGGAGAGAACTGGAAGGTTGTTTCCATAGGTTTCCGCGAGAGCTCTTGTGGCACACAAGTGTTTCTCATGGGTCAACGGCTTGATTAACCTTCTAAAAGTCACAGTAGAGTCCATCAGTGTGGAACAATTCTTTGCATAACCATTAATACAGTTCTTTCAAATTTAAATAAACAATTCAACCAGATGTATTAATACTCGGCACTATAAAAGTCTTCAACAGGGGGTCCATGCATCAGTAATGAAGATAATATTATGTATACTATCATATATATATATATATATATATATGTATATGTATGTTTATTATATGTTTTAATGTAATGCATTATTATATATACATTATAAATTATTTATATATATGAAAAATACTGAAATATACATTATTTAATGTAAAGAGGTAAAAAGACTTTAAAATGACTATACATATAATTAACTATTGTACAATAGGTTTATTAATTTTACATTTATTTTTATTATTGTTATGATTTTTCATTTTATAATTATAATATTAGGCATTTATTTAATAATTTAATATTTTAATTGAATATAAACAATAAGCTATTCAAAATGTAAATTGAATAGCTATAAATGAATAGCTTATTGTCTATATTCAATTAAAATCAAATGTTATTGTTTATTTTATTTTAATAATGTATTAGTAAATGATTCAAAAATCATCAAAATCATCAAAAAATCAAAGTCATTCTTAGTTCTTATTGTAAAGTATGACCTTTTAAGTAATTTAACAAAGTCTAATATAATTTAGTAACACTGTTAAACATTCAACTGAACTCTAGATTTTGGTCAGGTAAGAACTTTTGTTTGACGGATCACTGAAAGAAATCGCATGAACACCCGGTGTAATCAACAGATCAAACTACAGCATGCACCCACAGCAAGTCTGCGCGTATACATCAAGCTCGCTCTGATATCATCATGTGACTGATGGATGAAAATATGAGCTCTGCCGGCCTGTGTACCCTACATTCTGTCACACACACACATACTGTACGTACACACACAAATCTCCGCACATCTCCCTTCACGGACGGCTAGCCGCTCATAAATCTCACCCCCCAAAAAGAATTAGCAGGAACAATTTAAGCAGAGAGGGGTTTTATTTTATCATTTGTCAGCCCTCCCTCCGTCCCCGCTGCCTGTACGGACCCCCACATTGATAAATTTGCCTGTCACCTCAGCTGGGCGGCTGGAATATGAGCATGTGTAATAATGTAAAAATAATTACCCCAGGGAGAAGCTAGACTAACCCTTCCGGAATCTTCCGGTGGGCTTCGTTTTTTTTAAGGGGTGGAAAGGAGAGTAAGGGTTCGTTTGAATGACACCAGTTACCAGTCAGACAGGAGTGGAATGTCTGTCTTTTATCACACCAGACAGGCCAAATTCACTCAGAAGCTCAGCTTGTGGATCTTTTTTGGATTAATTCCACACACCCACACGTCTTCTCATTGTCTCTGCTGCTGTATCTATAGATTGAAGGTGTTTTAGAAGCTGAAATTAAAGCCCCAGCAAGTGTCACCTGATTCCCCTGCAGGAAGTGAAGTTCTGCTGATTGATTCGAAGATTCCATTCCAGATCCCTTGGGTCTCGTGTCTAATCTAAAAGGACATCCAATTGTATTTTTTTAATAGTGATACCTTGTCTTTAGCTATATAGCACCCTAGAGATCAGAGATAAGCACTTACCTCTGTAGATCTCAATTAAGACAGTCATTCTTGGTAACACTCTGAGGTCTGTGTTTATGATACATTATAAAGCCATTTACAATGCCTTATTCTCATTTTAACCCTTTATATATAAGTTATCATTCATATTCATAATCATTCTAATCTAAGCTGTTTTGTAAGGCATCATGAATGCATTAAGGATACTTAATGATATATTGTATACAGTAAAAACTATTTGCTTATATTTTCTTTTAAATCAAAATATTAGTGATATTGTTTATTAAAACTATTTTTTTATATAAAACTTTAATTTTTATTGAACAAATTTACCCTTTTGCTTGAGCACATAATAGAAAAAAAAATACAACACACACACACACACACACACACACACACACACACACACACACACACACACACACACGCACACGCGTAATTGATATTCCAATTACATCCATGGCCACAGGTGTATAAAATCAAGCACCTAGGCATGCAGACGCTTCTGCAAACATCTGTGAAAGAATGGGTCGCTCAGTGAATTCTAGCTTGGTACCGTGATAGGTTGCCACCTGTGCAATAAGTCCTTTCGTGAAATTACCTCACTACTAAATATTCCACGCTCAACTGTTAGTGGTATTATAACAAAGTGGAAGCAATTGGTAACAACAGCAACTCAGCCACAAAGTAGTAGGCCACATAAAATCAAAGAGCGGGGTCAGCGCATGCTCAGGTGCACAGTGTGCAGAAGTCGCCAACTTCCTGCAGAGTCAATAGCTACAGGCCTCCAAACTTCATGTGGCCTTCAGATTAGCTCAAGAACAGTGCATAGAGAGCTTCATGGAATGGGTTTCCATGGCCGAGCATCTGTCTCCAAGCCCTACATCACCAAGTGCAATGCAAAGCATCGGATGCAGTGGTGTAAAGCACGTCACCACTGGACTCTAGAGCAGTGGAGACATGTTCTCTGGAGTGACCAATCACGCTTCTCTCTGTCTGGCAATCCGATGGACGAGTCTGGGTTTGGCGGTTGCCAGGAGAACGGTACTTGCATGACTGCATTGTGCTAAGTGTCCATATTAAACCCTACAGATTAAGAATGGGATGTATATATATACCATAATATAATGCATTCTATATGCTGTCTTCATAGCAAGAGTTACCAAAAATGGGTCTATGCTGTGAAGGTGCTCTACATGTATCAGAACACTTGATCTGCCGTCTTCTGTCAGATTGGGATGAATCCACATGACTAAAGTTCCTGGAGAGATGATGGGTGAACAGGAAAATGTGTTCATTTGTTACAGTCTTTGTTTATTGCATTAATTAGACAATGGCAAATGAAGCCGCGTCTGTTTCTGCAGCTCCTCATTGGCTGCTGCCAAATTGCTTGTACTGAACAATTACGCTTAATCGATCACAGAATAAATGATTCATGGAAGATAAATAGGCGGCATATTGGTCAGGCCTTGAACTGATAAAAACTGATAATGGCATTTTTTTTCCCTTTATGCTTTCTTTTTCCTACTCAGTGTCTTTTTCTTCCCTTTTCCCTTTTTTTCTTTCTTTCTTAGCAAATTTCATCCTTTTCTTGTGACTACAATTTGCAAGTAATCTACAATTTGCCAGTAATAATAATATATAATAATATATTATAATATACATATAATATACAATAATATACATGGCTGTTGATATATATATATATATATATATATATATATATATATATATATATATATATATATATATATATATATATATATTCTACCTTCTTTCTTTTGTTTTCCTTTCCTTTCTTTCAGATTTATATATTTATACAGGCATGTTTGTGTGTATATTAGATTTTCACTGTCAGCGACAGCATCCTCCAGCTAATGTAAATCTGAAAAGCAAATGCATGTTTCAGCATGCCTTAAGCATAATTTAATGTGCAGGCTTTTACTTCAGTCTTTCTCTCACGTTCTCTCTCTTTCTGCTGCTGTATTGGAGGGCGTGTGGGCTTGTAAAGCCCGTCTGATTTATGAAGTAGGATTGGGATTAATATTGCTCACTCGGCTTGTTTACGACGATCCTCACAGACGTGCTGCGAGGTTGTATTTCACAGTTGCGCGCGTCTAGGAGCGTGGCAGGGAAAAATGGAGCCAAATCAAATCTCTTTCGTCTCAAGGCCACAGTGCGCTCTTGCTGTCTGAGGAGAGGGATTCAGGGCTTGTGTCAGGGCTGGGATGAGGCCCCTGGCCCCGCTCCCGGTGATTTGCAGGGCAGAAATATGCCCGCTAAAACGATATTTCTCAATCTAATCATCTCACACGGGAAAAGATGAATGCAAGGACAGAGCCGCCGTTACCACAGTCAACATCATCATCACCCACACTTACAAATGATCCCTCTGAGGGCTGGCTGGGAGAGTATGCATGTGCGTGTTTACAAGAGAAATCAAAGACAAACTCATGAAACGTCCATTTTTCTGGCTCGCTCAATTTAACAACTCTTCAATTTGAAGGAAACTGCATTCACTACACATTTAGCTTACACAGTAAAGGCCCGTTCACACCAAGAACGATAACTATAACGATAACTATATTAGTGTCCACACTACCGAACGATAGCATGTTTTGTCATCTACCGCATTAAATGCTCAGGGTCTTTAAAGCAGGATGGATTCTGATTGTCTCTCAGTGTTTTTATTGTTCGTCAGCTGAAAAAAAAAAAATCTGAAAGTGATTCCAACTATGTAATTTTTATAGTTGTAGTGTAGACTCTTTTATATTTAGAATGATTTTTATATTTATATATATATATATATATATATATATATATATATATATATATATATATATATATATATAGTTATAGTTATAGTTATAGTTTCGTGTTTGTGTGAACGGGCAACAACATTTGCAATAATCTTGTATAAATTAACGTCTTTGTTAATCTTAATTTTTATACGCTGACACATTTTTGGCATTAACAATTTAATAGTGCTGTCTAATCGATTAATCACGATTAATCGTATCTAACATAAAAGTTTTCACAATGTGCGTGTGTGTGTGTGTGTGTGTATTAATTATATTAATTAACATTGTTAAAACACTTGAGATTTAGAGAAAGTAAAGTAAGTCGTAAAGATCACCGGAGGGCCAGACAAAACAAAAACGGCAGAGGGTAGAGAGGACCTGATTGGAAACAGGTAGGAAAGAGCATTTCGGAGGAGGTGAGGAGGGCACAGAATCGTTTTTCAGACAGAAACAAATAAAGCAGAGGTGGAGGGGGAAGGTTTGAGAAGTCCTCAACGTATTACCCTATAAGAAGGCAACTTGTCTGAGGAGAAACCATCAATTTGAATGACTCGTTCCCCCCGAGGGCCTGTTTTGGCATTCAGCTGCCACATCAGGGGGCGCTTAGTCTGTCAGGACCCCCGCCTCCTCAGCCCGAGACCCTCCATTCGGGCTCCGCTGGTTCTTATTAAAACCTGTGGCTTAGAAAGCGACAGGCAGCTACACTGCCATTACCGGTATATTGCCCCCGGCTTCAAAACCTGCACACTGTTCCCCGGACCTAGGGAGACAAGCCACCTCAGGGCAAATGTACATCCACAGAGAGCGGGAGTGGGAGGAGATGAGACGAGAGAGAAAGTCACGGCGAAACAGAGAAAGAAAAGAGACAAAGACGACTGGTGTGTCTTGATGCACATCTACAGTTCGCCTGAGTCACTGGATGAGCTTGTTTGTGCCAGAGACCGTACACAGGTCAAACGAGGTCAAATAAATAGATCACAACACTCAACATGGCAGCTGTCAGAAATGAAGCCTCAACTTTTTACAGCTCAATTTTGGGTTAATTTTAAGTTGCAAAGGAATATTGTGGGTAAAATATTCAAGTACACACATTCATGCAACAGCTACAGTTAAACAGAAATAGATATTTATCAAGAAAAAAAATGTGTATGCGAAGTGTATAAGCTGGACCACTGTTTGTTTTGTTTTTGTTTTGTTTTTTGCCATGAGACGGGATCATGGACTTTGTTTGTATATTTATAATAATATTATTTATTTATTTATTGTTTGTTTGTTTCTTAGTTTGTTTGTTTTCCACAATAATGGAATTATACAAAACAATATTTATACATTATAATATATATAAATATTATACATGCCATTTGGAACAACAATATAATATTATTTATTTAGTTGTTTTTTTTTTTTTTTTTTCATTTTTTTTTTTTTTTTTTTTTTGCACAGTAAGGCAATTTGGAACAACAATATAATATTTATTTATTATAATAATAATAATAATAATAATAATAATTAATTATTATTATTATTATTATTATTATTATTATTATTATTATATTTGGAACAATATGCAAATATGTAAAATGTAAAAATATGTAAATTACAGAATATTGATTTATTTATTTAACAAAAATACCTTTGGGTAGGCAAATGACAGAATTATAAAAATGTATTTAGTAACACTTTAAAATTCTATTAAAATTCAATTTATTAACACTTTTTAAACACTTTATACTAATCGTAACAATATGTATTTGTTTGTTTGTTTATTTATTGGAACAATTATGCAATATAATAATGCAATTGTGCACAAGAATATAATATTATTCATTATTTCTTTATTAATTTATTTGTTTTATTTATTTTTATTTATTTATTTATTCTTTATTCATTTATTTATTAAAAACATGCATGCGGGTAAATGATAAAAAAAATAGCTGTTGGGCGTTACCAAGATGGCCGCTGATTGCACTGGACTTAAAAATGTCTTTTAGTTTGTGCTCATGTCTTTGTGCTGTTTCAAAATCTCTCATTCGCACCAGCATTGCTCTGTCTCTGTGACCATGACCACAAATTGCTGCCCTAACATTGATGAAAGGCAAAATACATAGATGTGGGTCCTTGAGCGCTTCATTCATCCACCTCTCCACCCATTTGCCATTCCTCTATTGTTACATTCCCAGCCTTGGCATAACCAATGGTTCTTTATTTCCATCTACACACTACATTCTGAAGAGAGAAAAAAACAGCGTTTTTATAGTGGGAGTGTTGCTTTAGCAGCATAAACGGAGGGATGGGGGTAAAAACACCACCGGGAGGTTGGAACACAGGCTCTCCTCGGCATCTGTTGCCCGTGGCAACAAGCATCCAAGAGGTGATTGCACAGTAAAGTGGTGGTAATGGCCCACAGCACTCACCCATGACAGCTTAAAGTCTTAATGATGCCTTTACACCACACACACCCTTGGGAAGACACACAACACCTGTTAAATGAAACCTCCTATGTGAGCCAATTGTCAGATGTGGAGGAGTGTGTTGTAAAACACAGGAGTTTGGTGAGCTAAAGATGGTGTATTATAGCGAGGGGTGATCTGTTAAATGAGGGTGTGTGTCTGTATGCATCTAAAATCAAAGATGTCTTCTAAAGCTTTCTGTGTATTTACAGGTTTCAATGAAAAACTAAATATTGAGTTGACCCCACTATAATCCTAATGTCTCAAATAAGAAAGAAAATGTGGCAATCCTCAATAAAATCCTAGGAAAATTTGAATTTTCTATTGAAAAGAGATCCCATGAGAATGACATACACGCCATTTGTGTGTTGTGTCTTTATTTTGACTCCCTGCTGATTTTTGTCATGCATTTAATTCACTATTTCTCCTCAGCATCTGTTGCCCAGTGTTGGGGAAAATTACTTTTAAAAGTAATGCATTGCAATATTGTGTTATTGCTGATGGAAATAAATTCACACCTGTCCAGTAGAGTGCACAGCTCAAACAAACCTTTCAGCTGTGCTGCCATTCTGGATTACAGGAGAAGAAGTTCAACACTCTTATTTCAGACATTAAAAGAAAATGAAATACAAACGTGATGTTTAACTAAAGTCATATCTGTTTCTTAGTATTTGGGTAATCAATGGTCAGCAGCAAAGACATTGGTTAAAAAAGTGAGATTAAATACATAAAGTATATTTGTGCTATTTAACAAATACTGAAGTGAAATGAGTAAATGCATGTTCGTATTTAGTCTAGAACTACTATTATCAAATTATTCTGTCTTAGTCAATCTGAATCAGTATTTAAAAATCCATGTCCAATAATCACAAATACGTTATGGAAATTCATTGCTCAAATAGTGTGGAAACTCAATATGGAGAATGAAGTCTCACATGCATGGTTTCTCTTCCCGCAGTCGTCCTGGTCTGCTGAATGCCAGTGATTCGGGGTACCCGTGGCTTGCCGACTCCTGGCCGACCACCAGTCTGCCTGTTAACAGCGGTTCTGGAGGACCCAATGACCTCAACAACTTCGGCCGTGGAGGTAAATCTACTGTCAGACTGCCATTGCTGCGTTAGCTTGAAATTTAGGACATATTAAATTGATTATAAATGTGGTTGTAGTCGAGAGTTTAAAATGTTAAAAGCAAGCTCTCTCCATCAACTGAAAGAAAATGTCCTCTTCCCCTTTTATATTTCTGGACAATGATTCATTCCGGGTGTCCTGGTGTTGTCCTGATGTACACCTGTATGCATATTGCATCGGGCATTTATTCATCATGTGCTGGAGACAGACCTATCGCCACCCGCATCCTGCTGTCATGCTGAAACTAATGGCTGTCGTTGTGACCCACTGTCAGACAGAGGAAGGGCCGATAGCAGAGGAGAGGGGTGGGGGGTGTGAGGAAAAGATGGTGGTCGAGCAGTGAGTCGTGAAGGACAGCCGCAGCTTGAGTGGTGCAGATGCAGCTGCTGTATATCATTTTCCCTTCAGTACACACACATACATACAAAAGTAGAGTTACAGCATTATTTCATCCAGAAGTGCAAGGGAAAAAATGCAAAAAGAACATAGTAGTAGTAGCAGTGAGTCAAAGGCAAAGATTTAAAATAAATTAAAAGGCCTGTTCACACCAAAAATAGACACACAAAATTATAGCATATTTATAGAATGTGAGTGTTTATTTACTATTTTAATAGAACTGTATATATTTTGTTGTCTTTTGTATGCTATATTTTGCTATCGGAAATTCTGTTATCTGAGTCAGTATAATGTAAGTAATATATAATGTAAATTATATTGTATTTAAAAATGAATAATTAATAACATATATATATATATATATATATATATATATATATATATATATATATATATATATATATATATATATATATATATACACACACACACTCACCTAAAGGATAATTAGGAACACCTGTTCAATTTCTCATTAATGCAATTATCTAATCAACCAATCACATGGCAGTTGCTTCAATGCATTTAGGGGTGTGGTCCTGGTCAAGACAATCTCCTGAACTCCAAACTGAATGTCAGAATGGGAAAGAAAGGTGATTTAAGCAATTTTGAGCGTGGCATAGTTGTTGGTGCCAGACGGGCCGGTCTGAGTATTTCACAATCTGCTCAGTTACTGGGATTTTCACGCACAACCATTTCTAGGGTTTACAAAGAATGGTGTGAAAAGGGAAAAACATCCAGTATGCGGCAGTCCTGTGGGCGAAAATGCCTTGTTGGAGAAAAGGCCGACTGATTCAAGCTGATAGAAGAGCAACTTTGACTGAAATAACCACTTGTTACAACTGAGGTATGCAGCAAAGCATTTGTGAAGCCACAACACGCACAACCTTGAGGCGGATGGGCTACAACAGCAGAAGACCCCACCGGGTACCACTCATCTCCCCTACAAATAGGAAAAAGAGGCTACAATTTGCACAAGCTCACCAAAATTGGACAGTTGAAGACTGGAAAAATGTTGCCTGGTCTGATGAGTCTCGATTTCTGTTGAGACATTCAGATGGTAAAGTCAGAATTCAACAGAATGAGAACATGGATCCATCATGCCTTGTTACCACTGTGCAGGCTGGTGGTGGTGGTGTAATGGTGTGGGGGATGTTTTCTTGGCACACTTTAGGCTCCATAGTGCCAATTGGGCATTGTTTAAATGCCACGGCCTACCTGAGCATTGTTTGCTCCATCCCTTTATGACCACCATGTACCCATTCTCTGATGGCTACTTCCAGCAGGATTATGCACCATGTCACAAAGCTCGAATCATTTCAAATTGGTTTCTTGAACATGACAATGAGTTCACTGTACTAAAATGGCCCCCACAGTCACCAGATCTCAACCCAATAGAGCATCTTTGGGATGTGGTGGAACGGGAGCTTCGTGCCCTGGATGTGCATCCCACAAATCTCCATCAACTGCAAGATGCTATCCTATCAATATGGGCCAACATTTCTAAAGAATGCTTTCAGCACCTTGTTGAATCAATGCCACGTAGAATTAAGGCAGTTCTGAAGGCGAAAGGGGGTCAAACACAGTATTAGTATGGTGTTCCTAATAATCCTTTAGGTGAGTGTGTATATATATATATATATATATATATATATATATATATATATATATATATATATATATATATATATATATATATATATATATATATATATATATATATATATATATATATGACAACACATGACAATATGATTTTAAATAGTATTATGACATAAATTACATTATATAAATTAAATAACGTAATATATGTATACTATTAATACTAATAATAATTTTACACTGACTCAGATAAAAACATTTCATAATTACATAATTATCTGAGTATTCAGTATAAAAAAATAATATTATTTGAGTATATTAATAATTTGCAATGATTCTTCTTAACAAACATTTATTGTAATCATATCATTTTAATAATAATAATAATAATAATAATAATAATAATAATAATAATTGTATTATTGTATTGTAATAATTGTATTATTGTATTGTAATTATTTAAACTGACTCAGATATCAAAATTTATATTTTTATGTATAGTATTATGTATATGTGTGATTGTGTGTGATACTTTTTGTGGTATTAAAAATGTAAAAATGTACCTAGAATTAGATTTTCTGAAATAACTAATATAATATAATATTTAAAATCCAATAAACTTTTTGTGGGAATGAGTTCGTAAAAATGCATTGAGATATTTTGTTTCTTTCAAACATCTCTAAGATAATAGCCTCACAATCTTGTTGACCTCTCCTTCCGTCCATCTTCCCATGCCTCTCAGACGTGATGCCCAGTGCCCAGGCTGATAAGACGGGCACCATGCTTTCAGACGGAGCCATTTACAGCAGCATTGACTTTACCACCAAAGGTGGATTCGGCAGTCCAAGCCCCGCCTCCCAGGCCACGCCCTACGCTACAACCCAGATCCTCCATTCCAACAGCATTCATGAGCTGGCAGTCGATCTGCCCGAAGCCCAGTGGAAGACCTCCCTACAGGCCAAGCAGGAAATGGCCAGCCTGGGCTACTCACTGCCAGACAAGAACTCCTGCAACAACAGTGAGTCGGGCTGAAGGGCCAAGGGTGTGTGTGTGTGTGTGTGTGTGTGTGTGTGTGTGTGTGTGTGTGTGTGTGTGTGTGTGTGTGTGTGTGTGTGTGTGTGTGTGTGTGTGTGTGTGTGTGTGTGTGTGTGTGTGTGTGTGTGTGTGTTACTTCATGTGAGCTTGTTTTTATGCAGTTTTTACATCCAAATCTTTTGAAACAAAGCCAGTTGCTCTATTTCTAGATATCGCCTGAGGTTTGAATCATTGTTAATTTGACCAACATTGTATTAATGTTGCATTTTTTTGACATTCAGGAACAATAAGATGTGTATCATTGGCCCATAACAAAATCCATGACCCTTGAATGCGTTTCCGACCGACCGGACTGCATTTATTATTAAAATTGTATTTGAGCTAAAAGAATGTAACATCATTATCCAAGATTTATTCTATTTTGAAAACCTTTTAGACAAATGCACCTTTTTTTATAAAAAGAAAAGTACTACTATCCATATTAATGAACTTATTCTCCACAGTTGAACAGAATGATAAATTGTAGCCATTCCTTAATGCAATTAAAAACCATTTGCGCTTTCATTTGGACTTGGATAAACCTCCAACTATAAAATTAATGTAAATCACATGAATAAATGTTTCCATGAACTGGTTAACATGCCAACAAATAGAATTAATTCCAGGAAAATTAGCACTAATGTATGTTGTTAACATCTGAATGAGACACTTTCCCAAGAAACTAGACAAATTGAGAGATTTTAAAGCAATTAGGCTCTGTTCCAAAACCTAGTGAGCTGCCTGCTACCTATGTAGACTGATGCTAAAGAAAGCCTTTCTAAATAGATATAATACTTTCTCTTGTGTTTACTTTTTTCACTGAGCTCATTGCAGTCAATTCTGAGATTGCTTTATCCCGCAAGGATGTATGCGATATTTCCTGAATGTGGCCAAAATGAGAACATCATACAACAACCGATGCCTACAACGCCATCAAATGATGCCTACAAAGTGTTCAAATCAAGTAGTACGTCTAAGCATTGTTAAATTAGAAAGAATAGGCATTTGAAATAGGAGTTGTGTGTGAAATCAGTGCTTTGCCTGTTGCTCTAACTGCACGCCCTTGCATGCGCTTGAGCCATCTTGCCCTCCACCTGATGCCACTTTTTTGCCCTTCACCTCCACTAGCACTCCTTTTCATTCCTGACTACCGATTGGCTGACGGATTGTCTAATAGAATGCCACACAACCAATCGCAGGATTTCAGCACCACCAGCTCCCACAACAGCTCAGATCGGAGCAACAGTCTGTCAGGTTGGTATTTCACCGATCCAGGGTCAGCAGCCCACCCGCATCTTTCCTTCAGTCTGCCCCTCTCCCCTTTCACCTCCACTAACCGTGGTGCACATGCCATGACTCCTGCTGTATACTGTGAATAGTATTGTTTGTATAATAATTGTTTTCCTTGTAGCTGTGTGGATGTAAAAGTCCTGTTCATCTAAAAAAGACTATTTATATAAACCAGCAGGTTTGTAGTAGTAAAATATGATGGATTCTGCTGTGATACCTTTCTGTAATAATAGTTAGAGTCCATAAATGAATCCTTTAAAAAGTCAGTTTATAATCAAGAACGTCTACATGTCTATACCAGATGTAAGCGGCGTGATGTGAAGGGACAAAAGCCGATAGAACCCATTATAATCAGTGATGCTGTCTACACTGGATGCGCCGTGGTACGACACAACAAATTCCTGTGTTAATAGTATCTGATTTCACAGATAGTTTGTTTATGAATATAAAAAATGTTGACAATGTAAAGTACTTGCTTTAGCCCTTGTTTTAAGGGGTCATGGATTGCATTGTTTTATAATTTTATAATGTTTCATGGGGTGCACATATAATGTTAGTATGATTTTTACATCAAATTCAGAACTAAAAGGCATTTTTCCTACCTTAATTTTAGCCTCTGATTTGAACGCTCTGTTTGAAGCGCATCTGCTGTGAGATTGTGTAAACGCCCACTGCTGTGATTGGCTGACATCGTTGCATATGAAATAAGTGTTACATGTATAACTCTCTCGAACACATTTAGCAAGTTTTAACTGTTACAGCGGTCAAGGTTAACTAATCGTGAAAAGTTTTGATTATAGCATTATATTTAGATTGTGGCATGAAAGGTTGAAGTGTTGAGCGCATGAATGCAGTGAACTCGATTTCTGCACACTAACGATTGCTTTCATCATAACAGTGCAAACACAATGTAAATAAGAGATTCGTTGATTATATGGTGCAAGTCCAGATCTCAGTCATTGATAAAATCATGCTGTTTGATTGACAGCTCCAGCGATTGCAAAGTGAGCGTTCTTTGATCACTTTCTATATATAATTTAATTATAAACAGTTTAAATAACAATTTATTTTTTCTCCTACTAAGAGAAACAGTGTAAAGTTGACCATGTAGTCAGTGGTTTGATTTACTGACACAGAAAAAGAACATCTGATTGTATATGAATCATTGCATATCAGAAATCAATGGTCACAGATTAGAATGAACACGGTTACATGTTGTGGCATTACTGTCGAGTCCATATGGTAAAAGTCTGTTTGAAAAGCCTGCACAGAAATTGCGTCTGGTTTACCAAAGAATCCACAGTGAAATGTAGGGAATACAAATAAATAATGCTCAACCAAGACATTCACATTGTTAAAAATAAATAACCACATTCCTAGCATTAGGATCCTTGGAAGGTAATGTTATTTTTAGTCCAGAGATTCTGTATCAGTCTTCTCTCCTCGTCATCTCACTAACACACCAGTGGGTGGGGCCAAAGTTGCAATGATGAAGTAGGCGTTGATTTTCTTCTGCAGAGACGGTCTTTTACCATCATAGATAGGTACATTCCATGAGTTGTTCTCTGGGCTTGGTTAACTTGGTTAAGCTGTTTTTGACCCCTTTAAATGATTTTTTTCCGTTGTTGTGCTTGTTGTTGTCTGTTATCATTGTACATGCAGGGTGTGATGGTTGGTCATGTGGTATTTGTCCCACCCCTCCTCCACTGTGATTGCACAGCTGGGTAGAAAGTGACAGTGATGAGCGCCACGTTTTACCCAAAGTTGAAAATTTTTCAGCTCTCAGCAACCAGAAAAAATGCCACGTGTATGTGAAATATACACTCGGCACATTGTCATGCTGCTGCTGTATTTAAATACACGACACTCCTATTGGAAACCAATTTAAAAGGTATGCTGGCCTTACAAATTGCTTTGGTGAACACACTGCCTTAAAGTTTGAAGAATTTTGAGTTTCTGGTCTGGTCTTTTTCCTTTCACACTTTGGTTCCTTGCCTCTGTTTGACATATTGCACATGCTGTAATTTCAGCAATGCATCTTTTGACATTGTCATTAACCTTGTGGTAACAATGTCAATGTGTTTATGATATAAGCATAGGTTAGTTTTGCCATTGATAATTGTTGCAATGTAAAAGAAGCCACTCAGAAATGCACACACACTCTTGAGAGGGTTGATTTGAGCGAATTCCTCACGTTAATGGTTACAAGCTACAATAAAATTCATGTACTGAAAATTACAATGTCATTTATAGGACACAGAGACGGCCCCCATCCTCTCGTCTCGTTGTCCATGTGGCTCTCTTTCTCCTCTCTAATCAAGTTTCATGCCAGTGCTTTAACTGTGCAGTAACCCTACACAGCCTTAGACATTAGATGGGAAGCTCTCCAAGCATCTGGCTCAAGTGTTTCATGGACTACAATTAGGACTTCAAGGGTAGATTTAGGTCAAACATCTCAACCTCTTCAGGCGAGGATTGTTTGGAAGATAGAGATCATGACCAAATCGAATCAATCTGATCTCGTTTAACCTTTGCGTAGCATTTTAGGCTGTAATGATATAATGTGATACTGCATGTGTGCTCTATATCTAACAACCTGATTAACATGAAAACTGTTGTCGAATTTCATTACTCACCATTAAGACAATTTAAACAGATCATGCTTTTGAAATATACATTACATTTAAAAGTCAGTAAAAGTGTTTAATTAGAATTTTCAAAACTATAACTCATTTGCTGCTCTTTTTTTTTTTTTTTTTTACTGCAAAATATTTAAAAATAACATTTTTTCAGGATTCTGTGATGAAAAGAACAGCATTTGTATAGATTTGTATAGAAGTCTTTACTTTGACTTTTGATTAGTTTAATGCTAGTAACAAAAAATAATAAATGTATCAAATAATACAATTATTTGTATTATTAAAGCATTAAGTATTAAAAGCATTAAGTATTAATAAAAGTGTTAAAACTGACCCCAAACTTTTGAACGGTAGTGTACAATTTTAAGATTATACTGTATATTTCATCATTAAGACGGTTTCACATAGGAGGAAAATCACTGAGAAAATACATTTGAAATATGCATGGTTGAAGGGGAAAAAATGCTGGGCGAACAAGCAAGGGTCACATTTCTATTTCCATGGATTACTCTTAATTGTTTCCAAGCAAACATATGTACTTAATTTGTTTGCTGCGGGTCATTTTGGCCTACTATCCCAAATAATTCTGAAATATTTGGACTTTCAATATTGATCCCAGTGAATTGGCATATTTTCCACACAGAACCTGCAAATCTTTTCAGTGCTTGAGTTTCATTTTATATCCATTCATAGCCATTTTTAGCATCTGATGTTCTATTATAGATGTCAAGGTAGGTTTCTAGTGAATTTAAAGGTGTTTAAAAACAGTAAAACTTGATTCACCCATTCAGAGGGTTGTTTGCTGTTTTGGGCATGTGTATTGAGAACCCAAATTCACAGCCTTCCTTAGTGAAAAACGTTCTTGTCGTAATCAAAAACACATGCACTTTCCTGTAATAGAAAGCCATAAAGTCTTTGTACTGCCCCATTAAATGCAAATTATTTTCAAATACCGTTATTACTCCCTTTTCCCACCATAGCATACAATTAGATCATAATTCATTGTACAAGACAGAACAGATCTGAGTTGAGCAAGCTCTCATTGATGTGTTAAAGGTGTGGAACTTCAAGTTATAAAATACAGCCAAGTTTCTTCGCCCCTGATAGGGTCTGATTTGGCCTAGTTCAGTAAGCGACCTCATGTTTGTCAGTCGAGTCACTGCCGCCCCACAGCACCCTTCCTGTCTGTTTTCCTCACATTTCTTACATTGGTAATTTCAAGAGCTGGCCCGACTCCTCAGCAGAGACTCGTTTACATTATTGATGCCCTCTACTCAAACAGAGAAAGGAGGAGAGAGAGGAAGTGAGGGAGTGATTGAGTAATCACGTCATCTCTCCATTTATTGTCCGATGCCACGCGTCACCCAGAGGAACGATTAGGAAACCCAATTACTTCCCCCCACTCCAGCCACTTCAGCCTCTTCTGCCTCTAGCCTGTTGTTATTTTTTTATTACTAGCATGCTTTATTCATCTTCGTTTGACACTTCCATCCCTCCGCAAGACTCCTAATGCCTCCCGTTCTCCCTCGCCCGCCGGAACAATAGCGCACCGTCAGCGAGAAGTTCCGGCGAAGAGAACGCTCTCTAATAGGCCGGCTGCCGAGAGTATCATAAACGTCAGCCTCTGTATGACAAATTTGCCCTAAACTGTGCATAGCTACAGTACTCATCCTATAGCTTTCTTGTTTTTCCTCACTTATTTTTTGCCTTTCTTAAAGGAACAGTGCACCCTGAAATGAACATTCTGAAAACACACTTGTGTCATTCCAAAGGACTGCACAATAAATGCGAACTGAAAATACATCATAAAATTGTTCCAAATGAAGTCTTCTAAACTTTGCGGAACACATTTATTCAATAACAATTTCTTATTTTAGCATTATTTACATATAGTTATACACTTATTGCACCAACACTGTAAAAAAATAATAATTAAAAAGTAAGTTGCCTTAAAATTTTGAGTTCATTGAAATTAAAAATTTGAGTTACATACAATGAACTTTTTTGAGAATTGACATTACCCTTTATTCAAATAGTATTAAAAGATTTTGTAAGCATATTGTGTTTTATTTGTTATAATGCAGTGAAACATGCCAAATTGTGCTATTTTCATGATTTATCACTTTTTTTTTTTTTTTTATTTATGTGGTTCAGATACAAAAATATTTTGACTTTCTATTTATTAAACCCATTTCCTTCATTGTATTAACTCAAATTTGTAATTTCAATGAACTCAACATTTTAAGGCAACCAGGTTACTTACTTTTTTAAGTTAAACCAACAATATGTTTTTACAGTGAAGGAGAAATAGTTATTTATTGTCAGTAAATTACTTAAAATTGGGGCAAACTAATCCTGAAGTATTATAAAATCGTAAAGTACTAGTCATAGGGACCACTTTTATTTTGCTTTTGCATCTGACAGCCTCAGACTTTAATTCAACTCATTGACCAGCACAAATCTTCACATTTCTTTGTTCCACAGAAGAAGGAAAGTCATATGGTTTTGGAACAACATGATCATTTTCATTTTTGGGTGGAATATTCCTTTAGGATCCAGGAAAGATAGTCTTTTCATAGCCGTTGAATGTGATTCAACATGGCTTTTATAAAGAGTTTTTTAGACTTAATGTATAGCCCTGTCAAAGTTCTGGCATCATATTAAATAACATGATGTTTGAAGCCACAGGGTTGCCTGAATCGGAACATTTCGAGGCGGCAGGGACGATTAGAGGCCATTGGCAGACAGAGGCAGATGATGACAGATAGGATCCCATACAGTACTGTCAGTGCTGCCAGTGAAGGTTTTCCCCCCCGTTTGCATTTGGCCGTAAGTCTGACTCCATCAGCCTCAGCTATTTTATGCCTGGCTTGAAACATGGGAGGATCTGGCAACACGCGCCAAAGCACTGGTCACGTCGAGTTTGCCAGCGGCGGCATTAATAATTTACAGTAATGAATCCTGCCGCCTCTTCATGTACTCTGCGGAGGACACGCATATACATCACTTCCTTGTCCCAAATGTCTTCATCTGGCATTGATGGCCGTTACATTTAGATGGTTTTGTTAATTAGATTGTGACAGAAGGGTGATTAATTACTATCCTACGTACTGGTTCTTGGGCAAGTTTGTGTTTTGCCAAATCTTTTGTCCTGGGAGATTGTGTGTCATATTCAAGTTCAACAGCCTTTTTCTCTCCATCTTTAACACATTTCTGTTTCTTTCTAAGTAGTTTCTTTTCTTAGCATAAATAAATGAAGTGCATACTTCATAGAATGGAACTAGAGTTGCAAACAAAGATATTCCAGCAAGTTGCATAAATGGCAATCATAGTAAAAAAGAAGGTCAAAGGTTTTTTTAGTATTCAGTCTCTGAGACATTGACATGCCGTAAACTGTTTCTTTCACCACGCAGCCTTGAGATTGCTTTTATGGCTGTGTTGGCTTAGAACATTTTGAATGCATTTGTGTACAGAGGAAAAGTTGTACATACAAAAATACAATCAATTGCATTTGACAGTGGCATTGCAAGAGCCTTCACTTAGTATAGAGAATTTCAAGTACATATCATGTGGGGAATAAAGCAGTGTTCTTTTTAGGGTGAAATCATGGAAATTGGCAAATCATTTGACACCATCCTGTTCAAGCTCTAACTAATATCCTTTAACATTTGCTGTTGTAGGTGGGAAAGGTGGAAAGAAGAAGAAGACCAAAGCAAACGCCAAGCCCACCAAGATGAATGGCTCCAACTGGGCTAATGTTCCACTGCCTCCCCCTCCTATCCACCCTCTCCCAGGCACAGAGATGGACCACTATGCCTCAGAGCACCATGATGGAGGAGGGTAAGGTCCTGAGTCGCTCATTCAGCTCTACTTAGTACAAGTAATAGTGACAATCCATACTGCAAATTCAATGGTCACATCTATAATATCTAGAGATGATGATCCATGTAATTAAAGGGATAGTTCACCCAAAAATGAAAATTACCCCTGATTTACTCATCCTCAAGCCATCCTAGGTGTATATGACATTCTTCATAAGTTGAATACGGAAGACGGTCCGTCGGAAGCTAGATATTTTACTTAATAACGTGTTAAATATGGATATTTTATAAACCCATCGATTTGCTTCAGAAGGCCTTTATTAATCCCCCGAAGCCATGTGGATTACTTTTATAATGGATGGATACACTTTTTTTGGGCTTCAAATTTTGGGCTGCCATTCACTGCCATTATAAAGCTTGGATTAGACAGGACATTTATTAATATAACTCTGACTGTATTTGTCTGAAAGAAGAATGTCATATACACCTAGGATGGCTTGAGGGTGAATAAATTATGGGATCATTTTCATTTTTGGGTGAACTATTCCTTTAAGCACTGGATTTTTCCCATCAAGTTTAAAACACCAGCCATGATGTGCATAGGAAATTGTTCAAAGCTTCATTCTTGCAAGCTAATACCATCTGTAAATCCGTTAGTGGTATTTATTTATTCCTTAGAGAGTTAATCAAGCTGCTAGCACTAAATGATTTATTTGTTGTCCAGATAGATTGGATGTTTCTGCCAATGTGTGATAATCTTAAAACCTCGTTTGACAAACTGTTCATGCTCAGCAACTTTTAATATACTTTCACCACTGACGACACTCCACTCTGGTCTGACATCAGCGTCGGCCCATCTGTACAGTTAAAAGAAAACATGAAGGTGGTGATACAAATTAAATATCCTTCTCGAGAGGTGTGCTTGCCTTTCAACCCTGTTAATTTCCATCTCGGAGAGTCATCCAGCTTAATAGGCTCTCTGGCAAATGAGTAGTCTTCTACGCTGTAAATCTCGCCACTGTCTTTAATGGCTTCAGATTAAAACTGTTATGTCCTACGGGATGTGCACTGACAAATTCCTCTAATGAATGTTGGCTTTATGACATGTATTATTTCAGCATGTATAAGCACAGTTCTGGGAAATAAAAAACACAGTTGTTCTGCTAGATCAGCCTGTATTAAAGAACAAGTAAAGCTGTGAAAATCCCTCTAGCTTTTTTGCATTTAACCCAAGTTTTACACCATTACCACTATGTTGTTAAACCTGAGTCTCGCTATAACCATAGCTGTTGGCTAGATTGACATTTATAAATAGAAAAAAAAAATGGTAACACACAACTGGTAGTGGGGTGCCACAGGGACTTGTCTGCGGTCCACTTTCATTTTGTTCCTGTTTTGTTCTAGATATGATAGTGATGGTTGGGGCCCGCCATTGCCAGTACAGACGTACCTCCATCAGGGTTTAGAGGATGAGCTGGAGGAAGAGGAAGAGCGGGTGCCCACTCCTCCCATAAGGGGCGTGGCCTCCTCCCCTGCAGCAGTTTCCTTCGGCAAACAGTCCACAGCCACACTGAGCCCATCCCCGCGTGAAGAAATACAGCCCATGCTCCAAGCCCACCTAGATGAGCTAACCCGCGCTTACCAGTTGGACATGGCTAAACAGGCTTGGTAAGATCGGAGTTAAAGATCCGGTGGCAGTTTTTTTATTTTTATGATGTTTTTTTTTTTTTTTTTTTTTATTGAATTAGATTTTAAATATATATATATATATATATATATATATATATATATATATATATATATATATATATATATATATATATATATATATATATATATATATATATATATATATATATATATATATGTGTGTGTGTGTGTGTGTGTGTGTTAATATAATATAGTTGGATATACAGCAACATTTGCATTCAGTCCACATCCCTTTTTTTTTTTTTTTTTTGTGGACACATACATGACTAGCATTTTTACCCACACACACTTTCAATACAATTTAAAATGAATAAAAATGTTTTTATTGTACTGCATTTGGTAGCAGTTTTCAATAAAAGCAAGATATTGATTGGAAAAAAAATTAAATAGCTGAATTAAATATGAAAACAATTCATAGTCGTCCACCACAGACTGTGTAAAGCATTCTTATTAAGCCCCCATGCTAAACCCATGCTTCAACCTGTCTTTCCGAGAGAAACCGACTTCCACTTATTACAGTCGGCACTGTGAGGGAACGGCCTCCACTTGTCAGGAGGAAGATGTCATGTTACTGCCATAATGAGTATGTTGCTCATAGTGCGTTTTTGACGACTGAGAAGAGCCCATAATTATATCCAAATCCTTGCACAGACCACATCAAAGCAGCAGCAGCACTGCACAAACACACACGGTACACATATATATAGACACACAGTGGGGCTGTCATCGAACCTAGCTGTCTAGTGGGTGACAGCCACAGCAAAGACATGCCTGTGGTAGTTGCCATTGTATCCTCTTCAAGCTGCAATTAGTAGGTCATTGTGTTAGCATGCAAACCGTGGCACTTCTGAATTAGCCGAATTGTCCCAATTCATCGGAGAGATGACAAGGAATGTTCTAGGAATACCACATTTCGCCTGACAGACAGCACACCCCACGCATTTCTCTTTTGTCTGGGCTTGTCGCTCATTGACACCCTTTGTCTCCAGCTGACAACCCTTGAAGCTCTTGCTTGGTTATGCAAAAAAGCAGGGTATGTTCATGTTTGACTTCTTTGGAATTCTCCGCAGGCACATGCAGGGTGGGCCTTACCCGCCCCAGGCCCCCGCGCCACCCGTGGGTTACATCTCCAGCACCCTAGTGTCCGATATCGAGACAGACCTCCCTGATGAAGACGACGACGATGATGAGGAGGATGAAGGATACGAGATGTCGCCACCAATTAGGGGCATAGAACACACACCAGGCTCCAGCATGGACAACTTGGACAGCTCTGTTACGGGTAAGCGTACATTTTTGTGCACTTTTGCGATTAACTTGTCATTTCTATTAACTTTTCCTGTGAAAGAACATAAAGTTCTTCAAAGCCCTTATCTAAACCTTTAAACAGTGTCCGGTTTGGTGCACAGTTAGATGTCCGGTGCAGATTGCGTTCTTTCACTGCATTAACTCTAAGCACTGCAGGGGTGGCCATTTCATTTGCTCATTATCCCTTCCGTTGTCCTCGTAATCTGGGATTTCTATCTCTCTTAAATCATTTCAGGACTCAGTTTGAACCCAGCATGGACAGTAGAGAAAAAAAATCTTTCTATTTTTACTTATTTATTTATTAAAAAAGTTAATTAAAATGCAGTCTATTTGGTCAGAGACACCAAATGATATGATCTACTCACATATCAAATTACAATTCAACAGCATGTGAGATAAGACAATAAAACAGAGGTACTGATCTCTAATCTAAAAGCAGCAGATTTCAGTCCAGCAGGCATTTTGAGATTGTACTGCTGATGTTTTACATTGGAAGCATTCGTAGTTTATTGTGTACCGCATGTGGTGGCTTTGTTTGTTCTAGCATGGTAAAATACTATGTTTTGCTCTGCTTGTCTGTAAATAGTTGCATTGGTTTGTCATTATGCTCACGTGTGTGGCTGGTGCGTGTTTATTTCCCTCACCTGAAAATGGGCACATTGAAATCCTGTTTGTTCAGGCATTTGGGGATAAACTCTAATTACCATAATGAGGATTGATAGACTAAAGTGATAGACTAAAAAAGGGGGGAGTAAAGAAACTTAAGAAAATTAAACAAATGATTTTACTCAATCATTGCTTCCATTTTCCCAAGATTTTGAATAAATCTCACGTCCATGGCTCCATTTCTCCATTGAAGACAGGAGGCACCATTTCCATTTTACAACTTATTGAAAGGGTTTTATGGGCCGTCTGTCATAAGGGACACGTGAAGGGTATGACATTGCGTGGTTAGGAACTAAAAGCCCTCTGTTCTCTAATTTACCACAAAATGGGACAGTGGTGCTGCTCTAATCAGGCCGAGATATATGCATTTGCATTGCACTTGACATGGGTACGGATGTATGTATGTATGTATGTATGGATGGATGGATGGATGGATGGATGGATGGATGGATGGATGGATGGATGGATGGACCGATGGATCGATGGCCGACGTCCTTAGTTTTTGCCCACAGGAGCACCAAACTGACACTAGTGCCAGGTTACTTCCAGACCCAGAGGCAGAGATTTCTCCTTCCTAAAGAGAATGAAACCATTTTAACAACCATTTCCTTTGGTCAGCTTAGTTAAGGAGGAATAAAGATCACAGGAACATATTTTTCTTTATTGTGCTTGATTATTCATTGCATGCACAACCCTCAGTGAGTTTGTGAAATAGTGAGGGTGTTTTATAGGAGTTGTAATGTGAGCAGTGAGCTCACTGTCCTGTTCCACTCTGCTCCCATAAACCCTTGCACCGACTGCAGATTGCGAGGTCACGTGTCCAGAGGCGGGCGTCTCCGCCTACTCGTCAAGGGGAATGATTACGATGCTTAATGATATGCAGATGAGGTCTCGGGGCAGTGTAAATCAGCTTTAGTGGCAGCAGGGTGTTGGATGAGTTTTACAGTCCTGCGTATCTCCATTTAGCTGAGCTGTGAATATTAACTGTGGATTATCGGAACAGAAAGACGTTCAGACTGTCAAAAATAGCCTTTATTGAATCCATAAAATGTTCAAAAACCATGTCAGATTTTTCTATTAACTCCATATTTATAGTAGCTACAGTATTGTAGCTTCAAACGTTTGCCGTTTGTGACTGCCAACTTCAAATTAGCAACAATTTGTGGGAAGTTCTCTTCATGGTACGCCACGCTGTATAAAAACATTTGGGTTTGTGAATGTGATCCAGAATTTATTTTGGCCAGAGAATGGTTATTGTTTTGCAGCTGCCAAAATTATTATAAGGTGAAGAGTGAAAGCTTGGTATTTTCGGGGATATGTTTAAGGTGGCTGGTTGTTAGAGAGGATGTCGTCTCTGGAGGAGGCAGGAGGCGCTGAGGCGTAGTGCAGGTATTCTGCAGGAGCCGTCCCTTCTGATGTAGAGCTCTGTACCTGCCTCTGTCTCTGCCAGCACATTCAATTCATTATATGCAGTCTTGCTTTGCTGAGAGACAGTCTCGAGGGACTCAACTTTTTTTTAGCAAAACAAAGCAGTATGCAGTTTCTGAGGAAATTCAAAGGAAGAGACTGCCAGGAAGAGTTTTCTTTCTTTTCCCCCTGTCTTTTTGGTCTGCATCCTATTATTTTCTCTTTTAGACAAAAGAAATACAAAATTCATGTTGGTGCTTTGATAATTGTTATATTTGCAGGTATTATAATTTTTACAGTTGTATACGCTAGCAACAAGCAATGTTTACTTTACAATATTAATGCAGTGTTATATATTAATAATATATAAAACAATATTATAATTATTTTATTTGCAGGTATTATGGGGTTATATGCTAGCAACAAGCATTATTTACAAAACATTTTCAGTGAAATAAAAATAATAATAAAATAAAATTTGTAGTAGTATTTTCTAATAAACTATATTATAGTGATAATAGTATTAAATAGTTTTAAAGCTAAAACAAAAAACCTTAAAGAAAAAAAAATAAATATTGTTTTGAAAGCACTACAGTATTTGTAGTGTCACCAAGACCTACAAATCTGTCACCAAGACCTAATTAGCTCAATGTTAAATCTCGAGACATACTTGAAGCTATAAAAATATTACCCAGGCAACACCAGTTACCATTGTAACCCTCTTAACTTTACTCTCGGATCATTAAACAATAGTCGCGCCATCAGCTTCCCCGAGGATGTTTGTGCCGGGTTGCCATCAATCAAAAAAATCCATGCCATAAATCTGACAAGTGCCAAAGAAGAAAAACAGCACGTAGCCGTGTGGTTGCTTTGATCATGCTGCGTGTTTCTGTGTGTGATATCAGCTGCTTCACCTCAGGCCACGTGCAGGTGCGTGCGTGCGTTCCTTCCTATCAGAGCAATCAAAGGAAGTGAGGTCGTGATGTGCAGTCAGGTGGCTGGTGTGAGTTTATATGCAGGATGAAAATGCCAGAACAGCTCGGATTAGTGAACCAAAAACAATATATAAAACAAATTACTTCTTCAATAATATTAAATGCCATTAATGTTTTAGTTTATGAATTACACATACAATGTAAAAGTGATTTATTAACCCCAGCCTTTATTCTACGTTGTTTTCTTTTGGGGGGTCTAATGTTTTGTATTTTTGTGTGCTTTTCTTTTTCTTTTTCTTTTTTTTGGCTGTATTCTGTAATCTACCCTACCCAGCCATTTTGTTTTGGTTATTAGCTTCATAACTGTGACTACCTAATTATTATGAAGGTGGCTGGCTCGTCTCTTGTCAAACATAACTCACCTGTGCTATAACACATCTTTATTCAAATGAGAGGATAATCATTCCCAGCACACATCCAAAGCCCCATTATACAGTATTATTCTGTTTATAAATGTATTGTTTCATTCGCCCTCATAAAGGCATACATAACTTATAAATCCAGTCTCAGTGTACACCCTGTTTTTCTGGAAAATAATAAACTAGAAAACCTGGTCAATCTAACGCCCATGCGGCCGCTCCCTTCCAGGCTCTATGGTGAACGGTTGGGGCTCGGCTTCAGAAGATGATGACAGAAACTTCTCCAGCAGGAGGTCTAGTGCCGGCAGCTCTTCTGACGGCTCACTCTTCACCCATTGCAGCTTTGCACGAGCCCTGGTGGCGGCCGCAGACAAGGCTGGTTACCGTCTGGACGGCACCAGTCTGAGCAAGAGAGGTCGGTTTCGAGGAAACAAAGGAATTCGAGTCTGGAAGTCTGGTGATTGTTGACTGCAAAATGGCTCACTCTTAACAGAATGATGCTTCTTTTCTGCTTTCTGATTTAATGCTGGTGAACTCTTGCTTTTATCTGAAGGGTTTTTGAAAGCAGCATGGTGCAAATACTAACATCTTTATGGATTTGCTTGGTGGGTTTTGGCAACGGCTGTTTTCACTTTGCAGGATTATGGTTCTGTGCTTTCAGTTTACACTGCGAGTGAATGAATTAACTGGGAACAGATCCGGCACTTATGTTTTCAGATTCTTTTATTATGGTCTTCAGGTTCGACTTTGTGCCTCTTTCTGACACTGTAATAATCTTGACTGTTTAGAACTTCATCCACAGATATTCAAGAACCCACTTCCACAGTCCTAAACCTTTTCTTCAACAGGCTGCTCAACAGAAATTAAATGTACTAACTGATTCTGCTGCTTCTGAATCAAACTAACAAGCTACCCTCCCTACTTCTGAGCAATATGCCTTGCTTTCTAGCATTTCAATAACATTACGGGCTAACCATGGTTCTTTCTTTGCTCCCTGCAGATAAAGGTCTACCTCATAGACCTCGTCCTGCTAGCCCATTTTCCACAGATGGAAGTACGGTGGGCACACATAGCCTTGGTCACCAGCGGGCGCCGAGACCCACCCGTAAACACAAAGGCCCTGGCACTGCCCCGCACCGCCGCGATGCCAGCGCTGATGGTAAACTTAAGTCCAGTTTTAAATAAACAGATAATTCAAAGCCTGGTTTACACTAGATAACAGATCTCTTTTGCATGCTTTATTGAATTAATGTGGTAGTCAACATTGGTTAAATGAGAAAGATGGTCTTGCTTAATTCCATAAGCAAATGCATTTAGCTATAGCAAATATACAAGCCATTAAAATCATTTATCAAATAGAATGTAATCAATATTTCCCTTTTGAGCCCATTTATGTAGATACAAAAGACACCTACTGTCAAATTATGATAAATGCATAATGTACAATAAATGGAAATGCTTTGAATTCACATGGCCCTTTTTGCTTCTATCCCAGATCTGCCTCCACCACCAGAGCCTCCACCCTGCCAGACAGCTCGCGTCCAGGGGGCGAGGAACATGCCCAACCCCTCTGACCGTAAGGCTTCCTCCTTGGAGAGGCAACCCATGATGGGCCTGGAGGAGATGAAGAGTTCCTTGGACCGGCAGGCCCGAACCTCACTGGAGCGCCACCGACAAGCCCAGGACAGACTAGGATCCATAGAAAGAGCAGAGGAGAGCAGAAGAGGACAGAAAAACGGCCCTGTTTCAGGTAGGACGATAGACAGAGCTGTATGACAGAGCTCTGTTGACAGTTTGGGGTCATTAATGGAGACATAATGGAGAAACCACACTAGAATTAGTGTTAGGTTTTGGATGCTGGGTCCAAGCAGAGAATACTAAGTTAGGCTGACTTGTCCACCAAGGGATTCTTGGTCAACCAGCTTGATGGAAAAGACAATTTTTGGTCAACCAGCTTCTAAGAATTTAGGTTTAGGTTTCGGTTTACTTCTAATCCTGCTTCTGGAAGGCCAAGGTCCTGCAGAGTTTAGCTCCAACCCTGATTAAACACATCCAAGCTAATCAATGTCTTTAGGATTTCTTGGAACAGGAAGGTTGGAGCTAAACTCTGCAGGAAAAAATAACCTAATTGTTCATGAGTGGACACCCCTGAGCTAGGCCAACACCAAACTAGTGCTAACTCATTTCAGCACCAAGACTTCAACCAGCAGGATAATTTTGGTCAACCAGCTTCCAAGAATCCAAACTAGCACAATCATGCGGTTCACCAGTTATTCCAATCCTGCTCCTGGAGGGCCAAGGTCCTGCACAGTTGAGCTCCAACCCTATTTAGCACATCTGAACCAGCTAATTAAGGTCTTACTAGAACCTTCTAGTCAGGTAGGTTGGAGCTAAACTTTGCAAGAAGGAACCTAGGCCAATACCAAACTAGTGCTAACCAATTTAAGTCCAAACGTGGTCTTCAGCATCAAGATTCCTTAGTCAACCAGCTTGCCCAGAAAGACCTTTTGGTCATCTAGCTTCCAAAATTTGAATAGTTCACCAACTAGACCAGCACCAAACTATCTCTAACCAGCATGGACTTAGTCTTCAGCAGATTTAATGGGCATCAGAACTGCCCTCTTGTTTTTTTGTTTTTTTTTAATGACACAAACATTTTTATAAGTGTTTTATGAAAGAACCCGATCTTACATGTCCACATGAGTTAAATCAACCTGATACCGCGAACATGCTCTTAATTCAGCAGAGCAGGTCTGTAAAATATTATCTTGCTATCTTGGTCATCAGAGGCAGATGTTTGACAGCGCCAGCTGTGGACCCTTGGCATTCATTTACGGTCCCTGCTGTAAGGAGGCCAAGCTGGAGCAAACAGATTGCCTTGTCTCCCCCTCTTAGTGAGCTCTTCCATGGCCAACACTGGCCTTCTCCAGGAACCAGTAGACAGGAGGCACACTTAGCTGCACAGATGTACCCTAATCGTTCCAGCCCTCATTTTTCACTGTATACACACACACGCTGCAAGGAAGCCGAGCTCCATCTGTGCCTGTCTGATCATTAGGATCCACCATTCTGGGTTTCCAGCCCAAACGAAGCATAAAGAACCAGGGTTGGATCTGGCTTGACACAGAGGGGGATGTGGGTTGGGCAACCTGTCTGGTTTGGTCTCATATGTCTTTATTTTCATCTTAAACTTTGGTGTGGAGATTCGTTTAGACATCTGAACATATTGCTAATGAGTACAGTTCGGTCAAAGCTGGCAAGAGTTGGTCACCTCAGTATTAGTCAGAAAGAAACCAATCCTGAACATATTCCAAGCTGGAAAAATCCAAATAAATAAATGTATGGTTTGAATATTTGTATGTTTTCAGAAGAGGCCATATTGCCATACAACAAACCGTCATTCCCATCCCCTGGGGGCCACAGCTCGTCTGGGACGGCCTCATCTAAAGGGTCAACGGGTCCTCGTAAAGGAGAAGGAACGAGGGGACAGCACCAGCGCTCCACAGAGCAGGGTGAAAGCAGCTACATGGGGACCAATGCGCAGTACTCTGGAGAGTTATGTGAGTCTGAATAGATTATTCTGGTACAACTTCAATATCAAAGGTGCATGGAAGTGTTATGGAGAAGGTTAATAAGCAACACTTGCTGACTGAAGAATTTAAACTATTTAAATGAATGCATTTTGCACAGTGGCCTTGAAGTGTGAAAGGAGCAATTTAATACAAGTGAAAGCAGAGCAGAAATTTTAAATGATTTGAAATGAGTTTGTATTTAAAGAAAGTGTGCCGAAACCTTGATGGTTTAAAAGTTTAAAGGTGTTGCTGGTTTACCTTCTCTAGAATTGTGTAAGACTACTATTCTGGTTTGAATAAATATATATTACATATTGTCATGTATACAGTGTTGAGGAATATTTATTTATTTATTAAATGAAATGCATTACATTATGGAAGCTTGTTTCCGTCACAGAATCAAACATTTTAAAAGATAATTGTGACTTTTTATCTCACAATTGTTTACATCTCATAATTCTGACTTTATATCTCACAATTCTGTCTTTATATCACTCAATTCTGACTTTATTTCACTTAATTCTGACTTTATATCTCTCAATTCTGACTTTATATCACTCAATTCTGACTTTATATCACTCAATTCTGACTTTATATCACACAATTCTGACTTTATATCACTCAATTCTCTATATCACTCAATTCTGACTTTATATCACTCAATTCTGACTTTATATCACACAATTCTGACTTTATATCACTCAATTCTCTATATCACTCAATTCTGACTTTATATCTCTCAATTCTGACTTTATATCACTCAATTCTGTCTTTATATCTCACAATTCTGACTTTATATCACTCAATTCTGACTTTATATCACACAATTCTGACTTTATATCACTCAATTCTCTATATCACTCAATTCTGACTTTATATCTCACAATTCTGACTTTATATCACTCAATTCTGACTTTATATCACTCAATTCAGACTTTATATCACTCAATTCTGACTTTATATCACTCAATTCAGACTTTATATCACTCAATTCTGACTTTATATCACTCAATTCAGACTTTATATCACTCAATTCTGACTTTATATCTCAATTCTGTCTTTATATCACTCAATTCTGACTTTATATCACTCAATTCTGACTTTATATCACTCAATTCAGACTTTATATCTCTCAATTCTGACTTTATATCTCTCAATTCTGACTTTATATCACTCAATTCTGACTTTATATCTCTCAATTCTGACATTATATCTCTCAATTCTGACTTTATATCTCACAATTCAGACTTTATATCACTCAATTCTGTCTTTATATCACTCAATTCTGTCTTTATATCACTCAATTCTGACTTTATATCTCACAATTCTGACTTTATATCACTCAATTCAGACTTTATATCACTCAATTCTGACTTTATATCACTCAATTCAGACTTTATATCACTCAATTCTGACTTTATATCACTCAATTCAGACTTTATATCACTCAATTCTGACTTTATATCACTCAATTCTGACTTTATATCACTCAATTCTGACTTTATATCACTCAATTCAGACATTATATCTCTCAATTCTGACATTATATCTCTCAATTCTGACTTTATATCACTCAATTCTGACTTTATATCACTCAATTCTGACATTATATCTCTCAATTCTGACTTTATATCACTCAATTCTGTCTTTATATCACTCAATTCTGACTTTATATCTCTCAATTCTGTCTTTATATCACTCAATTCTGACTTTATATCACTCAATTCTGACTTTATATCACTCAATTCTGACTTTATATCACTCAATTCTGACTTTATATCTCTCAATTCTGACTTTATATCACTCAATTCAGATTTTATATCACTCAATTCTGACTTTATATCTCACAATTCTGACTTTATATCACTCAATTCAGATTTTATATCACTCAATTCTGACTTTATATCACTCAATTCTCTTTATATCACTCAATTCTGACTTTATATCACTCAATTCTGACTTTATATCACTCAATTCTGACTTTATATCACTCAATTCAGACTTTATATCACTCAATTCTGACTTTATCTCTCAATTCTGACTTTATATCACTCAATTCTGACTTTATATCACTCAATTCAGACTTTCTATCTCTCAATTCTGACTTTATATCTCTCAATTCTGACTTTATATCTCTCAATTCTGACTTTATATCACTCAATTCTGACTTTGTATCACACAATTCTGACTTTATATCACTCAATTCTGACATTATATCTCTCAATTCTGACTTTATATCTCTCAATTCTGACTTTATATCACTCAATTCTGACTTTATATCACTCAATTCTGACATTATATCTCTCAATTCTGACTTTATATCTCTCAATTCTGACTTTATATCACTCAATTCTGACTTTATATCACTCAATTCTGACTTTATATCACTCAATTCAGACTTTATATCTCTCAATTCTGACTTTATATCACTCAATTCAGATTTTATATCACTCAATTCTGACTTTATATCACTCAATTCTCTTTATATCACTCAATTCTGACTTTATATCACTCATCTCTGACTTTATATCACTCAATTCTGACTTTATATCACTCAATTCTGACTTTATATCACTCAATTCTGTCTTTATATCACTCAATTCTGACTTTATATCACTCAATTCTGACTTTATATCACTCAATTCAGACTTTATATCTCTCAATTCTGACTTTATATCACTCAATTCAGATTTTATATCACTCAATTCTGACTTTATATCACTCAATTCTGTCTTTATATCACTCAATTCTGACTTTATATCACTCAATTCTGACTTTATATCACTCAATTCAGACTTTATATCTCTCAATTCTGTCTTTATATCACTCAATTCTCTTTATATCACTCAATTCAGACTTTATATCTCTCAATTCTGACTTTATATCTCTCAATTCTGACTTTATATCACTCAATTCTGACTTTATATCACTCAATTCTGACTTTATATCTCTCAATTCTGACTTTATATCACTCAATTCAGACTTTATATCACTCAATTCTGACTTTATATCTCACAATTCTGACTTTATATCACTCAATTCTGACTTTATATCACTCAATTCTGACTTTATATCACTCAATTCTGACTTTATATCACTCAATTCTGACTTTATATCACTCAATTCAGACTTTATATCTCTCAATTCTGACTTTATATCACTCAATTCTGACTTTATATCACTCAAATTCTGACTTTATATCACTCAATTCTGACTTTATATCACACAATTCTGACTTTATATCTCTCAATTCTGACTTTATATCACTCAATTCTGACTTTATATCACTCAATTCTGACTTTATCTCTCAATTCAGACTTTATATCTCACAATTCTGACTTTATATCACTCAATTCTGACTTTGTATCACACAATTCTGACTTTATATCACTCAATTAATTTTATATCACTCAATTCTCTTTATATCACTCAATTCTGACTTTATATCACTCAATTCTGTCTTTATATCACTCAATTCTGTCTTTATATCACTCAATTCTGACTTTATATCACTCAATTCTGACTTTATATCACTCATCTCTGACTTTATATCACTCAATTCTGACTTTATATCACTCAATTCTGACTTTATATCACTCAATTCTGACTTTATATCACTCAATTCTGACTTTATCTCTCAATTCAGACTTTATATCTCACAATTCTGACTTTATATCACTCAATTCTGACTTTGTATCACACAATTCTGACTTTATATCACTCAATTAATTTTATATCACTCAATTCTCTTTATATCACTCAATTCTGACTTTATATCACTCAATTCTGACTTTATATCACTCAATTCTGTCTTTATATCACTCAATTCTGACTTTATATCACTCAATTCTGACTTTATATCACTCATCTCTGACTTTATATCACTCAATTCTGACTTTATATCTGACTTTATATCACTCAATTCTGACTTTATATCACTCAATTCTGTCTTTATATCACTCAATTCTGACTTTATATCACTCAATTCTGACTTTATATCACTCAATTCTGACTTTATATCACTCAATTCTGACTTTATATCACTCAATTCTGACTTTATATCACTCAATTCTGACTTTATATCACTCAATTCTGACTTTATATCACTCAATTCTGACTTTATATCACTCAATTCTGACTTTATATCACTCAATTCTGTCTTTATATCACTCAATTCAGACTTTATATCACTCAATTCTGTCTTTATATCACTCAATTCTGTCTTTATATCACTCAATTCTGACTTTATATCACTCAATTCTGACTTTATATCACTCAGTTCTGACTTTATATCACTCAATTCTGACTTTATATCACTCAATTCTGACTTTATATCACTCAATTCTGACTTTATATCACTCAATTCTGACTTATATCACTCAATTCTGTCTTTATATCACTCAGTTCTGACTTTATATCACTCAATCTCTGACTTTATATCACTCAATTCTGTCTTTATATCACTCAATTCTGACTTTATATCACTCAATTCTGTCTTTATATCACTCAGTTCAGACTTTATATCACTCAATTCTGACTTTATATCACTCAGTTCTGACTTTATATCACTCATCTCTGACTTTATATCACTCAATTCTGTCTTTATATCACTCAATTCTGACTTTATATCACTCAATTCTGACTTTATATCACTCAGTTCTGACTTTATATCACTCATCTCTGACTTTATATCACTCAATTCTGACTTTATATCACTCAATTCTGTCTTTATATCACTCAATTCTGACTTTATATCACTCAGTTCTGACTTTATATCACTCATCTCTGACTTTATATCACTCAATTCTGTCTTTATATCACTCAATTATGACTTTATATCACTCATCTCTGACTTTATATCACTCAATTCTGTCTTTATATCACTCAATTCTGACTTTATATCACTCAATTCTGTCTTTATATCACTCAGTTCTGACATTATATCTCTCAATTCTGACTTTATATCACTCAATTCTGTCTTTATATCACTCAATTCTGTCTTTATATCACTCAATTCTGTCTTTATATCACTCAATTCAGACTTTATATCACTCAATTCTGAGAAAAGAACCCAGCATTGTGAGATAAAAAGTCATAATTACCTTTTTTATTTTTTATTCTGTGGCGGAAACAAGCTTCCATATTACATTGATGTTTTTCTTTCTAACAAAACTAAAACTTAGCTAACTACATTTGTTACCCGAATAGTTAGTACTTTTTAGTATTTTTTTCATTGGTGTAAAGTTTCTGTATGAAACAGGTGATTAAGGGAAGTTTGTGCAGTTTATTTTTCCTCAGTTTCTTAAAATCTGACAGTGAATATGAAACTAAGGGGTGCATCAATGTTTCATTATTTTTTAATTTTTCAAAACTGACTTGCATTTTCACTTTGTGTTGCTTACAGAGTGAGCCTTTTTGATGGAAACTGAAGAATGCCTTTATCTGTTCTGGAAATGCCTCACCTGCTTGGTGCAATGGACTCATGAAGCGTCGGAAGTAAGAAGGAGAAAAAAAAGAAAAAAATACGAAAAGGACAAACTGTAAATGTGATGTAAAGATGGACATGCAACCCACAAGATCCGCAACATCCCTCACCTTCCTCCTTAAACTATCCATTCACAGAAAAAGAAAATGTTAGGGACGGAAAAAAAAACAATGGAAGGCCTGAGATCTGAGTCACCCAGCTTCGGTGAACTTGCGGAAAGGAAAGTTTCGAGTTTCCTGTAAATATATTCTTGACATCGGAGATTGAAAATGACATTATTGTTATTGCATTGCTATGCAAGCCGAGTTCTGTTTCTGCGCTCTCCTCCCTCTTACGCTGTTGGTCGTTTGTACGATATGTGAATTGATGGGCTGTGGTGCCATAGAAATTATGTTGTCATCCATCATTTGTTAATACTTCTCATGAATTAATTGTTGTCATTATAATAATTATTATAATTAATTATTTTCTTTTGCACTGCAATTTTGGTGATAAGCACAAAACCATGGCTCCTGCTGACATGAAGAATTGGAGGAAAAGAAATGTGAAGGGGAGTTTCTGTACTGTAACTAGAGATAAGAAAATATATAACTGTGTACAGAGATATATTAAAAGATGCCTGAGTCTATGCTGGCGGAAAGACTTACAGTTCTGACGAAACGAGTTACGAACTTTCGACAGTGGGGTTCCTGCGAGAGGAACCAGATGCTCTCCATGCTGGAAATAGTCCGAGATGGGTTCGGAAACTGTTTGCAGGGAAAACTATTTTAAGTGGTTCTCTTTTCAACACATCCAGCTACCCCGAGTAGTTAGTACTACTCAATCTAGTCCAATTGGAGCATATTTAGGCCAGATCTTTGAACTACACTGGACTACAGGTACCAACTTTGCCTCTTCCCTGGCTCACTGTTTGCCGCTTGCTTTTGTTTTGCATTTAGTATTGTAGCTATTTAATTTAGTCCATCTGAGCATAGCAAAATTAGTAGACACCATCATGGCTAATGTTTGGAGGTGAATTGTTTTTTTTTTTTAACTTGCAAGATAATTGGGCTTTTTAATTTTTTGATCTCCACTTAAAATTTGATTACAAGCACTTGAAACGTGAGTAATTTAAAAGCCATATGAACAAGACTACAATGCCCCTGCCTTCCCGTAAGGCTTCTGCCTTACTCTAGAGAGGTCTTGTAGACATTACGATCCCGTGCTTGTCTTGAGATTCTGCGTACGTCTCAGATCACGAGTGGAGAATCAAGTCAGGTAACTTAATTTAGATTTTTTTTGTTGAGCACTTAATATATCTTGTTTTTTTATATTTATGACAATGTCCCAAAGCCTTGTTTTCAAGTTCTACTTCACCTATGCAGGGCACTGAATCACTAGGATCCATAAACAAATCCACATTCATTGGTATCTTGATTCAGATATTCGTCCTGTAATCACATGCGGAAGTCTCAAAATGACTGTATCGAGCTAAAGCCAATAACATTTTGCCTTTGCAAAAATACGGCAATATCTCTCACACGATCACTAAGGCATGGTGGTTGTACGATTTTTCCACATCCTCTGTGTGTGCTATAAAACGTCAATCAGACCTCCAGAAAACGTTTCCACTGTCTTCGGTCACTACGTAGAGCAAGTTTACCGAACAGCCCAGTTGGATGATGAAATTTTACATATATAAATATATTATAAAAACAAAATGTACAAAAGGCTGCTCAAAAAAAGGATATTTTTTACTGTGGAATCTTCAGGAGTTACTGGTGAAATGACTGTTTTCTTTCATTATTTCCGTCTTCGTTTTGTACAACGTTACTGAGGAGAGCTCTCCCAGACCGGGCCGACGTCCCATCCACGTCTTTCTCTCGGAATTCACATCATTTCAACGCTAATGTCCAGCAGTTTGGAATAATGAGGTGCGAACAAGTATCTCAGGTGATTTTACATCTATATCGGTGGTGTTGATGTGGGTGTATATAAATGTATATATTCATATGCATCCTCACGTAAGAGAGTTCATTCCATGTTCGCTATTGAAACGTTTCTCCACCCCTTGTACCTGATGGATTGCTATGCTCTCTCTTCCTTTTTGGCCCTGTCGACAGTGGTTTTCCATTCCTTTCTCTTCCATCTGAAAACGTGCCGGTACACTAAATGTCCATAAGACAAAGATGTCACTTACAGAACATACCAAAATTAATATTGATATTTCTAATGTCTAATGCATTTTAGTGTCTTTTTTAATACTTGTTTCTTTAAACATCACAGTGTTGTTGTTTTTTTGTATTTATTAAGATAATAAAGGTATATTGTGAAAAATGCATAAAGGTTTGTGGCGTGTTTCTCCTCGATTTCCTGCACACTTGCTTCGTTTCACACCAAGGCTTTGTTTTCATGGGCTGAATCGGCTGAATTTGAGATGCTCAGATCATTTTTTATCATTTGTATGCGCAACCTCCCGCTGCTTTCTCAACAGAAAGGCAACAAAAGGATGATAAATACAGAAACGCCGACAAAAGTCATCAATCCTTTCCAGAGATGGCACACATACTGTTTTTTTAATGCCATGTGCTCTTAGTCTGTCCCCCTTTCCATCTGTACTTTAATAGCCTACATGCTTTTCCAGAAATATAGATTACTATAAAAAAACAAAAACAAAGAAACTTTTGAGAGAAATCTCTAGAATTTCCTTTTATATATATTCTATAGAGGTCTATAGACCGACGGACAGACAGACAGACAGACAGACAGACAGGCAGACAGGCAGACAGACAGATAGATAGATAGATAGATAGATAGATAGATAGATAGATAGATAGATAGATAGATAGATAGATAGATAGATAGATAGATAGATAGATAGATAGATAGATAGATAGATAGATAGATAGATAGATAGATAGATAGATAGATCTATCAAAGAGATCTTCATTTGTGTTTCAAGATGAATGAAAGTCTTACAGGTTTGGAACGACACAAGGGTGAATAAATGATGACAGAATGTTCATTGTTGGGTGAACTAACCCTTTAAGCACTCAGATCAAAGATCTGATGAATGAGATAAAAAAAATTACACATTCATCCTGCAAAATCCACTAAGTTTTCTGTGTAACTCGCGCAAATCCAGATGTCAAATGATCACATCATTACAGGAAGTTGGTAAAAACAGATTCAATTTATCGGTAATATTAAAGTAAATCCAAAAGTACATTATCAAAGAACCTAAAGATGAAACAGGTCATCATTTACTCACCCTCATTCCATTCCAAACACAAATTACTTTTTTTTTTGTTCTTTTGTATAACATAAAAGAGGTGTTTTTTAGTAATTGAAATGACAAGGTGCAAACCAACGCTTTTTGGTGCCGTGTAATAGTAAATGATGACACTTTTTTTTTGGATAAACACAAAGATGGGAGTGATATTTCGTCCTTTTCAGACATTTCTACATTTCAAAAAAATAAATAAATAAATAAAATCACAGGTACTGCTTGGATTCAGACCATGAATGAAAAAGGGACCGAAAACAGAGAAAAACAAAACTAGAGCCTAAACCAGCCTTTGTGTCCACTGAAAAATGAGTGTTTTTGTGTTTATGCCATAACCCGGCTTGTGTTTTCATTTATTCTGACCCTTTGAGTAAACCACACACACTGCTGTAAAAGCCTGCAAGGCTGAAAAATAATGACTAGCCCTTTTGTTTTGCCAGCAAAGCAACTTTTCCTCTCTCTCCCAATTTCATGGCTTTTTTCTTCTCATTTTTCACCTGCTTCGCCTAAATGTATTTTCCCTTTTTTCCCCATTTATTTGGGAAATGACTGCCTTCCACAGTTGCAATATTAACACCCTGTCTATGCCATTTTATCGCTGGTCCTCATGGCGATAAGATATGAACCATACTATTGACTTTTGATTGTGTGTATGGAGCATGACGTTTGGTGTTTAATTTCATTGTGTTGATGCTGCATTTGAACCCACGACTGCAGCAGATAAATGCATGAGAGTGTTGCCATTTGTGGTTGTTGGAGAAGTGCTGGTATGTGGGTTAATTAAAGGAAACATCCCTAGCTGCTGTTGCTGTTTTTTTTCCCCTCGCTCTCTTTTTGTATTCTCTCTCACACACAGTAATGAGGAATGGAAGCAGAGAGGCCGGTGTATACCCGTACAGCACAATTCATCATTCATGTCATCCATACCAAAGCCAGCTGCTCGGAACAGACACAGAAAATTAGCATTTCACCCCCATCTCTTCTCATTCTCTCTCGCTTTGAGTCGCTCTTCTTCATCAAACCCCCATTTTGTCACTTCCTCACTGTTAATGGTCCTCTCTTCTTATCATTTAACTGGGAAACTAATTCCTGTCTTTGATTACTGTCAACCGCAGCACAATGACCCATATCCGTCTCCTCTGGTTCTGCTGAAACTGCCGTTTCCCTGGATTGGATGTCAAGACAAAGTAATTATTCTCTTTTTAAACTTCTGGTTTGAGTTTCTGTCTTGGCTTGTCTTGTCTTGTTTTATAAAGAGCAAAGTAATCAAAATAAATAGCTATTAGGCCTGTTTCTGCAAACTTGATTTCACACTAGAATTTGTGCTACATCCACTTCTATTCATTTATGGTCATTATTAAAAGATGTGAACGCTGGAAAACAGAAATGCAAACTACAAATGTTGTCTTCCATGACACTCACAGAGTGAACTCAGACCTGCAAATTCACATTTCAGACATTTAACCGTAGACAAATGGACCTCTTGACTGAATTCAGTGATCACACTCATGGTTTTCAGTGTTGCAGAGTCTGAAGTACTGCATTTCTGCTGCATATCAGAGCTGCAGGTCTACACAGAAAACAGAGAGATTTTTGAGCCAAAACATTATGACCCCCACCTTATATTATACTGTTCCTCCACGTGCTGCCAAAAAAGCATTGACCTACAAAGGCATGGATTCCATGAGTCCTAAAGATATCTTGTGGTATCTGGCACCAAGACGTTAGCAGCAAATCCTTCAAGTCCTGTAGGTTGCGAGGTGGAACCGCCCTGGATCGAACTCGTTGGTCCAGCACATCCCACAGACTGGCTTGAGATCTGGGGAATTTGGAAGCCAGAGCAATACCTTGACCTCTTCATCACGTTCCTCAAACCATTCCTGAACAATGTGTGCAGTGTGGCAGAAAGAGGCCACTTCCACCAGGGAACACCATTGTCATTAAGGGGTGTACCTGCTCTGCAGCAATGTTTAGGTAGGTGGCACATGTCAAAATTGGTACTTGTCAAATGAATAGTCGGAATCGGGGTTTCCCAGCAGAACATTGCCTAGAGCATCACACTCCATTTACCAGCTTGTCATCGTCAGACAGTGCAGTGCGTCCTGGTGCATCACTTCCCCAGGTAAATGGCGCACACATACACTGCCGTCCACGTGATGTAAAAGAAAACATGACTTATCGGACCACTGATTAAAATCGGGATGTGCTCTAGAAGGTCAACTGTGCCGCACATCCCGAGTTTGCTGTGTTCCTGGTTCAACATATTTTGTTCATCCTGGAACAACATTACAGTCCAAAAATTTAGTCCTAACCATATCCTTACCCTTAATCTAACCCTACCCATAAGTCATCTCTAAAATCAGAGGGAAATGTATTTAATCCCATCGGTCACAATAGTGACCAAAAAAAAAAAAAAATTAATAATAATTAAAAAATAAAATTCATTTATAAAGCTCTAAAAATCTTACTGACTGGTGTTTTGGTGCATTTCCTGCAAATATGGAAAAAATAAAGGGTCTCAAATAAATATGTGCAGTGACACATGGTTAGTGCAAATTGTCACATGACCAGAGCAGTTTACTTCTTGTTTGCACCAGGATAAGATGATAGCTGCTTCAAAGCTCCAAAACGAAAGGTTAGTAAAGTATGTTAACATAAAGATATGACAAAGATTTTTGGTACACATTATCTTTAAGGTGTCTAGTATTACAGTTTCCAATTGCTAACACACAATTTTGCAAACTAGGCTGGTTTTATCAAAATACTTAACACAATTCACGGAACCACACACTCAAACTGCAAAATACCTCATATATCTTGCCAAAACTACATATAGCATTATGAAACTCAAACTTTGCCTGAAATGGCACACACTTCATTCATATTACCAGATTTTTGTCCAATCAACTGCACACTGTTGGGCATAATGAAAAGCACTCTCATCTTTAGTGTGCTTTGCCATAATACTAAAATATGTAGTTCAAATTGTAGAAAATTCTCCAGATTGTTCACATGCACAGAAATATTTGCAGATGCTGTTGAAACATTTATTATTTTAATTTTCACCAAACAAGTCAGTGCAACATATGCACAGCAGATATATTTACATTGGACTGAAGAAAAATATGCTCACAAAAAAACAGTAAACTGAAAAAGAAAATTTTATCCTCCCTCTTCCTCTTCATCTTCCTCTTCCTCTCTCTGCAACGTCTTCCATTGTTGTTGTAAAAAAAAAGTGGCTCACCTGTGGTCTTTTCATAGTGCTTTCATCCCGATTGAAGTGTTAACCATTAACCAATGAGGTGTTTGGCCAGGTGGCACATGTGTTGGCCAATTAGCTCATGTAGTGTCATTTTAAATGGCAGTGTTTTGAAATGGCAAACGTGTGACTTTATGTCAGATTGTTTTGTCTTATGTAGAGAACCGTGTTCAGGGCATTTAAAAGTGCCATTTTGAATTGCAAAATGTGTGTAAAGCAGAAAATGTGTTTAGACTTTAGGAGACTTGAGTAAAGGTTTTGCTCTCTGTGTGTCACTTTAAATAATTGTGCTATGCATGTCATTTTAGTGTGTTAGCAATCGGAAAAAAAAAAAAAAAAAAAAATTCCTGTAATACTAATGACACATCATTTGGATATTTGCATGTCTGGGGAAGAAAAAATGGGATTAAATGGGTTAAGCACCTAACCCTGGTTGTAAGCCATAAACTGTAAATGTATCCCTCAAATCTGATTGGTTAAATGGAATGTGGCTCTAGGATCAACAAAGATGTTGATCCAGGAATATGGTGTACTTGTAGGCTGGATAGCCTTCGTTGCCCTTGTGCATCAATGAGCCTTAGGCGCACCACACCCTGTCGCTGTGATTTGTCCCTCCTCGGACATTGTTGATAAATTCTCACCATTCTCACTGCTGGCTGTGAGCAATTCATAAGCCTTGCCGCTTCAGAGATACTCTGACCCAGTCACCCTGCCATAACAATTTGGTCCTTGCCAAAGCCTCTCAGATCTTTATTCATGCCCAATTATCCGACATCCAACTAATCTAATCTACCCAGACCTTAATATGTGGCCTTGGTAGGAGATGATAAACAATATTTGCTTCACCTGTGGCTGGTCATAATGTTTTGGTTTATCAGTGTATTTTTTTATTATTAAATATAGCTTACTGTTTATTGGCTATTGAGAATTCTTACAAAAATTAGTATCATGAAGTCTAATTTACATGAGGAGAAAGTCATATATACATCCAACTGGTAAAAATCAGAAAAGAACCCAAAACTCAAGCTCAAACAGACTATGATGCTAGCAACGCCAAAGTCATTCATTCGATTCCATGAAATATAAAAATATATCTTCTATGCAGTGCATGTTGCTTTGGATAAAATCATCTGCCAAATACATACATCAGTGCAAATGTTGTAAATACTGAAATCACCTGCATTCAGTCAGATTTACTGAATAGAAAGTGTTTGTGTATTTGCCACTACATGTGGGACTTTAATTAATCTCGACAGACATTAAATTCATTTGAATATTTTATTTAGGCCGATTTTAAAGAATATTATGTTGATGAGTTTACAGTGCATTTTTGTATTTGCAGAGTTAAGCAGCATTACACTGCATATGTGTGCGGTTAGAGACATGTTTTTATGGACCATGTCATCTGTACCGCAGTAAGATCCAATCACTGTAATTTAACGTAACATTTATGCTTTTGCAAACTGTTAGTTCTTCCTTTTGTCAGAAAGCAGATAAATTCAAATGAGGTCTTTTCTTTTCATTTCACTTTTAACTCCAAGGTCTTGTTTTTCCTCTTATCTCGCAGCTCTACCATCTTTTCACAGAGTTAGCTCCACTAGGCTCTCATTGCCATCTTTATAAGCTATCCTTCCTACGGTTAGCTGAAGGACTGCTGTAATTACCCATGAACCCTTGCTGCAGCTTTTCCTTTTGTCAGTCTAAAGAAACCAGAAGGCCAATCTCGGAGCGGCTGTGACATTATCTTCAGATTGAATAAAAGTTGAAGGAACTCTTTGAAAGAGAACATCTATTCAACCAAGAGTCAAAAAGAAAATAATGTTTTCCAATCCTCACACTCTGTTTCCACCTGAAAGTTCACCGGTTTCGGAGACTGATTTGGTCCGAGCCGTGGCTTGTCTTCAGGTGGGATTTCCTTGATGAACATCTCTTAATCAAGCTGTAATTGTTTGAGCATGACCTTACTTGACCCGGTTAATGGGAATGGCCCTGATTAACGATGTGTGCTCAGTCACACAGTGGGAGGCGCCGCCCACACCCACGAGTCATTGGTTCATTAATTCATTTATTAATTAAAGGGTAACAATGAGGCAGAAAACAAAGGACCAGCTAAAGGACAACGAGGAAGCGATAGTCTTCCTGTAGTTTGCTGTTAAAAATGATTTATGTTTATACGCATGCTGATTCATAATTATAAAGCATCAAGCTATAATCGCTCTGTTTGAAATTAAGCAAGAGGATATAGAACTGCTACATGTAATTTAATCCTATTCCCTGAAGACTTTAATAGGAGAGGAAAAGTGCAAATTAAACGTCTATTAGATATATGAATGTTATAGTTGCAGTAAGTTTAAAACAAAACTAACCTCTCTAATCCCTGAAAACCATTATTTTGCCAAGAATTCCTAAAATATCGATGATCCTAGAACAAACAAACAGTCTTAACAAATATATAGAGACAACTTCTGTTAGTGTTTTCATCTCATCTCAAAGGTAGTAAATTATTTGCTTGTTTGGAATATAGTGCACAAATTGTATTAACTTTATGGAAATGAGAGTGAATACATTATGATAGATTATTTCTTTCATAGACATTAAAATGAAATACATTGGTGTTTTATTTATTTATTTGAAAATAAATGTAGCTATAGCCTTCCTACCCTGTGCTATGCAGGACATTTGACTTCCCAGCCAAATAATAAGCATTCATACACACGCTGATCTACATAAAGCAGGGACAATGCACATAAACATACACACATATTAATTGTGACTGTTTGCTAAGCTTTAATGACATACACATTTGCAAACAAACATGTTTGGTGAAGCAAATGTCATATTGAGTCACCGTTGTGTTCCAAATACCTTCTGTATTTGTTCACACTAATAATCGACAGATGTTTATTGACATTAAAATGTCAACATTGAATGAAAATGTAGAAGATCCATTTCGCAAACTTTGGTGATATGACAGATCATATTCACCTCACTTCCAGCAATCTGCGTATGTGAGGAAAATGTCACTCTTTTAATCTTTGCTTTACTTCAGGACCGGAGTCAAAAGGAAAGGTTGGGGTCTTAAAGGGTTAGTTCACCCAAAAATGAAAATATTCTCATCATTTACTCACCTTCAATCCATCCTAGGTGTATATGATATTCTTCTCAGAGTTTGTAATATAATAAATAAAAAATGATATTGAAAAAATAGATATCCTGGCTCTTCAAGCTCTTCAAGCTTTTCTTCAAGCATCCATCCATCATGAAAGTACTCCATACGGCTCCAGGGTGTTAATAAAGGCCTTCTGAAGTGAAGCCATATGTTTCTGTAAGAAAAATATCCATATTTATAACTATAATCTCTTGCTTCCAGTAATGACCATCCGCGAGTCGAGTCCTGGTCGAAGAGTGACCTCTGACATAGGACGTAGGAGTAGCGTAAGCTTTGACGCCTCTCGTGGTTCAAACAAATAGGGTTGGGCAACAAACTCAAGCTCCTCCTCTTTAAAAATTCTCACTTTAGATTTCCAATTCATGGAAAGTATTTGTGTTTTGTTTGCTCAATCTTCTATGCTTCCACGTTCGTCAATACATCATATATCGGGTCAGAGGTCACTCATCTGGCGGAATTAGCCTCATGGATGGAAGCTAGTGAATTTAGTTAATAAAGTTATAAATATATGATTTTTTTCTTAAATGCATTGCTTCGCTTCAAAAGGCCTCTATTAACCCACTGGAGCCGTATAGAGTACTTTTGTAATCGATGGGATGGATGGATGGATGGATGGATGGATGGATGGATGGATGGATGGATGGATGGATGGATGGATGGATGGATGGATGGATGGATGGATGGATGGATGGATGGATGGATGGACGCATGTACTTTTTTGGACTTCAAAATCTCATCCTCCATTCACTCTCATTATAAAGCTTGAAGAGCCAGGATTTGTTTTATATAACTCCGATTGTGTTGAAAGAAGAAAGTCATGTACACCTTAGGATGGCTTGAGGGTGAGTAAATCATGGGCTAATTTTCAATTTTGGGTGCACTAACCCTTTATAGTGCAGAATGGTTTTAATTGTTAATGTTGCATAAAGAATATTTCAAAATATTTAAAATGGTTCAGTAATATATTCACGGATATATTTTGTGTAATGAATTCGTCAAGTGCGCCAAACTAACACCAAGTATAATTAATTACTGAGTAATGGAGAAATTAGCATGTTAAAATGGCCAATTTTTGCACGTGTATGTCACCGTGCTTAGCCCAGTTATCATTTGCCCAAGGAAACAGAAGAGAATAAAGATGTGTTTATTGGTAATGTATTTGCACTGAGAAGGCCTTGGTTGCAGCCTGCAGAACGGGGCGGGGTTACACATGTTGCTCCGCCCCTTGTGTACTCTGATTGGCTTGGTCGACTTTTATAGGTATCATGATAAAAAAGCGTCTTCGAATTTGTTTTTGCTATAATGCACAGTCAACATTAGCCTACATCCTGCAATGGAAAGAGAAATCAATTATGAAATGTTTATTTGGATGGTGTACACAAAACCTGTACTTAAGTTAAAGCAGAGAAAGGCCAATAAAATATTAGAGAGGTTTCTAATGTGGCAAGTAAGAGCTCACTTTGGCATTATTATGAATTAGGCTATTAGGAGCACACTTGATCTGAGAATGTCATATTACTCCTGGATCTTGGCTCATTTCAGCAGGAACCAAGTGTTTATTGTTCACTTGACCTGCTTGTCACCTGCAACAAGTTTAATCATCTGGATCACTCGAATTCACAATTGAACCATTCGATGCCATTTGTGAACCAGTTGATCGAAAAGAATCGGCTCAAAAGATTCACTCACGAAATGGACATCACTGTCCGTTCTTAATTTCTTTACTTTAAAATAACGAGAAACAGCATGTTTTCCTAAAATGAGGTGGAGAAAAAGTCTAACATTATGCTTTGCAATGTAGTGAAGAAAGAGAAAGTTTCATACAAACTAAACACACAGACACATGAGCCTATAGAGTGGTGCAGGTATGACGTCACTTTGTAGGCCAACCGGCAGTTAGTATCGTACTGGTTACCTCAAGAAAAAAACCAATAGGATTTTCCCATAGGCTTTTGGATTATCGCAAAAAACAAGCTCTGTGATTGACAAAAGTTTATGATACTTACATGTTTTGTCCCTCAAGATATTTTTCACATCTTTTATGAATTCTGAAGCATAAATGCAGTCGTCAGATGTAAAAAGCTAAAGGTAGGCTATAAACAGACTACACTACAGTCCGGCGATTTCAACATCACCATCACTAAACTTCTGACAACTCTTCTAGTTTTTATCTAAAAACATTTTCCCAGAACCTTTGAGTTAGAATAGTACAAACCCGATTCCAAAAAAGTTGGGACACTGTACAAATTGTGAATAAAAAAGGAATGCCATAATTTACAAATCTCATAAACTTATATTTTATTCACAATAGAATATAGATAACATATCAAATGTTGAAAGTGAGACATTTTGAAATGTCATGCCAAATATTGGCTCATTTTGGATTTCATGAGAGCTACACATTCCAAAAAAGTTGGGACAGGTAGCAATAAGAGGCCGGAAAAGTTAAATGTACATATGTAGAAGAATAGGATCCGGGTACTGAAATGGCCAGCCTGCAGTCCAGATCTTTCACCCATAGAAAACATTTGGCGCATCATAAAGAGGAAGATGCGGCAAAGAAGACCTAAGACAGTTGAGCAACTAGAAGCCTGTATTAGACAAGAATGGGACAACATTCCTATTCCTAAACTTGAGCAACTTGTCTCCTCAGTCCCCAGACGTTTGCAGACTGTTATAAAAAGAAGAGGGGATGCCACACAGTGGGAAACATGACCTTGTCCCAACTTTTTTGAGATGTGTTGATGCCATGAAATTTAAAATCAACTTATTTTCCCCTTAAAATGATACATTTTCTCAGTTTAAACATTTGATATGTCATCTATGTTGTATTCTGAATAAAATATTGAGATTTGAAACTTCCACATCATTGCATTCTGTTTTTATTCACAATTTGTACAGTGTCCCAACTTTTTTGGAATCGGGTTTGTATATAAGAGCACAATTATGAGCATAACGAGGCTGTAAAAGCGGACTGAGTTTACCTCTTTGGCATGATGACATTTCATCTCCCTGACAGCCTCTGTAGTCCCATTTAGCTACTTGTTAGCAAAACTTAACAGCTTCAAAAAAATCACGAGTGGGGTAATACTGATGTATTTTACGTCATAGAATAAAAAGTGTCTCGAGCTTGTTTTCACCACAAACCTTATTTCAGCCATTTAAACAATATCCCATAAAAAAAATAAAATAAAAAAATAAAAAAAACATGGACTTCGGTGTGAGGGAACCAGAAGTGCTAAAATGCCAACGTGTTTTGGCCTACAAAATGATGTCATACCTGCACCATTCTATTGCAGTGTAATTAATGCTGCGTTCCAGGCAACCCGTAACCCGTGTTTTTCCAACCTTCGACCCGTGAAAGTGCACTGGAACGGCAGTCAAACCCGTGACTTCCCACCCGTGAACTCTAGAGCGATGTACTCCCAGTTACGAGCTCTGACGTCACATAGTCCTGAAACAACAATGGCAGCCCCTACGGATGCGGTGTTTATTAAAGTCGTAGGCTACACCAAATACATTTCCAAATAACATCAAATGAAAGGTATAACAGCTTCTCTTGTCTTATGCGCCATTTTTCTCCTCCGTTTCCCTCAAATAAGCAAGGAGTAAGCACCTTTGGCGATAGAAATGATTGTAAATGAGCATAAGCCCCGTACGGTCTGCCATGCTTTGTTTACATCTAGCTACCACAATTCCTTGCGCTCAGGCAGTTTGGCGTGACTTTGCCTGGAATGCTGCAAAATCGTGAGTCGTGGTTTGAAGTCGTAATTTACGGGCTGCCTAGAACGCAGCATTAGTTATCATGCAAATGAACCCGAAATGGCTTAAACACATGTAACTAGTGTCTTGCCATGTTTTTTTTTTTTTTGTCTTTCTATGAAAATTATATTGATGTCTTTTTAATTTCCTTTCTCATATGGTGATATGAAGTAATCACATTTCATGAATCATTTAATTCATAATTCAGACCTGACCCTCCTGCTGTGGATAATCAACCACTGCATTTAAATGTTGTGGGGTTGTTCGTGCGTTAATTAGCCTAAAGACCAGCTTAATTTAGCAAAACAATAATTTCAGCCAAGGCCATTGAGAGATGCAGCCTTATGTTTTCTTCTTCTTCTGTGCATTATAATGAAGGCTTTGTGAAACTGCTCGGATTTTCCAGATTTGAACGACATACTCTGTCCTACACCCACTACGAACACGTTTCCAATCATGTATGCCTAGGGAAGACGATTGAGCCAATCAGAGGAGACATAGGGCGGAGCGACATGTGCAGCCCCGCCCAGTTCTGCAGGCTGCAGCCAGGTGTACTTGATTGCAAGTTGAAGAGGTTACCGTATCTAAATTCAGTCTTTCTTTTTTTTTGAACTACTTTCACTTATGTCTTGGAGACAGAATGTCAAAATGTCAATGTGAGTATGCAGGAGAGCAACAAGACCCCTCTCTCTCTCTCTCTCTCTCTCTCTCTCTCTCTCTCTCTCTCTCTCTCTCTCTCTCTCTCTCTCTCTCTCTCTCTCTCTCTCTCTCTCTCTCTCTCTCTCTCTCTCTCTCTCTCTCATCCCGTCTTGCGTGTCTAGTAAATCCTCTGATTTAGGGACGCATGATAGTGGAGGTTATTTTTAATAATTTGAGTGGCACCTGAGCGTGTGACTCTGATGTGTTTTTTGCGTGAAGGCGGCTGAAGTTATTAGACATGGCGCTTTCGATGTAGCGTCTCACTGAAGCAGCAAATTAACACAAAGACACGGCGACGCATTAAGAACGAGGGAAAGGGGGATATAGAGAAAAGAAGAAATATTCGTTTCCTGCTGTATCCTTCCACTCTAACCGCTCAATTTCCGTTTAATCTCACAATCTGTTCCAGTGTTGACATGCACGTGTGTAATGTGGAACCCCATTAGATGTTGAGCATGTAAGTGAGAACGGCGTACCTCAGGGGCACAACACACGTCTGTATACAAAACACTCTTCTGAGAGGGGACGGAATGCAATCAGCTTGAAATTGCGTTCATAAATCCATAACGGCGAGATATTTTCTTGGCGCACTTTTAATCTCTACGCTATTATTCCATCTGCAGATGTGCAATATTTAAAACAATGAGTCAACTGTGTAGGCAACACTTTTCATTTAGTATTTCAATTATACACAAACATCATCTGAGACATGTTCTCCTGAGGGCCAAACAGTGACAAGGCAGTTGAATCAAGTCATCAAAAAGAAAATTAATCATGAAACATTCTGTTGTTTTATTAAAAGCATTTTGCTGGTGGGCTGTTATTAACCCTCTAGTGCTCATTTAGTCACACTCATACTCCTCCTGAACACCTCAAATGTAACTTTATTTAGCTAACGTGTGCATTTTCACCTTGCAATAATTCACTGCAGATATGACAACGATCCCTTACGGAATCACACACTTCAGCTATGTTCATTATTTTTCCTAATGTGTCAGTGGAATGTCCCTAAACACTAATCAAAGAGACATCATGCCTTCTGTTCTCTTATTTTAAAAGAACATCAAAAGATAAGCTTGAACTGTTTTAATTTCAGACCATTTTGGCCAGTTCTCCTGGCCATCTCCTGGCCAAAATCACGAAAGCTTGCTTGATGCGTTACGGCATTGAGTTCTAGGGTCATTTCTTCTTACCTCGCTTAATACATCTGAGATGATTTGACTTTAAATCGTGATAACTGATCTCTGGCTAATTTGGTTCTTCAAACGAATTTGTGGATTGGATTAAAATATCTGGATTAAGTTATCTAAGATTACTGCGCGTTCTTGTGTTCACTGAAGAGGGCAGATACATCAATACTCGAAAACCACGATCAGCAATGCAGCGATTGGCTGGCGTCAAGACAGCAACGTAATGACATCGTATAATTAAAAGCCGCCTGGCAAAAAACTTCACATTTCTGGACCTTTATAAGGAAACAACCAAACGACCAAACCAACATAAAAGTTATAATAGATGTTTTACACTAATACACTTTATACACTGTTTTGTTTTTTGTAATTCCCAATTATTTATATTCACGATTTTATAGTATTTGTACACCCTTTACATTTTTATTTCAATGTTGTAATTAGCAATTAATTTAATTTTTAATTAAATTTGAAGCAGATTTGTTACATGACAGCATTAATTAAAGTTTCTTAAGGGTCAAGATCAAGTTCTCTGCCTCTCCTGCGCTGCATCAAGCCACTCCCATAATATCGGTCACCACTCAAATTAATGCATGGCTCAGAATAACTGTACAACGTGTGTAATCCTCCAATAAAATTATAAAGTAATTATTCCATCACAAATACATCTCTCAATCAAGTGTCTGTATCTATAGCATTATACACAACATTATAATATTATTTTCAAATACATTTTTATATTATTATTATTATTATTATTATTATTATTATTTAAAATTGTAAAATGGTTCAGTAAGGAACTCTTGTAATAAAGTAGCAGTGGCTGGGACATTTTAAGTATCGCCTGGGGTCAGTTGTTCAAAAAGTTAAATCTGGATCAGAATGAGCTGGATTTGGAAATCCCATGTTTTGCTATCCAGGATCAGGTAATCCGGTTTTTCAAAGCAAAATTGGATTGGATCACCCTGATCCAGATACACACTTTTTCAGATGACCAAATCTGGATTACTAGTGCTCTCACGGAGCCCTGAAGGGACATGCTGATGGAAAAATATAATGTGGGGAAAAATGCTTTTATGCTCTCTCTCTGAAAAAGTTTTGTGTAGCGTTCACCAGAGAAATGTTGCGTTCGCTCACAAATTACTTTTGACTGGTTCATCCCTTATTGTTCCAATGTAGCTTACAAACAGTGATAACATTTTTTAATATTTTAGTTTGTTATTGAAATCTGTTTGGGGAATTATTTCATGTGGACAACATAATTTTTATTTTATTTTTACTTTACTATATTGAATAGCTTAATTGGTAGCCTAAGTCTACTTTATCTACTGTATCACTGTTGCAACGGTTACACACGTTTTTTTTAGATCAAAGTTATCCAAATCCTACTGACAAGTTTTGAACAACACAAACTGAAGGTTTGATCCAGATTAAAACTAGGATTGGATTCCGTGAATCCGATTTCAGATTCCTCCTTTCCCTTTTGAACAACCCATTTTCAAGATTTGATCCAATTCGATAACCAAAATCCGATCAGTTTACCTTTGAACAACTGGCCCCTCAAAATGCAACCTAATCCTGTTTACATGAAATAAACCTGCTCCCGAGCAGGTTTAAGCTTACGCACCTGTTGGTATGACAGTAAATCCAGGATGAGCATCGAAGAACCAAACACTCTGAGATCATGTCAAATCGTCAACAATCAAATCCAGCTGAGTTAGTGTCGTACAAAGAACGGATCCCTGATTGGTCAATCGCTGTTATTTGTAGTTCGTTAATTATCATAGATCATTTTAAAATTTCATTGACATAAGTTTTACATAATAATACACAACAGTGTTAATCTAATGGGGATGGTGGTTTTACAGAGGGGATGCTTTTTGTCATTTTGGGAAGTCAAATATTTTTATTTATTTTTTCCACTTCAATGAATCCATGTATTGTGGAATCCATCTATCGTGGGGATTGTACCCTTCCCATTGATTTCTGTGGCAAAGTGTGAATATGTTTTTAGGACCATTTAACCTTTTCAAATCCACTTTTGTGTGTGTCACCAAGTCACCAAGTGTCATACCTTTCAGATGAAAGGTAGGGTAGGCAATTTTTCGGAGAGGTTAGGAATAGCAAGTTAGCTTTGAAAGTATAAGATCCCACCCTCCCTTCAGAGCTTCTCCAAAGTCACACCTCCTCCAAAACACACAAAAGCGTACAGCAGGGAGCAAACAAAAGCGTTAAACCACTTCATGTCTCAAAGCACTAACATTACAATAATAATGAGCATAAACAACTTAAAGAGCACTGACCTGTACCTCCTGACTGCTGCAGATTCATTTTGCCATTGATAGGGTTGCCACTGAAATGCATAAATTCGAGTCACGAACCGCTCCGAGTATAACGCCACGGATTTCCATCTCTTCCAAATTGCAGTAGTTATGGTGTGAATGCAGCATAAGCTCATTGTTTTGGTGCAGGAGGAACTGTAAAAGGCGCCTGCTGTTTCACTTGCGATGCTCGTGACTAACGTCTGTCTAACTCTAGTTAGACAGGTTAGGACAATAAAATGTTTGTCCAATTATTGCATTTGGTCCGAATGCAATGATTGGATGAACTTTTTATTGTCCTATGCCTTCCACAGACGAGATGTATACATATAAATACATTTAGACGACTTAACTTGGTGCTTGATATCAGGATTTCGACCAGCATGACGGATTTTCCTGGAACAAATCGCCTACCCTGCCTTTAAAGTCCTCATGAAATCAAAATTGACCCTGTTTACTTTGTTAGCACATATTAAAGGTCTTAGGGTGAACAATTAATCCATGCAAGTTAATATACAGAAAAAAATATTTGTCGCGATAATCTTGAATCAAAATCTGAAAAATAACTTCCGGTCTGGAAACGGCGTTCCTTCTCAGATGATGTCAGTTTGACGGCTTAGGTTTGAAAATGCGTAACCACTCCCCTCCAACCGTTAGTCTGCTACGAGTGTGAGATGTAGAGGAGGAGCGTCCTGCCCTACATTCACTATTTCGTTTCACTTGGAAATACGTCACAGCACTGAAGAAAACTCACTTGCTACTTCCGGTTCGCTGGGACTTTAAAGTTTTGTCTTGAATCAAAATTTACATTTATGCATTTGGCAGACGCTTTTATCCAAAGCGACTTACATTGCATTCAAGGTACATTTTTACATTTTGTCAGTTCTTGCTCTCCCTGGGAATCGAACCCATGACCTTGGCGTTGCTAGCGCCACGCTCTTATTGTTTGAGCTACAGGAAAGCTGAAATTCATTATAGAAATAAAGATGGAGTTGGATGATGGATGCCACAGTTGCCAAAGGAGTGAGGTATGCAGCCATTTATACATCTTTTGAGTTAGAGTATGAATTAATTCATTATTTTTTTCCACTTTAGTTTTGTGAGTAGAGTCCATAATGCAATGATGCAATAGCATGCAATAGTATTTTTAATTGTGCAGTCTTTACAAGAAGTCTCTGTGGGTAAGCACTTTAATTATTTATTAGAGTTTTATTAAAGTAAATTGCCATTTTATCAGTTTGCATCTTTCACAAACATAATGCAATCCCTCATAAAATGCTTTGAAAAAGCTTGTAAATGAGGGCAACATATTTTACATTTCGAATTTATTTCCCAACACATTACTGTGCAGCTTTTTAGGCCCTGAAGCCACTTAATCTTTATTTCATTCAGACTGGTGACAGAACGTACATTTGTCATACTACATTGTAAAACAATCATAAATACCTCCCCTTACACAAAGCTATTGTGTTGAATATTATCGTGGGTTTATAACCCCTTCACGTGGGATTTTATCACTAAGCCTGCTAAGCATTTTGATCATAAATGTGTATGTGTGTGAGTAATAAAACGTTTGGAAATGTGCAGAGAACAGCATTGTTCTAATGGATGTGCAAATTCTGCCTCGGAGGGATAGAAACCACATCATGTTACCATCCAATTTGTGTTCCACTCACCAATTACTTTCATGCTCGGCTTCCCCCCCATCTCAGACCGAAAAGAGATTATCTGTATTGCGTCTGAACGCTGCGGTTCCTAATTAAAAAAACACAAACGAGAGGCGAGTCATGTATGCTGATAACACAACTGCGAAAATATGCAGAACGTATAGGTCGTTATGACAATATTTACACGTTATGCAATAGTTTTTCAAAAATTTGACCCTCTGTGGTTATGATGTTTGCTGATAAGGCTAAAATCCTAACAGTGTGATGCATCAGTATTAGCGGTGTCCGTCATCTGTTCTGTTTTGCTAGGTCAGGAATGCAACATGAAATATGACTCAAAATTGGTTAATGTATATAATATGTGAAAATTTATTCAATTTACATTCATAAATATTCCTTTGATGCTAATGAAGATTGAAGGAAGGAGTCCCTGTTAAAACCTTTGTTTAGATAAAGTTTTTAGCTGCTGTTAACATTGTAGCATTTGTTTGCTGGTGATTTTCTTTGTTTTTGAGTTATCACAGATTTTACCTAAAGACCAATAGAATTACTCATCTCAGTGTGAAGTCTATATAATTTTTAGGGACGCTGTATACAATTTTACAATTTGAACTGGCCATTGAATCTTTTATGTTGATAAAGGTAAGCTGTTGTGTGCTTTTTTCCTCAATGCAGGATCACAGGAGTGAGACTAGACTTGACTCCACACTATCCAGACCTAATTAATTAAAGAAGTAAAGGTGGAGTTGGAGGATGGATGCCAGAGGAATTGTCTAAGGAGTAAGGTATGCAGCCAGTCTATGGATTTATGAATTAATTTTTAGGTTTTGCATGCATGGTTTGTTTGGAGGCTGTTTTTGCACATTTTTTCCCCAAACCAGTGGAAACTCCTTTCTTTAGACATTTCTAAAGCTTTTGTTAGGGGTTCACAGTTTATTACCCAATAAGAGTTGTGAAAAATGAAGACCAAGAGTAAGGAGTGCAATTAATTAAAGAAGAACTTACTGAAGAATAGTTTGCAGTTTCATCAGCAGAAGCTTCAAGTCTCACGAGGAGTTCGTAGGCCGCGCTCCCTCTCTATGGGTCTCGTCGTATCATACATACAATTTTCCCAACAGTTATACTGTTTTCAAGGTCTATCCACATCATTACCGCAAGGTGGATGATTCTGATTGGCTCAGAGAAAATGAACAGTCATGGTAAATTTCCACACATTGTCAGTTAATCAGATGCACGTGTCCATCACTTGTTGACACTTTCACCCCGGAATTAGGCACACAGTGACCTTCCAGATCTGGAGCAGGCGCCAACTTGCCCAGAACAAGAAGTCCACCCCATCTTAGTATTCCCATTGTACACCTTCTCAACACTGATCTGTAACACAAAATATTGCGCACATACACAGATACAGAGTTTCTCCAAGGTTGGAGTTGAGCTCTGGCCCAAACCAGAAAGTTTCCCAAAACATACTGATAACATGTGCTTTCTGTCAGTGAGAGGTACAGACAGTAGTACAGGCAATATTCATCTTGATTCTTTAGTGTTTCAGAAAATGAATAAAATAAAATAAAAATGAAAGACAATCCATATTTCATATCTGGAAGCCGGGCTAAGTGAGCAAACACTCTTACTGCACTCCTGGCATGTTAGGGGTGTGTGATACCTCCCAAATCCAAACACACGACAACATGTTGCTTTCAAGCGTTTAGCGACACATCACACATCCCTAGGCCAGACCCTCAGTCACCACCAAATACACACTTTAGAAAACAAGAAACAATCAGTGGTTCTCTTGATTAAATAATATCATAACTGAAAAGAATCATTACAAATCATTATAATAATATAGGAAGATAAATATTAATTAAGGTTTTGATTTATGAATTTAATTAGGATATATACATGTATATTGAAGCGGCAGTGGATTTCAGAATCCCCTTTCACTTTCATTGGTCATGTTTAGGGCTGGGCTGGGGATAAAACTCGGCCAATCCAGTCCAAAAGTTCTCACGTGAATGTTTTGTTGGGGTTATGGCCTTAAATTGTAGTAAATACTTTCATAAATAAAATAGGACAGACACAAATAATTATATATTATTGAATTTACTGCAAATACAGTAATATTTCATTTGTCATAGAAATGCACTTGTTTTGAGCTAGTATGCTGTAATGCATTTACTGCTAGTAAATTTACATAAAAAAAAATAATTTGAGAGATGTCTGTTTATACACTCACCTAAAGGATTATTAGGAACACCGTACTAATACTGTGTTTGACCCCCTTTCGCCTTCAGAACTGCCTTAATTCTACGTGGCATTGATTCAACAAGGTGCTGAAAGCATTCTTTAGAAATGTTGGCCCATATTGATAGGATAGCATCTTGCAGTTGATGGAGATTTGTGGGATGCACATCCAGGGCACGAAGCTCCCGTTCCACCACATCCCAAAGATGCTCTATTGGGTTGAGATCTGGTGACTGTGGGGGCCATTTTAGTACAGTGAACTCATTGTCATGTTCAAGAAACCAATTTGAAATGATTCGAGCTTTGTGACATGGTGCATTATCCTGTTGGAAGTAGCCATCAGAGAATGGGTACATGTTGGTCATAAAGGGATGGACATGGTCAGAAACAATGCTCAGGTAGGCCGTGGCATTTAAACAATGCCCAATTGGCACTAAGGGGCCTAAAGTGTGCCAAGAAAACATCCCCCACACCATTACACCACCACCACCAGCCTGCACAGTGGTAACAAGACATGATGGATCCATGTTCTCATTCTGTTTACGCCAAATTCTGACTCTACCATCTGAATGTCTCAACAGAAATCGAGACTCATCAGATCAGGCAACATTTTTCCAGTCTTCAACTGTCCAATTTTGGTGAGCTTGTGCAAATTGTAGCCTCTTTTTCCTATTTGTAGTGGAGATGAGTGGTACCCGTTGGGGTCTTCTGCTGTTGTAGCCCATCCGCCTCAAGGTTGTGCATGTTGTGGCTTCACAAATGCTTTGCTGCATACCTCGGTTGTAACGAGTGGTTATTTCAGTCAAAGTTGCTCTTCTATCAGCTTGAATCAGTCGCCCCATTCTCCTCTGACCTCTAGCATCAACAAGGCATTTTCGCCCACAGGACTGCCGCATACTGGATGTTTTTCCTTTTTCACACCATTCTTTGTAAACCCTAGAAATGGTTGTGCGTGAAAATCCCAGTAACTGAGCAGATTGTGAAATACTCAGACCGGCCTGTCTGGCACCAATAACCATGCCACGCTCAAAATTGTTTAAATCACCTTTCTTTCCCATTCTGACTTGGAGTTCAGGAGATTGTCTTGACCAGGACCACACCCCTAAATGCATTGAAGCAACTGCCATGGGTAACCAAACATTCTTCAAAATATATTTTTTCATAGAAGAGAGAAAGACATACAGGTTTGGAACAACTTGAGGGTGAGGCTTGCGGATGCACGATTTCACCATTTCACATTTGGAGTATTTGTACTCCAACAGTTACATATGCGCTGCATTTTAAAAACAGCACCTAATATAGTGGAGAGGAGAGATCTCCTTCGCTTCACCGATTGGCCCACTACTCGACCGGCCCACCAGGAAAGTCCCGGTGCTCCCTATGGCCAGTACATGCCTGGTCATGCTAATCACAGTGCTGATTCACAGTGCCCACACAATACTAAAACAAATACTAACCCTAACCTTACCGAAATGTTTTCATTTAGCATTTAATTTAACATTTATTAAAAACATATTTTAATATTTAACATTGTCTTAAACAATTGTCTTTATATATATATAATACATTTTATTTTACTAAATTAATAAAATGTTATTGCTGGTAAGAAATATATATGGCTGGAATATGTATATATATACACTCACCTAAAGGATTATTAGGAACACCTGTTAAATTTCTCATTAATGCAATTATCTAATCAACCAATCACATGGCAGTTGCTTCAATGCATTTAGGGGTGTGGTCCTGGTCAAGACAATCTCCTGAACTCCAAACTGAATGTCAGAATGGGAAAGAAAGGTGATTTAAGCCATTTTGAGCGTGGCATGGTTGTTGGTACCAGACGGGCCGGTCTGAGTGTTTCACAATCTGCTCAGTTACTGGGATTTTCACACACAACCATTTCTAGGGTTTACAAAGAATGGTGTGAAAAGGGAAAAACATCCAGTATGCGGCAGTCCTGTGGGCGAAAATGCCTTGTTGATGCTAGAGGTCAGAGGAGAATGGGCTGACTGATTCAAGCTGATAGAAGAGCAACTTTGACTGAAATAACCACTCGTTACAACCGAGGTATGCAGCAAAGCATTTGTGAAGCCACAACATGCACAACCTTGAGGCGGATGGGCTACAACAGCAGAAGACCCCAACGGGTACCACTCATCTCCACTACAAATAGGAAAAAGAGGCTACAATTTGCACAAGCTCACCAAAATTGGACAGTTGAAGACTGGAAAAATGTTGCCTGATCTGATGAGTCTCGATTTCTGTTGAGACATTCAGATGGTAGAGTCAGAATTTGGCGTAAACAGAATGAGAACATGGATCCATCATGCCTTGTTACCACTGTGCAGGCTGGTGGTGGTGGTGTAATGGTGTGGGGGATGTTTTCTTGGCACACTTTAGGCCCCTTAGTGCCAATTGGGATTTGTTTAAATGCCACGGCCTACCTGAGCATTGTTTCTGACCATGTCCATCCCTTTATGACCACCATGTACCCATTCTCTGATGGCTACTTCAAGCAGAATAATGCACCATGTCACAAAGCTCGAATCATGTCAAATTGGTTTCTTGAACATGACAATGAGTTCACTGTACTAAAATGGCCCCCACAGTCACCAGATCTCAACCCAATAGAGCATCTTTGGGATGTGGTGGAACGGGAGCTTCGTGCCCTGGATGTGCATCCCACAAATCTCCATCAACTGCAAGATGCTATCCTATCAATATGGGCCAACATTTCTAAAGAATGCTTTCAGCACCTTGTTGAATCAATGCCACGTAGAATTAAGGCAGTTCTGAAGGCGAAAGGGGGTCAAACACAGTATTAGTATGGTGTTCCTAATAATCCTTTAGGTGAGTGTATTTTAAGGGGTAATGAACTGCATTTTTATAATTTTTCCTGGGATGCACTTATAATGTTAGAATTGTTTTTTTACATCAAAAAATTTATAATTTAGAAATAAAAGCCATTTTTCCTTGTCTTGATTTTTAATGTTAACTAATCGTGCATTATATTTAGTTCTATAGCATTATATTTAGATTACATTTATGCATTTTGGCAGATGCAGTGGCATGAAGATTGTGGCATGAATATTGCAGTGATGAGCATTGTAGCCGATCACAGACATATTGAGTGCATGAATGCAGTGATCTCATCATTTCTGCACTCTCACTATTGCGTTCATCATAACTAGCAGTGCAAACACAATGTGAATAAGAGATTTGTTGATTATAACGGAAGTTTTGGTGCAAGTCCAGAACTCAATCATTGATAAACTCGTGCTGTTTGATTGACAGCTCCAGCGATTGTAAAGTGGTCTTTCTTTGATCTCTTGATATATAATGTGAATGTGAAGTTTAGTCCATATATATGTGTGACAAGTTTAGTCTTTCTATAGAGTAAATGTACCTATTAAGCTCAAGCACCCATTAAGCACACTACTATCGTTGAGCTCAGATTATAAAAAGAAAAAAATAATTTGACTTGATGTCTTAACCAATTGATGTGTTTGTTACTATATACCTCCTGTAATTTGAAGCTAATAATACCATTGCACACTGAGTTATGGGTATTCACGTGTTCACACTGTCTGGCGGCCATTTTGAAAGCTGTCTGAAAACTTTCACCAGAAGAGGAGCTCCTTGTGTGCATTTTTTTTTTTTTTAGATGTTTAAGCCTTTATTTTCGATAAGTATAACGTCTTACTGCAAAATTAAGAGATTAATGTTTAGACTTTCGCATATTATAACCTGGATGTGGGAAATAATTACAGTTAGATCCAAAAGATAGTTTTAGCAACATAGCGTATGTGCTACAGAACATTGTTAGCTTACTAGCTGTATAAGACTGTGTGCTACACTAATAGATTACTTCACATGTATTACTGGTTTGTACTTTTAAATCCATTATATTATATATTTACAGTTTATTGATGTTCTGTGGTTTTACACTGCTGTAATTTTTAAAAACTTCATATTATTGTAAGGTGAGCTTAAAGGGTGCACTACTATGAAAAGCACAGCTTCAGTGTGATAGCAATGAGAAAAAGTATAATTTCATAGACATTTTCAATAATAGCTGTTCATAATACATGACCCAGATTAGGTCAAGATTTATTTAGCAAAATTGTCCTTTTAAATGTAATATTTATGAATTAAAAATGGGTTCCAGTTAAACTCAGTGTGCTCCCTTTAAGCTCATCCTCAATGAACGTCTGTGTAAATACTTCATAAACAGACTTTAAATAACTGATGGTTGAAACTTCAAGTTAATCTTTATAAAATTATTCTTTAAAAATGTTGTTTAAAATAAACAAGAATTTTCCCCAAAAAACATATTGTGAGCTTAATTGGTAACAGAGGTGTGCTTAAAGGGTACAAACACACACCCATTAAGCACCAAAATTATGACTTCGATACGATACCAGACTAAAATACCTCGATACCGATGCTAAATCGATACCACAGCAAAACATTCTTTTGTTGTTTGATTAACATTAAATCACACAGAATATTAGGTCCTGTCCTTTAAGAGCTGCACGGACCCAATACACTGTAACGCATCCGATTTCTCACTCAACTCTATATACGTTCACTAAAGACATATCCGAATCCGGCAGCCCGAGTACGTCCCGCGCCAAGCTTTATTTTCTCATTCATGCGTTTCTGTTGCTTTCTTTGTCATGCGCTGCGTGTATATATTTAACTTATCTGCTTCCAATGTTTAATGAACGGTGAAAGCAGAGCTCTGCACACGTCCTGACTCCTGCTGTCACACATTGACGCAAGTAAATACTGCTCTTATTAGGGTGCTGTCATTCTTAAAGTACCGGTACTAATAACATTTCATATCGTATCTTTTTTAATAGCAGGGTATCGTGATACTTTTTTAGTACCGGTATATCGTGCAACACCAATATAATGTGAGACAATTTTAAGTTTAGTCACTGATTTAATTTACTGACACAGACAAAGAACATCTGACTGTATGTGAAATATCAGAAATGACTGGTCACAGATCAGGCACTAGAATTAATTTGGTTACTTGTTGGGGCGAGTCTTATTGTAAAAGTCTGTTTGCAAAACCTGCGCTGAAATTGTGACTGATTTGCCAAAGAATCCACATTGAAATGTAGTGAATACTGAAATCAACTGAGACATTCACATTGTTGAAAATACACATTCCTAGCATTAGGATCCTTTGGAAGGTAATGTTATTTTTAGTCCAGAGATTCTGTATCGCTCTTCTCTCCTCATCATCTCACTAACACACCAGTGTGCAGGGCCAAAGTTGCAATGATGAAGTAGGCGTTGATCTTCTGCAGAGACGGTGTTTCACCGCCATAGGCACATTCCACAATGAGTCTTGGTTACAATAAAAGCTGTTTTTGGATTAACTAGGACGTTTTCGGTTCTGAAACTTACAGGATATTGTAATAGTATGATGATTGATGGATGATATGTCAAAAGCTCAAGGAAGTTTGATTTCTCAGTTCATGACCTCTTTGAATTTACCTGTCTTTGAATGCTGTGTGAAATATGTTCAGTGTGAGAACATGTTGAGATCATCACAAGATGATCTACTGAAAACCTGCTGTCTTTTTGAGAGCGTTAGACTAGTAATTGTTGCAGTGGGGTGACTGATATCTGATCTTGGATTAGCATCCCTACTGCAAATACAAAGATCCATACATCTGTGAAATGCTATATAGAAATAAATACCCCACCCATCTGCTCTTATTTCTTAGCACTGAATGTGAAATTTCCCAGTGTAGAAATAGCAATTTGTGTTTTTGTATTATGCATAGTTTGAAACCATCTATTGGATTTCTGTTTTAAAGGATTAGTTATGCGGCACATTTATAAGCGCTTGTTGCACAAATGCATGAATGCACACACCAGGTAGCATCCCTCTACTTCTTCCCATCGGCCTAATGAAGATGGATTTATCCAATCTATTCCCTGACACCAGAACCAGAACAAGCCAACCCGTCCCCTGTGTGGTGTCATCCTCTTCTTCTTCTTCTCCTCCTCCTCCTCCTCTGTTCTTCTGTTCCTCCGCCGTGCGTTTCGCTCCCTACAACGGATCAGGCTGCCGCGGTGCGCCACCAGACCAAAAAGCGAAAAGGGCAAGAAATTTGTCACTTTCCCCAATAAGACCCTCACCAGACAAAAGAACAACGACATAAATCATCTGACATTTCAATATTGTATTACCCTTTCTGTTGAAAATCAAGGGGGTCATTAAACTGGTAAAAGGAGACGGGGTGCTGATCAATAGAACAAGCCTCGAACAGAACCTTGAGCTTTACTGCCGTCTGCAGATTCACAGCTGCTGTCAGTAGGTATGATAGGAGACGGCCTTAACTAATTGCCTCTACGTGAAGGGCATGAAGTGGCGTTCAATGCATTGACGGCGGCAGTGAAGAGAACACTTAATCAGCAGGCAATGAATATAAACAGGCAGAGACCACCAGAGGGGAGCTCCTTGTTTGTGGTGGCGTTTGTCATGAAGGGCACTGGTAGTGTTAGGTTCTGTCTCTGTAATGCAGTAAAAACAGCATACAGTGGAGGATTGTGAATGTTGAGTTTCAGATGTCATCACAGAAATGCTTTTGAGAATGTGAGGGTTGAGGGGTTCGTGGCCTCCAAATGTTTTTATGTTCTGTAGCAGAGACACAGAGAAAGTTTTTCTTCAAGGATGAATTAAAGGGAGCGACTGACTAATAGTGAGAGATACCCAAGTAATTTCTCTCCGCTTTCACAAGTCTCTCTTGGCCGTTCACCCGTGTCTTCACCTCTCATCATTCATCATGCCGCAATCACAGTGTGTCTCTTCAGCAGGTTGTTTGACTACAAAAACATCCCAATTTAGTCGTATGTGTGGCCACGGCCCTCTTCAAATGCTGTTTGGACGTGGTCAATCATCGTCGTGTTTTAGCTTGGTCAGGGTTCAATCATCGTCGTTTTAGCTTGGTCAGGGTTCATGTGTGTGACTGGAGCTGTGAACAAAACAGTGATTAAAGACTGAAAAGTGCCTAATCTGTTTTTGTTAAAATACTTTGAACCTATTTTTGCATTTCTGTTTCTGTTCACTTCACAGTTGGCAATAATGCAGTAGGGCTGAGTGATATGATAAAAAAAAAAATGATCACACTAAAAATGTTCATTCAATATCGATAATTATCACGACAAATGTCAAATCGTTCTTTATTTCAAGTTTAAAGGCAGATTTTTGCTCCTAAGTGAAATTTGTAGAAACCAGACCCTTTAATTTTTCCTTAAAGGGTACATAACACGCACAGTTTATTAACAGTCTCATGTTAATCTTGAGTACCTATGCGGAGATATGAAGGATGCAATACTACTCTAGAGTCTTTAGTTTTATCATATTTATAAAAGAGCTTGTGCAGGCGTGCAGTGGGAGCGGAGCTAAAGAGTTAAGAGCACACACGCCTATGACACACACACACACACACACACACACACACACACACACACACACACACACACACACACACACACACACACACACACACACACACACACACACACACACACACACAAACAATACATCATGGCATTATCCCTGGATAACTTTAGATTCACTATATGTTTGTGTTGTTGACCAAGTGCCCATACAAGGAATTCCGCCCTTTATGACCTCATACAGGGCCATACTCCAAAAAAAAGTTCAGAAACTTGTTCTAATCCTGAAGGAGTGTATTTGGCACAGAAATACTCTGTCATACGTCATACTCATTATTTATTTATTTATTTAATTTTGGCCATGTTTAGCATGTGAATCCAACTCCTTAACAGTGCAAATAATATTTACATTAATCATATAAAATTCGATATGAATATCCTACATTTCTGCAACAATACCATGGTGCAGTTAGTGTTGCTACAGTAAAGCCGTGGTTAAATGGAGATTTGTAGATTGAAAAGCCTTCTGACTGTATTGTTGCGCACAGTGTTTCTGCTATTTAAACTAGTTTAAATCATAGAGACATCTGAATTAAAGCGCTTCTCACTGGATCGCACAGCGCTGTTCAGTGGTCACGGGACCGGTCAGCACGTAAACGCATCTGCTTTAGTAAGCTTGTGCTGCGCTGCCATTTGAACTTTGATTCAAGTGGATAAATGGTTTGTGTGGTGCTGTTCAAGCGAGTAGTGCTGTTTCATTCCATTTTTGGCACATAAACATTGTATCGAACTCGTTGTTATTGAGGAAATGTATCGTATTATCATGTCGCCCAGCCCTATGCTGGAGAGATAGATGAATCCAAGAACTAACAAATGCTTGAAGAACTGTACCTGTGCAACTCCTTTTTAGATATGAAATGATTCCATTAATTGCTTTTTGTCTAACCTTTACCTGTTTTTGCAGATTGATGTACAGGTTCACTGAAAGTCTTTTGGCTTTAACAGGTTCTTCTAACATTTACCATGTGGTATTGGAGGTCTGTAAGGAATCATGCCATTTATCAGCTTGGCATGTCATTCCTTTTAATCATTGGTTTATAGAGACATCTTGGTGCATAATTCATCCATTCATTTTCCTTTAAGATGGAATGCCTTTGTCAGCAACTGTTGATTGCTTCACACATTTACGTTCTTCCTGTCATCTGCCGTCGATTTGGCTCGTTCAAGCGTTCTGCTTTTGGCAGGAAGATAGTTGCATAAATTTGACTGAGCGTCTTCCTGACTATGGGAGCCTTATAATGTAATTGATGAAAACTAATAATAAAGTAGATGGAAAAACTGGCCGTGACTCATTGGCTGGTGGGACACGTGGGGTTACGTCAGCCTGTGGGTTGTGCGGGACTGACTGCAGGGAGGAGAGGTGAAGTTCTTCCAGGTTAATTGTTAGGTCTGAACACGGATGGAGTGAGTTCTGCAGAGCTGAGCACTGGAAGGACTTATTAAAATGGAGTTATTAAAAAAAAAAAACCTGCAGTTTGGTAGATGAGATACTCAGGGGAAGACCAACTCCACAGCTTAGAGGCAGATGATTGGAGAAAAGTCGGGCATCGTTTTAATTGGATTCTAAAAATTTGTTCACAAAGTGCAGAGAAATTTTCCAGGGTATTGAGCTGTTGTTATTTTAAGTTCTCGTCTTATCAGGAAACACATGCTGTATTTGGAATGAAAAAGAGGTGAAGGAATGGAGGATGGAAAACGGTTGGAAAATAGGAGTGTAATGATACCCTCATGTCACGATTCGATACATATCACGATAGAGAACTCCCGATACGATCTTATTGTGATACTCCAAGACATAATAAAAGTTTAACACAAAATGTACTGTTGATTATGGGTATTGAAATTATAATGAATAATCGTTGCATCGCGATGCGGACGTGGACGATTCTGCATCGATGCAGACCATAATCGATTATAGCCTACTAACGTTTCTCTGACATCATTCATCACATACGCACTTCTCGTGCTAGCGTAAAATGGCAGGGAGGCAAAACACAAAAAAGAAAGTATCAATGCACCCACTATTTTAACATTTACAGCATGTGCATGTGTGCGCTTGTGAATGTGTGAGGTTGCATATGTACATATTGCGATATCGCAACAGCACGCAGTATCTGAATGATTTTAATAGGCTACTTCAACATTGTGAAAAGTGTATGTTTTAGGTCAACGCATATAGCAGAGAATAGACTGGGTAAACTTATGTGACTTGCTTGACGTTAAAAAGTTATTAAACACAATAACTTGCGGAAAAACAACTCCTTGCAGTCTCGTGCTGTCTGACACACACCGAAACGTGCGCACAAGCTGCCTCTCTGAAAGTGTGTGATCCCTTCAGTTCTGTTTCGTGTCTTGTTACACACTCAAACTATCAAATACACACACAGTTATTTGAGTATTCATGTAAACACAGTCAGTTATGCTTTAAGTGAACGATATCAGTTGAGGAAAGAAACTGAATGCGTATCAATAGGATACAGTAAACCCGCTGATACAGTAAACCTGCTGATACAGTAACCCCGCTGATACAGTAACCCCGCTGATACAGTAACCCCGCTGATACAGTAACCCCGCTGATACAGTGAACCGGCTGATACAGTGAACCGGCTGATACAGTGAACCCCGCTGATACAGTAACCCCGCTGATACAGTAACCCCGCTGATACAGTAACCCCGCTGATACAGTAATCCCGCTGATACAGTAAACCGGCTGATACAGTAACCCCGCTGATACAGTAAACCGGCTGATACAGTAAACCGGCTGATACAGTAAACCCGTTGATACAGTAACCCCGCTGATACAGTAAACCCGCTGATACAGTAAACCTGTTGATACAGTAAACCCGCTGATACAGTAAACCCGCTGATACGGTAAACCTGCTGATACGGTAACCCTGCTGATACAGTAACCCCGCTGATACAGTAAACCCGCTAATACAGTAAACCTGTTGATACAGTAACCCCGCTGATACAGTAAACCTGCTAATACAGCTAATACAGTAAACCTGCTGATACAGTAAACCTGTTGATACAGTAACCCCGCTGATACAGTAAACCTGCTGATACAGTAACCCTGTTGATACAGCTAATACAGTAAACCTGCTGATACAGTAAACCTGTTGATACAGTAAACCCACTGATACGGTAACCCTGCTGATACAGCTAATACAGTAAACCCGCTGATACAGTAAACCCGCTGATACAGTAAACCCGCTGATACAGTAAACCCGCTGATACAGTAACCCTGCTGATACAGCTAATACAGTAAACCCGCTGATACAGTAAACCCGCTGATACAGTAACCCCGCTGATACAGTGAACCCCCTGATACAGTAACCCTGCTGATACAGTGAACCCGCTGATACAGTAACCCTGCAGATACAGTGAACCCCCTGATACAGTAAACGCGCTGATACAGTAACCCCGCTGATACAGTGAAACTGCTGATACAGTAAACCTGCTGATACGGTAACCCTGCTGATACAGCTAATACAGTAAACCTGCTGATACAGTAAACCCGCTGATACAGTAAACCCGCTGATACAGTAAACCCGCTGATACAGTAACCCTGCTGATACAGCTAATACAGTAAACCTGCTGATACAGTAAACCCGCTGATACAGTAACCCTGCTGATACAGCTAATACAGTAAACCTGCTGATACAGTAAACCTGCTGATACAGTAAACCCGCTGATACAGTAACCCGCTGATACAGTAACCCTGCTGATACAGTAAACCCGCTGATACAGTGAACCCCGCTGATACAGTGAACCCTGATACAGTGAACCCTGATACAGTGAACCCGCTGATACAGTAACCCCGCTGATACAGTAACCCGCTGATACAGTGAACCCGCTGATACAGTGAACCCGCTGATACAGTGAACCCTGCTGATACAGTAACCCTGCTGATACAGTGAACCCGCTGATACAGTGAACCCGCTGATACAGTGAACCCGCTGATACAGTGAACCCGCTGATACAGTGAACCCGCTGATACAGTAACCCTGCTGATACAGTAACCCTGCTGATACAGTGAACCGGCTGATACAGTAACCCCGCTGATACAGTAACCCCGCTGATACAGTAACCCCGCTAATACAGCTAATACAGTAAACCTGCTGATACAGTAAACCTGTTGATACAGTAATCCCGCTGATACAGTAAACCCGCTGATACAGTAACCCTGCTGATACAGCTAATACAGTAAACCTGCTGATACGGTGAACCTGCTGATACGGTAAACCTGCTGATACGGTAACCCTGCTGATACAGCTAATACAGTAAACCTGCTGATACAGTAAACCCGCTGATACAGTAACCCTGCTGATACAGCTAATACAGTAACCCCGCTGATACAGTAACCCCGCTGATACAGTAACCCTGCAGATACAGTGAACCCCCTGATACAGTAAACGCGCTGATACAGTAACCCCGCTGATACAGTGAAACCGCTGATACAGTAACCCCGCTGATACAGTAAACCTGTTGATACAGTAATCCCGCTGATACAGTAAACCTGCTGATACGGTAACCCTGCTGATACAGCTAATACAGTAAACCCGCTGATACAGTAAACCTGCTGATACAGTAACCCTGCTGATACAGCTAATACAGTAAACCCGCTGATACAGTAACCCCGCTGATACAGTGAACCCCCTGATACAGTAACCCTGCTGATACAGTGAACCCGCTGATACAGTAACCCTGCAGATACAGTGAACCCGCTGATACAGTGAACCCCCTGATACAGTAAACGCGCTGATACAGTGAACCCCGCTGATACAGTGAAACCGCTGATACAGTGTCTTTTGTTTCAGGTGTCTTGATGTTAAGTTTTAGGTTGATTTAACTATATATTACCAAGTCAAGCAAAGAGTTTTTGGTATTTAAATATTTGCATTACATTTTTTTGTTTGTTTACAGTGATGTTAAAATTATATTTTCAGATTTGTGACAAAAGTTTTTGCTAAAACACTGCTGGTCACTTTCAGAAGTTGTAGCGACGCTTTCTTTTCCCAGAAAGACTGTGAAACACATAAATGGTATCATTCTTTAATAATTGTTTTAATATAATTTAAATAGATTTTACACACCTAAAGCAATATCGTATCGCATTAACAAGGTATTGCATATCGCATTTTTCTTCAATATCGTATGTGTGCGCGGTCGTATGTGTGCGCGTGCGTGCGTGTGCGAGGCTGCATGTAGCCATGTGCAGTAATATTGAAAATTTAGGATGCAACGCATCGTGATATCAAATCGATGCCATACGATGCGGACGTGGACGATTCTGCATCAATGCAGACCATAATCGATTATAGCCTACTAACCTTTCTCTGATCATTCATCACATACGCACTTCTCATGCTAGCGTAAAATGGCGGAGGGAGGCAAAACACAAAAAAAAGAGTATTAAAAATGCACCCACTATTTTAACATTTACAGCATGTGCATGTGTGCGCTTGTGAATGTGTGAGGTTGCATGTGCAAGGTTGTGTGTGAGGATGTGTGTGTGTGAGGCTGCATGCATGCGTGTGTGTGAGACCTCATGCGTGTACTTGCAAGTGTGTGTGTGTGAGAGGCCTCATGCATGTGCGTGCAAGTATGTGTGCGCGTGTGTTGTGTATGTGTGTGCGCAGCTGTGGCTGCATGCATGTGTGTGCGAGGCTGCACGTAGCCATGTGCAGTAATATTGAAAATTGAGGATGCAACGCATCGTGATGCATCGAATCGATGACATAATCTTAATCTAATTGAATCATGAGACCAGTGACAATTCACACCCCTACTGTTGATTTAAAATGCTACATTTGGAATGAATAGGCTTGGTTACCCATTGGTAACAATGGAGACACCAGAATAAAAATGTTGCAACCATATTTTCGTCTAAAATAATTCTGTATTTTCAGCTTCAGAATTATGAATATAAGACATTTGGCATTATCAGGACCCACAAAATATTCCACTATTGCATTATTATACATGTATATTCAACATTATATAGTATTTTAATGTAGTACTGACACTAAAACTCTGTAAACTTTAATCTTTTCCTTTTGGGGGAACTATACACAATACAGATGGCAGCATCCACGATACACGTTGCATTTTTGTATTGCAATATATTGTGACACCCCTAATAGAAAAGAAAGGAATAAGAAAATGAGATGAGATGGAGAAGTGTATCAAGAAACTGAAGATAGAAAGATATTGGGATGAAGTGAGGATGGAAGCCAAAACAAAAAAAGAAAACATAATTAATTGATTCCAATCAAAATCCTGTCATCTCTTCTCCACAGAGAAGACACTGTAAGTGAAACGGAGAGATCCGGGTGAATGAGGGTGGTGTGAGCAGGTGGGATTGAGTCTACACTGGTCTCAGTGGGCAGCAGCAGACAGGAGGACGGCTTTCCTGACAGCATACAGCTGTTACTCTTAATTACCTCCCGTTATGCGTGTGGGGTTAATTAAACCAGTTTGGGTGAAAAATAAGACATGAATTTCCTAACAAAGGATATTAGGTTAAACCCTACACATCAACAGAAAAAAACATTGAATGCTTCCCTGTATTAGCTCAGAATTTAGCGTCTCATTTAGCTAGCGAGTGTTCATTAGCGTCACAACAACGCTAGCAGAAAGCAGATTGGATGTTTGATTCATTTCCTTTTTCCTTGCATCCATTTATGTTATAAAAACAAAAAGCTTGCATTTTCTAGTCAAGCACATGCTGTTTTCAAATAAATTAGCTAGCTTCTTCCTGAGTTGACAGGGAGTGAAGCTAACGGCTGTGTGTTTGATGGCAATGAGGGACTCAGAATTGACCCCGAGTCGCCAGCTACTGTATGCCGTCTTATAATAACGACCGAGATGTACTCATCTCTAGGCTACGTATATTCATAATATTTGCAACAGAGAGTCAGTGTCTGCGTGTGTACTACCTTTAATCACCTGTGCCTCATTGTGTGCAGCATACACACCTTAGCTCATTAAAATGATTGATCGAGCCAGAGGGGAAGCTCTCGGTCGCTCCAGATTTGTTCTCGTTTAAAAGGTGTTTAATAGGGGAACACCTGTAGGGAACTGCTCTCGTTTTCTGACAGCAACCAAGACGCCTGGCAGATGCACAGGAGAAGGCATGCGTTTGACATTTTAGTTTCTGTACATCCCAATATTTGTCTGTGGATTTTCAAGTGAAGCGTACATAATTGTCATAGTGCAGTGGCTCTCAATAGGGATGTGCTGAACACTATACGTTTTCAAAATTGACTTGTCAGTGGGTTGCCTAAATGACTAATAGACCTTAAAGAATCCAGATATAATGAGGCTGGTGTTGGGTTCTAATCAGACACATTTATTATGGGCCTTTATATCTTTTAAGAAAAACTAGATGGAATGCAACGAAATGGAACAGAACACAGGGACTTGCTGCGCAGTGAAAAATATGTAGCATTGCATATAGTAAAATATTCTGAGAAATGCTTCCCGCATTGTTTGTTGTGAATGTCAAAGGCAATATATTTTGCCACAGATTTTTTGTGTTATATACCTAATACTTTATATTTGTGATGTAAAATGTTATAAGTGTCACAAAATATAGTATATTTATGCATTGTTAGTTTTCCTCACAACCAATGTTATGCAAATAATTATGTATTGTTGATCCTATGCAATTTATTGCAATATATTAGAAATGTTTGATTAAGTACATTAGTATTAGCTACTTTTCAGTTGATGTCCAATGTAAAAAGCTAAGAAAGGCTACACAAGCTACTACTAATGGCGTCTATGATATTTTTTTAAACAATCACTAGGACACAATTTTCAAAACTCTTCACACAGTTCTCATAACCATCTTTCAACTTGATATGGCAGTTAATTTTCACATTCAAAATGCACTAAAACTACTAAAACACTTCATACATGTCTCAAATCAACCAATCAATCTTTTATAACGCTAGCAAAGGTTTCACCCAACAAACACACTTACCCCGTTTCACTGACAAGACTAAATGCGTGTTTGAGTTGTATTAACTGAAAGCAACTTGCACTGGCGTATCTTAAAAGTTCCATTGTTTTATCTCAATGCACACCAGTAATTTTTGTTTGTTTTTTTTAACTAAGGCACATTTATAAAAGCTACTTGAACTAAGAACTAATCCTGGCTTAATGTAAGCCCTGTCTGTGAAACCGGCCCTTTGTCGCTCATTAAACAATGGCGGTAGGGATGGCAATATTGACAAATTATATCTCAATATTTTCTGGAATTTTCTCGATAACGATAATGAGATGATATTTTGCTGCTGAGTGTGTTTGTGCCGCACCTTGGCAGGTTTAGGACTGCCGTGGTCAGCTGACTCCTGAAGTGTTTGATTATTTTTCATATTCTGTGTGGTGGTCAGAAACGTGTGACCAAAATCATCTTTTCCAAAAAATTTTAATCGATTTCTACCTTTTCATAGGCATTTTTACCTGTATACATTTATTTTTTTAACCTAATTATATGCATGCATCATCTTTCGTCAATTTCATAAATTTTATACAATTTAATTATAAGATAATAAGACACAATATTTCAATAATTAAATGAAATATCAACAAAATGCATCTTTGCAATGGAGGAAACCGAGCTGCATTTGAAATGGATTTAGATAATTTACACAGACTGTTTAATGAGCTAAGAGGTGAAAAATGAATAACCTGCAGTTATACATTAATGTTTTGATTTTTAAAACCTAAAACGTTGAATATTGATATTTGAAATTATTTAAAACATGAAGATACTTTAAATGTGAAATTAAAACCTCAGCGAGTCCCTGTTAATGAGCGAGTCAACAACAGATTCATTCAAACGGCTGATTCATTAAGGAACAAATCATTTGACCATCTTAGTCACTGAATCATTGATTCAACTGATTTGTTCAAAAAGCTGATTCATTCAGTAAGGAAACACTGCAGTGTGAGAGATGCAATTACAGTCCTGTGGCCTGTTTTTCTATCCACCTGAATTTAAAAAATATATATTTCTATAAAAAGCAAAACTATAGTGGAGGCATAATGTAAATGTAGCATTGGCATATTCTCTCCTAACTTTACCCTCACACTCTGTCATGACAATATGACGCGAGACAGCTTTTCAATCTCATCACAGTTTAGTTTCGCAAGATCTTATCACATCCCTAATAAGCAGCACGGCACAGTGGTTCATGTGCCCGTCAACTCCTAATGGACCTAAATCAAAAAAGAAGTAACTGAGGAGAATAGTATACCACAAACAGTGGTACAGTGCCGAACTATAAACTTTTATCCCAGTATTATTGTAAGACAGAAAAACAATACTGTGTGGTTGCAAAGACCCACACAGATCTGAATGCTCCGCTGTGATTTTGTCAAAGGTTTAATAGACAGGCAAATTGTTGTCATTCAGGAAAAAGATTGCATGTGTGTTTGAATCGAGATCACAATCTTTTAACGATCAATCATGCATCTCTAATAGTAATGTAGTGAAATGTCAATGCATAAATAAGCCGAACAACAAGCAGGTCAGTTTCAGTATTTTGATTTTATTTTTTTCTTCATTTTTTTTTTTTTAATATGCTTTTTTGTTTTAAGAAACAAATGCTTGCAGATGTCAAATGAATTAACACTCACATCCTCACCCCTTTTAGAGCGTGACCGACACGACCGACACAACCGACCCGTGAGAGCCGGGTCCTCGGCCAGCCAATCACACCACCCCAGATTCTCAAACCGACACCCACTTCCTGTTAAGTGCATATGTAAATCGACAAAAAAAATGATTTCTCTTTTTAATAACGAAAGTGCACAGGTGGAGCAATACTTTCGTAAACATAACATCCCTGCATTATTCCTGTATATTTATTTCATTTTTGCAGGATGTCTTGAGCTGGAATGAGAATCTGGAAAAGACACCTAAGGTAAGGATGCAGGGATTCGTTTCCATTCATTCACTCGTTTGTAAACAGCTTATCCTTTTTTTTTTCTTTTTTTTTTTTTCTCATAACCCTACATCGACAGGTTTAACAAGGCCTTTTGTCGTACCGTCCGCGCTCCCCTCGCGTAAGACAAAAAGGTTAATCAATAACATGGTTCAAAATAAAGTTTAGTGATTGTGCTTTTAAAACCAAAGTCAAACATAGAACAACAAACATCGACAATGACAAAAGAATAACAGTGCATTACAAAAAACAAAAACGAACAAACAATAACCCTTAAAATGTGGCACTTTTCCTGGGGCAGTTTAAACACTATGACAATTTACAACCAGGATGGTGGCTATAAAAAAATTATATTAACTGGCGTAATTTAAAATTATTCAAATAAGTCAAGGAAGACAAATTTAATGTACCACAATGGATTATAAAAGACAGTTAGATATGTATACACGTGTATGTACATGTCAGTCAGTCCCTTTGTGCCTGGAGTTTCATTACAGTAACAGCTGACTGACAACCTTCTCGCCAAGGTGAACAAAGCTTTCAGGAGCTAACGGACGCGCCATATTGCATTGGAATCAAAACAAAACTGCTTTAGCCCCTCTCAAATGTACCCTTCGTTTTTGTTTCGTTTGTTTTTGTGTTTTTTTTTTCTTCTGTCTTTTTTTCTTCTTTAAATGCACATTGAAATTAAGGTAAATAAATGAAGAATGGTTGGTCAGTTTTCCAAACGTGACTCTGGGCCGGTAGTTTTCAGTAAAAGATACCACCGAGATGGTCAGACTGCACTGAAGATGGTTGCTGAGGACGTTTAGACAGCCTCTTTTTTCTTTTTTGTTTATCTTCAGCTCTCCACCATCTGAAGAAAAAAAAAAAAAAAAATTGAAGCATTATCGCAAAAAAATACATGTACATCGACATGTAGAGTGATCATGCACAGTAAGTGTTAATAATTTTAAATGAACTTTTATTTGTTTTTTCTATTTAGCTTTGTTAGTTGCCAAGGCAGAATTTAAAATCTCCGGTAACACTTTACAATCAGGTTTGATTAGTTAACATTAGTTAATATGAACTAATAATGAACTGCACATCTACAGCATTTATTAATCTTTGTTCATTTCAACATTTACTAATACATTATTAAACTTAATGCTAACATTAACACATGAAACCTTATTGTAAAGTGTTTATTTCAGCATTACTTAATTACTAAAAATGATTTTTAATAGTTTTAGTTAACAATAACAAAACCGAGTTACACAGTGCTCAGGTTTGCATCTTGTCCAATTACACAGTTTAGCAGTCCCTCACCATCCACTTTATTTAGCAACAGGAAAGTAAGCTAGTTTCTGTGAATGTGTGAGACTTCCTATTCATTAGCCACAATAGGTAAATAACTAGAAGAATAATAGAACTATTTGCACTACGAGCCAGTATGTTTGCAATATAAAACAGCATGTTTTTGCAACAGGCTGTTTTTGTACTGGTAAAATAACTAAAAGTGGATGACACATTCAAGTTACAATTGGTCATGTCTGATTCTTAAGTGAGAAATGCCGATACATCGGTCGATATGAATGCCGATACATACAGTTTACTGCAGAGTGTAGCTCCAACCTGCCCCAACACACTTGCCTAGAAGTGTCTAGTAATCCTGAACACCTTGGCCCTGTTTACACCTGGTATTAAGATGCATTTTGGTCGATCCAATCACAAGTGAAACGGGGTCTAAAACGTTATGAGCTTGTTAACTTTTGACCACTTCCAGAGGTTGTCAAACACATTTGAAAAGCCACAAAAGACCACCTACTGATCTAGTGCATAAACATTATGGGAAGCGCGCTAACCAGACAGGATTTAAACTTTGTTGGCTGAAGACCCAAGTTTGGTTTGAAGACGAAAAACATACCAAGCACTATTACCAAATCGGTACTGAAATTTAAAAAATGTGACGCTTTGAGCGGAATCGTAAACACCTCATCACACGCTCATCAAATATGTCTGTGATTTGGCTACAATGACCAGCGCATCACAAATGACGCTTTTCACAGAGCGCTTAGAAACACACGGAGCATTTGAATGCAGGCGTCTATCAGCCTGCCGGTGCGATGGTTCGACGCGCCCGTGCGTTGATCATTGTAGCCAATCACAGGCACATCCGATGAGCGCGTGAGCACAATGGCCAGTGATTCCAGCTCAACAGCGCTCAAAGCGTCACATTTTTAATTTCAGTACCGACTTGGTATCGTGGTCGGTACTTCTGACAACATTACCGAGCACAGCGTTCTGTCACAATTCCTGATTTCTAACACACACTCACAGCGTTCGTCTTGCGGTTGTTAGAGCAGAAACGAAAGCTGCTACTCTCTGTATGTTTTTCCATCATCTCCGGTTGCGTTCATATGCAAACTGAATGAGCTTATTTCGTCCATTAGATCGAAATGTCTGAAAAAGCCTATTGATTTACCGGTCCATAAACCCTCCCCTTGAAGAAATCAGGACAAGTCGAAAGTGGACAAAAGAGACAGATTCAAACACCAGGTGTAAACAGGGCCCTAGATTAGCTGGTTCAGGTGTTTTTGATTCATTCTGCAGGATAGTAGAACAGGACTGTACATATATGGTTGACCAGAATCAAGTATTCCTTTCATATCCAGGTATGGTAGAAGTGAGGACATACCTCAAGCTCCTCCCCTCCTGTCTGGAAGGCTCCTATGGTGTTTAGCCCAATATCTGCAGGGTTTCTGCGGGCCCCTGGAGCCCCCTCGCCTCTCCGCCGTCCACCGGACCCCCGAGAGGACAGCGAACTGGAGGAGCTGGGGTCCCTCTCTCCACGAGGACTGTGCACGGCTGGGAAAGATGGGCGACTATAAGGTAGGATGTCCTCTGAGCCTGAAAGAGACAAGAAAATGATAAAGGTAGGTAACTCGACAATTATTTAGAGACAACAGGAATGTAGCTCAGTACCTGGGTGCTGGCGGCTCTTCGGGGCTGCACCGGCATCTTGTTTGCTGCTTTTCCCCGTTCTTTGACCCCTTTGTATATCTTGGCCCTCCCTTCGTTCTGAAGAGCTGGTCCGGGTGTCTGAGCCATCCCGGGGCCTGGGTCCACCTGAACCCGTTCGCCTGTCCTTGCCATCAGCAGAACTAGATCTGGGCGACATGGCTCCCCGTGGGCCCTCAGGGATGGTTTTGGCTGGGTGTGTTGGAGACTTCAGCATGGCTGGGGGAGGGATCGGAGGAGGGGGAAGATCTGCGAGGAAACAACAAAAAGCATTAGTTTTGTGAATGTTTGACGATATCTTGTGTCAGTGTATCATTTGCCATACAAGTTTACATTTTTTAGCTCGCTCAAGACACGCTATATTCACACATGCTTGTGTCCTTCAGAACCAGACGTTCAGCTAATTGACACCAGAACTCATTTGTCTGGCACCCGGAAGGTGCCATGGAAACACAGCTGTGCCGTTGCGTCGCAACCCTCCCAACAGCTGCACGCTGGAGCTCGTTCCCACCAAGGTGCTGCTAGTCAGTCGAGAAACTGTGAATGACGGTTCATAACTGTCACTGGATGTCTCAACGCTTCCCATGCCAGTTATTCAGGGTTGTTTACAATTGCTGTTCTTGTTAAAAAGCATCGCCCTAAAAAAAGTCTTCCGAGCTCTCTGCATGACGGATCCTGTAAACTTGTGCCAGGGACAGAAGTAATCAGGGATCCTGATTACATTTTAAATCAACATGGATATGAATGACCAGAGACTCAGATATATCCGTTACGTAACATAAGAAGCTTAAATAGTTTAAAAAGTGCTAAAATTGTGCTTGGGTGCTGCATCAACATTTTTACACATTCAAGGTCAAAGCACACTGAGAGCGCGTCTCGTTTTGTTGGGGGAGAGCTTAGCCCACCTTCATCACTGCTCTGACACTCAGCAAAATACGAGAAGGATCAGTCGATCGTGGACGTGGATGGTTTTTCTAAGTCCTGTGGTGTCTTGCAGTAAGTCAGGCGGCGGATCGATGCCAGGGTGAGAGAGACGGGGCACATTTCACAGGAGCAGAAGAGAGCTGTTAGATTTACGAGAGGGGTGGATGAGCGAGGGAGGGTCTATGCTTTATACAACAACAGCGCTACTGTCCTTATTTGCTTGTGTAGTTTCTGCGTCGCCGTGAAATTAATAGCAGTGTAAAACACGTCCTTCTTTTTAGGTTTGAACGATAGTGTTTAGTGCTGCTGAAAATTCAGCTTTGTCATTAATTTTTTTTAGGTAACACTATAAGTCCTTGTTACACGTTGCATGTATTTACTATAGTAATAGGGTTTGGCGATATGGCGCAAAAAATATCTCTGTATTTTTTGGTTGAATGGCGATACATAGGATATATCCCAGCATTTTCTATTTTCGTTTTTTTATTTGGATAAAAAGTCTGTATTAATTAAAAAAAATAAAAAAATAAAAAAATCACATCCTGCCCAATGATGTACTACAAACAATGTTGATATTGAAGGCTATGCAATATATTATGTGCAAAAATGGGGTTAAAATCACATTACATTTTAATGTTACAATCTAAAAACTAAAATAATGAATTTGTTTTTAAATTTCACTAAATTATAAATGAAAATAAAAAAAGCACAGACTAATTATATTAGCTACATTTGACTGCCCCATTATAATGGTCACTTTCATAAAAATATATTTAATTGTAGGTTTAAAATTCCACATATGGCACATTTATTGTCCAACAACAAATATTGTAGAAATATGTACATTTTAGTCACAATTATTGTGCTCCGTTTGTTTGGCGTGCATGCGAGTGGCGGCGGCGGCACTCATTCACGGAAGCCTGATTTTTAGCGGAGACTCACTTGCCCGACCTAGTTCACTAGCCCGTCCTCTCCTGACAGCAAAGTGGACATTTTTCATGACTTTCTAACATTTACAGATGGAGAATATACCGGTGATTTTTTTCAGATGCGCTCATTTCAATCTACTGTATATCAATATAAATGGTATTCCATATCGTTTCTAAAAAAAATACACTCACCTAAAGGATTATTAGGAACACCATACTAATACTGTGTTTGACCCCCTTTCGCCTTCAGAACTGCTTTAATTCTACGTGGCATTGATTCAACAAGGTGCTGAAAGCATTCTTTAGAAATGTTGGCCCATATTGATAGGATAGCATCTTGCAGTTGATGGAGATTTGTGGAATGCACATCCAGGGCACGGCTCCTCCTGTTCCACCACATCCCAAAGATGCTCTATTGGGTTGAGATCTGGTGACTGTGGGGGCCATTTTAGTACAGTGAACTCATTGTCATGTTCAAGAAACCAATTTGAAATGATTCGAGCTTTGTGACATGGTGCATTATCCTGCTGGAAGTAGCCATCAGAGAATGGGTACATGGTGGTCATAAAGGGATGGACATGGTCAGAAACAATGCTCAGGTAGGCCGTGGCATTTAAACGCTGCCCAATTGGCACTAAGGGGCCTAAATTGTGCCAAGAAAACATCCCCCACACCATTACACCACCACCACCAGCCTGCACAGTGGTAACAAGGCATGATGGATCCATGTTCTCATTCTGTTTACGCCAAATTCTGACTCTACCATCTGAATGTCTCAACAGAAATCGAGACTCATCAGACCAGGCAACATTTTTCCAGTCTTCAACTGTCCAATTTTGGTGAGCTCGTGCAAATTGTAGCCTCTTTTTCCTATTTGTAGTGGAGATGAGTGGTACCCGGTCGGGTCTTCTGCTGTTGTAGCCCATCCGCCTCAAGGTTGTGTGTGTTGTGGCTTCACAAATGCTTTGCTGCATTCCTCGGTTGTAACGAGTGGTTATTTCAGTCAAAGTTGCTCTTCTATCAGCTTGAATCAGTCGGCCCATTGTCCTCTGACCTCTAGCATCAACAAGGCATTTTCGCCCACAGGACTGCCGCATACTGGATGTTTTTCCCTTTTCACACCATTCTTTGTAAACCCTAGAAATGGTTGTGCGTGAAAATCCCAGTAACTGAGCAGATTGTGAAATACTCAGCCCGTCTGGCACCAATAACCATGCCACGCTCAAAATGGCTTAAATCACCTTTCTTTCCCATTCTGACATTCAGTTTGGAGTTCAGGAGATTGTCTTGACCAGGACCACACCCCTAAATGCATTGAAGCAACTGCCATGTGATTGGTTGATTAGATAATTGCATTAATGAGAAATTGAACAGGTGTTCCTAATAATCCTTTAGGTGAGTGTATATTGATATATCGTACAAGTTTGATATACCGCCCAGCCCTATATAGTAACAACTATACATCAGGCATAATTGCTACCCTAACCCCAATAGTAAGTACATGTAGTTAATTAATATTACGCTGTACTTAAATGTATAATTACACTGTAACACAGACACCTTAAAATAGTGTAACCTTATTTTCAAAATAGAAAACAGTTGTAACAATTGTAGTATTTCACAGTATTGCTGTTTTTACTGTATTAAATCCAGCCTTTGGGAGCTGAGCCTTTGTCTGAGAACTGAGACAAAAAGAATCTAACCAACCCCAAAACTACCCCAAAGATAGTTTTTTAAATCAACCTGAGCTGCCTAACATACACACTGCATTCATGCAGGCACATAAAACTTATTTCTATACATTACTTCTAATGTCTTCCTGTATTATATTTTTACTTAGCAGCAGTGCAAAGAAATCAACCGAAGCCTCTAGAAAATGGCATCAGCCATAATAAATAATTATATTATAATTATTTTAGTTCTCAAAACATGGATGTTCTTTATTTTAAGGTTTGAAAATAACTGTTGACTTGCATTCTAAGACTTAAAATATAACAGACAATGTAATATTTATGGTTTTGAATTGATTTGCATCTAGAATTATTCTAGTTATGTTCGCAAATATATCTAATCATCTAAAAATTGCTCCGTGAAATGAACGAAAAGCAGCTGGATAAGCCGTGGAAATTCATTCAACCTACATATGTTATTTTCAGCCGATTTCACATGTTTTCAAACTCCTATTTGTTACTTGATGACCAAAGATGTCTGACATTACCGTAGAAAACTTAGAAAACATACAAAAGAAGGAAAATAAGACAAAGAGAGGGAGGAACGTCTGGAAGAGACTGGATCTCTTCTCTCCAGACAGAAGTGGAGGCAGATGAAAGGTTAACAGGGCCTTCTGGAGAGGAGTTGGAGGAGGACGAGATAATAAGCCTGGTGTCACCCAAAGCACTGAGCAAACAAGAGCAAAATTAACAGAGGCGGGAGGGATTGCGTGTTTGACGCGTGGTATTTGGGGGGTTGGTAGGCAATCTGTGTTTCAGATCATTTAGTTTTGAGTGTGTTTGTGTGAAACGCATTCAAACGGCAACCTTCTTCTTCTCTGTGCGAAACACTGTATTTAACCCTCCCACACAGCGTAGCTCGACGAAGGCCTATCAAATCAAATCACGCATTCAACAGAAACTTGAGCTGACATAGACTGATCAATCTGGGTCTCTGCAGCGGCCAACAGCGAACAAAGACGAGAGAGAGAGGGAACGGAGAAGATTAGAAGAGGGGGAGGAAGAGATTACAGTGAAGGGAGGGAGCGAAGGACAGATGAGAGGGGCTAGTTGATCTGATAGAGCCGACCAAGGCCTGTGTGTGTCTGATATTAAATCTTAGTGTCAACACACAAGGACAACTGACTCAATGATGAGACGCAGCAGATGAGAACGTGTGCACAAATACACACTTGCACAAATGTGAGCAGAGATCTCGGATGCATTTGTGAGCACTTCCTTTTTCAGTTCCACACGCATCCCACACATAACATGACCTTTCTGAAGGCTTCCGAGAGCTTTTCAGTGAAACTTTGGAACCTGCTGCAATTTCATTAGAGACTCAACAGGACTCGTCACTTCTGATACACTGTGGCTGGACGCCACTGTTCCACCTACCTCTCCATCTCTACTTGCTCTTCATTGTATATAGTGTAGGTACTTTAAGCATAATATATCCATGGACTTTTTAATCAACATCAAGAATTCAGACAAAAATGTACTGTATATGAATGAATTATGTTTCAGGCTCATGAGATGAGTTTTAATTTAAGATTATAATTTATCTGAGTATATTTAGTATTATATTTAGTCAGTATATAGGTTTAAGTAAATTTTATATATATATATATATATAAAATTTAAATGCTTCCAAAATATTATATTAAAAATTATACATAAAATTATCACAAAAAATTCTTAACAATATTATAAATTCATAATGCAAATAACATTGCTAACATGTTATGTCCTAAATAGTATACATTAAGAATAACAACAGCAAAATATTATCATGTAAATCATAAATTATGTTTGGTAATATTTTAATGTTTTGATTCCTTAATTTTATTTTATTTTGAATTTATAATATAAATAATAATATTTTGGTTGCATTTTAATTAGTGCACAAATCAATTAATAGTTTAATCTCATTCCAACATAATTGTACATAATGTGTGTGTGTGTATATATATATATATATATATATATGACTGTAAAGTATATTGAAGAAAAATACGATATTCAATATGCAATACGATATTGCTTTAAGTGTGTAAAAAATCTATTGAAATTATATATATATTTTTTTTTAAATTAAAAACTGAGAATGATTTATGATAAATGATATTTAAATACCAAAAACTCTTTGCTTGACTTGGTAATATATAGTTAAATCAACCTAAAACTTAACATCAAGAACATCCAGGTAAACAAAGACACCTGAACTAGGGGAGTTTTCACATGAATTAAACAGCGGGTTCACTGTATCAGCGGGGTTACTGTATCAGCGGGGTTACTGTATCAGCGGGTTTACTGTATCAGCGGGTTCACTGTATCAGCGGGGTTACTGTATCAGCGGGTTTACTGTATCAGCGGGTTCACTGTATCAGCACTGTATCAGCGGGTTCACTGTATCAGCGGGTTCACTGTATCAGCGGGTTCACTGTATCAGCGGGGTTACTGTATCAGCGGGGTTACTGTATCAGCGGGTTTACTGTATCAGCGGGGTCACTGTATCAGCGGGGTTACTGTATCAGCGGGTTTACTGTATCAGCGGGGTCACTGTATCAGCGGGGTTACTGTATCAGCGTGTTCACTGTATCAGCGTGTTCACTGTATCAGCGTGTTCACTGTATCAGCGTGTTCACTGTATCAGCGGGGTTACTGTATCAGCGGGTTCACTGTATCAGCGGGGTTACTGTATCAGCGGGGTCACTGTATCAGCGTGTTCACTGTATCAGCCGGTTCACTGTATCAGCAGGGTTACTGTATCAGCGGGTTCGCTGTATCAGCGGGTTCGCTGTATCAGCGGGTTCGCTGTATCAGCGGGGTTGCTGTATCAGCGGGGTTACTGTATCAGCGGGTTCGCGGTTCACTGTATCAGCGGTTCACTGTATCAGCGCGTTCACTGTATCAGCGGGTTACTGTATCAGCGGGTATCAGCGGGTTACTGTATCAGCGGGTCACTGTATCAGCGTGTTCACTGTATCAGCGCGTGTTCACTGTATCAGCGGGTTCACTGTTCATCATCAGCGGGTTTACTGTATCAGCGGGTCACTGTATCAGCGGTTCACTGTATCAGCGGTTCACTGTATCAGCGGGTTCAGTTATCAGCTGTATCAGCCGGGTTCACTGTATCAGCGGGTTACTGTATCAGCGGGTTCACTGTATCAGCGGTTCGGGTTCACTGTATCAGCGGGGTTACTGTATCAGCGGGGTTAATGTATCAGCGGGTTCACTGTATCAGCGGGTTACTGTTCACTGTATCAGCGGTTCACTGTATCAGCGGTTTTGTACTGTACTCAGCGGGGTTACTGTATCAGCGGTTTACTGTATCAGCGGGTTTACTGTATCAGCGGGTTTACTGTATCAGCGGGGTTACTGTATCAGCGGGTTCACTGTATCAGCGGGGTTACTGTATCAGCGGGGTTACTGTATCAGCGGGGTTACTGTATCAGCAGGTTTACTGTATCAGCTGTATTAGCAGGTTTACTGTATCAGCTGTATTAGCAGGTTTACTGTATCAGCTGTATTAGCAGGTTTACTGTATCAGCTGTATTAGCAGGTTCACTGTATCAGCGGGTTCACTGTATCAGCCGGTTCACTGTATCAGCGGGGTTACTGTATCAGCGGGGTTACTGTATCAGCAGGTTTACTGTATCAGCGGGTTTACTGTATCCTATTGACACGCATTCAGTTTCTTTCCTCAACTGATAACGTTCACTTAAAGCATAACCGACTGTGTTTACATGAATACTCAAGACAGTCATTTTGACATAACTGTGTGTGTATTTGATAGTTTGAGTGTGTAACAAGATACGAAACAGAACTGAAGGGATCACTATATATATATATATATATATATATATATATATATATATATAAACAAACTTTATATATATATAAAAAATTATGTAAACAAACTTTTATGTTAGATGCAATTAATCAATTTGGCAACACTAGTTTTTTATCATTTTCCAGTCATTAAGATACAATAATAAAAATGAAACAATAAAATTTAAGTATTTAGTATTCATAAATCCCATCCCTAATGACTGTACAGAAAGCAGAATTTTTTTGTGAATGTGGACGTACCCTCTGTATAGGCCTCTCGCCGCTGGTAGCCTGTCTGAGCAGCTGGATGTTGTTTTTGCCTCTTTAGGGGCCTCCTCTGACCCGGGGCTGCGCTAACATTACTGTCTGTGGACACTGGACTGCCCGGACGGTGCCCCGCAGGGAGGTTTTGGTATTTCCGTGCTGCTGGCAAATTAGAGGACAGAGAGTTGGCTTAGTTCAGCTCTATTAAAGGCTGCAGATTTGAATACAAATTAATTCAGATGCTGTGGAATGTATAGTTTTACAATTAGTGTCTCCATTTGAAATCATTAGCATTTAAATTCATGAGCAAATATTAACAACTTGTGGAACACTTCCATATCCTCCATAATGTGGCATATCTCCAAGTGAAAATAGAATATCCAAAGTTGATTCAGGAGGAGGGTTTAAACTTTAAAGTGTTAGGCCTTGGTTAGCAGAAAATATTGTCGTTTTAATTGTGCACAAAAAACATCAGTAATGATTAAGAAATTGTATACACGTTTCAGCACCTCCAGACACTGGAAGCTGATGGTGGCCTTTCCCAGGATGCTTTGCCACTCGTAGACCAGCGTATTCGGCCGCAGCTGCCACGGCCTGAGCGAAATCAGCATCTGTAAAGAAAGATCCGTCTGATGAGCTGACGGCGCTGGAACGACCCGATGAGGCGTTGTCCTCCTCTGAAGCCGAGCCCCAGCCGTTGATCATAGACCCGGTGACTGAGCTCTCCAGGTCGCAGGTACTGGAGGCCGGGGTCTGCTCCAGGCCCCGCAGGAGAGCCCTCTGCTGGGGCACGTGCTGCTGGTGAGGGTGGGTGTGGTGCTGGTGGACTCGAGCCACCTCTGCATCTGTCTCGTCACCCTCTTCCTCGTCCTCATCTTCCTCCAGGCCATCCGTGTCTAGACCCAGGGGGCTGGAGATGTAGCCATACGTGTGCGGCGGGGAGAGAGGTCGTGGTGGAGGGGGTGGGCTCACCAAGAGTCGCCTAACAAACGTCAAATATATCAAAACTGTAAATGGTGCAGAAATGGTTTGGAAAGAAAAGCATCATCGAGCTGTTGCATACCTGCGCTCATGTAGGTCAGGGTTATCCTGCAGCATGGGATGCATCTCCTCCTGAGGGGATGGGGTGAGGGTCGCGGTGGACTGGTGACTATAGGACACGGCGGCGGGTGAGGAAGCCGCTCCCCGTACAGGAGGCGTAGGTCCGCGCTCCAGCTCCACCTCTTCCTCCTCCTCTAGCTCATCAGGTTGCAGATACATCCGAGATGGCGGCAAAGGGCACTGCAGGTCTGTGTCATAACTGAAGAGAGAACAAAAGAACATATGATCACAGTGATCAAAACATAAATTAGGGGCATTTTTGGAAATGCCTTGCAATCTTGAGTTTCCCACTTATATTGTGATGTTTGTGCCTAATTCTTCTTTTTTTTTTTTATAATAGTAATTATATCAATAATTTATATATTAATAATGTCTTTATTCATTGAAAGTTATGTAAGTTATATTAGGTATATATTATTTTTATTTTAAATATTTAATGTCAATTCATTTTAAAAGAATAATAATTCTTAATATTCTATTTAAATAATATTATTATAATGCTTATATAACCAGGGCTTGACATTAATTGTCTAGCCATTTTCACTGGCCACAATTTTGACATCGATGCCACGGGGGAAAACTTCCATATTCATCATAATTTGGCGGCAAGTAAATTAGGTTGCCGTCACTTTAAGAAGCATGGATCCATTATACTGTTACATATGTGTTTACTGTTTACGTCCACTTCAAACATAACTGTGTTTATGTGAACACTCACCAAGTCTGGTATTTTGATATTATTTTGTGTATTTGACTGTTTAAGCATAAAAAGAAAAAACCTGTGAGCAAAAAATATGCGGGAATGAGTAAAATTATACACAATACCACACAAAAATTCAAGCCCTGTAATCAACAATAATCATCTGGAGCAAATGAAACGAGTGAGTGAGGGGAGGCGGGTTTGTGTGTCAACTCGCTATCTAGAGTTGGTATTTTGTATCTATTCTGGGAAAAACGATATTGGAAGCATTTGTTATTTCAGTATCAATATGTATAGAAAAATCTATAACACTACATAGATACTTTTGACAACACTACATTGCACATTTCAGTTGCCTTATTAAAAGACTACAATGAAAAATGTATATATAATATTCAGCCCGCCAAAGTGGCTAGTAGGAGTGATGGCTGAAATCCACCTGCATTTGGCAGGTGTTAATGTCAAGCCCTGATTACAACCCTTGGAGAAATAGGAAATATGTAACCTACGAATTTGCATTATAACACACTAAAAGTGAAAACCTCACCTGTCATCCATTGAGAGGGTGTATTCCTGACATGGTGGTGGATTAATCGGAGGTGGTGGCAACAGTTCGGTCCAATTCATTGTGTTCTGTTTGGCCTGTTTAGTTGTTCGCCCACCTTTTTTCTGCCCTTGACTTCCTATAAAGCAAACAAACAAAAAATAGTGTGACAAACACCGCAATAGAAGTTCCTAGCCCACAATGCCATTTGAACTCATAAATAAATTTGATTGCAGACTAAAATGTGTTTATAAGCTCTGGTTCATTTCTTTTTCCGTTAGTTTGTTTGTTGAGCTTGATGCATGTGTGAAACAAATGGCACTTTTACACTCAGGAGAAGCAACATTAATGACACCCACACCATAATTTATGCGGTGTAAAACGCTTATGTGCATTATCTCTCTATTTGTAATTAACGCTGCGCTCTCCATCAAAAATGAGTCATTTTTCAAAACTAACACTCTCCATTGCCCAGAGGAGAGGTAGAGTGAGAGAACATTAAAAAGAGAAACATTGGAGGCCAATTAACAGAAAGGAATTAAAATTCAGAGCCAATGAGCTGTGAGGACCTCCACGCACTCAGACCCTCTCTTTAATTACCTGAACTTCAAATACAATATAAAAATAGATACGATGCATTACGCCAGCAGCCTTGCATACGCCGCAGAATGGGGCTCATTTATCTTTGTCCCGCAACAAACACCGGCTTTCTGACAACATTATCCCCCCTTTCTTTGAGTCGGATGGATGAAAGCTGGAGTAATTAATGACGGTGTGGCAAAATGCAAAAAGGGAGGGGGATATCCTCCAAATCAGAAACATCCCGGGAAAATGCGGCAGACCTTAGAAATCTGCAGGGAACATGGTTTTAACTAAAGAAATTAGGAATGAGGGAGTGATTGTTGCTGCCGTGTTTAAGATATGCGGCCATGCACCTCAGAAATTGTGAGGAAGAATCACCCCCTTTTGTTCTGACATAAATGTTTCTCTTTGTTCCCTGCAGTTTCTCAACAATGAGCAAGCGATTTGAAAATGTCCCGTTTTGCATATGATTTACTGCCTTATAGTGATGAAAAGGCTCAGAAATAATGGAAATGAAAATGGAATAATGGGTAAATTGCAAATGTTAGTAGGTTATGTCTGCAGGTTTTATGAGAAATGAACCGTTCGTTGGTTGATTGTTTGGGTGGATGGACGGGTGGATGGACGTGTGGGTGGACGGATGGACGGGTGGATGGACGGACGGATGGACGGGTGGATGGACGGACGGATGGACGGGTGGGTGGATGGATGGATGGACGGATGGATCAACAGAACAAAAGATGGATGTCTTACCAGAGGTGCTGCTCCCCCTGTCCGAGCTGCTGTAGGTTCCTCCTGGGAGGGCGTCCTGGGCCTGGTTGTAGGGGATGGTGACTGAGACAGGAACCTCACCTCGGTAGTGGTCTAAGGGGTTACAGTCAAGAGATTTTTATTATAAAATAGGCTTTCATATACCAGAGTAAAGGAAAAAGTTTATTTTGTGAACTAGACGAATGACAGCTTTTATAAAGCAGACGCTTTAAAAGAGAATGCTTCAGACATCAGACAGTCGAGTGGTAAAAGGTTACAAAAGGGTTTCAGTTATAAGCTGTTATGACTTGTTGGTGACTGGTTTCAATTGTCTACCAAGTGTGAAATATTACACCCACACAGTTAGATTCATGCAAGTTGAGTAAAAAAGCAAGCACAATGACCTTTTTAGTGGCACAATATAAAGCAGCAGATAATGGATAGCTTTGAGCTTGAGTTACATTCCCCCTTATTTGTACAGTAATCTAAGATCTTTGGCTTCACACTGTTCTGAGACATCCGACACTTCACAGCCTCCTCTTTACCTTCATCCCCATCCAAACAGTAAAACAACAGCTATAAATATGGATTAAGTTGACTAGCAGAGTGTAGAGTTAAATTACTCATATGCAATACGAGCAGCCGTGACGGATATAACAGGGGTTAAAAGTGAAAGAGCCCTATGTAAAGGTGCCAGAGATGCTATTAAGAATCAAAATTGTGTAACACTTTTATTACGGTCTGAATACAAGGAGACAACTAATCAACAAGACAAGAAGAGCAACAATATGACGATGCACCTCTTTGGTAAACCGAGAGAACAGGGCATGGGTTTCTTTGAAGAGTTTGCTCTAGTCTTCACAATCGAATTTGAATAAATCTGCCTTAACGTTTTGGGATCCGCAATTAAATCCACAGAACTCACCCTTGTTCAGTTTGTTTTGTTCCATGACGTTATACTGCAGTGGTGTGTTGATGTCGGCCAGTTTCTGAGGCGTACCCTGGCTGCTCTTCCAGCTCTGCTTCTCGTTAAGGTCGGCTCTTCCTCCGCCACTTCCGCCGCTACTGCTGTTCATGTTGTTGTTGGCCAGGCTGGACTGGATGAGCTGGGTGGTGGCATAGGGCGTGGGCTGTCCACCGGGCCCCATGAAACGGCCGTCTTTCAGGTTGGGGCTGTTGAAGGTCTTCATCTCGTTGATCTTGTTGGAGAGGTCCACGTCACTGTAAAGGCCTGTGTCTGGAGCCAGCAGGTTGCTGGCCTTGTTGTCCATTTGGTTGCTGTAGTTGGCAATGCAATCGGCTAGACGATAGAAGAGGGGTAAGACATTTTGAGAGCCAAAGGACTGTTTAGGATCTATTGGTAAACCTGGATTCTAATATGTTGTAAGTTCTGATAAACTGATCACACTGAAGTGCATTTAAAATAAGTTAACGTTCACATAAACTAGTGAATGCGAAGACACTAGGTTGGTTTTCAAAAAAGCTGATTAGCTTTAAACCAACGAGAACAATGTTTTCAGACAAAGGTGACATTTCTAAGATGATGTGGAATACCTGAAATTCAAATATTATGATAAAACTTCTTAGTCAAAATCCCCGATAACGTACAATCTTTTTCCCCTTCCTACAGCTTCTCCCTTGTCCATGACACAAGCCAAGTGTGTCACTTTGAGTTTCCCGAGCAGCCGCACGAAAGGCATCCCAGCTCATCAAGCAGGATGTTCTAACACATCCGAATCAAAAGCCTCCAAAACGAGGAACGCTGTAAAAGCCCATCCTCTGACGGATCCAATTTTCCCCGGCTCATAAAATATTCAAATCCTCCCTGGGATCTGAGCGAGAAGCTTGGCGCGTAAATACCGCGGCCTGCCATTGGACAGATTTCAAGCGTAGCTCGTGTTTCCATAAGAAGCAACGGCTCTGCACTTCAAAAGTTGACGTATCAATGATAAAAGATCCCATGGAATGAGACAAACTAAGTCGTCTTTCCAGAGAAGCCCTGTGGGTACTGATCCGGTTAATATCCTGGAGATTTTTTTAGTATTTGGCACACCAGGCAAGCGGGTGTCAAGCTTTTAAAATGTCATGCTGTGAGAATCACTCAACATTTATCCTTCATTCCTGCTTTGATGAAGGCGACATGGATAAAATCTGTTAGTGAAAACACACTCCCAATAAACGGATATCAAAGGTAAAGCAAAGCTTTTGGGTTAGAATAGCCCCATCTATGGTTTCTATGAATGGTATGAACCAACACAAAGCCTAATCCTCAGGTCTACCCATGAATATGGTAGCAAATTTCTTATATTCAATAGAAAGACATTTTCTAAAAGGATTGGATCCATTTAAGGGTTCTGTTATGAATGAAATACTCTTAGCCAACGGCTTAGTTACACCAGCTGATATCTGAGAACAAAAAAGCTCTTGTAGTGACGTTTAAATATCATTAAATGAACCAACAGTGACACCGCTGTCCAAACTAAGACTTGCTCTGTGAAAACTGGGTGACTACATTAACACCACTTTGTCACTTTCAGTGTGTGTGTCTCTTTGGACTAACAAGTCAACCTGGCGTTCTTTTGTTTGTAAAGTAACTTGCTGACTCCTGAAATAAAGCCACCTGGAGGTGCTCCATCACTCCTTCTCTTCCCTCGCCCTCTCTTTTTCTCTCTCTCAGGTCCATTTTGACCTCTGTAACTACTCCTGGTTTCCTGAATAAGCGAGCACTTAGAGAAACTGCATTAAAAGGTTCTAACGGCGGTATGGAAATCAGGCGGTTGATTGGATTAGCTGGACTACAGCCTGCATGCAGGGCCTTTTTCAATATCAGGAGCTTTTATTTTCCCTCAAACGTCCACGTTCCAACAAATCACACACAGTTGTGTGTCAAAGGAAGGACACAATACTTATGTTGCATTCCATTAAACTTGGAAAGTTGGAATTTCCTGCTTGGAACGGTACAATAGAACACCACTTCGAAACTTGGAAACTTCAGTGGAAATTAACAAGCCGAAACTTCAATGAGATTAAGGAAAATGTCATTTCACGTACACGGCGGTATAAGAGGGAAATTAACACTGTTAATGGTAATTGGTTGTTTTAAATCAAATAAAACACATCATTTAGTCACAGTTACCATAATAAAACCTGTTTAGCTAGTCGTTAGTGAGTCTTTTCCTCATTTGCAAGTAAACCTTTTCAGAAATCGTTTTTCCTTTGGATAAAAGTGCTTACTAAATGATCTCTATTGATAATCATATGTTGGTTTCTTTACACATCAGCTTCCATGCATTTTAAACTAAAACTAAAATGCTACATGTTTGGAAGTGTTAGATAAAGTGCAATATTTGTGTACCACTACAACAACTAGATTACTATACACACTTGCACACAAGATTACCTGGGCGGCTGTAGGTGGCCAGGTTGCTGTCGCTGTTTCCGTTGCTCCCGGTGCAGCAGTTGATGGTGCAATCGTTGTGATTGGAGCAGCTGTTGGGCCAGGTGTCCGCAAGCCAGGGCTGGGTTGCTGGTTCACCTATATTCAATAAACCTGGCCTGGAAAACAGACACAATGTGATTTATTAATAACTTTAACTTAGAAACAGTAAATGCACAAGGTATGATCATGATCAGTAGTATGTTTTAATTAAATTTTTAGACTTTTATTAACAATACAGACAGGAATCATTTGAGGCCTACACAGTAACATTGGAACAGCCAATGGCATGAGTTTAAGGGCTGGGCTAACTGTTTGTCCAACCAATGGCAGGCAGAGGGAAAACTATTCCATTTGGTGGTGCAGAAATGACACACTTCAGCTTTAAACAAGAAGCCCATCCCATCTTTTTCTATCCCAGCGCATCTCTCAGGGCATTAGGCTGTATCTGTGCTAAATGGATTGTGTTTGCTTGAGTTGCTCATGGCTGATGACACCGTTTCCCTGAGGCCTCGTGACCGTTAGATCTCCGTGTGGATTACCCTAACGCTGGAGAACATTGCTGCTCCAGCCTGGGAAAAAAAAACACAAATGAACCGAGCCATCGCTAAAGGAAGAGCTTGGAGCTCCCAGCGCATGCCAGGGTGTCACAGTCAATCACCATGATCTCAAGAGCTGGAGAAGGCTCTGGATGATACACCCAGAACCATTTCTATCCAATCTTGCACTTAAAGTCAGTGGTATGAGATATTTATATTTCAAAACACTGATTTTTGTTAGACAATTAGCTATTATGAAAAAACAAGGTCACATTAAAATGATTTTGAGGAAACCAAAAAATAAAGGAGCTGAGGGATTATTTTTTTCTTCAGGGACGTTTATCAAAGACGCAAAAAACATCAAAGAAAGAGTTTTGAGCAATGAATCTTCAACGTGATGCTTCAAAGCAAAGGCTTGTGCCTTATATCCCTGCAGCATGGTCTGTCTCTTTATTGTATTTTTCTAACGGACTCTTTAAGCTTCAAAAAGGCTTAAACCTTTCCTTTAGGCAAGGGCAAAGACCTGCTCAATGAAAAGCTGGACTCGTTTGGACGACAAAAAGGGAAAGACACACTAAGTACCATCTGCGACTATTCAAACGAGGACATGAGCAAGGGCACATGAGCAAGGGTGCACATACATGCACAGAATGCTCCAGTGCAAATGGTTAAATGAATTGAAAATGTTGCGTTAACATGGTAGAAACGAGGGGCTTTTGTCTCATCTGGGTTCTGCAGGACTCCGTCTTCAACTTCCGAAGGCGTCTTTGCAAAGACAAAAATGCCCTCTAGTGTCAATAAAATGCAACTACACTACAGTACACACCCTCCACATGGACATTGTTGGCTTATGATGAATATTAAGGTGTTAAATAACACAATGTCGATTGTTTTAGAACATCTCACCTTCCTGCACTGCTGACAGCCTCTCCTCCTCTCTGATAGGCCACTGTAGATAAAAGAACATTACATTAATGATGAAATAACATGGAAAGCATCTAAACATTTTGCTGTTAAGGGCAAAAAATATTTCTTTAAAATGTTTCCTTTTGTGTTCAGCTGAAGAAAGTCAAACAGGTTTGTCAAAACATGCTTCAAACCAGTAAACGTATGGAAATAAGACTTGTTTGGTTACATCTGCTACTAAAAACGTCTGCTACTACTACTCTTTCTCAATCAAGCAGGTGAGTCAACAGCAGTTACAGAAAGATCACATAAGATGAAAAATAATGAACGGGTCTAAGCGTCTTTCTCTAGTATGTAAAAGTCATCCGAGTTCAATCCTCACGCAAGGCCAGCTCTCTTCGTCTAATTGGCCACAAAACTTCTGATGTCACAGCTTCCTATCCGGCGTTAGGGTGGGTGCCGACGCTTTGATCAGTTCCTTTGCCAGTTCTAACAGCCCTCTTTAGTAAAGCACTCTTCTCTTTAAGCACTTTCCTCCCTCTCTGTCTTTTATTTTTTACTTCTTTTTATACTGACGAGTCCATGTGACTGAAGTTCTCTTTGATTATCCATGTAAACCTCAGACTGGGGTTCCTTTCTTGTGGTGAGATGTATTTTTAAAGAGAGACCGTGCCTCCCACACTTCGCCTGGTGGTGTCATATTTGTTTTGAGTTCTGCCGGGCAGAACGAACGTGACTGAAGCGAGTGTTGAGGGACACTTCATTATAATGGCTGAAAAACATTACACTGCAGTGCACTCTCCAACTCCACTGGGCAGGAAGTCGTCACACCCTAGGGATTGTGGGAATTATGTGCATATGTGCTGTGAGGAAGGTGTGATTACCTGTGGGGGTGAAGGTGAAGGAGGGCACTGCAGACGCACAGAACAAAGAGAAAGAAAAAAAGAATGCATTAATTATTCATCAGATTCATATTTAGAATTATTATTCAGAAATTAATTATTCATCATAGCAGTACTGTGCATTAAACTTCAATATGTATGGAGTTATTGGAAAAAGTTTTCAACGAGGCATTCGTGATTATATTTTAGAGTCTCTGATGTAACAGGTCTGTTACCAATTACCAATTAGAACATTAAAACCTCATCATAAATACAGAGTTCATTTCATTCTCCTTGTCATCTGATCTCTGTGGTTGTACAGTTGTGGGTTTGTGTGTTTGATTCACTGTCTATCACAGACAGGAGAAAATATCGATATCTAGATTTTAGGGTATTCAGAGTGGTTCCTTATACTCGCCCTAGTAAAAAGGGCTCTCTTTACTATGTTCTGGTATAGTAGGTGAAAATTGCAAGTTTGATTACAGTATCAACTAGGGATGCCCCCTAACTTTCAACTAGTCGATAGTCTACTAGAAGTGGCTTAGTCAACCAAAAGTTATATTAGTCGGTTAGTCGCGCAAAAAAAAAAAAAAAAAAAAACTTCCATGAGGGACATATCGTTAACTGCGGGTCCTTGTGGTAATTACAGTATGTCGGACAGGAAATCCAAACTTTCGCCTTTCATCAATCTATTCTGGCCACTCGCTGTAACGTTAACCTATGTCAGTGGTCAGGAACCTATGGCTCGCCAGGTGATCGATAAAAAAATAAGACACATCAACAGATCCGCTCTCTGCAGAAAAACACAGCCAATTACAATTCCCTTGTTGCACAGCATACCGAAGTTAATGAAAAGTCTATGATGGTAATATTAATATTCAAGTTGTACCGTCCAAAGTGCGTGTTCAGTGGCGTTCACATTTCACCCGCTGGTACTTTGGCTTTTGCTGCAGAGACCCTTGTGATAAATAAATGTGTCGTATTTATGATAATCTGCACAGATTTCAGTTGATGAAAATAAATAATAAAAGCGTGATAAGTCGCGAAAGAGAACTGAAGTCTAGTGACAGGATGCTGTGCGCGCGCTCCGAGCGCAACACGGACAATAGTAGCCTTTGTCTTGGGTTGCGCGCCTAAACGGCCAAATAAACACAAAAATATATCAAAATGCCAAGTCGAGTAGTCACATAAACACACACACACACACACACACACACACACACACACACACACACACACACACAATGAAAGCCCTGCACAATTAATTCCATAGGGCAACTTATTTATTGTTTGGTGCATATTTGTTGGTTTTTTAGTTGTCTATGGACCTAATAATTACTACTGTTGGAATTTAATTGAAAATGTTATATTATATTTTTACTGTGGCTCTTTAGGAAAAATGCATTTACCAAAAATGAAAAAAATGTCTCTTTGGTCAAAAAAGGTTCCCAACCCCTGACCTATATGAATGCGCGCTATCAATAGGTGCATATCCAAGTGTTTGTGTGGAGACTGTGGAAGCTGAAGTATAGCGCGCTTACTGGATGACATGGAGGCACCTGTTTCATTCAAAACTGTAAAGGGTCTACTTTTATTTAGAAAATAGTCCAACGCCGTGGTACAATGAGCACACCCGGGCCCTTAAAACAGTAGCCAGAAAAATGGAGTGCAGCTGGAAGAAAACAAAATTAGAGATTTTTCGTAATTCATGGAAAGAGAGCATGATCGCATACAGAAAGGCCGTAAAAACTGCTAGATCTGCTTTTTTCGACTCTCTTAGAAGAAAACAAACACAACCCTAGGTATTTATTTGATACAGTGGCTAAGTTAACCAAAAATAAAGCTTATACTTCTGATGGTTGTAAACAGCACAGCAGTAATGACTTTATGAACTTCTTTACGTGTAAGATCGATAATATTAGGAAGAAAATTATAACCATGCAGCCGTCTACTATAGTGTCACATGAGACAGAGCATTGTTGTGTCACTGAGAAAAAATTACATTCATTCACTGCTATAGGAGAGGAAGAATTGGCTAAACTCGTTAAATCATCTAAATCAACAACATGTATGCTCGACCCTATACCGACTAGGCTATTAAAAGAGATGCTACCAGAGGTCATAGATCCTCTTCTTAATATCATTAACTCATCTTTGTTATTAGGATATGTACCGAAAACGTTTAAGTTGGCTATTATCAAACCACTTATTAAAAACCTCAACTTGATCCTACAGAATTAGTCAATTATAGGCCGATCTCAAATCTACCCTTCCTGTCAAAAATACTGGAAAAGGCAGTGTCTTCACAATTATGTTCCTTTTTAGAAAGAAATGGTATCTGTGAGGATTTCCAGTCAGGATTTAGACCGTATCATAGTACTGAGACTGCTCTCATCAGAGTTACAAATGATTTACTCTTATCATCCGATCGTGGTTGTATTTCTCTATTAGTGTTACTCGATCTTAGCGCTGCATTCGATACTATCGACCACAACATTCTTTTGAATAGACTCGAAAATTATGTTGGCATTAGTGGAACTGCATTGGCATGGCTTAAATCATACTTATCTGACCGTTATCAGTTTGTAGCAGTAAATGAAGAGATGTCACACCAATCACAAGTTCAGTATGGAGTACCGCAGGGCTCGGTGCTAGGACCGTTGCTCTTCACCCTGTACATGCTACCACTGGGAGATATCATTAGGAAGCATGGCATTAGTTTTCACTGTTATGCTGACGATACTCAGCTCTATATTTCTTCACGCCCTGATGAAACTTACCAATTCACAAGATTAACGGAATGCATAGCTGATATAAAACATTGGATGTCTAGTAATTTCCTGCAACTTAATTCAGAAAAAATGAATTTTTAATTATTGGACAAAAAACTCTGCAAGTAGTAACCTAGAATACTGTCTAACACTCGATGGCTGCTCTGTCAAGTCCTCGTCGTCAGTTAGGAACCTGGGTGTGCTCTTTGATACCAATCTTTCATTTGAAAGCCACGTTTCTAACATCTGTAAAACTGCATTCTACCATCTTAAAAATATATCTAAATTACGGCATATCCTTTCGATGCAAAATGCTGAACAGTTAATTCATGCGTTCATGACCTCAAGGCTAGATTACTGTAATGCTTTACTGGGTGGTTGCCCTGCTCACTTAATAAACAAACTCCAGCTGGTCCAAAACGCAGCAGCTCGAGCTCTTACTAGAACAAGGAAGTATGACCATATTAGCCCGGTTCTGTCAACACTTCATTGGCTCCTATTAAACATCGAATAAATTTTAAAATCTTGCTTATTACTTACAAAGCACTAAATGGTTTAGCTCCCAGTATTTGAGCGAACTCTTAACGCATTATACTCCATCACGTCTATTGCGGTCTCAAAACTCTGGCCAGTTGATAATACCTAGAATATCAAAATCAACTGCAGGCGGTCGATCCTTTTCCTATTTAGCGCCTAAACTTTGGAACAGTCTTCCTAGCATTGTTCGGGAAGCAGACACACTCTGTCAGTTTAAATCTAGACTAAAAACGCATCTCTTTACTATGGCTTACACATAAAACATTATCAATTTCTATTACTTAAATCAGTAAATGATTGTCAGGCTGCATTAACTAGGTCAGCCGAACCGGGAACACTTCCCATAACACCTGATGTACTCGTTACATCATAAGAAGAATGGCATCTACGCTAATGTTAGTCTTTCTGTTTATACCGAGGTTTACTGCAGTCAGCCAGATCCAGGCCGTATCCAGATCAGATGGTGGACCAGCGCCTGGACATGACCAACGCATCCCTGAAGTGTCTGCAGAGAACATGTCAAATAACCTCCCCGTAAATGCTGCATCGACACGACATCCTCATTAAACCCGTCTTCGGCGTGATTTACTCCAATCTCTCGAATAATCTAACAAATATCAATTTGCCTAATATGACTTAAGACCTGCTATGTTGCCAGAATTATAATCATACACTGTTTGTTCGTCGGCCAGAGGAGAACTGGCACCCCGACTGAGCCTGGTTTCTCCCAAGGTTTTTTTCTCCATTCTGACCCTGAAGGAGTTTTGGTTCCTTGCCACCGTTGCCTCTGGCTTTTGGCTTGCTCAGTTGGGGACACCTAAATTTCATCTATATTACCGATCTGCCCACATTGACACTATATGATACTTGAAATTAGCTGGATAACATCACCGTTTCACCAGAACGGCTGTACAAATTCTGTTGCATTATTTTACTGTTAACAATGTGAAGCTGCTTTGAAACAATTGGACTTGTTAAAAGTGCTATATAAATAAAGGTGATTTGATTTGATTTGATTTCAGTTCACGCACAATAACAAGGAAATGTTGTGCCTTTGTAAAATAAAGAAAACAAACGGGATGCGCTTTCTGCCGGTTTGGTCTCTGTAGAAAAATGTCAAGCGGTTGTCAACCAATTTGAGTGGAAAACATATATTCTCGGATTATGTAATCCGTATGAAATTTATGATTGACACGCAGATTTAAAGGGACATTCTTTCTAAATGTTGGTCAAAGTATAGAAAACATCTTACACAACACAAAGACTATTTGCAAGGCTCAACATGAAGGTACATGAGGACATGTGCTTTTGTGGAAGTGTTATTTAGCCATGCTATCTATTCTTGGAAGCTTAGAAGCAATACAATTGGAAGTATTATATATAGGCAATTAAAGGCTCAATATTATGATTTATTTGGATTATTAATATACGTGTGCAATTAGTCAACGAATCGCTTAAAAGGAACGACTACTAGTCGACTAGAAAAGGCTTTAGTCGAGGGTAGCCCTAGTATCAATAGTGATACTGACACAAAAGCTCCACTAATTTAATATATAGTGTTAATGCAATAAATCACTCATATAATTATATTAATATAATTAAATAATAACAATAAAATTAATAAAAATAAATAATATTATAAATGAACCCAGACATGTAAGCAATTGTGCCAGGCTGCACTTTATTAACTTTGACTTAAATCTATTATAACACAAGCCCTCGATCTGATCTGAAATCTAGTTTCTTTCATGTTGATCAAAGGCTCCAATAAACAGATGAACACGGCTGAATCAATCGGAGCGATATGGGGTGAGAATTCATGATAAACAGCTCATCAGAAACATCAAAGTATCTGCGCAGGAAGCTGTTGCACGTGATGCCGTCAGGATTGTTTTTTTGGCAGCGTTACACCGATACATCAGAATTCAACACCTGCTTTCTTCACCTTCTCATCTTCCCATATTTACGGGAAAACAACCTTTAAAATTGTCAGCCGCTGCCGTCCTTTTCAAATGTCACGTTTATCTGCTGCGCTCGTCTGGTTCTTGGCAGTGCTCGGAGAAAAGATGAGTCTAAAATGACCCGTTTTTTTTTGTGTGTTTTTTTTTTATTTATTTTTTTTATGATTTTATCCTGTATGCATGAAGGTTTTGAAGAAGAAATAGATTGACGCTTGGCAGGCCAAATGCAGGATGCGGAAAAGATCATTTGATGGACGATAAGTAAATCAAATCTCAGAGGTTTGGGGATGATCTGTGTAGTTAAACAATTTATCACACATACACAGTTAAACGCACATGCACGTACTCACACACACACACACACACACACTGCAAGATTATATATCTCTCCCAGACGCATCAGCCCGCTCCACACGGAAAACAGATTACCACTTCATGTGTTTACTATTATCCACCTTTGCTCAAACACGTTTACGCTTAAGAGGCTCGCAGCTACTGGTTCAAACATGGCAACCTGTGGATTATTGTGGCTTTATAGAGAAATACAGGAAGTTGGAACATCTTTAGTAGCTAAACCAGAGGTCAGAGGACCTTCATGGTGCCAAAAGTCCTTTATTCAGGAACATCAAGACACTGCATACTTTCTGCAAGGCATAAGTCTATACTATCATACCCAAGTCAGGGCTCAATGAAGATTTTTCCAGCTGGATGTGTACTGAATTTTTTTTTTTATTGCTTCCAAGTTTCCAAGACTAGATAACATGGTTATAACTAACTAGACTAGGAGATGACTAAAACTAAATAACATTTCTTTAAGTTTGCAAGCCACAAAAGCACATTATCTAATGTAATCCTTAATGCTGAGCCTTGCAAATAGTCTTTGTGTTGTGTAAGATATGTTTTATAATTCAAATAACATTTCGAAAGAATGTCTCTTTAAAAGCTGCTTGTCAATCTCAGGCAACTGTTGAAACAAGATGTTGTCGAGTCATCCCGGTAAATGAATTCAGGTGCTCTCAACCTTGAAAAATGGACATATTCATTTAGGCCTTTTTGTGCTCTTGTGGTCGACACGTTCAATTAACTTGAATGCGGCCCAGCCTTGGGAGTCTATGAATGCTAACGCTAATGAATGGCTTGGATCTTTTCCTTTAGATTCCTGCCAATAAGCATTCCATTAGCTTCATGTCCTTGAGACACACGTTGGAAAAAACGGCATTGTTCCGTTCACCATCTCTGTCATCTCTTCAATGAAGGAGAAAACGGAAAGAAAGCAAAAGCTGCTCTGAATTTAGACTGTAAGGGATCCATTGTGATTCATCAGGGTCAAAAGAGGAAACAGCTTTTTAAGACACCGGACCACAGGGAGAAAAAAAAAAAAACATTTTTATGGCAGTGAAGGGATCAGACTCATCTAATTTAGGAAAATGGCATTTTCAAAAGTATTTTCATACTAGCTTTAATAAAAGAGACTGACTTTTGGGAATAAACCTGTGACAACACAAGCCAAAAACGATCGAACGATCAAACATCTGCCTCTGACTAACATGTGAACACACAAACTCTATATTAAAAGATCAGGTGGATTTTTTTCTGTTTCAGATGAGACACACACGCCTTCTTAATGAAAGCTCATGGACTCATAATTATTAGGTCGGGGTGAGTAACCTCTTACTGATGTTATATTTTATGTATTTTTAATTCATTATACACGAATACACTATAGTATAGCATCAGCAGCGCTAGAAGAAGAATCAAGTTAACCTCTGAAGTTCAGCCTAAAGTGATGGACTGACCTTTGCGGATGCCGGCGTAGCTGCTGCTGAGGCCGTTTCTCTTCTTACGGTGGCGGTACAGCCAGATGCTGAAGACCATGAGGATGATCCAGCAGGCTGCGCCGATGCCTGCGATGAAGGCCGGCTGACGGACCACGTCCGAGATCTGCTGAGAAATCGTGTTTTCATCGTCCAGCGGCGGCGGGAGAACACGACCGGACGAGTCTGAGATAAAGACGATGAGAAGTGAGATATAGATTGAGAGGTTCATAAAATATGTGACCATATCACCGATGCAAAAAATGTTAGGAATATTCCAGGTTAAACACAAGAAATGATTTGTACTTTTCAATCCACTTCACTCCCATAAAAAATTCACTGACAATTAAAGTTGATACATTTAATATTCAAGTCAATTATTATAATAGACACTTAAGGTCAAGTTTTAGCATGTCTAACCCAGAATATTCATTTGAATGTCAAATATTTTACAGATAATAATAAACAACAATTATTAATGTATCAAAAAATAATACTTGACATTATAAATGTCATAATTCTTGAAACATAAAACAGCAGCAGAAAATAATTGTATTTGCGATTAATAATATGAAGTTTGCTAAAAGTTGACTTTGAACTGGAATAAGAATTAGCATCAGCATATGATTTCTGAAGGGTCACGTGACACTGAACACTGGAGGAATGATGCTGAAAATCCAGCTTTGATCACAGGAATAAATGACATTTTACAATATATTCAGATAGGAAACAGTGATTTTAAATTGTAATAATATTTCACAATTTTACAGTTTTTTTTTTTTTTTTTTTTTATCAAATAATAGCAGAGACTTCTTGCAAAAACATTTAAAAATCTTACCGACCCCAAAGGTGTCTGCATGTTTTTGAGCAACATTACACTGTATTGCATTCAGTGCTCTTATCCATTATGTAAAAGATAAATTATGAATGACAAGACATTGTCTGTCTGCAACCAAAAAAGCAACTTCCTTTCTGTGCTCTCTCTCTCTCTCTCTTATTTTTTATATGAAAGAGAAACTAGGACTGTCGACCCAAAAGAAACTTCATTTTGATTTGTTTCTTTGTTTTCATCTTTTCCTCTTCCTCCCTGTTTCATGTGGGCATCACTTTCATCATTTGACACTGTTCAGTTTTTTTGTCTTCTTTTCCAAGCCGGGGGCAAACAGGTTCCTCCGAAACCTGAGCATCTCTTCCTCATCCCCCTGTATTCCCTGCTCTGATTTTGTTAGTCTCTTCTTTGTACTTCCTGTCTCAGAGGTTTTGTTTGTTGTTTGGTTGTGACTGAGACTCCGCTGAGAAGCTAGACCAGGACAGGTGCGTAGGATGCAGAGATGCAAGAAAGCCCACGGTGTGACAAATGCTTTTGAGACCAGCATCCTCTGCTTCCAGAGGCCCTTTTATATAGCTCGGTGTAAGGCCACAGAAGCACACTCAGCAGGGGAATCAGCGGCGCTGAATGGAAGCCGATCAGTCACTCCTGAGTTCATTCATCCCACACTGCACTTCAATGCAGGAGCAAACCGACTGCCTGGAAATCTACAGCTCTCTACTGTGGATCTGTATGTGAGGTTACAGTTCAACTCTGTACTAGTATTACTAGTATTACCCAAAATGCAAAGACTATATAAACTACCACTCAAAATGTTGGGGTCGGTAAGATTTGTTTAACATGTTTTTGAAAGTCTCTGCATTTACTTGATTAAAAAAAAACAAAAAAAATCACGGTTTTCTATTTGAATATTCTGAATATATAGAATTTTCAGCATCATTCCTCCAGTCTTCAGTGTCACATGATCCTTCAGAAATCATTCTGATATGAGGATTTGATGCTCAAGAAACATTTATTATTATCAAAATTGAAAACAGATTTTGTGGATTCTTTGATGAATAAAATGTTCAAAAGAACAGCATTTGAATGTAATGTAAAAAATCAATTGTGTCTTAGCTGAATAAAATGATCCACAAACCTTTGAACAGTAGTGTATGTTTTTAACTGTGATGTTACATTATAGCATTTTCGCTGTGCGGGCAGACACATTTTACTTGCACAAGAACAGCATCGTGGAAAGCATTTTAGAATGAATATGCTTCAGAATCAGATTTCCATACTGGAAGAAGTAATGAGTAAAGTGGTTGTCTGGGATACAAGTTATAAATGTAAAATACCATGATACTTTCAGTATTGACCCCATATGACTTTTTCAAATAGGGAACATTCGTTTTCTATCCTGTTTTTGACCCTTTCTTTGAAACTCAGTTTTGATAGACATGCCGCAGTCAAAACTTGGAGGTAAACTCCCACTGCTATGACTGGTTAACAGTTTTGCATATTAAAATAATTTCAACGTCCCTGCAGTTACATGTGTGGAATAGTTTTGAAAACTTCTGATGCTGAAAAATGGCAAACGGTCAAATTCAGCACAACATATTTCATTATTTATATGTATTCCTTATGTATTTGTGAGAGAGTATTGTATTTTATTACATTATATTAGTGTTGAATCAAAGACTCTACAGAAAGATGTTTATGTTTTTACATAGTTGAAACATTTATACGTTTGTGTTACATATGCTTTATAAGTCTTGGTTGTGGCTAATAAAGTTTAAGTACATGGAGTTTCCAGCCATATACCACATCGTTCATCATTTTCAGTAAAGTGAGTACGTATCAAACGATCTGTAACAGACAAAGCAATAGAGACACGTGGTGAAACACTGTTCCTCACACTTGTGTGTTGCCAAATTACTGTCGGATCCAATATAGTCGTCACTGCATCATCTTTTATTTTCAGTCTCTCTGAAAAGCCTGTCCAACTGTGTCTTGTTTAAAAACAAATCCGCAGTAAAATGAAGCGAACAAACGAGCAGCGTCTTACTGGAACTTTGTTTCAACACTTTTGTTCGCTAAGCTGTCAGAGTTCTCTCTCACCGACGGCCGATGTTGAATCTGCCCAAAAAACAACAAACAATGCCATTAGGCTAGAGCCAATACCTAGAGCCCCTCACCTCTGATCAACACACCAACGTGATTTCAGCCGCTGGGACTCAGCAACAGGCATGCTACAACTGTGAGAATGAGGAATGAGTTTTCATTTCGGGAATATTAGGGGGATACGCTATCCGTTGCCATGGTTACTTCGACAGTGAGACAGAGAGAGCAGCTTGAGATTTGTTTGATTTTTATCTGCGATACGAAGCAGTTTCTTGGAAGTAATGGAGAAGGGGGAAACAAAAGTAAAGGTGCTCTACCGTGAGAGTCTATAAATAACACCGCAAAACAGAGTAATTTAGAGAAACTGCTTATTATTTACGAGAATGCTGTAGCGTTGTCGCGTCAGGTATATGATGGCCAGTGTTGGGCAAGTTACTAAAAATAAATAGTTACTACTTTTAAAAGTAATTGAATTACTTTACTAATTACCTACTGTATATCAGATGTAATTAGTTACTACTTTTAAGTTACTTTTATGTCTGCTTTTTAAATGTAAATATGAACAGTAGGCTACTGAACAGTCAATAAACAATTTTTCATTCAACATTTCAGACGAAACTGGACAAGTGTAAATGCATCTGGTTGTTTAAACCACATATGTAAATTTTACTCCTGTCAAATTGTTAAAAAAAATAAACACGTGAGAGCGTGTCATAGGCTATATATGACATGTTGTAGGCAGATATGACGGCGCTACTGCAACACGCATTGCTGCAAATGAGTAAAGCAAGCCAACACGCAAACTGCCGCAAGTGAAGTACGCCTCAGATGCTCAAAAACACAATCATCTTCATTAAAACTAATGAGACTAAATGATCTTACTAATGCGTAGGTCGCTCTTTCTCATATTGAGGTCTTTGATCTTGAAATGAGCTGATGAATAAAATGCAGCTCGTATCTGTTGCTTTCGTTGACGTGAACTCCATTAAATGTGCATATAGCGCGGGAGCTGAAGATCAGATTTATATTCATTTTGCGGAGAGGTAAGGTAAGGTAAGGTAAGGTAAGACAACCTGCATGTTTTTTATTAGAATTTTTTATTTGTTTAGATTGTGTAGCCCGTTTCGTTTGCGAGCGCCGAACCTCGACTTATCAAAAATGCCTTTTTACTGTGCATGGTCATTGTAAATGTTTAAACTAACATTGTGAGGCTTGAAGTGTTTTATGGATTTTATTATAGGCAAGACAAGTCAAGGGTTGATTTGAGAGGCTAAAGCGTTGGGTTAATTCGCTTGGTCGTCCCTTTAAAAAAAATTAAACTTTAATTTAACGAACAAAGAAAATGCTCCAAACATTTTTCTAAATTAACTTAAAGAAACTAAACAAAATATAACTATTTTGACATTAAAAACAAAACTGAACTATTTTAATGGCTGCAATAATGTGTAACAGGGAGGATTAAAAAAACAAAACAGAATTTTAATAAGCTGTCGGACACGGCCGGACTAGGGCCTAGATTTGAGCTTCTTGTCTGCAAGCGTTCTTTTTTCACAAAAGAGAGTAACGCAAGTAACGAACTAATTTAAATTTCAGTAACTGTAATTGCGCACATTACTCCCAACACTGATGATGGCATGGTGGTTATTGTTGTTTTATTAAAAATGGGTTTATTATTATTATTATTATTAATATTTGTATTATTACTGTTTTGAGAGTGGGAGAGGTAGGCTCCCCCAATGACACAGAGGCCCCCCCGTTCCGTATGTCCTGGCGTCCAGTGGGTGGGGCTAAAGAGGCAATGATGTAGAAGTAGGCGTTGCTCTTCTGCAGAGGCGGTCTTTTGTCGCACTATGATGTCATACTGAGGTCAAATCTGAAGCGAGTTGTTTTGGGAGCTTGGGCTGCGTCAGAAATTGTGTACTATGTGAGTAGGTACTACATTTGAATTTAAACTTGTGTAGTATGAATGTGACCCGGACTTACTACATCCTCCATGTTGTCATTATCAGTTGACAACATCACCTCCCATCACCTCATAAATCCTCTCCCGTGGCCTCATGGGACAGTAAAGTGTCCATCGTATGCACACTTCAGAATCTCGCCGGCAGTAGTAGGTCATCCGGGGACTTTTCGCCTACTGTTTTTCGAATACTATGAATTCGGACATACTATGCTGGAGTACGGTTTTTCGAAAACTATATAGTAGAGAAGTATTCGATTTCGGACGCAGCTTTGGTTTCAATAAAAACAGTTGATGAGGAAGTTTTGAGTTCTGAAACTTACAGAATATTTGATAGAACAATGACCTCTCAAAAGATCAAGGAAAATTTTAGTTCTCAATTCATGACCCCTTTATAAATCAGCTCATTCTACCATTGAGAACACCAGTTAATGTAGGTTCAAAAGATGATCAACTGCTTTTCTTAAGGTACTTTAATGTATGCTTCTCTCTTTGTGCATCCAGCAGAGTTTCAAAATACTATTTAATCTCTTTCTGTCAAACATCAGACTGTAAATTGGTCTTTCAAGGCACTGTGATTGACATATCTTATTAAAACAGATTTGCATAAAAGGATGGCCTATTATCCACCTCTATGGACTGGCACAACTCCAGGCTGCCCCACAATCATTTCCATTCAGCGCAGTTTAACTGCTGCCACCGATGTCTTGAGGCTGAACAAGTTAAAGCTGGTGAGTTTATGAAGAAATAAACTTTTATAGCAATTAAAGGCTTTAAACTGCACTTTACGTGACGTCTCCATTATTCTCGGATGATAAGGTTGTTTTTGTAACTTACATACTTTTTGGTGGCTAACCACAAGGCAAGTTATAACCGTGCCATTCACAAGCGCAAACAGTCCGTTTTTAAGGAGAATGCTCAAATAGTGGCCATTATCATAAACCTTTCCAGTCATCATAACACAGCCAGGTATTAAAAAGGGCCGGTAGCTGTATGAGAGTGTTTGTTGCGTTTCAGTAACACGTTATCAAGAGAATCAATTGTTCATATTGTGCTCCTCTTTAGCTGTCAGGAAGGGTCGAGTGTCTCAGTTAACCAGAACAACACCCCGGTCCGACTCACCCAGCTGGAAGGACGTAGCCTCGCTCTTCACCCCGGGACCGGCTCCGGTGCTGGCTGCCACCTCCACCCTGTACGTGACCCCTGCGACCAGGCCGGGAAGCAGAACCGAGTATGTAGAACCGTCCACAGTGCGGTTAATGTGGTATCGGCTTTCATTACCAAGACACCAGATCTGAAGGAGGAAAAGTAAAGAAAACAGGATGGGAGACGAGCATTTAGCACTTAATAAAAAATAATTTATGTTGAATAACAAGCCTGTTCTGAACGAGTGAACCTTTTTAAGTGAAACAGACTAACCAGTCAAAAGTATTACTATTATTTAGCACCTTTAAGAAAAGTCTTTAAAACATTCAAATAACACAAATGGAAGTATACAATTATGTATCGCCCACAATATTGTTTTAATAAAAAAACTTTAATTAAACTAAAGAAATTAATATGTAGGATTTATTATTATTATTTTAATTTACTTAAGCATTTAAGCATTTCTTTTGAACAAAATAATTTTATGATCATGAGAAGAATAAATTTAGTAAAGTGTGTTCAAACCTTTGTGTAAAATTATTATTTTTAATTATATATTTCGTCTAAAAATGCAAGAATTTAAAGTCTTTAGAACATTTTTTTATATCAAGAGAAGCATAACTTCACTGTGTCCAAACCTGTGTTTTTATTTTTATTAATTAATTAATTCTATATTTTGTATAAAAAAACATTTAAAGACCTCTTTAGAAAAAAATTATATCAAGAGAAGAATAAATTAAGTGTCCTAAGTGTAAAATTATTATTATTATATGTGTCTAGAAACGAATCTCAAGCATTTAAACAAGTTTTGATCAAAATACTTTTAAGATCATGAAAAGCATCGACTCAGTTAAGTGTGTCCAAACTTTTGTTTCACAAACTTTATCTTTACATTAAAATATCTCTCGTTTGAAAATGATGACTGTCCTTTAAATAATACTGGTTTCCTCAAAGCTGGAAAGTAAATCAATTCAAATGTTACCGTCAGCCAGGGATGCCAAGTGATTTTCCCACCACTTTTTAAGCTACTTTTAAACTGCTGTTGTCAAGGCTTGACATAATGCATAAATGCCATTTGACTCAAATGCTTGTATTGAAAAGTGTTATATTATGATATAGTGGTGTTTATTTTACATAGCACTAGCTGTGAAATATTGTAAAATATATACGTAACATTGGCTGGAATGGTATATTTTGAAATTTGGGATATGGTCATTGAGCTATTTTTGTTCCGCAGACCTGGCAACCTTGCCGTCCTGTATAAATTCACACGTTATCATGTAGCGCTAAAGTTGAGACGTGTCATGAAAACAAGATTCACCACCTACAATAACACTCCCTATCTGTGGTACCGACATTCCGTCTTCATGTCAAAGATCTGTTTTTCCCTGACATGAAAATGCAGTTTTCTTTGTTTTCATTGCGCGCAGTGAACCCTGGTCTGTTTCCTCCTCTCGGGAAGCTCAGCCAGCCGTGCCGTCCAAATGAGCGTCAAAGTGTGTGTGCGACCCTGTGCGTGACCAGAGCTTGGATCAGCCACCCTCACCCTAACACAATCACAGGCCCGGCAGGGGGCCCATTCACCGGAGTGAAATGTGATATAGCCCCCTCTGACCGCCTAACTTCCATGATAGGGTCAGCGCACAGATCTACGCTGAGCTCTACGGAATGACACATAGAAACAAAATGCTTTTTTACATGTTTTTCCATGCTGACGTCCCCTTTTTCAGAAACGCTAACCAGATTTAGACCTCCCCAAAGGCCAAAAAAAGTGAATTAAGTGAAAAAAGAGAGAAAGTGAGGTAAAGAGAAAGGACGTTCTGAGGGTTCTGAAGTTCTCCTGAGGCACAACGGGGCAGAAAAAAGAGAAAAGTGTACTAGAAAAGTGATTAGCAAAAAATCCTCTCCGCCCAATTTAACAAGCATGAAATTACTCGCTACCTTCCCTTACACTGCCTGAAAAAATGTACCTGGAAAATGAACTGGGACTGAACGACTCAAAACGCGCCTCTTCCCGTCAGCCGCGGCCTACGAATTAAATGCTGAAATGCCGCAAACCCATTAAAATTTGAGCGCCTGAGAGGAATATCGTATGAGATGGGCTCTCCTATCTTGTTTGGACAAGAAAAGCACATAAAGACATGCAGAAAGAGAATAAAGAACGAAAGGTATGCTAGGAAAATGTTCCCACAATTACATTTGTATGTCTAATCATACTGCAACTGTACATGCTAGCAAAGTGGGCACTAAAAGACACAAAGCGTTTATTTTATTTATTTTTTTAAATTAACAAAAATAACACATTTTATTTATAATTCTTAAAATGATCTTAGGAAAAATAGCATACTGTGTTTATAAGGAAATATTTTGCCACATTACTAAGCAGTCAATATGATATTTTGTCAAAAAAATCAAAAACAATACAACAGGGCACTTTGGTTAATAACAAAACAAAACAAAACTAGCCGTTACTATATATATATATATACACACACACACACACACACACACACACACATATACAGTCAAACCAAAAATGATTCAGACACTAGATGTAATTTTTTACTAGTGGGTGCAGGACACTATATTTCATTTATGTAGGTGAGCATAGCAAAACAAAGTAAACTGTGACATATTATACTCAAAAATTCAAAAAATTTGGGACCAAAATTATTCAGACACTTTGACCTGACCATGTTTTGCTTAAGTGTATTTTCTTTAATTGCTAATGCGACCTTTTACACCACAGACTGAACAAAATGAAGCATTGCTTGGTAATTGTTTGACCTAAATTGGTATTATATAATTGTGTTCTTAAATTGAACAGCTGACAGCTGATTGGTTGATCGTAATCCATTACATACCTTTCTATCAAAGTTATCTGACATTATCAAGAGGAATTTGTTCTGACACAGTTTAACTTATTATCATATTTTATTACCATTTTCTAAACTATAGTGAATAAAATAATGTGAGAAAATGTGTCTGAATAAATTTTGGTTTGACTGTATAACTATATAAACTTACAAATATGACTCAGAACATGCTTATAAGGGAATGTTTTGGCACATTGTTATCCAGGATATTGAAAGTACCCTATATGACCCTACACACCCTCTGTGAGCACATCTGTCTGGTGAACGTTGTGGTAACACCCCATATTAACCACTAGGTGGCAGCATGTCACAACAACTGAATTCCCCTCAAAGAAAATCAAACCAATATCCACTAAACTCTCTCCATTCATTCACCAGAATACCATCATAAAATGAATGGACTGTAACCCAGTAATTATAATTTCCTCTTCCACTTCCTATTTCCTTCCTCTACTTCCATCCTTCACTCTATTGTTTTTTCCACACTCTCTTTGTTTGCCTCTCTCATTGTCTGTTTCCTCTCGTTCGTACCTTATACTCCTGCACCACGCCGTTCTGCTCCTCCTCTGGGGGCGGTTGCCAGGATACCAGGATCGCTGTGCCGTTGTCTCCGTTTCCTGTTACTGTGACCCCCCTGGGAGCGGCACTGGGCGCTGCGATAAGAGACATGAGCGGGATGTTACACACACCTTACAATATGCACGTGTGTTTGTGCATGTGCATCTATGTTCGTAACACCTTCAATTATGCATATATATGCAGATTTCACGCACAATACATGTACGTACATTAGGTACACAAGCATTTGGACTATATATCTGCATCCAATAGTTTGTGTATATGTGTGTGTTCTCCGTAACATATGTAAGCACTCATTTTAATAGTACACACTCAGCAGTATTAGTGCACTTAAATAATGAGCGGCGACTGCCAAGCAACATGATTCGTCCGTCGCAGTGCCAGATGCCAGCAGAACGACTACTTGAGCTCAGGGTGAACAGAATGTTGTCACTGTACTTCACACAACTATTATCCACTTAATACATACATGAATGTTAACACAAAGCCCTGGAGTGAAACATTTGTTTTGTGTTTTCCGTCATTCCAATTTGCGTTTCGGACTAAAAAAAGCAGGCGCACAGACAGGAAAAGTTGGAGCAAACCGGAGCCACAGAAGGACACGCCCTCAGAACAATTAGCACAGCAGTTGTTTGAGCCTTGGGTTTTTGGCTTCTCGTTGGCTGCTTGGCTTTCGTGAAGCTTTTTAAATGGCCTGCTTTGCCCTCCCTCATGGGCCGCAGACCACACGTTAACATAAATGAGAACTACTGAATGCAAGCAAATGCCTTTCTTACTCTAGAGGTTTGCATGGCCATGCAGGAAGACGGAATGTAGCCTGTAAATGTGTTCAAAACAAACCCAAAAATAAAATTAATGCCTATCCATTTCAACTAGGCGCAAATGCAAAACGCAAGACTGTTCGAAATCGCCCAGGAGTGTGCATGCAAATATATATATATATATATATATATATATATATATATATATATATATACATACATACATTTATTTATTAGGCCTAATATTTTAAATATTTAACACAGTATCAGTTTTCTCTTATTCATGCAGATGCTTATAAACCATTCAGGCATGATGAGACAAAAGAGAATACAGTGCGGTATTGGCATGTGTCTGTGAATCTCCTGTCTGAGAGACGCACACACTGCGCACAGAAAGACAACGCTTGAATGGACAAAAATGTATGCCAAAATGCCCGCTTTGTCGAGTATCCTTGTAAGCACAGTCTTAAATGAGATAAATAAAGTATTAAAATAACCTACCACGTCATTTTGCGTCAGGTCTTAAAGTGACAGCTGCCTAATAAACCTGTTGCTGACTGTCATTAATGTTAATTAAAGAAAAGAAAAAGAGAAAATCACTCATTGGTCTTGACTGAATAACTTTTGTAGCTTTAATAAATATGTAATTATATTTAACTTATAATATTGTGCAATGACGAGTGTGAAGCGTTTGATAACTTTATTTAATTTCAGTATATTTCCTACAAGTTAGATCAAATATTTAAAATATACTTTATGTTGTTTCTACATTAATTTGGAGATTAAATGTGAACTTAATACAATATAAAAATAAAAAAAAATATATATATATATATATATATATTTTTTTTTAAATATATAGCACTAATATATATATATATATATATATATATATATATATATATATATATATATATATATATATATATATATATATATATATATATATATATATATATATACACACACACATACAAAAAAAGCATAAACTGACTCAAATTTTGTCTGGAACACATTTGTCATATCACATTTGACTTGTGTGAAGTGAATGAGAAAGGAATCGTGGGACATTAAGCTTTAAAGCACACAGAGCACATGGTCAGATGGCGGAAAGCTCTCCTCACCTTCCTCGAGGGTCTTGCCCACTTTGATGTCGCTGTCGGTGCCTTGGAACTCGTTGAAGAAAGGTCGAACTTTGAACTCATAGGTCACGCCCTTCTTGAGCTGGGTGACGACTGCGCTGTGCTCCCCCGGGGTTCGAACCTCAAACATGGCCCATTCCACACGCTGCTGAGCGCCTTCTGGGGACGGCCGGTACATCACCTTATAGCCCTGAATGTACTGAGACTGCTGCTCCACCTGGAGGAAAGAACATGGCCAGATTTAAGGACAAAACCACGGATGTTTTAAATGCCTGCTATTAATTAACATCAGCATTACCCAGGACTAGGACACTGGGAAGCTGTAAAGAAAGCAAGCTTTTAGTTTAGTTAGCTAAGCTATGATTTATTATCAGACATCTTTATCATCTTTATTTATGTACAATGACTTTGGATACAATTACTTATGAAGATGAATATATACCATATTTTCCAGAATATAACAAAAAAAAATTTTATCATCTGAAACGTGCTGCGACTTGCTGATAGTTTCATTTAAATAATAAATCACTTAAATAAACACGCTTAGGTGTTTATGATAAATATTGTTTGTAATGAATACCACTATATATTTATGTTCTGTTAAGAATACCATTAAATTGAAATAATTTGTGGAGTAAAGGGAACGTGTATTCTTTTTCTAGGTTTAATATGTAAAAATCTAATTTGAAGATTCAGAATCAAGCTTCTAACTTTTTATGTGAAGGGATTTTTATATAATTTTTATATCAGAGGTGTTCAGCACTGGGATCAGTCCATATGGCTGTGGAGGAGCAGAATTGTACACGCTTGTAAAGATTTTAATCAATTCTTGATCCGCCCCAATAAAAGCAGATGTCGTTTCAGCTGTTTTTGATTAAATACGTATAAAGTGCGAACAACCCAAAATGTTAAAAGGAAACATACTGGGAATATTTCTGTCCGTGCATGCACACGTGTTTGTGAGGTGAAAGTCTGTACAGATTTAACCTCAACTTTAGCTGTTTGAACACATAATTAACATGCCATTCATTTGTTCACTCCCACAAATTTATGATTAAAATGAGATAAAAAGCTATTTGCCAGTGAGTTAAGAAAAATAAACTTAAATTAATTTAAAAATATCTTTATATAAGTCTTATTATTGTACACAATTTTGTTTCTCAAGTAAGTATATCTTACTTTAAGGATGTTTAGATACAGTATTTCTCTGGAAAACAAAAAAAAAAAAAAAACATTGTGACTCACCAGTGCTGGGGGTAAAGCATTACAAGTAACGCAAGTTATGTAATCGGATTACTTTTTAAAAAAGTAACCAGTAAAGTAATGCATTACTTTCGATTTTACAACAAAATATCTGAATTACTTTTTTAAAAAGTACTGCAAGTTACTTTGTTTTCCCATGTATTGACTGACAGCTCTCCTGTCCTCATGTTGAGTGAAATCAGGAGTGCGGAGGTGTTGTGTGTGCTGTGTGTGAACATGACGATTATTGTAGTTCTAGACTAAATGTGAACATGCATTTACTCATCTCACGCACACAAAAATAGTTTCAGTATTCCTCAAAACCAATGAAATACACAAATGTACTTTATGTATTTAATCTCACTTTATTAACCGATGTCTTTGCTGCTAACTTTTGATGTTCCAATTCTACCATACAAATTAGCAACAATTACTTTACATCACATTTATGTTTCATTTTTTGTAAGAGTGTTGAACTTCTTCTCCTCCAATCCAGAATGGCAGCACAGCTGAAAGGTTTTTTGAGCTGTGCCCTCTACTGGACAGGCGTGAATTTATTTCCTTCAGCCTGAGGCTCACTCATTTAAATTTTGGTGTGAAAAGGCCTTTAAATTGGCAAAAATAGGACTCTTGTTTTTTATGTTATTAAAAACAAATTAAGCAAGCCCAGCCCAGATGTGAAAAAAGTAATGCAAAACTAACATAACGCATGACTTTCCAGTTACTTAGCTACTAATTAGTAACTTCTACATAATTAGTTACTTTTTTAGAGTAACGCAATAATGTAACACATTAGTTTTAAAAGTAACTTTCCCCAACACTAGTTGTGGCTAAACACAATTTTCACTGTTGTGTGAACTGTCCCTTTAAAAGAAAATGTGGCGGCACTCACAGTCCACTGGACTCTGACGGAGGACGATGAGAGTATTGTGGGATTGTGGAGGTGGATGACAACATCTCCTAGTTCCCTCTGGATCTGGCCATGGTCCACCCCCTGACTGGTTGGTGGGACGTCTACTCGCATAAACACAAAGCACACAAAAAATATGTACTATATGCATATACGTTTCTAAACACACAAGCATATATGCATATTAAATACAGGATACTTCTCTGTGAGATCAAAGGTGAACTAACCTTGTGTTTTGACAGCGTCGCTGATGGGGCTGGGGTCGCTCAGGCCATACGCATTGGCTGCTCTCACCAGGAACAGGTAGACGGCACTGGGCTTCAGATTCTTCAGGACGAAGCTCTCCGTCTTCACGTGATCCGCGAGCGTCTGCCAGCTGCTGCCCGCCGCATGGCTGCCGTCCATACCACACAAATCAAACATGAGTATTTATCCTGCAAATTACTGCAGCCTAAACTTTATATCGAAATATCGTTACTACAAACACTATACCAAACAATGAGGTTACCGCAAAATGCTGGGCTTACGGACATGGGTATGATTATTTATGACATGCCGCAGCAATTGGGCTTGGTATTTACAGAACCCCCATTAGCTTGTGATCTGTATTTACAAACGTTTTAAAACACACGCTTGTACAACCAAACCAACCAATGACAAATAAGTATACAGTCAAAACCGATGATGTCACCTGAAGGCCTCTATCACATAAGAGGTGGGCGTGGCTCCAGCGTTCAGGTTGGGCTTCCAGGACAGAGACACAGAGGTACGGCTGACGTCTGTGACCTCTGGTTTGGAAGGGGCGCTGGGGATGAGGTTTGGATCTGTGGGTCGGCCAGGCTGAACCGGAGCGCCGAACTCTGGAAAAAAAGCCACATACACACATAAGCACATCATCCTGCGCAACTGCTCTGGATTACACCCAAAGAAGACATGTGATATATATATGTTCATACACTAATGAGACAAAACATTATGACCAGTCAGCGGTGAAGCGAATATCATTGATCATCTCCTAACAAGGCCACATATTAAGGTGTTGGGTAGATTAGATGGTAAGCAAACAATTAGTTCTTGTAGTCAGTGTTTTGGGACGCAGGAGAAATGGGCAGGAGTAAAGATGCCCGATGACCCCTGTCCAGCATCGAAAGCGCCTACAATAGACACTCGAGAGTTGGAACTGGACCTTGGGGCAGTGGAAGAAGGTCGCGTTTTCTTTTATCACGTGGACGGCCATGTATGTTTGCACCGTTTACCTGGGGGAGTGATGCACCAGGACGCAATGATGCAATTTGGCCTCCAAATTCCCCATATCTGAGTCCAATTGAGCATCTGTGGGATGTGCTGGACCAATAAGTTTGATGCACAGTGGCTCCACCTCACAACCTACATGACTAGAAGGATCTGCTGCTATCTATCCGAATACCACAGGACACCTTCAGGGGTCTTGTAGAGTCCATGCCTTGGCGGGTCATTGCTGTTTTGGCAGCACGTGGAGGACCACCAGCATATTAGGAATATTATAAACATATCATAATGTTTTGGTACATCAGTGTGTCTATTTTTTTCCCCCAGTAAAATTTCTGTAAATATCTAAAATCCTTAAAACAAGATACTTTTTGGGAAGCAAAAGACTATATGCAATATGAGATGATATATGAAATATGAAATATTGATATTAAGTCTTGTTTTCAGAGAAATCAAACAAAATTTAGTGAGTTTTATGCTTAAAAAAAGAGAAAAAAAATGGGTAAATAAATGAGTAAAAATTGTAAATTTTTCTTCACCCACTTGCATATAAATGTATCTTGCTTTAAAGATGTTCAGTTATTTATATAGTACAAATAAGACAAAAATACTAAAAAAGAGAACGCAGTGCAGCAGTTCAAATTTGATTCAAGAAACAATGAAAAGCATTTACAGCTGGACGAAGGTTTAATTTCAAACTCAATTTTAAACTTAATTTCCTGTCGTTCGTTTCTCAGTGCCTCCCACTCTATTGTCTGTTATCTTGCGGTTTGTCTGTCGGCCGTACCTTGCACCTCCAGGTAAGCCTTCCACGACGCCTCTCCGCTGGGAGTGGATGCAGTGCAGGTGTACATGCCAGTGTCTCCCAGCTGAAAGAAGAAAGATATATATATATGCATATACATTAATGTTTTTCCTACACTCAGCTGCAAAATAACTCTAGCTATAGTTTCATTTCACATAAAAACACACACCATATGATGCGTACCTCATTGAGATGTCTATTAATTTTATCGTTTTTATATTGAAGCATTTTTTGCTCCCTAAACAGAAGATGTTTTCGCTATATATAAGATTTAGAATGTATGAAGAGCCGCTTTTTAGATGACTGTTAGATTGATGTACACAAATATAATATTTAATATAATATATTAAAAGCATTTGGAAAATAAATAAATAAAATAAAATAAAATAAAATAATCAGATTTGTAGTATCCTCATAATTATTAAATTAAATTATAAATATTTTTTCTAGTTTTTGCCTTTATTTCTAATAAAAAAATTCACTTTAGGATGAATTGCTTTGTTGTATTTGCAAGTCACTTTGGATAAAAACATCTGCTAGAATTAAATGAAATTAAAAAATATAAAATTAAATTTTGTATGCATGCAGCTAAGCTACAAATGGTTTGGTAATATGAATATAAATTATCTATCATGTCACTAAAATGCATAAAATTAAAAACTGACAGACAGACAGACAGGATGAGACAAAGACAAAAAGAGTGAGACAGAGCGAGACCCATACATAAATAATTTAAATAAACCTGTAGTTAATTGGAGGACTTACTAGGTAATGCAAGTAAAAAAATAAATAAATATTTACAAATATTATTGAGAGAAAATAAAGACAGGCAGACGTATAAGAACATCTACATGTAAGTTCCTTTCTTAGAAAGAATGACAATAATAGTGATTGAATGATGTAGAGTTAGTGTATGCTAATATCTTATGAAAAAAAGGACACATTTAAGAACACGTCAGCCGATCTGTCAGTCAGTTTACACAGGCGGTATGAAAGTCTCCAGAAATAGACAGTCTATCTTGAGCTACTGGTGTGCGTGTGTTCGCTTAATGACATGTTCATTAATGCGGACCGCCCGAAGTGCAACAGATAGAGATGCATCTCCTCGTTTCGCTTTATCTCTCCTCTATTCTTTAAAAGAAGCGAGACGTCGTCAAGTGAGACATCTACGTTAATTAAAGTCGCATTCTGACAGCCCACACTGCGGGGACCTTTGACCCCCGTGCAGGGGGAACCCGGGCGTTCATGTGTGTGTGCCGTGACAGGAAACACTCCCCTCCCCCTCGCTCACGTTCGGAGGGTGTGTGTAGCTTCATGCGGCTGACGGGGGATGACAGCGGGAGTGTGTGTTCGCACATCAAAACCTGCAGGCTGACTGACGGCTCTCTGAACACTGGCCGTGTGTCTGAGATGATGTTTGTGCTGTAGTGAGGGATGAAAGGAAAGCCTGTCTTATGGCGTACTGCACGCATGTATGTCTATGTTCACTCACAAAAGTGCAAACCTTCAAAGATGCAAAGATATTAAGCTTGATTTGCAATCATTATAAAACTTTTGATAAAGGTACACTGTAACTTTTGGCCCTCTAGCGGTTAAAAAACAATGCATCTATTTTGTAGAAGAACATTGTTTCGGTCATGCTTCGGCTCTGCCGTGCAGATGAATATGGTTATCATACTGTTCATAAACATTCACTACTAGGCTTAAGAGATGTAACCAGCTTAGATGGAAAGGATCTCAGGCTGACTAGCAGAAGATGTTACTGTAGCTTTACCCATTAATAGACACGGTACTTCCTTGAAAATTAATTCCAACACAGCGCTACAGCAACCGTAATGAAATGAGCCTTCACAAGAGATAATGCTTTACAATCAACTCTGTTAGAGAGCTACATATCTGTTCAATAAAATACCTTACTCACCTGGTGAGTAATAAAAACGCCATCGCTGCGTCGCTTTTACGACATTTCAAAGCCAATGTTGATTCTTGTTTTATTACGAGCCCTTTCGCGTTCTCTTTTCACCAGCAGACTCTCCTCTGTTCGATGTTTGTGTAAAACGGGTGATTCTCTGGAGGTTTGAGACTTAGCTGCTCCATGTCAACCTTTCTCACCCGTTGTGACAACTAACCTCTGCCATTCACACACCAGACACGCCTCAGAGTAGCCAGAGAAAATGTTCTCTGTTTAGGCATATGACGAGACACGCACGGGCAAGTGACGCATGTATGCAATTTCCCACAAAAACTATCCCGACAGGCCTAAAATATAAACACTTTAATAGTGATTCACTTACCATAGTGAATCAGGGTAAACAATAACACATTTTGGAAGAAGGATTGATGATGTATTGACTTCAAAAACAATGGGGGAAAAAAGTTACATAGAGTTCCTTTAAGAATGTTTAATCATATATCAATATATAATATACAAGTATTGATGCAATATATATTATATATATATTGCATCAATACTTTAAGACCCTTGTATCTGGAATATTTTATTAGTGACAGTGATGCCCAAAAGTATGAGACCGCACTGAAAATATGGGATTCAAAATCTAGTTTAAACCTGGAAACAAAGATTTATTCAAGAAAAAAAAAAAAAACTGCTGTAAATAAAAAAAAAAAAACAGTATTTTCATCTAGTTTTTTTAATAAAAATATCAAAACATCCTTAAAACAAGATCAATTTACTTTAGAAGCAAAATGCCATATGAAATATTAATGAGACTTCTAGTCTTGTTTTCAGAGAAATGTGTGAGTTTTACAAAAATGCAAGGGTAAAAGGGTAAAACAACCTTGTTTTCCCTCTGAATGACGTTTTTTTTTTTTTTTATTAAAATGAAAAAGTACAGTACTTATACTCAGTAATGAACTTTAATAAAGCGAATAGGGTTAATAAAATAAGCTAATAGCTAAGTAGCCAATCAAAAGTCACATTTTATCATGATAATCATTCTGTGGGGATGTGGGCCCTTTAAAACAGTTTATTTGTGACAAACTTGCAGCGAATATGTGGTAAATCTGCAGCAATGTTACCCAAACGTGCAAAAAGAATATGAAACACAAATCTGCAGTGCTGTCTGAGATTTTCTGAATAAAACAGCTAACGTCTCAAAAAAAAAAGAGATCTGCTAACTTCAGCTCAGAAAGAAACAGCAGTTAACCGCATCCAATAAACCATCTTGCCGCATTCAGAAACCTCCATGAATAAAATATTAATAAAAGTAAAAAAGAGAGGCGCTGGGTCTGAGACGAGTGGCACAACACAACTGCTCACAATTCCCTGTGAATAGTTGTTCTGTGTGGTGTGTTTGGAATGGAAAATTCCATAAAAATCTGTTACTAAGGAAAACCGAACAAGGGAAACAGTACTTTACGAGAACAAGTTGGTTTGGTGCACCAAACGAACACATGCTCAAACCTCCATACGCAAGCGTTTATAATGCATCATAAGGGTCAGAGAGGAGTTACAAAGCTATAAATCCATGAAAGGAAATGGTTCTCATGAACCGGAGTCACGTCCCCCGTTACTGTACATTAATCTGCATGATAAATATGTCAGGCTTTGATGCACTTCTGAGCCCTCAGAGCCACCGTACCTTAGCGTAACGGATCTGCAGGGCTCCTGTGTCGAGTTGTTTGAGTCGAGAATCATGGGTTGACACCAGTACCCCATCTTTCCTCCACAGGATGGTGGGAGTCGGCGTGCCGGTGGCTTGGCATCCCAGGACCACCGTCCCGTCCACAGCCACGGTCTGGTTGGTGGGACCCTGGCGGACGATGGGCGGAGGTCTGTCTGAGATCACTGTGAAAGAGACAGATAGAGACAGATAGAGAGAGAGAGAGAGAGAGAGAGAGAGAAAGAGAGAGAGAGAGAGAGAGAGAGAGAGAGAGAGAGAGAGAGAGAGAGAGAGAGAGAGAGAAGAGAGAGAGAGAGAGAGAGAGAGAGAGAGAGAGAGAGAGAGAGAGAGAGAGAGACCCACAGAAAACAATCACTGCATTGTTTAAGAGAATAATAGTATGAAAGTATAAAAACAGTAACAAAATAATAGTATTCCTAATGTTCATTAATATTAAAATAAAATAAAGCAGCTTTGTAGTATTCCGCATAATCATTCAAAATTATGAACATTATTTTTCACTTCCTTATTTTTTATTTTCTTTGCCTATATTTATAAAAAAAAAAAAGAAGATTTCTTTTTCAAAAGAATCCATCAATAAAATAAAATAATAAAAATAAAATAAATAAATGAAATAATAAAATAAATCAGCTTTGTAGTATTCTTCACAATCATTAAAATGTTTCTTCCTTAATTCTCTTTATTTCTAAACTATTTATTTATTTATTTTTAATAAACCATTTTAAGTTTAATTGCTTTGTTGTATTTGTAAGTCTCTTGGATAAAAGTGTCTGCTAAATGAAAATAAAAATACAAATCATTTCTTGTCTTTATTTCTAAAATAAAATAAAAGTACAATTAAAATCAATAATTTTTAGATGAATTGCTTTGTTGTATTTGTAAGTCGCTTTGGATAAAAGCATCTGCTAAATGAAAAAAATATATATATATATTTTTTTAATGCATGCAACTAAGCTACAAATGGTTTGATAATATGAATGCAAATGATCTATCATGCCACTAAAATGCATTAAACTAAAAAATGAAAGACAGAGAGACAGGACGTGACAAAGAGAAAGAGAGTGAGACAGAGCGAGACACAGACATATTGGTCTCATTTGAAGACAGAGTTTTAAAGCTGTCCCAGACCTACTAATATCATTATAATAACTATAATGAAACACTACTGTACTCCAAACCAAAATCCAAAATACATCCTTCCACATTTTATAAGAGCCACAGAAGCGAGTGCGTGTACGGTCAGCGGTAAAGAGAACGAAGAACGCAAATAAAAATAAATGTAACCAAGGAAAAAGAGCATGTGAGAGTGGAATGTCTGGCAGAAAACGAGCTGAGTACATGTTTTAAGAACGAGAGAGAGAGAGAGAGAGAGAGAGAGAAACAGAGATGGAATCCAATTTTTTCAACTGGAAGCAATTTTCTAATCAGTCAACTGCAGTAACAGAATGAAGCCAAACTAGAGACGAGCAATTAATACCGGCAGCATTTCAACAGCACTAAATCTCCCTCATACACACCAGCCATCATCACCACACTAAAACACACCGAAATACGCCACGTCTATTAAAATCGCCCCTCTTCTCTCTCAAAGAAGACCTAGGCCGCCTGATAAATGCTGTGATGTTTACGTCCATATGATTGTGTTTGACACTCCTAGAAGCATTACTGCTATTTACACGGCAGCAATTTGCATAACCGCCACTACAGCGCATTTTTAAAGCCGTGCCACACTTTCGTAAGGACCATCAAAGGCATGAATTATGTATCAGATGACACGCTTGCACATGCATGGTTGTGTCCTCGCGTCGACACTGTTGTAATTACTGAATCATCATGGCGGTGACCTGTAATTACGATCCGTGGCCGCAGTAAGAGCCAGGCCAGAGAGCAGATTGCCGCTAAAATAACTGTTATTATTCTTTCTTTACCTTACTCTCCTTCTTTTTGTCTTGCTTTGGTGTTTTTTTTTATAGACAGGCACTCACAGGAGAATACATTGGAGGAGAGACTATTCTGTTAAAGTGGCTTATTGACTATTTGAGCATACACATCAATCACTGTTGGGCTAACGGATGCATTCCTGGTAAAATGTTATTTGTGTTGCATATAGGATTTTGATTAAATACCTAGTTCTGTCATGAAACCAGTGTTGCCAACTATTTTCAAAGGAAAGTAGCTAAACGCCTGTCGAAAAAGTCGCTAGATGATGTCATGTGTCAATTAGTTTTCTCTCCTAATCCGCATACTGTATTTTAAAATAATACAATATAGCCGACTGCCCAATAAAGATGTTCTCATTCCCTTTATAATTTTGTAACAAGTATGATATAGTGAGTCATTAAAATGTTATATGTGTAAAATAATCTGATTTGAGAGAGGTCAGAAACTGGATGAACTAAAGCTCTGTGATAGTGAGTAATAGAAGTGATAAGCACAAGAGAAGAATGGAAATCAAAACCGTCAAAATAAACTCTTTAAATATAAAACAAAGAGTGACAAATCTGTGGCAACACTGTGTGCTCATGTCATGTGCAGCTTGATCATTCACATCTTTCAGCTGTTGTGTGCGTTGAATTGCATGCGCTGCTACTCCTCTCAGCCCTTCACTGAACAGGCTAGACGCAGAGAGAGGTGTGACGGCAGGGGGAAAGCAAAATCTTGCACTCGCAGGACAGTACTGGCGATTTTGTAAAGTTACTAAGGTTTGTCCAAAAAGTCGGTAGATTTGTCGCTAGGCGCTTTTTTGAGAGAAAAAACAAAAACAAAAAAAAAGTTAGGGATCTGAAAAGTCGCTAAGTTGGCAACACTGCATGAAACTAGATGGCACAGGATGATGGGTCCTTAACTCAACTGATGATATTTACATTGTTAACTACATGGCACAAGCTGATTGGTTCATGTACCATCTGGAGCCAATGAGCTTGCTGCTCAACATTTAAATAGTTGGTTAGCGTTCACTATAGCAGCGCGTGTTCAGATATGAACTGATTCTTTTTAACCCCCTGGAGTCGGCCGTAGTGCCGGCACGATAGACTCTTTTTTCTTATCAGCGCCGAAGAGAGACTCAAATAACTCTGTCGATTTTTATCATTCAGGTAAGTGTATACATCATTATAATCTGTTAATTTTCTATTATTTTTTTGTGAACAGTCACAATAAAACAAATAGTTGTGCTTTTTGCAAAATAAAGAAAACAAACACGATGCGCGATCTGCAGCCTCTCTGTCAAAGATGTTCATTCAGATAGTCTTCAGAAAAGGAACTCTAACTTAGTAAATACTTGTCTCACAAACATGAGATATATGTCTAAAGAAACGTTGAAATGTCAGGTTTTAAATGTAAATCAAATCGAAAACAAATATTCTGTGTTTATGTAATCTGTTTGAAAAGGGAGAGATGTGAGTCGTTTGCTAGTGTCTCATTATCGTCTCATTATCCACTAATGCACCACGTCCACGGAGCGCGCGTTCTTTTGAGATTCAAATCTGACACGATCCATGCGAGCAGTCAACGCCCACATCAACTCAAACACGTCAACACTTTACATCGGTTTGAGACGCGGTGAGGAATAATCCTGGAATAATTGAATAATTGAAGCGGTTTATTTCTAAGAGCAACGGATCCAGGCGAGGATTGTGAGGTAAGTTTATTCTGTTAGTTTCTGTGAATATTAATGACTCGGTCAAAAAGATTCATGAACACGCTCTCTGAGACTCTTTTGATCAGTGAATTGTTTAGAGCCATTACTGAATTCACAACTGACATCTTTCATCACACACATCATGCATGATATTTACAAAGAAGAATGCTACAATATTAAAATGTAAAATTTAAAATGAGTCAAATTAGTTACGAAAGGAAAATGTTACTGGCGAATTACAACCTCTTATTCGGTATTGTGCTGAAATAATCAATCAGTTAAAGCATTTGTCATGGCTACACAAAACTAACAGCCAGAAATCTGAGTAGTGAAGGACAAATCTGTGTTTATCCTTATAATGCACATATGGAAAAGGCTCATATGGGTTTTACAAATAAATAGTAACAGTAATATAATAATAATGAATTTACAGTGCAAAATATTGCTATATATATATATATATATATATATATATATATATATATATATATATATATATATATATATATATATATATATATATATATATATATATATCTGTGTCAAGTGTGTCCATCTCACCGTCTGTAACCTCCAGCAGGGCTTTGGTGATCACACTGCCAGCGATGTTCAGAGCCTGACAGCTGTAGTAGCCTCCGTCTGAACGCTCCACCGCCGTGATGGTCAGATCGCCCGTCTGAGAGACAGAGAATCGACTGGAGGGAGGAGGAGGTTGAGAGGAGAACAGGAGGTTCTAGAGAAGGGGGAAAAAAAAGAAAAGATGCATGAATAAAGGAAGAATTTGTTAATAGAACAAAATAAGTTCTAATTTCTCCATGAATATTCAGTATGTGAGAAATAAACATCTTGTCAGGACTTGCACATTTACACTTGGTACTGGCACCGTGTGCCTGAATTCCTGAGTGTGTGATGAGTGATATTGATCAAACCAAGATGACTTGAGGTGTGTTAGAGGTGTGGAGTGTTACATAGTCCATTAGATGTGTGTAAATGTGCAGATGGCCTTATAAATCTACCAGCCTCATAAATCTGACTGACTTTAACGGGGTAGAGTGCCATGCATTTTATATGTTACTGTAAAAGTGGGCTCAGGAAATGCATCTTTGTATCACAAGCGAAAACACAAACATACACAGATATACTCACCTGACTGCCTTCTTTCTGCCAAAATATTGCAGGCTGAGGACTTCCTGTGGCTTCACACTGAAAGGTCACGGTGCGGCCCATCCCGGCTACTTGATTCCTGGGTCGGACCACAAAAACTGGAGGAACTGCAGAAATAGGAATTAAACAAATCACCAAAGACAATATTTCGACTCTTGGATTAAACAATTAAAAACACATTTACATTAATGCACTTAAAATGGAAGTCTATGGAGCAACACATTAAGACAAATATGTGCAGCCAATATGTGTTTAAAAGCCAATGTGCAGCTTTTATCTAATATAGTAATTTGTATTTTATTAAATCATCTCTCTAAGCGTATATGTATATATATATATATATATATATATATATATATATATATATATATATATATATATATATATATACACACACACACACACACACACACACACTAAATATATACTATATATATATATATTAGTGGTCAAATGATTAATCGCATCCAAATAAAAGTTTATATACATGCATGCATGTATGTGTATTTATATATACATAATACTTATACACAGTACACACACATATATCATGTAAACACAAATTTTCATTTTGGATGGGATTAATCACGATTAATCGTTTGACAGCACTAATATATATATATATATATATATATATATATATATATATATATATATATATATATATATATATATATATATATATATATATATATATATACACACACACACACACACACACACACACACACACACACACACACACACACTCACCTAAAGGATTATTATTATTATTATTATTATTATTATTATTATTAGGAACACCATACTAATACTGTGTTTGACCCCCTTTCGCCTTCAGAACGGCCTTAATTCTACATGGCATTGATTCAACAAGGCATTCTTTAGAAATGTTGGCCCATATTGATAGGATAGCATCTTGCAGTTGATGGAGATTTGTGGGATGCACATCCAGGGCACACGGCTCCCGTTCCACCACATCCCAAAGATGCTCTATTGGGTTGAGATCTGGTGACTGTGGGGGCCATTTTAGTACAGTGAACTCATTGTCATGTTCAAGAAACCAATTTGAAATGATTCGAGCTTTGTGACATGGTGCATTATCCTGCTGGAAGTAGCCATCAGAGAATGGGTACATGGTGGTCATAAAGGAATGGACATGGTCAGAAACAATGCTCAGGTAGGCCGTGGCATTTAAACGATGCCCAATTGGCACTAAGGGGCCTAAAGTGTGTCAAGAAAACATCCCCCACACCATTACACCACCACCACCAGCCTGCACAGTGGTAACAAGGCATGATGGATCCATGTTCTCATTCTGTTTACGCCAAATTCTGACTCTACCATCTGAATGTCTCAACAGAAATCGAGACTCATCAGACCAGGCAACATTTTTCCAGTCTTCAACTGTCCAATTTTGGTGAGCTTGTGCAAATTGTAGCCTCTTTTTCCTATTTGTAGTGGAGATGAGTGGTACCCGGTGGGGTCTTCTGCTGTTGTAGCCCATCCGCCCCAAGGTTGTGCGTGTTGTGGCTTCACAAATGCTTTGCTGCATACCTCAGTTGTAACGAGTGGTTATTTCAGTCAAAGTTGCTCTTCTATCAGCTTGGCCAATCAGTCGGCCCATCCTCCTCTGTAAACCCTAGAAATGGTTGTGCATGAAAATCCCAGTAACTGAGCAGATTGTGAAATACTCAGTCCGGCCCGTCTGGCACCAACAACCATGCCACGCTCAAAATTGCTTAAATCACCTTTCTTTCCCATTCTGACATTCAGTTTGGAGTTCAGGAGATTGTCCTGACCAGGACCACACCCCTAAATGCATTGAAGCAACTGCCATGTGATTGGTTGATTAGATAATTGCATTAATGAGAAATTGAACAGGTGTTCCTAATAATCCTTTAGGTGAGTGTATATATATATATATATATATATATATATATATATATATATATATATATAAACAGTATAAATGTCTTTACTGACATTTTGATCAATGCATTATTGAATATTCTTTGAAAAAACAATAAACATTATATATATATATATATATATATATATATATATATATTTATTTATTTTCCAATGCAAGTGTAACAGTAAATGCAATTTTTATGGCTAATTAATTTCTTTAAACAATGCTATGAAAAATTATAAAGGTATTAGAAATTTAGGTTATAATGTCAAAAAATATCTGCATCTTTGTTATATCTGAAATTGGTTGTTTGTCATGTGTTTTAATGTGTTATACTTTCTAAAAGGTGTAACAATGAATATATAAGTTTTATAATGTTTTATAACTGTGCATTACTATAACGTGCATTACAAGGCATAATTAATGCATTCAATTATTTTTGTAATTGATTATATATAGTGGCTTTAAGTAAAGTGTTACCCAGTTTTCTTTTCTGTGTTGATATTTTCAAATGTTCTATTGAAACAGGAATTTGGGACAATAATCTTTTGTTTATGTTACAGGCACATTTGGACATGCCATGAGTGAAAGATTTTGGTCCTCGAAGAGAACCTCAAATTTTGATTTCAGGGGGTCTTTGATATCGGCAAACTTCTTGCATATAAATACACTTGAGACTGACTGAGCTCAAGCCTTCAGCGTCACATTAACGGCAGGAGATAAAAGAGAAAGTCATACTGGTGATTAATGGAGGGATATGCAGGTATGCTGGAACATAAAAAAAACATGTAGACGCAATATAAAAACGGCATGACCGCCACGTCTGCTTCATTTGCATGGACAAGGGCACAAAGCAATAAAATTTACATGGAGATGGGAGGATAAATTTGGGCCATCTGTCCCGTACTGACACTCTTTAATGGCACCGGCATTGTGTGTGATGCCGGTTTTTCATGCATCTTAATGACAAACTCCAAATCAGAGTGGAGAGACGCAGTGGATTCCTGACGCAAAATCGACTTCAGCGTCCATAACAGCATGGAGCTTGTAATAAGGATGAATATGTTCATAATATGTGACACAAAGCATGACCCCTTACGACGACAAGCGCCACATACACCAGCAGCGCTTCCTTCTACCACTGAACCAATCTTAAATCTGTCAAATCATACACTGCCGTGAGGCGTCCGGAGGAATAGAATTTTCAACTAAGTGTGAATAAAATGAGGCGATTTTGACGTTACCTTGTACGCTCAGAGAGAGCATTAGTTTTACCCAGGCCTGCTGTGCTGTCACTGTTGCCGGTGACAACCCAGACAAGCGTGCTGATTGGTGGGAGGATGGAAGGTGGATGGATGGTGGTTCTGACAACTTCCTGTTGCTGTCAATGCAGCAAAAATGGTGACGGGTGACATTTGCAACTTACCAGACACAACTGAAAGAGGAAAAAAAAAAAAAAAAAAATAGAAGCATGATAAAACACAGATGTGAGAGATGCGCAAATTAACCGCACACGACATGAAGCAAATATGACAGGAAATGCTTACTGAATAAAATCAGTGCAGTGATGTATTTATGAGCATAACACAAAAACATACAAGAAACAAGGTGTGGCAAGCACACGCACACTCACACGCACACACACACATACACACACACGTTGTAAATATATCAGGAGGCTGAAATATATGGCATAAACCACACAAAGAAACAATTCTAACAGTATTGAGCTGTGATCGTGAGGTATGAATGGAGGTTTTATTCTTCTGGTCTGGCTCAAGGTTTTATTAGGTGGACAGTATAACCTGGGGTCTGACCCTTTTAAAGCTGCAGTGTGTCATTTTTACACCACTAGCCCGACAAAACAACACTGGCTCAGCCAATGGCATGAGTTTGGGGGCGGGACTACCTGCTTGTTTGAATATTGACTTTATTTACTGTAATATTTTTATTTTTGCAAATCTGTTAATTTCCACTAGTGTGTGAAAATTAAACACTTTAACTGCAACTTTACAAGAAGTGCTAAATTTAAAACGTTTGAGCAGAGATTTAGCATTTTAAGCAGCCCAAAATCCTCTCGTCGTGTAAAAACCCTCAATCTCTAAGACTTATAGCTTTAAAAAGTTTAAAACGTGGCATTCGAAAAGCATTTAACATCCATAAAGTGACATATTTCCAAATTAAACAGTTTATAAGGTTTCATTTGTTAACATTAATTAGCTACAATAGATAACATGAACTAACATGAACTACCTCTGCAGCATTTAATTATCTCTGTTCATGTTAACGTAATAATCGATTTAAAATTAAAAGCTGCACTGTAAACATGAATAAATAACTAATATTAACAAAGATTAATAAAAGCTGTAAAACACATTGCTTATTGTTAGATCATGTTAGCTAATGCATTAATTAATGTTAAGAAATGAGACCTTAGTGTTTCCAAATTTCCTTTAGAACAAAGATGAATCATGCACAATAAAACCAATGACATTTGTTAAGCAAGTATTAAATAAGTAAATTTTGAAACTTTAAATGCAATAACTCGGGCCATTTGGATCCTACTAGATGGCCTGAGTAACACAAATGAAGGGTGAGAAACGAGGGAAAGCGGTAGATTTGAGAACAGCTGCTTAAAGAGAGCTCGACTTGGACGGGGCTGTTTGCTCTTTTGGCAATGGTTGTGGCTCTCGCTCTACTTTGTTTCCATGGCCCATTAGTGCAGCTACTCCTGGGACTCGCATGGCATTCTAGCACTTTCCTCAAATACATCAATACTAATGACTAAATCGCCAGCTGAGAGAGGCCTCATTTGTACCCAACATTATCTTTTCATGGCCTTTTAACAGAGAACTGACTCTTATTCGAAATTACTTATCTCAGAGAACGTGTGTGTTTGTGTGTAAATATGCGCTTGACTGTGTCTCAAATCCTTGGGAGCTGCATACCTAGACAACGTTTACAAATTCTGAATTGACAGATCGTTTAATGAATCAATTGACTGTTCAATGCACCTATGATGCCCAAACATGCTGTCTAGAAAGGCAGCTCACTAATGTAATTCTTTCAAAACAAGACATTCTCTAATAGAAGTCATTCCTTGGCATCTGAAAAGCAATGCTGTGCCAAAGCCAAGTTAAGTAATACGCCTTTTCGCTGGATAGACTGGTTATTAAAGCAGACGTGTTTATAAGTCTGGTTCCAATGTTACTGGCCCGCTAAACACACATGTAAAATAATAATTCAGCAATTTCTGTAAGCCGTAAAAACCAGTAAACGCAATAAGCGAGGAGAAGGAGAAAACTGCTCAGGGGTGTCAGGAGACAATGTGGACATTGTTCTCTAAAGAGTTGAGCCTTCAAGAGTGTGAAATACACTCAAGGGGACTTAAAGTGAAAAGGACGAAACAAAATGGACCTACTTTATGAGTAAAATAGATATGTTCTTATTAGTGCTGTCAAATTGATCGTGATTAATCACATCCAAAATAAAAGTTTGTGTTTATATAATATATGTGTGTGCACTGTGTATAATTATTATGTATATATAAAAACACATGCATGTATACATTTAAGAAAAATGTGTTATGTTTAAATATAAAATATTATACTTATATATAATATAAATTAGATAAATATATATACAGTATATACAAGCAAACATTTCTTAAATATATACATGAATGAGTGTATTTATATATACATAATAATTATACACAACACACACATACACTGAACAATATTATAAACACAGAGTTTAAACATTATAGAGGCCTTTTATTGTGGCCAGCCTAAGACACACCTGTGCAATAATCATGCCGTCTAATCAGCATCTTGATATGCCACACCTGTGAGTTGGATGGATTCTCTCGGCAAAGGAGAAGTGCTCACTAACACAGATTCAGACAGATTTGTGAACAATATTTATAGAAATAGGCCTTTTGTGTTCTACAGAAAGTGTCTTAGATCTTTTAGTTCAGCTCATGAAAAATGGGGCAAAAACAAAAGTGTTCAGTATATATACATTTATTAAACAAACTTTAATTTTGGATGCGATTAATTGATTTGACATCAACTTATGTATGGGTGTGTTAATGTATGGGTCTAACTAAACCACCTTTATGTCCTAGGGATTGATGGTATTTTTATTAACTTAAATAATTTAGTTAAAAAAATGTAATTTTTCTTTTGCTAAATAAATATTCTTCTTCTTCTTCTTCTTCCTCTTCTTATTGCCGTTTTATCCTTGTCCTAGACTTTTAATTGGTCCTAGACCAATTTTAATTTTGATTATCAATTACCAAAATGATCATTATTAAAAAAAACTATGCTATTCTAAACCAAAAGAGTGACATAAATCTAACCCAACTCAATATTCAAATATTGTGAAAAATATAAATTATCATCACGTTACATCTGTGCCTCAGATGAAGCATAATTTTCACTATGACAAACAATTCTGACCCAAATAAAGTAAAAAAAAAAAAATTGAGATTGAGAATATGATTCGCAATTACTGATAAGATAAATGGACAAAACATTATTTCCAATCAAGAAAATGTTATTTTGTTTTATGTATTTAGGATGTAAAAAATACTAGCTTTGAATTTCATTTCCACCACAGGCTGTTATCAAACACAATAAATCAAGTGTGGAAGTGACACTGTGGTGGGAATGATGCTTCAGAAATCATCTTGTATCACTCAGAGGATACAGAAAAATATGGTTTTCCAACAGCTAGGGAAAAAATGGGAAGGAACATTCACAACGATTCAACATCCTTTCTGACAAAACAATCTGACAACCTGTCAAAGCTGCAAACGTCTGTCTAAAAACTAACAGCTGTGAATAAACAGGTCAAAAACACACACACACACACACACACACATACACACACACACACATACACACACACACACACACACACACACACACACGCGCACTTAGACTCCCGCCCACCAAAAGCATTGGTTACTTCAAATTATAGATTAGTGCTGGCAGGATCAGAGCAGTTTGTCAAGCAGCGTGAGATGATTGACAGCACATGTTTGTGTGTTCTTACCGTGGACGGTGAGGGTGGCGCTGGCCTCCGTCTTCCCCATCATGTTCTCCGCCTGACAGGTGTAAGTACCGGCGTCTCCTGAAGTCAGTCTCTTCAGTTTGAGAGTGTGGTCCTCCCAGATCTCATGCCTGAGAAGACGACGATACACAAACCGATTTATAGTTGCAATTAAACAAGGCCATCCTGAAACATTTCATGGAATCCTTCTTATCAAGAGCTTCTTTTAAGACTTGACATTTCTCATTCACATTTCATTGGCTTAATATAAACTAACTAGACAATTTTATCAATCGTACCGTCCCTTGGGTAGATCTCCGTCCTCTTTCCTCCAGCGGATGGTGGGCACGGGGTCTCCTTGAGCTTCACACCTGAACTCAACACTCTGGTCCACTAGAACAGACTGACTGCTCGGCTTTCGCAAGAAGCTGGGCCTCTCTGCACACAGACATGCAGCGTATTATGTAATACAAGACGTTTCCCAGTCTTCCGTATGAGATATCCCCTTCTCTGATCCGATTATGAACTTCCAGCGAACTACATCTATTGAACTCTAACTTGTTGTTTTAGCCTAAACTTTCATGCAGCTAATCCTAAAGTAAGCTTCCAATCTGATTCATTTATTAAGATTATATCACTGATGTTAGGATATTAATAATCCATTAAAGGGATAGTTCACCCAAAAATGAAAATTCTGTGCTCATTTACTCGCTCTCAAGTCGTTCTAAACCTGTATGAGTTTCTTTGTTCTGTTGAACACAAAAGAAGATATTTTGAAGAGAGTTAGTTACCAAACAGTTTCTGGTCCCCACTGACTTCCATATATTTTCATACTTAAAGAAGTCAATGGGGAAGTTTGAATTACCAACATTATTCAAAATATCTTCTTTTTGTGATCAGTAGAACAAGAAACTCATACAGGTTTAGAAACAACTTGAGAATTATTATTATTATTAATTTTTTTTTTTTTGGGTGAACTCTCCCATTAAGATTAGGACTATGAGGAAGCATCACTACGGCCCTTTAAAGGCACGCTTATCATGGCAGTTAATTAATGTCTTCTGATTTCTTGCAATTTAACCATTCATTTTTAGTCCATGTTGTGTTTATTACATTTTACATTTATGTCTATTTGCATGTTATGTGGGATAGCTAGCATTGCCATCATTCTTGTTTTTGTCAATGGAAAATATTAAAAATGGTTTGTATTAAATTGTAATAAAATAAAATATAAGTTGAAACAATTAAACAATTGACATTAGAAATGTTGCTTTGGTAGCAAACTGAAATAAATACCTTTAAGTTGAAGAGCTAAAATTACTGAAATAAATATTAAAGCTAAAGAGAAAAAACCCCAAAACTAATAATACAAATGACAAGAGCACAGAACACAATTACTAAACCTAAAATTAAAATGAAAACAGAAAAGTACTGAACTATAAAAGCACATAAACACTACTAAAATAACAATTAATTCATGAAAATGAGCGGAAGGAACCTTTATGCGTAATTAAAGGTGGTGTGTGATGTTTTGTTGTTTATATAGTTCTCAGAACATCAACATTAAATCAACCAATGGAATTAGTTGGGGGTGGGGCTATCCGTTTAAACAACCAAAGGCATGAGTTGGGGGTGGAGCTATCTGTTTGAACAACCATTGGGAGAGGTAAGAGTTTTCAAAATCTGTTATAAACCATTCATTATCTTTGCCTTTTTTTTGTGTGCGTGTCTCTGTTGCCACTAAAGATGGCACACTTCACCTCTAAATTGAATCTGAGGAGGAATTATGCTTCACTCCATTTCTTACACTTGATCTAAATTGAGAATGACCATAAACTTGACTTGACATGGCTGGTGACTTTCTCCCTGTAATGTGTAAATATCCAAGCAGACATTGAATAATGATGGCGATGAGGAGGGCTGTGTTGCAGGGATTAAGGAGGGAAGGTCATAGGTCACAGCTCTGATGTGGAATAGTGTAAACCGATATGTTAAGGTGTTGGACGACAGTGTATATTTTTGTGTCAATGACGGGGTGTGTGAAGGGTGAACTGGTATTTGTTTCGTGGCAAACTCTGATGATAAGGTTTAAGGGTCCATGTCTCCTAACGAGGTCAATGACACGCTGGAGTCTTCCTACAGCTAAGCACACAAACTCTAAACATCTGGACTCTCTCCTGCTCTGCCCATAAACAAACACTTCATACAATGTGTGTGTAAGTGAATCCATCTGCATGCTTTTCACAATCAAATGCACCAGAGGTTTGTGTGGGAACCTGATTATATATACACATGTGTGTCTTAAGGAAGGCAGATCATATGCTGGAGTATTTGAGAATCAGACATCTGATTTACTGAAATACATCAAATACATCATTCAATAAAGCAGAAATATATTGGAAACATACCGAGAACGGTCAACTCTGCGATCTCGCTCTCTCGTTCCCCCATCATGTTGGTTCCCACGCACACATACTTCCCTGCATCCGTTTTGCGGGTGTTGGTAATCATCAGTTTTCCTCCTCGTATCTGATGAAAAAAGGAAGAGAAGTCATAAATATAAGGATTAAAGGTCAAAGGTCAAAACCCTTGTGGGTCCCTGTGACACAATGCAAAACTATCTATCTATCTATCTATCTATCTATCTATCTATCTATCTATCTATCTATCTATCTATCTATCTATCTATCTATCTATCTATCTATCTATCTATCTATCTATCTATCTATCCATCCATCCATCCATCCATCCATCCATCCATCCATCCATCCATCCATCCATCCATCCATCCATATATATCAGTATAGCAATGTGTGTAGAGGCTATTGAGGTGGCTTATAGTGTCCCAGGATCTGATTACAGGCCAAAGGGGCCCTTTTTTGTTCTCAGGCAATTGTATGGGCAGCTGGGGGGTCCTCATTCACCTGAGCAGATCAAAATCACACACACACACATACGCACACACACAAATCTGACCCCTGCATCAGGGGCCACACGGCGAGAGTCAATGAGGGGGAGCAGAATGTGGCCGCTCTCTTGCGGCCCCCTACCTGCCTGCACTTACACAGGTCAACATGTGGGTTCACTTTATGGCAGATCATGTCATGTCTCATTGATTATCATTCACTGCGGTCAGTGTTGAGTCCAGCGGCTGGATCTGACAGTGTTTAACATGTGGAATGTGTAAACAGAGTCTCTGTGATAAAGACCAGAGGCATTCGCTGTATATCCCATAATTTACAAATTAGATACAGATATTAGACTTATGAGTCACAAATGCCACATACAATCTTCAAGTCTGCACTAAAATGTGATTTTGCAGCTCAAAATTTGGATGGATGGATGGATGGATGGATGGATGGATGGATGGATGGATGGATGGACGGATGGATGGATGGACGGACGGATGGATGGACGGACGGATGGATGGAACAACAGACTGATGGAATGATGATGGATGGACGGATGGATGGATGGATGGATGGACGGCCGGACGGACGGATGGACGGACGGACGGATGGATGGAACAACAGACTGATGGAACGATGATGGCTGGCTGGATGGATGGATGGATTGATGAAGTAAAGGATGGATGGATGGATGGATGGATGGATGGATGGATGGACGATGAAAAAAAAAGATGGATGGATGGAATGAAGTAGTAAAAGATGGATGGATGGATGGATGGATGGATGGATGGATGGATGGATGGATGGATGGAAAGATCAAACAAAAAAACTGATGGATGGGGGATGGATAGGACGATGAAACGGATGGATGGGTGGAACGATGAAGTAAAGGATGGATGGATGGATGGATGGATGGACGATGAAAAAAAAAGATGGATGGATGGAATGAAGTAGTAAAAGATGGATGGATGGATGGATGGATGGATGGATGGATGGAAAGATCAAACAAAAAAACTGATGGATGGGGGATGGATAGGACGATGAAACGGATGGATGGGTGGAACGATGGATGGATGGATGAATGGATAGATGGATGGAACATTACACAGACAGACAAAAGTATGGAAAAGTATAGAAAGTATAAATATAGCAGTGAACATAAAAACATTAAAACATTAAAAAAAATTCACTCTCTGTTCACAAACTCTCAGAGGTGTAAAATGAGAGTTTAATCTGATTGGTTTTACAGACATTTACATTTAAAGGACAGCAAACTCTAAACAAAACATTCACCAGGTCTCATGGGACGTCTCTGAGCACTTACAAACCGGACACGTTCTAAAACGTTCTGAAGCATTCTTGAGCCCTGTCACCTCTCCTAAATATTAATGGTGGAAAAGAGCCTTTAAACAAAGGAGAGGTCGGAGAGGAAAGGAAGGAGGGTGAGTTTATTTAAGGCACCCTATGGTGTCGGAGAGAGTTTGAAGTGTCATTATGTTACTGTTTGTTTGAGCGAGAGCTTAACGGCTGAAACGGCACAAGACTCGCAAAGAAGACAAGGTCAGGTCAGATGTAGGAGTGAGAGTGTGTGTGTGTGTGTGTGTTTGGGAAATTATACAGTGAAAAAACCAAAGGAAAAGTGAGAATGCGCCTCAGGACAAACTCAAGCTGCATTTCAAAAGATAGTGAGCTGCTTATTGCAATGTATTGTGGTGTTGCCTTATCTGTTAATGAATACATGCAGCATAATCTGAAAGCGCACCTTTGAAACCTAAAAACTGGGTCTAGATAGGAAGCTTGTTAGGTTTCGCAACTAAACTACTACCTGAATGATATGATACATAACATGCCGCAGTGCTCTGCGAGACAAAACTCCTCTTCACATCCCAAGCACACACAGACACATATTTGGAGTTCCATCACAGCAGGACGGCTTTACTGTCGGTCCGGAGTCAATGAACCCACCTTCGCTCCCTCTGTCCTCGGGCTGCTGAGGATGCGATCAATCGGAGCATTGGGAGATTGCTTTATTCGCATGCCTTTTGTCTTGTATGGTTTGGCAGCGCTGGCTGAGCAGAAGTGCTCATACAGGGCTCACGGTGTGGAGTCGCTCAGCAGGCCAGATAATCACACACCAACTCAGAACAAAAAGCTGCAAAACAATACGGAGCGCAAGCTTCAATGTGCCGCGCTGCTCCAGTTAATTTAAGCAGACTGCAGCAATTACTGCTGAAAAGCAATTAATGGCCACATTGGAGCTCTTTAATTTAGCGATAACAGTGGAATGCCAAACAAATGAATAATGTTGATGCTCATTACTGTATGGAGAGCTGAAGTTGAGCCAATGTTTCAACAAAAACCAGTTCAATTGCATTTTGCCCCAAAACAAAAGACAAAGACGCTTCTTACAGGAACACAACATGTTTACACTCTTTGTACAATTAAACCATTCTCCATTCTCATAGTGGCGACTCTCAAGTCTCATTGCTGCAATAAAAATTAAAAATTTAAATATAATTTGAATACATTAAAATATATTAATTAATTAATTACTACATCATGTTAATATTGTTATGCTAACTTACATTTATGATGTTAATAAAAAAAAAAATTATTATATAAAAAAAAAAAAAGAATTATTGAGAGTAATGAGATGTGTGCGTGTGTGTGTGTGTGTGTGTGTGTGTGTGTGTGTGTGTGTGTGTGTGTGTGTGCGTGTGTGTGCGCATGGGTAAACCCTACATTATGGGGACAACATGTCTCCACAAAGCAATATCTGGAATCCTTGTCCTTGGGTTTGGACATTTTGGTCCCCATGAGGGAAAACAGCTTATAAATAAAGTATAAAAACCAGTATGTCTATGGAAAGTCTCCATAAAACATGAAAACACAACATTGTGTTTGACTTACACAATAGCTCAGTATAAAATCCATTACACCTATGGAATGTCCTCATAATGATAGGAGTACCAAGATGTATATGTATGTATGTGTGTGTGTGTGTGTGTGTGTGTGTGTGTGTGTGTGTGTGTGTGTGTGGTTGTGATGACCATATAGTTTAATGTCTACAAAACTGTATACTGCAGACTGGAGATAAGCTACACACACATACACCACCACTACTAACATCAACAACAAACTTGATCTTGTTTGATTCAGCTTGATCCTAATCAGCACAATCGCAACAACATCATAGTTACACGATGTCGGAACTTTGGAATGCGTGACACATTCCTTCATCCCCTTTTTTAGTCAGTGCTAAGCACTAAATTGGTATTCTCAAAAACCCTGTCTATGGTTTGATTAAAAATAACAAAACCCCCAAACCACCTTTAGCCTTATTCTACACAAATAAGCCACATGGAAAACAAGCAGCGACGTGCACATCAAAGTCACTCTTTTAACGACAAAAGAGGCCTGATTGACACCGTTACTTAATTTCCCACACATTTAATTAGAAAAACCTAATTGGTGGCTCTGGTTTAAAGACTGCATTAAATCAGCAGAGAGAGCGAGAGAAAGAGTGTTTTCGGCTTGTGAGCACTGGCGAAGGCAAACTTTCATTCCCACATGCCCTTCCAATCAGATGAATGGGCTCCATTAATTTTCCCTGACAGAGTCGGCCACGACGCAGTTTAAACACTCATCAGCAGAAGCCCTAATCGGCCTTCATTTGCTTGAAAAATGCAGCAGAAGCAATTGTTATCCACATGCATTAAATAAGGGAACTTCTTTTCGCTGTGTCTTTTTATTAACAAATCAGCAGGTCTTCGTTAGTAACTCTAAAATGGAAATTAGGAAAGGACCTGGTTTAATTTGCAAACACAAGGTCGTATATATATATATATATATATATATATATATATATATATATATATATGACCTTGTGTTTGCAAATTAAACCAGGTCCTTTCCTAATTATTATTAGCTTCCACACACACACACACACACATGTGTGTGTGAATGCAAATGAATAATGCTTATTCGTTCTCAGAGTAAATTCCCAACTGAGAAGTCCGTCATATGACGCGTTTTGCAGTTTCTCTGACTTTAGGGTCATTCCGTGTCAACTCAACCAGAGGTCCCCGGTTCAAATATTTGATTTTGTTAATATTTTTTTCTGTAGAAATACAAACATAAATAGTAATGATAGCCAAAATGTCACAAATGTATATTTATTGAGTAATCCGCTGTTTTTAGAGGTGGGTCAAAATGGCTTTAGAAAGATAGCAGCATCATTATTTTATTTTTACACCGAGATTGGTTGTTCAATTAGTAAAATCTGTTGACTTTAGCAATCTTTGTTGCATTATATGCCAACGGTAACAAATGGGGAAAAAGCACTTGTGTTTTTTTGCCTCAAGTTTAAATGCCTGTAACTCAAGGAGTATTAAATAGATCTTACTATCCTTTTAGATTCTGATTCTTAACAAACTTTTGGTATCTCCATTGTAAAGGCCCTCAATGGTTCAGCCCTAGAGATGTGGAGATCTTAATGTGGCTCCATGAGTAAAGTTTGCAGGCATGCAAACCTGAGACAAAAAAAACTAAAAACAAAAAAACAAGAAGTGCTTTTTTCCAATTTCCGAACAGTCACCGTTGGCATATAACACAACAAAGATAGCTAAATTCAACAGATTTTACTAATAGTCCAACCAATCTCTGTGTAAAAATAAAATAATGATGCTGCCATCCCTCTAAAGTCATTGTACCCCCTGTAATTTGGCTCAAGATCTCCAGTCATTTAGTCATTTTGACCCCCTCTACAAAACAGTGGATTACTCAATAAATATACACTCACCTAAAGGATTATTAGGAACACCTGTTCAATTTCTCATTAATGCAATTATCTAATCAACCAATCACATGGCAGTTGCTTCAATGCATTTAAGGGTGTGGTCCTGGTCAAGACAATCTCCTGAACTCCAAACTGAATGTCAGAATGGGAAAGAAAGGTGATTTAAGCAATTTTGAGCATGGCATGGTTGTTGGTGCCAGGCGGGCTGGTCTGAGTATTTCACAATCTGCTCAGTTACTGGGATTTTCACGCACAACCATTTCTAGGGTTTACAAAGAATGGTGTGAAAAGGGAAAAACATCCAGTATGCGGCAGTCCTGTGGGCGAAAATGCCTTGTTGATGCTAGAGGCCAGAGGAGAATGGGCCAACTGATTCAAGCTGATAGAAGAGCAACTTAGACTGAAATAACCACTCGTTACAACCGAGGTATGCAGCAAAGCATTTGTGAAGCCACAACACGCACAACCTTGAGGCGGATGGGCTACAACAGCAGAAGACCCCACCGGGTACCACTCATCTCCACTACAAATAGGAAAAAGAGGCTACAATTTGCACAAGCTCACCAAAATTGGACAGTTGAAGACTGGAAAAATGTCGCCTGGTCTGATGAGTCTCGATTTCTGTTGAGACATTCAGATGGTCAGAATTTGGTGTAAACAGAATGAGAACATGAATCCATCATCCACTGTGCAGGCTGGTGGTGGTGGTGTAATGGTGTGGGGGATGTTTTCTTGGCACACTTTAGGCCCCTTAGTGCCAATTGGGTTTAAATGCCACGGCCTACCTGAGCATTGTTTCTGACCATGTCCATCCCTTTATGACCACCATGTACCCATTCTCTGATGGCTACTTCCAGCAGGATAATGCACCATGTCACAAAGCTCAAATCATTTCAAATTGGTTTCTTGAACATGACAATGAGTTCACTGTACTAAAATGGCCCCCACAGTCACCAGATCTCAACCCAATAGAGCATCTTTGAATGCTTTCAGCACCTTGTTGAATCAATGCCACGTAGAATTAAGGCAGTTCTGAAGGCGAAAGGGGGTCAAACACAGTATTAGTATGGTGTTCCTAATAATCCTTTAGGTGAGTGTACATCCATGGCATCTAATATTTTAGCTTTTATCACTATGTATGTCACTCTACAGGAAAAATATTAACAAAATCAAACATTTGAGACAGGGAAGTTGTTCGAAATTTGGCTATTTTGACATGGAATTACCTTTTTGACAGCTCCAGGGCTTTCGTGAAAACTACAGATTATACTTCAGCATTTTTGTATCCCCACCCACAGAGAGTCAGATCGACAGAGGGTTATTAACAGAACAGTTATTATAAAAACTGTATCGTACTTTGTCTACTATTTAGCATTACGGTGAAAATGGAACACTATGGCAGCAGCTTTCTTACCTGTACTAGGTAGTGTTTTTCTTTGGGCGGAACTGACAGATTGGCAGTTTCTTTCAGTTTTTCCCCTCCATTTGGCCTAAAACACTGTGTCTGTGGTGATCCAGTTTGAAATGTTGACTACAAACACCGTATTTATGACAAATACACCGTATTTATGACTCTTTGCAGCCTTTAGTCACTGCCTACAACACGCTGGATTCTTCACTGGAAACCAAAAGTAACTCACTCCCACTAAACATTTACTCTTTGAATTCTTGCACCCAGGAACAATCAACACAAGTCAACACATTATGACTAAAAGTTTGCTAAGAAGTATTTCCTATTACAGCAAGCTGGTATTTGACTCTGGTAAGTGTATACATTGTAGACTGGTGGGAGTGGCCTTGGACAGCAACATGCCCAGTGTATTTTGGGTGTTGGAGTTTTCCTACCTATTTGGTAAAAGCCTTTTTTCTCTGTTTTCTCTAGTCAGGTACAGGTAGCACCGATTTCAAAATGTTTTCACCTTCCTACTGCATAGACACTCAAGTTTTATTGAAAGCCCATTTTGCCAGCGGTAGAGTAAACCTTTAACCAGCCAGTGTAAAACACTTTTCCACCAGCTAGATGAACCATCACTAAACCAGGTGGTCAGGTTGTCAGATATGCTTACCGTTATCCTCTCATCTCTGTCGTCGATGGTAACTCCATCTTTCTTCCAGGAGATGGTGGGCTCCGGGTGTCCGCGGGGTGGCTGGCACTCCATGACTGCTGGCTCGCCTGCTGCCACCATCACGTCCACAGGGTTCTGTCTAAAATCATCTCGAAGAACTGATGAAAAGAAAGGAAAAAAGGGATATTAGAAACACGAACAGCATTTCTATCAGGAAACTACTTGCGCTAACATTTAAAGAAGAGAAATAACCAATTAGAAACCATGAGAGGAACATTTTTCTACTCTTGCCCGGTGCAAACCACCTCTAATCCATTTCAAACATACAAGGATTAAACCTAAGACTTCTGTTTACATTAACTAGAAAAGTCACAAAAGAGGGTTTGGAATATAAAGTGCTCTTCCTGCATGGAAGTGTATGTGATTTTAATGTGGGACACAAGTGAGCAGTGAAGACTGAACATTCATCTAGACTACTAAAGTGTGCAATAACATCTGAACCCAAAAACACACAGAGTCTAAGCACATTGGTCGACCCTGTTAACCTTCTGATGGATTTGCTTAAATCGTTCCCATTAATCTGAGACAGCATTCCTTTTAGTGCCATATAGATACTGTAGAGCAGCACATTAGATTAGTCCAATGTTTTAAATTATATACACATGACATGGGAAAAACACGTGCTGAAAAACAGCAACTTGATCAATGTGAAATCAAAAAGTCTACCATATTTGCTTTTTGCAAAGCACATTTCTGATCTTATTACACATCTTATTGGGCATTATTATAAAGAAAAATTATGTTCACCTTGATAATCTTTCAAATGTCTTTCAAATGTTTCTGAAAGAAGTATTTTATGCTCAGGCTGCATTTATTTAATCAAAAATACAGTTAAAAAAATAATATTGTGAAATATTATTACAATTTAAACTTTAGTTTTATATATTTTAAAATGTAATTTATTCCTGTGATCAAAGCTGATTTTTAAGCATCATTACTCCAGCCTTCAGTGTCACAAGATCCTTCAGAAACCATATGATGATTTTGTGTTCAAGAAACATTTATTATTACATTATTGTAACATATATTATTATTATTACTATTATTTATTTATTAGTACTACATGTTAAAAGATGATCAAGGTGAACGTGTGTATATATATATATATATATACACACATATATATACACACATATATACACACACATATATACATATATATATATATATATATATATATATATATATATATATATATATATATATATATATATATATATATATATACATACATATACACACATATACACACATATACACATACCCCTTTTTCATAAAAGTATGTGCAAGTCGACGGAAATGCAAACTTCTTTTGGCTCTCACGCCCCTGAACATGTTCCTGTCGGCACGATTACCCTCAGCGCTGGATCAAAGTGAGATGCTCAAGGTAACCTGAACTCCTGACTGCCTCCAAATTCCTTTAAGACTTTAAGCACTTAATTGGCCATATGATTCCAGTTTCTACTGCTTGTAATGTCACAGCAGGTAAAAGTCCTCCTTTGCCCCACTGAAAAGTCCAAGAGGAGGTTATTCGCTGAAAGAAATGGAAATCATTTATTCTCCTCCTCTCTTGCTCTCTTTTTCCATCATTTCTTTGTAACAATCTCTCAAGCATATCATTCCTTCCAGCCAAGGATTTCAACAGGCATCTCGTTTTCCTCGACCGGCTTAATTAGGCAGTCTATAGAGGAAAGACACACGTGTACACCAGAAGATCACTGGCCAGTGGAGAGAGACGAGGGTCAGTGTCTAATGTGAACTGTGTTCTCTCTCCGCGGATCAGCTCAGGGATTTTGATTTTCGCAGCGGACCAACAAACTTGGATTGAGTTTGCACAGTTGTGTGAAACCAACCCACGCTTGATTTGCACCCTGAGCTGAGAAACTTGATAACATGCTTGCTTTCTAACAGGGCCTTGTGGGGAAAGTTGTGTGTGTGTGTGTGTGTGTGTGTGTGTGTGTGTGTGTGTGTGTGTGTGTGTGTGTGTGTGTGTGTGTGTGTGTGTGTACATATGTCAAGTTCTGTGTCTACAAAATGGGAATAGAGTCCTGGAAATGATATAAACCACTGAAGTGAGACAGAAAGAGTGAAGGTAAGACAGAGAGAAGCCAAGCCAGTCTCTTTAAAGTGACAATTCACCCAAAAAAGTAATATAACCTTCTTTCTTCCATAAAACACAAACTTTTGAAGAACATCGAATACACCACACAAGTCATATTAAACACTTCTGCTTTTGCATCCTACTTGAAGCTTAAAAGCACCAGTCCATATTTAGTGTAATTATATGAAAAACAAGCTTCCAGTATATATTCAAAATTTGGTTTAAACATTGGTTTAAAATGGCATGAAGGTGAATATACAGTAGAGATGCGTGGATCAGCTCTATCGTCACCCGAATCCGCTGTTTAAAAAAAAATCATCTGCCCGCCACCCACCCGCATCTATGATTTTCTCTGATTTACATATATAATTATTCAAATTCTCGTATGTGCAATGATATCGTAACACAATATAGTCTGCTTTTAAAATAGTTCTTCTTTGGAGAAATTAATTCAAACCAGATGTCGACAACCTATAATGGCCCATGGAGGAGTATGCTAATTGCTGGGACCGGAGCAAAAGCGAGAGATGTGTTTGTATTTAATTCAGATAACGTACATCACACATACAGATCTACACTTTGAGGTAGGCCTAATTATTTATCATAGCAACACACCTTGTTTTTATTAAGTTAGGAGCTATAAATACGATTGTGTGAGATACAATGAAATCACATCAATGAAAACAAGTCAATGAAAGCGCACAGCTCTGAAAGCACGAGCTTTCAAATTCATGCACACTTGTGTGCGTGTGTAATTACTCACTGACAGTTTACAGCTTGTTACGCTTAGCTTTGAAAAAAAAAAAAAAAAAAAAAAAGTTAATGGTAGCTATACATTTCGGAGATAAAGTATATAAAGTTCCATTAAACATTCTACACATTCCGCGCATCAATAATATACAGTATTACAGCTTATTTTTCATTGGGATTTATGCCTTTAAACCTCCTGATCAAAATTGGTATTAAAACTAAATAAACAGCAAATAAACACAATAAGCATTTCCCCAGTAATTATAATGACTTCATTTTTGGATTACAAAATATAGGCCATATCATTTTTGGATGGATCTGGATCTCAGATCAAATTCTAATGATCCATCTATGTGTAAGAAGTATCAAATCTGTACACAAACTGCTGTATGCTCAGTCTCTTCACTGCCATCCAAATCCTCACAGCGTACTAAACGTGGCAACCCAAAACTCCTTGTTCAGTTTCCAGAACTTTGCAGAACTTCATGCTTCACAGAAATTTGAAACAGATGCGGTAACATCAAATTAAAATGAGATTTGCGTTGATATGCCTCCGACATTAATGAAATGAATATTTAATACCACACACAGACTACAGAGGGATGATAGTACGAGCTCTGCTGGGCGGAAATGAAATGGATTTTGCTGAGCCACCACTGAGGGTTTCTGGAGTGTTCTACTGGAGCCATTGGGGAACTGGAGATTTGCTAAAAAAAGCACTTCAAAAACCCAGAGCTGGCAAAGATGCAGGGAGATTTGTCAGGAACGGGATTGTGGGCCTTTTCCACCGGGAATCTACTCACCCTTGAAGAGAAACCATGGGGAACGACCAAAATACAGCAGTTACAGAAGCATAAATATGTATTATAATCACAACGTCTATCTGCTTAGAAGTTTCCTAAACATTATCATGCTGAAAAGCCCAGCATATGGTTTATTTTGGATGTTGGTGTGCTGATTTGTCCTCTCCAGACTGCCTAACCTCAGCTAGCATAGGATTACCTGCACTTTTAAACCAAAAAGATCATAGCAATTGACCAGCAAGAACTGGGTTCTTCACTAGCTAAGCCAGTAATGTGTTCACCAAACTATCACTAACTAGTCAGGAATTCAGAGGGAATTCAATGGGGAATGCTATAGAAATTCTACATATGCTATAGAAATGGAAAGGAACTGTGATCATCATCATCATCATGTTTCATCACTAATTTCAAACAATCCATAACTTCCTGCATCTCTCCAATCGAGTATCACGTACAAAACGAAAATGTCATTGGGACGAAATTGCGGAATCGTGAGAATATTCGGAGAAACAGAAACGGGAACATGTATGTCAGGTTTGCGAGAACAATTCCACATGAACAACGTGCGTATGAGAACGCAATCATTCCCAGATGTGAGCCCACGGAACACCGCCGCACATTCCCTTTCCTCCAGATCATCTGTCCACATGGTGCCTGCTAAACATAATACAAAAATGGAGGGATGACAAATTAGAGCGAGACCTCATTTAGAACGCTCTCCGCACCCTGGGTCACCGCGCCATTGCAGGTCAGACTAAAGCTGGAGTCATGCCAGTCTCTGGTTATCCAGCACTTAAGACCACCCGCTAAAAGGAAAGGTTCTGAAGAATGTATTGGAATAGTGAAAGTAAAGCAATACCATGGTACTTTTGATGATTTTAAATGTTAAATTCTAGCTCATAAAACTGATGTTAGACATACATTAACGAACCTTAACTAATGGAACCTCATTGTGTTACCAAATAAATTAACAAAATATTAAATACTACAATTAATAGTTATTAAATAATAGAACAATATAAAGATTTTTTTACTATTATGATTGATAAATATATTGAAGAATTAATTGATAATTAATAATTAATTGTTCTTTTGTCTGAATACATAATTAAACACAAAAAAAAACAGAAAACAGGTGAAGTCAATATTATAATATCTCTCAATATTATAAAGTTGAAAACATATCTTGTTTTTAAGATTTTGCATTCAACAGTGCTATTAATTTTTGTGTAAAAATAGTGGAAATAAGCATGCACAATTAAATATCCAATTTCCCTGACCCTGTTTACTTTATTAATGAATGCACAACATTTAAAAAAAAAAAAAAAACGGTACTATCCTTTACCAAAAATGTAATACCCACATTTAAAAAAATTTTTTTACTAGCATACAGTCCGGCTCCATTATGGCTTGTAATTCACACTTTTCACAGTCACTACCTTTTCTCATTGAATACAATGTTAACTCAAATTACTGTAGTAAAATGGACTGCAAATAGCAGTACACTCTAACTAAACAAATATAAATGCAAAATTTGCATTGAAACTAGTAGCTAGCCAAACATCTAGTGGACAATTATCTCGAGTTTACTTCCAGCTCACCAAATGCCTCGACCACTCTTCCTCCCTCCATTATTTTCCACCAAACAATCATGAGTGCCCACCTCATTCATCACTGCCTGATGCTTGAACCCTCTCTGCTGTCTGTAGGGTCTCCAGGGCTGGTGAGGGCCAGAACTTGCCGCTGGAAATGCACACTTTAGAGAGGACATACTATACCTGCCTGGAGTCTCAAAGAGCAGATCGATACACTGCTCTCATTAGTAGGAAAGAGCTGGGAGGAGATGGGGGGGATACAAACCCGCAAGTGCATTCACAGCAAGCTAACCCTGCCTGGAGCTGCGGTGTCCGCTGGGGTTTACAACTCTCGCTCTTTCTCTTACGCTCTCCGCAGCTGATTCCGCTCTCCTGGTGAGTCTCGACTTCAAAGGAAGGCCCCCAGCTACGGTGCGTTAACCCCCTGCTCCTGCGCCCATGTGGCGGCACGGTCAAGGTCTAGTGTGTGCACGGATAAAGTGTCTCTGAGGAGACGGGACGCAATGAGCAATCTCAAAAGGTAACAAAGCAATCTTTGGCACCTTCTCCAGATGAGAACTGGTCCCCTGACTGAGTGTGGTTTCTACCAAGGTTTTTTTTTCCCTTCTCCATTACTGTCACCTGATGGAGATAGGTTAATTGCCACTGTTGCCTCTGACTTGATAGTTGTGGTTTAAAAGACACTTAAGGCCTGTTCACACCAAGAACGATAACTATATTAGCGTCCACACCAGTGGACGATATCAAGTTACAACAGGATGGATTCTGATTGGCTGTCAATGTTTTTATTTTTCATCACCTGGAAAAAAAAAATTCTGAAAGTGATTCCAGCGATATTGTTTCTCTGTCGTGAACTCTGCTATTCATAAATATTAAGAACGATTTTTAGAACTATATCTTTATCTTTATAGTTATCGTCCTTGGTGTGAATGGGCTTTTAGGCCCAGTTTTTTCAAAGACAGGGCTTAGATTAGGCCTTAGTACAATATGGACATTTAAGTAGCTTTTATAAATATGCCAGGTATACATCTTGAGACAAAACAATGGCACCAACATATTTTAAGATCAGAAGATTTTAAGATTGTCAGTGCAAGCAGTTTTCTGTTTAAACAGCTCAGCTCAATAATGCATTTTAGTCTGGGACTAGCCTTGTCTGTGAAACCAGGGGCTTATATTCAGTAATACAGACAGTCAGGGAAGGCACTATACTGAATTTAACAGGGATGAAAACGAGGCTGTGAGGGATAGGCTTACAGTCTTTACTATGGCAAGCATTTGATTTGTTTTTACTGACACTACTGAATGAGAACAAAAAATACATACTGTTTTATAACCAAATCGAATCAATTGTTTCATAATTGACAAATTGTGCAATATCAACACTGGTTTTGAACTGAACTGAATCCACATTGAACTGACTTGAGCTGATGAATGACACTTGCCTACTGTAGAGCTGCTTGGAACTGAATTGTAGATTTACATAGTTATTGAACTGAACTGAATCAACACTGAACTGACTTGAGCTGAATAACGGCACTATTGTCTTCTGTAGAGCAAATTTGAATGTGTATTTTTAAATCACTGGCTCTGTTATTTTCCTGTTTATTACTGTGAAACTGCTTTGAGGGTGTGTTCACACTAGTTTGGTTCGCTTGGTTCGCTTGGTCCAGAAAAACAAACAAACAAACAAACAAAAAAATACATTTAGTCCTAGTCCGCTTAGCATTCACATTGGCTTTTTTAACACTGAATCTAAAGATACAGAACCTAAAGGCATAGTGATACGTTCACAACCTGATTGGTCGGCTTTTATGACGTATATTTTACGACGGAACTTACCGAACATCCAAGCAATGCTGTGTGCTGGGCTAAATGCGCTACATATGATGGCATTTTTACCAGCTGAGAACTCGTGAAGACCTTATAAAATGTATAAAGGAGTCAAAACAGCGACAGGAATCCCTTCGTCACACACACACAAATGAAGATCTGCTCCGAGGAGCCGAACTGTGATGGGCAACATCGCAACTATGACGAGAAAAAAACAGGTATGCTTAAGCATTCTATGCTTTTAAGGGTCACATCATGAGACATCATGTCCCGTTTTGGTTCGTTAAGATGTCTTTGGGCTGGGTTGCATTCATATTTCAGTTGAACCGCACCAGAGATAGTTTGGAAGCGGACCGAGACCCATTTTTTCAGCAGTCTCGGTCCACTTGTTTGATGCGCACAAGGATTCAGATGGCAGAATTCACACTTATTCAAATGACCCGCACTAATAGAGCAATCGCACCAGAATTCGTTTTAATTCAACCAAAAATGCGAAGTGTGAACTCACCCTGATACAATCTGTATTGTATAACACGCAAATAAATGTGTCTTGACTCCAAACCAAATTTTGGCAGTTTGAATCAATAAGGCTCCTATGTGCCAGAGTGTGTACGACATCTCACGATGCAGCATCTTCAATTATGTAGAAATAAACAGACAGTATGTGAATGGCAACAAAACAAACAAACACTCGAAAAGAGGCACCCGCCACACTTACACTTAACCACCACCTGACAGAGGCGTTTCAGATCAAATCTCCCCTATCGCTTTCGCAATGACCTCAAAATGAGGCTCGTGCTCTGATGTGCCTCAATGTGTGTGTGGAAAATAAAGGCTTCTTTTCAACCCCTCCACGGTCTGTTAGTCTTCAGGGGGCCTGTGGAAATGAAACAGCAGGCACATGATTTTACTGCCATATGCTTTGCTTGGCACTGATGAAGGACAAGTCCTCCCTTAACTATTCAATTACCTAGTGACCTGTTTTTTTAGGGGTGGCAGACACGGTACAGGACATGTAGTGTACTTCAGTGGGGTGATTTAGAGGGTCTTATAACTCATTTGGGAGTGTTAAAGAGTGTTAACATGGAGAAAAAAAAGTTATATTAGGACGGGGGTTGGGAGACTTTTCCCAATTCGTCCAACCGGCCGGTTTCAGCAAGAAGGGATTATGAGAGAGAGAGAGAGAGAGAGAGAGAAAAAGGGGAAGCTCCAATCAAGAGATTTAAACAATGACGCTATTATCAATAAACAAATATGAGGGAAACATCATTTCGGTGGCCATCAGGGATTGAAACTTGGCCTAACTGGCTATGATTATGAAAACATTTAACAAGTCGCTGGAGATGCCAAATGAAAGCGAAGTTGGAATCGAATGGAAACCGTTTCGGCTGATTAATAGTACTTGTCAGGTTTTAGTGACCTGTTATTTTAGGGTGGCGGACTAAGAAAAGGTCTAATTCATCAAGTCTAGTGGAAGAGGACCTGAAAGGAAACCGCTATTGATAGGAGTCCATGCTTCATTCAGAAAGGCGACCCTAAAAAGCGCAGGAGACAGAGAGTCTATTCACTATACCTGTTTATTAACATGGTCAGAGCTGTTTGTAGGTACTCGAAGAACGGCAGGAGGTTACCAAACCAGGTTTAGGTCATGTTTAGCATGCAGCAAGGCAGACTGGGAAAATGTAGCTCTTTTAAATGACAGAACGCTTTTGTTCGTCTGTGGTTGTTTGGACCCCGTTGACTTTCAAAATATCTTCTTGTGTGTTCATACAGGTTTGGAACGGCATGAGCGTGACAACCGAATTTCATTTCAGGGTGAGCCATTATCCCTCAGTTTCAGCAGAACTATATCATTTATCACATACAACATCATTTTTTTTTCTTACAGCATCAGAGGCAAACAAAACAAAAGTAGCTATTAGTTTGATCAAGCCTTTGTAACATTTCACACAGTGCTCAGCTTCCGCTGTCATTAACAGAAGCGCCGCGGGGCATCCGTTCACAATCGCCATCACACAACAACAAGGTCGCAAATATGGCGAGGGGGGTGTGAACAAACATTGCTGTAATAATAACAAAAAGCTTTCAAATATACTGTCCAAACAAGTCATATTGGCCCACTTGAGTGGTGATTTTGTTTTGTGTGGAGGGTTTTATGTCAAGAGCAGTGCAGCAGAGCGTTTGACAGGTCCTCATGTAGCTCCGTGGGTAAATTGCCACAGCAGAGAGCAGCTGAACGACGGTTTAAATTAGTGGACAGCAAGAATAAAATGAGTCTCAACTGAAAATCTAAGACAAATTGGACTAGATTTCAACATTTTCTGAGCATGTTTTTGCAAAAGTCACAACCACATTGCTAGTGTGCTATAGGTGGTTGTAATGTGGTTGAGGTTGCGACGCACTGTGATGCATTCTGACAGCTTTCTATCAGAACCAGCATTAACTTCTTGAGCAATTTGAGCTACAGTAGCTCGTCTGTTTGATCAGACCACACGGGCCAGCCTTCACTCTCCACGTGCATCAATGAGCCTCGGCCACCCATGACCCTGTCGCCGGTTCACCACTGTTCCTTCCTTGGAGCACTTTTGATAGATACTGAGCACTGCAGACCAGGAACACCCCACAAGAGCTGCAGTTTTGGAGATGCTGTGACCCAGTCATCTAGCCATCACAATTTGGCCCTTGTCAAACTCGCTCAAATCCTTACACTCGTCCATTTTTCCTGCTTCTAACACATCAACTTTAAGGACAAAATGTTCACTTGCTGCCTAATATATCCCACCCACTAACAGGTGCCGTGATGAAGAGAGATCAGTGTTATTCACTTCACCTGTCAGTGGTCATAATGCCCGATCAATGTTTAAAGGTTGTATACTATATATACTACATGATTTTAGGTATTGTGTTGGGTTTCCATCCACATATGTGCATTCCATGCACATATTGCGTATCAAGATGTGACTTTAAAAAAAAAGTGCATAAAAAAGGTCAAACACGTATTCAGAAATTACAAACAAAGCAAAAAAAAAAAGTACAATACTTAAGGTTTAATAAAAAAATCTAATCAAATAAAAATAAATTTAAAAAATTGAATAAAATCATTAGCCACTAACAGTAAAAGGCAACAAATAGTTTGTGAAGGTATTAACTTTCATGTATGCAACAGGACATATTGTGGGAAACTTAATCAACAATAAACCAACCAAATTTTGCAGCTACATTTGGGCTTTTGATAGGAGTTTTCAGGTCAAACATTCATCTTCAGTTTCTACTTGCACAATTAGTGGTTGGACAACCACTATGATTTGTATGATTTGTTTAGAAAACTACAGTTGAGCAAATGAAAGCTCTTGTCAGTCCAAACACACAGACATGCCATTGTCTGTTCAAGCCATTTCTCTTCAAAATGAAGCAGAAATGCAGCATTGCAGACACTGCTTAGGGCACGGCGAGCAGGACGACCTCCAGAGCGCACGCAGAGGGGCATCGAGCCCTGGGGGCCGTAACATAAGCCTGAGGTCTTCAGAAACACACAGCACACCACATACTACTCTACAAGTTTTCCTCTGTGGTTAGATAATGGTGTAGACACAGGTCAGAACTATCAGTGTTGGGTTTTCTTTTGTTTGGAATAAAATTGTATTGTTTATTGGCTTGATTTGGAGCTTTATTCATATGCTTTGCACCAAAATTGCAATTTACCGCATACATAAACTATCTGATTTTCCTGCGTAAACAAATAGATGAAATCAGAAAAAAAGGATTAGATGCTAGAAGCTTTGGGCAACCATCTCCACATATTTGCAACCAAGAGTAACGAGCAGAAATGAATGTGTGCGTGTGTGAAAGATTGGAGCAGGAAGCGTGCCAAGAAAACCCAACAGCTGGAGTAGTTATCTAGCCTGTGTGCTGTTTCTTACATACAGATACACATTTTCGTTTTCTGGGAGCCAAAGCCATAAACACCAAACACATCTTCATAAATCCACATAAAACGAACATAAATAAGTATACAAAAGTAGATCGTGCGGCCCACAGCAGCGGGAGAGCGGGTTAATCCAGCTCCAATCTGACCGTGTTCTGGTTTCCCGTCTAAAGACTCTGGAGACGTGGGTCTGAAGATCAGGGACTGCGGTGAGCTACGAGTACAAATGTATTATTTATTCTTAAGGCCAATACTGAGTCTTGGCAGTGTGACGGGTAAAGTGATATATCAGGACATTAAGTTACAGTGTGATCGCTAAGAAAGGATCAGTGGTTTTGACTAAGTGCTGGTTACCACTTTGGTTTGTTTTTCTTTTAGGTTTTTTTTTTCTTTTTCTTGTTCAGCAGAAATATCCCAAGTACCTCAAGAAAATCAGGCAGTGAGGTCTTAAAGGTGCACTCCGTTTTGCAACAAAAAGTTAAACAAAAAGTTTAAAATTATGCATTTTAGTCAAATCAGTAGCTTAATAAAATCTGTTATAGTCAACAAAGGGTTCACCGGTCACATGACCAACAAATACTACTCGCTTTAGCTCAGTTTTAACCTCCCTACTACAGAACTAATCATTGCTGATGGCAAATAGCACATTTCTACAATGCTATTGGGAACCGAAAACTGTTGAAAAATGTTCATACACTCAAATCGATCAACGGCAATAATTCACATTTGAGTTCACATCAATGTTTCTTTGTTCTGTGCAACTCCTCATTTTATAATGCCTCATTTTCTAAATAATAAAAAGAAATACAAAATAATTTATATATATATATATATATATATATAAATATAAATATATAAAATATACATTCACGTTATGAGCAATCAGCAAGCAACACCAAGTAAAAAATTATAATAAAAAAACAGTAAAAGGTAAAAGATAAAAGACAGTAAAAGACATTTTAAAAGGTTCATTCCACATGACTTTCAGCTCAAGGTAAACGCCACATTTTCTCATATATTAGCGTGCAAAGTTTTCAGAATTCTGGAAAGATGAGGTACAGTATAAAATATTGTAAAGCCAGTTGGTGGAAAAAATGAAACTGATTTTGAGATTTTAGTTTGTTGAGATCATTTGTGTCCATTTGGCAATGTATATCTGTAACTAATTATTTTGCAAGCTGTTTTTTGAAATGTCGAACAGTCTGTGCACGAGAGAGAGAGAGAGAGAGAGAGAGAGAGAGGAGAGAGTGGGTGACACACCGTAATGCGCTGAAGAGAATGAGAAACTGGGATTACGTCAGTCACATGAGGAGGAAACATAATACAAGCTGTTTTACTGTCATAAAACACTGTCAGACAAAGAGAGAAGAGAGAGAGAGTGACAAAGAGCGAGAAGGTTACTGTAAGACAGACACTGATATTCACCCAGGCTATGTTGGGAATGGAATACTAGCCTACTACTTACTGAAAACTGTGCAGTTTACAATGTATACTGCATATTAGTTTTTTTTAAATAGTATGTGAAACAGTAGCCATTATTCTATTGCTCAATGATTCAAAAATAGTTTGCTACATTGTTGTTACATGACTTCATCTTGAGAGCCCAGTTATCATATCAGTCAATAAATCATGCAATTTATTTCATCACACTGAAATGGAAGTTGAGCGCAATGCACTGTTAGATACCTAGGGCTGATTTAATAAACATGGCAAATTAGCGTGAGATCATAATCCCATAAAAGCGATGATGGGAGTGGAAAGTTCTGCGGGGGATTTACAGACAATTCACACTTTAAACACCACAGACGCAACCAGATCATTTCCATAATGACAAAAGAAGTCTATCAAGACTAGTGCAAATTTGTGAATGATAATTCCTGATGATAATCATGTGCGTGTGATCTACTAACAACACAAGCCTGTAAGACTTTTGTTAATCTTCGAAAAAAACAAATTAAGATAGATTTTTTAATGAAATCGAAGTGTTAAGAAGGATTCATCCAATCAGATGAACAGTCAGCAAGAGACTAACTATTTGCTGCAAAAATGTGCTGTGTAACATGAGAATGAACCTCATTGGTTCTTGCTGAAGCTCAAATGTGCTGCGTAACACAAGAATGAACCTTATTGGTTCTTGAGGAAGCTCAAACGTGCTGCGTAACATGAGAATGAACCTCATTGGTTCTTGCTGAAGCTCAAACGTGCTGCGTAACACGAGAATGAACCTTATTGGTTCTTGAGGAAGCTCAAACGTGCTGCGTAACATGAGAATGAACCTCATTGGTTCTTGCTGACGCCAAACAACCGTGCTGCGTCAAACGTGCTGCATAACACAAGAATGAACCTTATTGGTTCTTGAGGAAGCTCAAACGTGCTGCGTAACACGAGAATGAACCTTATTGGTTCTTGAGGAAGCTCAAACGTGCTGCGTAACATGAGAATGAACCTCATTGGTTCTTGCTGACGCTCAAACGTGCTGCGTAACACAAGAATGAACCTTATTGGTTCTTGAGGAAGCTCAAACGTGCTGCGTAACACGAGAATGAACCTTATTGGTTCTTGAGGAAGCTCAAACGTGCTGCGTAACATGAGAATGAACCTCATTGGTTCTTGCTGACGCTCAAACGTGCTGCGTAACACAAGAATGAACCTTATTGGTTCTTGAGGAAGCTCAAACGTGCTGCGTAACATGAGAATGAACCTCATTGGTTCTTGCTCAAGCTCAAACGTGCTGCGTAACATGAGAATGAACCTTATTGGTTCTTGAGGAAGCTCAAACGTGCTGCGTAACATGAGAATGAACCTCATTGGTTCTTGAGGAAGCTCAAACGTGCTGCGTAACATGAGAATGAACCTCAGTGGTTCTTCCTGAAGCTCAAACGTGCTGCGTAACACACGAGAAAGAACCTCATTGGTTCTTGCTGAAGCTCAAACGTGCTGCATAACACGAGAATGAACCTCAGTGGTTCTTCCTGAAGCTCAAACGTGCTGCGTAACACGAGAATGAATCTCATTGGTTCTTGCTGACGCTCAAACGTGCTGCGTAACACGAGAATGAATCTCATTGGTTCTTGCTGACGCTCAAACGTGCTGCGTAACAAACTTGAGGAAGCTCAAACGTGCTGCGTAACACGAGAATGAATCTCATTGGTTCTTGCTGACGCTCAAACGTGCTGCGTAACACGAGAATGAACCTCACTGGTTCTTGAGGAAGCTCAAACGTGCTGCGTAACACGAGAATGAACCTCACTGGTTCTTGAGGAAGCTCAAACGTGCTGCGTAACACGAGAATGAACCTCACTGGTTCTTGAGGAAGCTCAAACGTGCTGCGTAACACAAGAATGAACCTCACTGGTTCTTGAGGAAGCTCAAACATGCTGCGTAACACAAGAATGAACCTCATTGGTTCTTGCACATCAAGCAAGCATGCTTGAGCTTCCGTTTACCATAACTGATGTGTGCGTTTATGAATGTTAATATTTGAATAGAACAAAATTGTTTCGAACGACATAAGGGTGACAGAATTAAAATTTTTAGGTGAACTAACCCTTAAGACATGCTTTTTTTGGTGTTAAACAATGGCACAAATACCAGTAAATTGACTAGTTCAAACCTTACTAAGGCTTAGTAAGGTCAGTCGCAAAATAATCCTGTGCACAGCTCCACACCTTTTCATCACTAATTTTTTTTTTATTGCGTAATCCTGACAGTATATATATTTCTTGGAGTTTTTATAGATCCTGTCCCTAGTGTGCACAATTTAGCAAACGCATCACACTATATACTGCAACAATAGTAATTATGCTATTCTAAGCTTACTATTCTAAACTACTTTTTTACCGACAATTCAGCAGATAAAGACACTGCAAATAGTGCGACTGACTGTCTGAAACAATCTGTCAGGCCACTGGATAATCACAGCTACTTCCAATAGTGATTTTACTAAAGCATCCTCACCAAACCTCTCCAACAAAAAAACGAGAGACAGAGAGAATACAGCGGAGAGAGAGATGGGGGTAATTGGAAAGGGAATGAGAGAACGAGAGGGGTAGGAATGTTAAAGAAAGCGAGACTGAGCAAATAAGGGTCCCGGGATTCAAACATGTGCAGCAGTAGATCCAGAGGGGCACATCTTTCTCTGATCAGCCCAGGTCCTCAGTCCAATGGCTTCCACATGCCTGCTAACCTCTACCAGATGAGCCTGGGGAAGATGAAACAGCGCTCATATCCCCTATCTTTAAAAAGGATCTGAAACTCAGAGAGGATGGCTACGGAATAAGGAGAGAGAGAGAGAGAGGGAGGGAGAGAGAGAGAGAGAGAGAGAGGGAGAGAGGGAGAGGGAGAGACAAAGCAATGTGGAAAGAGTGGAAAAATTGCAGTGATGGTGGCGTTGCAAACATTCTTGAGAAAAGGACAAAAAAACAGCTATTGAAGAATTTGGGAATGACAGATAATTACAAAATATTGGGCCCTATCATGGACCCTGCATAATGGGACGCCCCCGGCGTGACGCAAGTGTTTTTTGCTATAAAATAGTTATCATTTTTACATCCAGCGCCACGTTGTTTAAATAGCAAATGCACTCGTGCCCATCTGTTCGCCCATGGGGGTGCTGGTCTGAAAACGAGGTGTTCAGACGCACTGTTGGCGTGTTGATATTTTGGCAACTGAAATAGACTGCACTGCGTTAGTAATATGCGCCTATAGGTGGGTGCACAACCCGCATACACTTTGCTTGTTACACACACAGGGACGTGGAGCAGCACACAAACATTTTTAAATTTTCATAAAAATAAAACGATTTCTCTCTGGAGAAGCATTCAGTCTTTCCGCTATGTAAATAGCGAATTTGCCATGGTGCAAGTGCAACTGGCTTTTAAAGGGAATGGGAGATGAGACTGATTGCTTTATTGCCCGATACACCCAAAACACACCCATGGCTCATTAAGAGACTAGGTACAACCCTTTTGGACCATGCACTTGGCACGCCTGATGTGTTTTTCCCTTCGTCAAACTACCAAAAGTGGATTCGTACACGCCCTAAGTGTGCTTCAATCCATGTGCTCAGATCATTAAAATAGGGCCCTGTGTGTTTGTGGCGAGGTAGACGAGCGAGAGACGTGGGAGGAGCGAGCGAGACCGAAGCGTGATTGAGAATGAGCGTCACCTGCGAGTCACACCGGTCTCGAGTCCTCTCATGAGGGAGCTCGGAGGCATATAAGGACGAGCGACACCAGTGAAGGATGAGAGAGGACCAGGCCTGGACTTTACGTTGTGTTTTGTTTACGTTTGAGTTTGTGTTCACGGCAGTCGTCCGTGAGGGGCTATCTGCGTTTTTACTTTCATTT
>CM031957.1:22103018-22168018 GCA_018749465.1 Paracanthobrama guichenoti
ATTGATTAAAACATTTTATATATATATATATATATATATAAAATAAATTAAATTAAAATGAGATTAGAGCAAAACTGAATAAAACGACTGAATATGACATGAGGAAATGCTGACTAAATTTAAAGGATATTTTTGTCAAAAGGTGCAAATTATGATAGAAAAAAAACAAACACTGCTGAGAAGTTTAGGAGTCCTGCACGCGTAACTTGATTTCTAAAGTCTGTTGACAGTTATTAACACGTCATCTCTCTGCTGGTTACCGACTGGCAGCTTCACTTTGTTCTGAACGGCTCTCAGTCGGACCACCATGTCTGTGTCTCCACAAAATCACAGACTTTCAATTCCGACCAGCTCTTAAGCAAACACAAACACTATTCGTCTGCCTGCCCTGTGGAAGTCCGCACATAACCCGTCAGTGCCGCTCATTCACACTTCCATCATATCTCACGCTCCTCACAGTGGGCGAGACCGAGGAGGTCTGGGATTCATCACCGTCTCGAGATCTGTTTCCTTTTGGGGTGACAAGGTCAAAAATTCAAGCTACTCCATCATTGAACTTTGCTGATTGGTCTGAAGGAGAGCAAGAGACAGCGGCAAAAAAAAAAAGAAGGAGAGAGAGAGAGACTGGTAGGATAAAAACATGAGAAGCTAATTTCCTGACCTGAGGTGTTTTTCTTTTTCAATGCAATAACTACAGTAATGGAGAGAAAATGAAATAACTCAGCAAGATGGATAGAGCATGACATTCATTCAAAAAACATGTGCATGTAGGCAGACACACACACACACTTATGCAGAGGGTTGATTCGCCGGCAGTACTGCTAAATGTGCGATATCACCTCCTGAACATCCTTCTCATGTGCATTCCTGTGCCAATAGAGCCGTGATAATGCCCCATTTACAGTCAATCACCAGAGACACGCCATAATATTTCACTTAAAGGTGAAGTGTGTCATTTTTCCGGTGTTATAATACTGTCTCCTATCCCAGCTTCTTATGCAGAGACTCAATTCGACTCTAGAAGCACAGAAATGATGCACTGTAATTTAATAAAAATGATGCATTTGTAAGAAAAGTATCCATATTTAAAACTCTATAAACTAAAATAACTAGCTTAGTCGACTTGCACCAACAGAGTAAACCCCTGACGCGATGTGTGACGCAGGATGCAGGAGTATCGCAAGCTTTGACGCCTCTCACGGTTCAAACAAATAGGGCTGGGTAACAAACTCAAGCGCCCCTCTTCTCTTATATCAAAATCCTCTGGCATTTCTTAACAGTCTTAAACTGTTAAAAAATAAAGGCTCTCTACTGGCATCGGTGGCTCCATGAAGAACCTTTAATATTCATGGAACCTTCTTTCCAAAGCACAAAATATTCTTTATGGGAAAACCGATCTTTGGATTACTAAAACGTTCTTCACACAAAGAAGAAAATGGTTCTTGTAGGAACTCTTCAATGAAAGGTTCCCAAAATGTTTTTTCCACTTTGAAACCCCTCTTTTGGAACCTTTATTTTTAAGTTTGAAGCACTCAGTCCAAGTGCAGCTCCAGCATGGGCTTATTAGCTTCGTCATGCTCTTGTTCTCAAGTTCAATGAAAGCCAGATGGACCAGTGTAGTTCCGGTGATTGACCCTGGAGCCTTTGGCCCGCAGCCCGACGGCTGAGACAGAACAGTGACCCGCACCAGGGATGTGACCGTGGCCTTATCCGTGTTTCTAAGACAACCGCAAAGACTCAGAGACGAAGGTGACTCCAGATCCAACATCCAAAGAGATTGTGTCTCTCGTTATGAATCAGAAAACCTTAAAAGCATCACATATCCAGATTTACATTCTCAAAACAAGAACAAGTATTCTGTTTCAGTGACAGAGATCATCCAATGATCAAAACTAAGGGCCTTCAGTAACTTTACCACCTCATTTGATTTCAGAACAAAGTTCATTTTGTTTCCTTCACATGACATTTATTCAGGAAACAATCCAGTGCTTGTTTATCCATTCCTTTCATTGTCCATTTTACATGTTTATGTTGGTCTGCTCCCTCAAATTGAGGACTTGCACACTCAATAGTCTTTCTGATGTCTTGAGGAGCATTCCCAAGTACTTCTCCACAGATTACATCTGCAGAGATACAGCTCAGGGAGGGGAAGGCATCTAATTGGCCTTAAATTAAAGCAATTGCCCTCTAATTTACTCACTTCCTGCATCAGTGTAAAAGAAGGGATTGAAGGAGAATATTCTCATGGAAGCAACCGAGGGAAACACCAACAACGCCAGCTGAGCAGATCAGATGGTGGTCGAGCGGTTTGTCAGTGGACAGTTAATGTGTCACATGTCACAATCTGAAAATCTTCAATGTCAACTGTTACAAATGCATGTTGACAAGTAGGCTAATTGTGATTGATAGACACTACATTCATAAACTAATATGAATCAAGTTTAGTGAAGTTATTCAAACGTTCATTTAAAAACTTCCCGGATGTGAAAAGTCTGTTTCTAGGATGTCAATACGAAGTGTACATTTTCACCTGGAAGATGCCATTGGAGCACTTTCTAATTTAGTTAATGCTTACTGATGTTTTTTCAACAAAACAAGAACTTGTAGGGAATAAGACTAAAATGAGGGCGGGACAATCTTATCAATTGGGAATTGCTTGGATTGTGAAATGTCGGTGTTTCAGTTTTCGACCGAAAAATTTTACGTTTATTTATTTATTTATTTTTGGTAAAGGTTCTGTCAATTGCAAATATATATATATATATATATATATATATATATATATATATATATATATATATATATATATATATATATATATATATATATATATATAAGTATGGGAAACGAATTTCATCTAGTGGACAAACAAAATCTTACTGGAAACTCTTTTTCAACCTCAAATATACACTCACCTAAAGGATTATTAGGAACACCTGTTCAATTTCTCATTAATGCAATTATCTAATCAACCAATCACATGGCAGTTGCTTCAATGCATTTAGGGGTGTGGTCCTGGTCAAGACAATCTCCTGAACTCCAAACTGAATGTCAGAATGGGAAAAAAAGATGATTTAAGCAATTTTGAGCGTGGCATGGTTGTTGGTGCCAGACGGGCCGGTCTGAGTATTTCACAATCTGCTCAGTTACTGGGATTTTCACACACAACCATTTCTAGGGTTTACAAAGAATGGTGTGAAGAGGGAAAAACATCCAGTATGCGGCAGTCCTGTGGGCGAAAAATGCCTTGTTGATGCTAGAGGCCAGAGGAGAATGGGCCAACTGATTCAAGCTGATAGAAGAGCAACTTTGACTGAAATAACCACTCGTTACAACCGAGGTATGCAGCAAAGCATTTGTGAAGCCACAACACGCACAACCTTGAGGCGGATGGGCTACAACAGCAGAAGACCCCACCGGGTACCACTCATCTCCACTACAAATAGGAAAAAGAGGCTACAATTTGCACGAGCTCACCAAAATTGGACAGTTGAAGACTGGAAAAATGTTGCCTGGTCTGATGAGTCTGGATTTCTGTTGAGACATTCAGATGGTAGAGTCAGAATTTGGCGTAAACAGAATGAGAACATGGATCCATCATGCCTTGTTACCACTGTGCAGGCTGGTGGTGGTGGTGTAATGGTGTGGGGGATGTTTTCTTGGCACAATTTAGGCCCCTTAGTGCCAATTGGGCATTGTTTAAATGCCACGGCCTACCTGAGCATTGTTTCTGACCATGTCCATCCCTTTATGACCACCATGTACCCATTCTCTGATGGCTACTTCCAGCAGGATAATGCACCATGTCACAAAGCTCGAATCATTTCAAATTGGTTTCTTGAACATGACAATGAGTTCACTGTAATAAAATGGCCCCCACAGTCACCAGATCTCAACCCAATAGAGCATCTTTGGGATGTGGTGGAACGGGAGCTTCGTGCCCTGGATGTGCATCCCACAAATCTCCATCAACTGCAAGATGCTATCCTATCAATATGGGCCAACATTTCTAAAGAATGCTTTCAGCACCTTGTTGAATCAATGCCACAAAGAATTAAGGCAGTTCTGAAGGCGAAAGGGGGTCAAACACAGTATTAGTATGGTGTTCCTAATAATCCTTTAGGTGAGCGTAGAACACAACTTGCTTATTTTTATGGCTTTGATTTTCTCGCAGTTTTAGAGTAAAGCAAGTTTTGGAAAATATACATTTCCTATAAAAATTGAAAATGGTATTCTTGTGCATTTTTCATAACAATAAACGTCTATAACTATTTTTAAGTTCACTTTTTTCACTTATCTGCTAAGTGTCTTTAAAAAGAAACCAAAATTAAGTCTGAGACTGTTTTATGAGATTTATGACAGTTTAAGTTGGAAGACTAAAAAGTGGTTAACAGGTAATAAATGGATTATAGCTACTACCATAAATATAACAGTACCATAAAATTATCTTAATATTAAATAAAAAAACATTAACAAACTAAAATATAGTACATTTATTTCAATGGAAAAAATAACAATAAAATAAAAATGTACATTTGACTACCATGCGAGGAGATGTGATTAATACATGGACGTGGCCAAATCAGCAGCATGCCTTGTGGTTTTTACCCCAGCCAAATCGTTCCCAGCATCCTCTCATGCCTAAGAACCCTCCTCTTAAACTGAAGCAGCGTGAGGGCTTGTTTTGTGTAAACTCTCCAATAAAAGAGGCTCTGAGGTATCACATGAGCAGCGGAGGGTGAGAGGTGGATATACCAGATTACATTAAAGACATTCCGATGCAGCCGTGGTCATCCTCAGCACCGGCTCGGGAACACAATCCATCGGTGTTGTGAATCCCCCTGCGCCAGACAGATGCCAGAGCCATTGTTTCCCAGGCTTGGAACCCGACACCCCATGACTGCGGGTGTCACCACGAGACCCGCTCCTCTCCCTGAGCCATCCGATCCGTCCTCTCCTCCGCTAAGGAATGCTTTCTTTTTTGCCTTTTTCAGCTCTCCAGCATCACCGCTGGTCTCCAATCTGTGTGGAGAACTTCAGTCTCTCGGAGCCCTTGATAAAGAAACAATCCGTCTCTGTGAACAGATCTGGACGGCGTCATTCACGAGGTGCTCTGGTCACTGTCAGGGTGAAGTGCAGAGGAAGGGAGGACCGCTGAGGACTAATTAGTCATGTCAAACATGTCTGCAGCACAGTAAGAGTTAGATCATGTGCCAGCGCTATACTCACAGAATACTGAGGTCATATATTTAGACTGCTCACATATGCTTGGAACAGCAAAAAAATTGAACTGCCCTTTCAAGATTTATTAGTTTCAGCCAAAATACAGAAGTTACTAAAGTTTACTACTGGAAAATCATTTTACATTAATAAGGCATCATTATTGAACAATATAAGGAACTTTCATCCATCCATCCATCATTATTTCTGTCTGTCTATCCATCCATCCGTTAATTCTTTCTGTCTGTCTGTCTATCATCCATCTATCCATTCACCCATCCACCATTCTTTCTGTCTGTCTGTCCATCCATCCATTATTTCTTTCTATCACCCATCTATCCATCCATCCATCCATCCATCCATCCATCCATCCATCCATCCATCCATCCATCCGTCATTTCTGTCTGTCTGTCCGTCTATCATCCATATCCATACATCTTTAATTCTAATTATATCCATCCATCATCCATCCATCCATAATTTCTGTCTGTCTGTCTACCATCCATAATTTGTCTGTCTACCATCCATCCATCCATCCATCCATCCATCCATCCATCCATCCATCCATCCATCCATCCATCCTTTCTGTCTGTCTATCACCCATCCATCCATCCATCCGCCATTTCTGTCTGTCTGTCCATCTATCATCCATATCCATACATCTTTAATTCTAATTATATCCATCCATCCATCCGTTAATTCTTTCTTTCTGTCTGTCTATCATCCATCCATCCATCCATCCATCCATAATACCATCCATCCATAATTCTTTCTGTCAGTCTGTCTGTCCATTCCATCACCCATCTATCATCCATCTATCCATCTTTAATTCCATCCATCCATCCATCCATCCATCCATCCATCCATCCATCCATCCATCCATCCATCCATCCATCCATCCATCCATTAATTCTTTCTGTCTGTCTACCATCCATCCATCGTCTGTCTATGTCTGTCTGTCTCATTATATTATCATATCATTTATATAAATATATATTGTATATTTTAAATATATGCTTGGAATTAATTATGTTACTATGTTTAATATTACAAAAACAAGGTAGCACCATAGTACTATTCGGCACTTTTTAGTTATTAAGTGCTATTAAAAAAATAAAATTATATGCATAATCCACCACAGTGCATGTTATTTGTGTAGAATTAATTCACTCCTACTTCATTATGAAGCATAGCCATTAAAAACAACAGAATTACCATTTCAATGAGCTCTACATAACGCTTTGTGTAGCAAGTGTTTCACACAGTAATTGGCTCTATTAAGCCAAGAGAAATGACACTTACATACATGCACACGTGTGTGTGCGTGTGTGTGCGTGTGTGTGTGTGTGTGTGTGTGTGTGTGTGCGTTTATGCTGATCAGAGGGACTTTAATTGGGTCGGGTCATGTGTTATCGTGCGTACATCTGTCATAGGAGTAATCTAGAGAAACTACTTCCTGTATGTTACTAGGATTTACAGTACTGAAGTACGGTTTAAAAGAAAATACAATTTCATTCTTTCTACTGAAATAGCACATTTAATTCAATGTGTTCCTTGCCAGTTTTGTAATTATGTGTGAAATTTACTAGCAATTTCTGAGTGAAAACAGTTTCAAAGTAAATCCTACACCTATCGCTAGGGTCCCTTTAGGGTCTTCAAAATAGCAACAAATCTAGTGAGTTTTTGGACTGCTGGTTAAAGGGATAGTTCACCTAAAAATGAAAACTATCCCATAATTTACTCACCCTCAAGCTATCCTAGGTATATGACATTCTTCTTTCAGACGAATGCAATCAGAGTTATATTAAATGTCCTAGCTAATCCAAGCTTTATAATGGCATTGAATGGTAGCCCACAATTTGAAGTCCAAAAAAGTATGGCGGACCGCCTTCTGTGTTCAACTTAAGGAGAATGTGTAGCGCCTCTTGCAGTTCAAAACGCTTGCGCTACATCCAACGTCATTGTTGTGCCAGTTACGCTTTTTTCATATGTTTTTCGTAAGTTGAATACAGTCTGGCGGAAGCTAGATATTTTACTTTATAACGTGTTAAATATGGATATTTTTCTTTCATAAACCCATTGATTCGCTTCAGAAGGCATTTATTAACCCCCTGGAGCAGTGTGGAGTACTTTTATAATGGATGGATACACTTTTTTGGGCTTCAAATTCAACTTCAATTCACTGCCATTATAATTCTTGGATTAGCCAGGAATATTTTAATATAACTCCGACTGTATTCGTCTGAAAGAAGAATGTCATATACACCTAGGATGGCTTGAGGGTGAGTAAATCATGGGCTAATTTTCATATATTTTCATATACATATATTTTCATAATTTTATATTTCTATCCCTTTAACGGTGTATTTTCTGACAGAAAATATGTAAATGAGAACAGCTTTATTGGATATTTGGCTATATATTATATTAAAATACAGTATGTGAGCACAGATGAGGAGAGAAAACAGTTGTAAAGAGCGAATGAGACACAATGACATTGCAAATATGCCAATGTCACCTTTTTGACATTTAACGACTTTCTGAGCAGGTTTTAGCTACTTTCCATTGAAGATAGTTGGCAACACTGCTTAGAACACCCGAAAACTGTCCAGACAACTAACCACAAACCTGTCGACAACAATTACCTCAAGAAAAAAAGTAAAATATCCAAAGTAGAGGATACTAAGCGCTAATGAAAGAAAGCACGTATATCAGCACACCAACATCTCTTCCTCAGTGTTCCTGTAACGGAACAAGGGAATTTGATCAATTTGGTCATTGGCTCTGAATGTGATTCAATTCACCTCGGCCTGATGAAATGAGGGGAAAACACCAATGGTGTCCTTGAATCACACGACTGCACACATTTGTTTTCATTCCACCCTGCTGTGGGTGTGTTCATCTAAACAGCTGTGTTTGTGCGTCTCTACCAGCTGAAACCCATCATAAACTCCCTAATTATGTGCTTTTTCATTATCAAAGCCCACTTTATTGTTATGCAAACATGCAAAACTCTCTGGAATGAATTCAACGCTGCAATGTTTAATGTTTCTGCCACATTTTCCCTCTTGCTTCCTTTCTCCTCTGGACTACATTTTCAATCACAGTATTATCTGACGTATGATTATTGCAAAACAATTGCGTATATGTGTGCACCAGACTATCATACACTGTCAGAAAAAAAAGGTACATTGCTGTCATTGGGGCGGTACCCTTAAGTACAAAACCGAAAAGGTACTGATATGTACCTTTAAGGTACTAATACACACTCTTAAAGTGCTGATATGTACCTTTTAAATGTACTAATATGTACGATTTAGGGGTGACTAAGGTACAAAGATGTACCTTTTCACTTTTGTATCTTAGGGTACTGCCCCAGTGACAGCACTGTACCTTTTTTTCTGAGAGTGTAGGAAATTTTGGGGAATAACTAGCTAAAAGTAGCGACTCCACTAACTAAGCTACACTTCAGTAGTGTGACAGGAGTTCAATGTTTTCAAAAAATGATAAATCCTGCTCTGATTGCTACGAACGGGACGCTTGTTTCAAGGTAGTTTCCCCAACAGTGCACATGAGTTTGTAGGCCAAACCCATCATTCTGTACCCACACCCCATTCCTATACTGTCCCCTTCCCCCATCAACCATCCAGGCTTGATTAACAACCCTCACTCTTTTATTTCCTCATTCCTCTCTTCATTACACCTCCCATTCCATTCACTCCATCCATTAGGTGCTCAAGGTTAAAGGGCCTACTCTGACATTTTATTTTGCCGGTGAGAGAGACCTATAAAGCAGACGGAGAGAGGGATGAAACAAAGAGAAAATGAGAGATTTCAGACACCTTTTAACCCTGTTCACTGTAAATGGAACAGGGTTTTGCATGGCAGTCAATGGAAAGCCTGTGTTTCATAATTGTTGCTGGTATTTCAGATATAGAGGATGCTGAATTTCCTCTCAATTAGTGTCTGATGTGTATGTGTGTAGCTGCAGCTTTACATGACCCACAGGTCTCTGTTCCACTTGACTGCCGGCGAAATACATCTGCAGGTGTAATACAGGAAAAAGAAAAAGCTGAGCAAATGGTGTTAAAAGGAAACAATACAAATAGAGTGCTGTTTAAAGAGCTACAGCAGATAAAGGAGGAAACACACTCAAATCCAGCTCTTTTTGCACACTTACGATGATATCATGATGTATGATTTTATGCCCCAATCAAATATTTTCTCAAAAACCAGTTGTTCCATAACAGTGAGTCGAAGCTGTACGCTTTTGTACGCTTTGAAAACTGTCAAAATTCATCACATTTAACTTATAAAAGAAAACTGATTTATAGAACAATAAATGAAAAATACAAATAAATAATACATAAATAAATTATTAATAAAAATACATTTTAATGAAAGATTAGAGTGCATTTTCTCAAGCAACAAGTAACATTTCTCAGAGAGCCAGTATTAGTTGGTATTAAAATAAAACGGTATTTTGGCATTTTATAAAATAAAAAAATAAAACAAAATCTCTCTACCAAATAATATATGCTCATATTATTTGAATAGAAAAATCAAAAAATGTAATGTAACGTAATTCATAATAATAATAATAATAATAATTATTATTATTATTATTATTATTAAATAAATAATTATCGGCTAAAACTCTATAGGTCAAAAAAGAAGCCATATCTAAACATGATCCAGAAGCGCAGGCGTTTTCTCTGGGCCAAGGCTCATTTAAAATGGACTGTGGCAAAGTGGAAAACTGTTCTGTGGTCAGACCAATCAAAATTTGAATGTCATCGCCATGTCATCCGGACTAAAGAGGACAAGGACAACCCAAGTTGTTCTCAGCGCTCAGTTCAGAAGCCTGCATCTCTGATGGTATGGGGTTGCGTGAGTGCGTGTGGCATGGGCAGCTTACACATCTGGAAAGGCACCATCAATGCTGAAAGGTATATCCAAGTTCTAGAACAACATATGCTCCCATCCAGACGTCGTCTCTTTCAGGGAAGACCTTGCATTTTCCAACATGACAATGCCAGACCACATACTGCATCAATTACAACATCATGGCTGTGTAGAAGAAGGATTCGGGTACTGAAATGGCCAGCCTCCAGTCCAGATCTTTCACCCATAGAAAACATTTGGCGCATCATAAAGAGGAAGATGCGGCAAAGAAGACCTAAGACAGTTGAGCAACTAGAAGCCTGTATTAGACAAGAATGGGACAACATTCCCATTCCTAAACTTGAGCAACTTGTCTCCTCAGTCCCCGGACGTTTGCAGACTGTTATAAAAAGAAGAGGGGATGCCACACAGTGGGAAACATGGCCTTGTCCCAACTTTTTTGAGATGTGTTGATGCCATGAAATTTAAAATCAACTTATTTTTCCCTTAAAATTATACATTTTCTCAGTTTAAACATTTGATATGTCATCTATGTTGTATTCTGAATAAAATATTGAGATTTGAAACTTCCACATCATTGCATTCTGTTTTTATTCACAATTTGTACAGTGTCCCAACTTTTTTGGAATCGGGCTTGTATATATATAGATATTCTAGCTTCATGCAAAAAAAAAACAACATTACGAACAAAAAGCTGAGGAAAATCACATTTTGTCAGAACGATGATCAAAACACAGATGGATTAGATCAAGTCCATCAACACCCCCAAAGCTTCACAGCCGTTTCCTCTTCATGGGTCTACATTTCATTCAGTACTTTATGCAGTTTGGAATGTTATGTGGTGCGCAATCTCTCTTCTATCGGTTGTTTCTGCTTCTTCTTCACCTGCGTTTTCATTCGTAGATTCTGTACTTTTTCAGAAGATGTGTAATAGTGCCCCCCCCCTCCCCCCTCCCCTACCGTATAACAGTGAGAACATGGATTGCGCAGTGTCAAAAATGACAGAAAATTCTGTCAAATGGCAGGGAAAGAATGAAATGCATTCTGACCAAATTACCACCTTGGCTAGTGAGACACACGAGTTTGAGATTGTTGTGGTTTGTTTGTTTGCTTGCTTTAATGAGTCATTAGGTAACCTGCTCATTGCTCTCAGTGAACAGCAGCAGGTGGCCGTATCTCTGCTCTGAAAGCTACAAGTACTAAAGTCAGGTCTGTTTTCTTTATTCTAAAAGGAGACCACACACTTTTCTTGGAGCACGTCATGAGCTTTAATCTCGTCGCTGAGGTATTCCAGCATGTGGTGCAGAATGGGACGGGGCTGGTCCATCTAATGTCCCGGAGGACAACAGTCTTCCTGGGACCATGACCTCATTTGTTCTGAATGCGAATGCGACGATGACAGGACTTGACTGACTGACTCTCAGTTACTTTAGGTCTGGATTAGTCAACGAGTCCCTTGCGACACTGAAGTGGTGTGTTTAGACACCACACCAGTGTTTAGTTTATATGTGGTAGAGATACGTAAAGAGTGAAAAAACAGGATATGGTTCATTTATGTGGTGCATAAACACATTGAAATGATTTCTGAAACGGCCTGTAAATGCACTGATTTTAATTAAAACCAAGTCGGCTACCTGGGCGGTACAGTTAACAAGCAAAATAATTTGTATCCCTGGTGATTCACAGGAGTCTTATGTAGTTTGCCCGCTCACACTCCCTCCTTCTCCTCGGCTACTGCTATCTCGTGGGAACACCTTGACACCAGTAATTGTCTAAAACAATGATAGGCCAAGCTAAAACACATCTGGATTGGATGACTGGACTCGGTGTCCTCCTGAGATGACTCCTGCTTATTTGTCTTTCATTTCGAGGCTTGTCCTCAGATCCCCTCCCTATCGGAGTGGGAGACATCCTGGAACCCACTTCACTAGCTCTGCAAACAGGAGTTAATTGACCCACTACCACAAACAGACCCCTGTCACCCCGACACAATGGGGCAGGTGTGTCTGCCGGCCGCCGCTCTGTGAAATGAAAGCTAAAGTAAACTATAACAAATCATACAGGAACCCAAACAGTTATCTGAGGCTTACACAGCCGTGTGAGGAGCAGTAACGTATGGGCAGACATAAGAGATGATTGAATGTGTGTATAGATAGAAAGAGAAGAGACAAGCTAGAACTGTGTTACAAGGCAATTTTTGATATATTGATATATAGAGGATATATTAAAAATTATTTAAATCATGATGGCAGTAACCTGTAATCTGTCCGTCCATCCATCCATCCATTCATCTATCCAGTATCCATCCATCCATCCATCCATCCATCCATCCATCCATCCATCCATCCATCCATCCATCCATCCATCCATCCATCCATCCACCAATCAATCAATCCATCCATCCATCCATCCATCCATCCATCCAGTATCCGCCAATCCATCCATCCATCCATCCATCCATCCATCCATCCATCCATCCATCCATCCATCCATCCATCCATCCATCCATCCACCAATCAATTCATCCATCCATCCATCCATCCAGTATCCGCCAATCCATCCATCCATCCACCCACCCATCCATACATCTATCCAGTATCCGCCCATCCATCCAGCCATCCATCTGCCAATCCATCCATTCAGTATCCATCCATCCATCCATCCACCCATCCATCCATCCATCCATCCAATATCCACCCATCCATCCATCCATCCATCCATCCATCCATCCATCCATCGTTGTGAAGACTGCACACTAGAACAAAAATGTATATACATCTTTTTCAGGTGTGTGTGTGTTGGGGGAAGGGATGTTTCACGCAGGTTGAAAAAGCACCTCCACCCTCCAGTTGGTTTGTTTTGCATTTCTCGTAATCACATGCAACCAGGCATGTAGCGTGTTCGCAATAGAGCTGTTCTACAGCAGAACATGACATTCTGACATCATCAGTTAGTCTGTGGCTGCCCACACCAAACACAGAGGTCAACAGTGTCAAAACTAGAAGATTCCACCCAAGAACTGACCCTTAACAGACACAGAAACACCTTTCTGTCATGCTTTTTCTCTCCCCCTCTCTCGCTCTCTCGCTCTCTCTCTCGCTCTCTCGCTCTCTCGCTCTCTCGCTCTCTCTCTCTTATTGAGGCTCTGGTCTTTCCTCACACTCATTTGCTGCACAAAATCCGTCTAATGTGACGGATGAGGCCTGTTCGCTTTTTAGTGCAGAAGATGAATGGACAAAATATGCTGATTCTCCACTAGAAAAATGAATAATTCCCATCCGGACCGCTCCTGAAATAACTGCATGTTCTGCCCTCAGGGGACGGGTGTAGTTTCGTCTTTCTTTGTCTGAAACGGAGGATGCAAACAAACTATGAAATGCCTGAAAAGCAAATCAAAATGAATAATATCTGTACCGCATTGCTCGATTCGTTCTGCTGGTTGTTTGCCAAGCAGTGTTGTGGAGAGAGACAAAAATCACTGCTAAATTTGTTGGTTTTAATTGCATGGCACTAGGTGGCGGAGGGAGAGAAATTTTGCAGGTCAACCCAAACAAACAAATGCGCCAGCCGGAGGAATGTAATTTAGTGCAACGAACCAATCTAACCGGCAAGAGGTGAAAACTATCCAACGACATCTCCTCTGCAGAATATATAAATGCATTTCACATCTGTCATCCTCACATTAAACATATTTCCAATCGAGAGTCTGACGTCTGCTGTAACACATGAATATGACGAGTATGACAAGATATCTGAAGACACATATTGATAAAGCTCCCAAGACAAAAAACCTCTTTCTACACCTTAACCAATTCAGCTCTGCAGCATATTTTGAATGATTATGATGATGCAATATTGGACCCACGGGTGGGGCACAGAGTTGAAGTGGTTACATAAATATTGTGTTAAATATTAATTTAAACATTATCGATAGCATCTTAACAGCAAAATAATTCTGATTTGTACTTTAGTTTGTAAAATTACACCAATATGTGTTACTGTCAATCTTTTATGACTCAAAAGATTTACTAAAGACATCAGTCCATTAAATACACTAAGTTACCAGGTTCACTATAAAAAAAAATATTTAAAAATTTCAGTTAATACAATGAACATTTTCGAGAATTGACATCACCCTTAATTCAAATAGTATTAAAAGATTTTGTAAGCATACTGCGTAATTGTGTTTTATTTGTTATAGTGCATTGAAACAAGCCAAATTTATTACATTTTTTAAATTTATGTGGTTTAGATACAATAATATTTTGAGTTTCTATTTATTAAACCCATTTCCTTCATTGTATTAACTCAAATTTTTAATTTCAGTGAACTTACTTACTTGTTTTTAAGTTAAACCAACAATATTTTTTACAGTGTTGCCGTAAAGTTAGTACTAGGTTAATTTTTGAGTTAATACTAGGCCTGTCACGATAACTACTTTTTGTTTTGCGATATATCGTTCCAGAAATAATTGCGATAAACGATATTATTGTCATTTTAAGACTAATATAATAATATAATATAACAGCATAATAATGCAAGTAGACCTACACACTTTCAAATGACAACCTTTTAATTCTTGAGATCATGGAAATTAAGGGTAAAAATATATTATCATATATAGCCCATTGAAGTCCGTTATATGGAGAAAAAATCCTGGAATGTTTTCATCAAAAACCTTCATTTCTTTTCGACTGAAGAAAGAAAGACATGAACATCTTGGATGAGATGGGGTGAGAAAATTATCAGCAAAAGTTTATTTAAAAGTGAACTAATCCTTTAAAAGGTACAGTAGCAAAAAAAAAAAAATTTAGTCTAAAAGTCAAAAACAGATTAGTTTCAAATACCTATTTTCTAAATTGCAACTCTTTCAGTGCAAAAACTTCGACTAACAGTGGACATCAGGGGAATACAATGTTGCAAAAGAGTACAATATGGCTTTTTTGACAGCTGGTACATTCAAAATATGCCTTTCTAACTCATTTCACAGGAAAAGGCGGTTTGCCAATCATAACAGAAGTAATTGACATAGAAGTTTTAAAGGTACAGTAGTAAAAACAGCCTCTAAGGTTTTACTCTAAAGCTAAAAGGGATTTAAAACTAAATTACAGCTGTTGTTGTGCAAGAAACCTTGACTAATACTATAAAAAGCCTGAAAGTGAAGAAAACGGCTTATTTAGCCAATGTAGTTTTCTCCTGATTTCTCTAATCACGGGACAATCTTTTCTTATTCTAAAACATTCAAGCTCATCTAATTGCAAATATGGCTAATATGCTGTATTAATCAATACTATTATATTGGGCGTATCAATTGTTGCCGTTGGTATTGGTCTGCTGAGACTGCGCTTTTTAAGAGCTCAGGTGCCGGGTATTCAAAAGCACTGTCTTTCTTAATTGGGACAGCTGAAAGTAGAGCAGACACTATGAAAGAAAAAAATACATTCCTGGGAGTCTTGACTTGCCCTCATGCATAAAGAGTCTTTGTGTGATAATTGTTAGACAAATAGTTATCTAAAAGTCTGTGACCTACAAAGTGCATTTAATTCCAGTGACTCAGTGTTGAAGATCAAGACTACACACACCCACACTTATGTAAACACACACACACACACACAAACACACACACAAACACACACACACACACACACACACACACACACACACACACACACACACACACACACACACACACACAGCTGTATTACCCCTACACAAAGACATATGCAAAAAACCTTCCAGGAAATGCACTTCTTCAAACCTCCCAAACACATGCCACGTCACCAGATCTATACTTCCAGTTAGCTTTTTATAAAGAGTCATTACTCACAGATTGCCTATTGAATTCTAAACATTGCGTTCACATTGAGACTAATTGAAGCCTTTTGCTTCCAAACAGTATCGTGTAACGTTTTCAAACAGAGGACGCGCTCTGCGATTCATTGCCTGCAGCCAGAGTCTGTGATTTCCACCACCGCAGAAATGGAGACTATGTGTTCTATGCAGACTGAGTTTATAAGCAAACTGCTTTCTCTTTCCCTTCTCAGGAGACAAAAAAATAAAAATAAAAATAAAAAATTGTTGGCGTAGAGATCATTCTAGGCCAGGAAATAGCCAAAGACCAGATCATACCTACTACTGAAAGCCAACCAAAACCTCCATAGAAAACAAAGGAAATCCTCAGAAACAACAATACTACGAGAAATTATAGTGACAGCCATCCCGATCTGACATCTAGGAATGTATGGAATCAGCTGTGACCGTTTTCTGTTCGGCTGGACATTGTTTTGATTTTGTAGTATTAGAGTGATTTTATAATGATAACATACTCTAATGCACAATAAATAATGAACATTATTGTGACAGTAAAGCTGTAGGGACATGCTTATTTTTGCATACCAATTTTAAGCAACTTTATTCAGGTAAACATTTTATTTGTTTATTTATTTATTTATTTATTTATTTATTATCAATAAAATATAATACATTTTTTAAATATTTTTCCATGCCAAATTTAAGCAACTTTATACAGATCAAAAATTTATTAATTTATTTATTAATCTATAAAATATAATAACATATTTTAGAAAATTTACATTCATAAAAATAATAATAATACTACAACTACTAATAATTACTAATACAACTTAAATAATAATAATAATAATAATAATATTATTATTATTATTATTATTATTATTATTATTATTATTATGCAAATATGTATTTTGTTTTAATTATTAATATAAAATAAAATAAACATTTAATAACAACAATAAACATTATTATTAGTAGTAAACAATAAAGAGACAGACAGATGATAGATAGATGATGGACAGACAGACAAATAGACAGACAGATGATAGATAGATGATAGACAAGACAGAGAGCCAGACAGACAGACAGACAGACAAACAGACAGACAGATGATCGATAGATGATAGACAAGACAGAGAGCCAGACAGACAGACAAACAGATGATAGATAGATGATAGACAGACAGATGATAGACAGATAGATGATAGACAGACATACGATAGATAGATGATAGACAGACAGACAAACAGACAGATGATAGATAGATGATAGACAGATGATAGACAGACAGACAGACAGGCAGATGATAGATAGATGATAGACAGATGATAGACAGACAGACAGATGATAGATAGATGATAGACAGATGATAGACAGATAGAGGATAGACAGATAGAAAGACAGATAGATGATAGATAGATGATAGACAAGACAGAGAGCCAGACAGACAGACAAACAGATGATAGATAGATGATAGACAGACAGATGATAGACAGATAGATGATAGACAGACATACGATAGATAGATGATAGACAGACAGACAGACAGATGATAGATAGATGATAGACAGATGATAGACAGACAGACAGACAGGCAGATGATAGATAGATGATAGACAGATGATAGACAGACAGACAGATGATAGATAGATGATAGACAGATGATAGACAGATAGAGGATAAACAGACAGATGATCGATAGAATAGACAGAGAGCCAGATGATAGATAGATGATAATAGATGATAGACAGATAGATAGAGACAGATAGATGATAGACAGACATATAGATGATATAGACAGACAGACAAACAGACAGATGATAGATAGATGATAGACAGATGATAGACAGACAGACAGATGATAGATAGATGATAGACAGATGATAGACAGACAGATAGATGATAGATAGACAGACAGACAGATAGATGATAGATAGAGGATAGACAGACAGATAGATGATAGATATAGATAGATGATAGACAGACAGAGAGCAAGACAGATAGACAAACAGATGATAGATAGATGATAGACAGACAGATGATAGACAGATAGATGATAGACAGACATACGATAGATAGATGATAGACAGACAGACAGACAGACAGATGATAGATAGATGATAGACAGATGATAGACAGACAGACAGACAGGCAGATGATAGATAGATGATAGACAGATGATAGACAACAGACAGATGATAGATAGATGATAGACAGATGATAGACAGACAGACAGACAGGCAGATGATAGATAGATGATAGACAGATGATAGACAGACAGACAGATGATAGATAGATGATAGACAGATGATAGACAGATAGAGATAGACAGATAGAAAGACAGATAGATGATAGATAGATGATAGACAAGACAGAGAGCCAGACAGACAGACAAACAGATGATAGATAGATGATAGACAGACAGATGATAGACAGATAGATGATAGACAGACATACGATAGATAGATGATAGACAGACAGACAGACAGACAGATGATAGATAGATGATAGACAGATGATAGACAGACAGACAGACAGACAGACAGACAGATGATAGATAGATGATAGACAGACAGATGATAGATAGATGATAGACAGATGATAGACAGATAGAGGATAGACAGATAGATGATAGATAGATGATAAAGAGACAGACGATAGATAGAGACAGATAAACAGACAATAGATGATAGACAGACAGACGGATGATAGATCGACAGAGACAGACAGACAGATAGATAGATGATAGACAGACAGACAGATAGATGATAGATAGACAGACATACAGATAGATGATAGAGAGACAGACAGATAGATGATAGATAGATGATAGACAGACAGACAAACAGATAGACAGACAGATGATAGATAGATGATAGACAGACAGACAGATGATAGATAGATGATAAACAGACATACGATAGATAGATGATAGACAGACAGATGATAGATAGATAGGTGATAGACAGATAGAAAGACAGATAGATGATAGATAGACGATAGACAGACAGACAGACAGATAGATAGATGATAGACAGACAGACAGACAGATAGATAATAGCGAGACAGACAGATAGATGATAGATAGATGATAGACAGACAAACAAACAGATAGACAGACAGATGATAGATAGATGATAGACAGACAGACAGATGATAGATAGAGACAGATAAACAGACGATAGATAGATGATAGACAGACGACAGATCGACAGAGACAGACAGACAGACAGATGATTGATAGATGATAGACAGACAGACCATAGATAGATGACAGACAGACAGACAGATGATAGATAGACAGAGACAGACAGATGACTGACAGATGATAGACAGACAGACGATATATACAGATAGATGACAGTCAGACAGACAGGCGATATATAGATGAGTAGTCAGACAGACAGAGAGATAGATGATTGATAGATAGATGATAGACAGACAGACAGACGATAGATAGACATAGACAGATAGATAGATAGACAGATGATAGATAGATGATAGACAGACAGACAGCCAGACATATAGATGATAGATAGACAGAGACAGACAGACAGATAAACAGATAGACAGAGACAGACAGACAGACAGACAGACAGATAAACAGATAGACAGAGAGACAGACAGACAGACAGACAGATAAAAAACAGACAGAAAAAAAGTTCATTACAGTGGCTTTTTAAATCATATCTATTAAAAGTCCAAAAAAGTCATCAGAACATTCAAAATAGCATATCAAAACAAATAAAAACCTGAGAAGGAGTCCAACGGTCGAGGACTGAGCACCACCTGTCATGCCTCTTACCCCGAAGGCCAAAGTTTATACCCAACAGCTGCCCTGCACCACAGAGAGCTCTTCCATGCCATGCAATTAACACCAGCAACCCTCTGCACGCTCACCGCGACCTCCGACCTTTGTTTAATAGCCCTTCTTGTGAAGAATCTGTGGGTTGGGCGTATCCTTGGCTGCCCTTCGATGAACGGCCAGATCAGACGTTTAACGCATGTCCTGTTATTAGGCTCCTTTGTGCTATAATGTATCGTTATTTGTAGGAAAGCCGAATGAGGTCACAAGGTCGCTCGCCCTGACCTGGGAGGATTCTGGGTGCTTGATCAGCAGTGGGCCATTATTGACAGCCGGTCAAGGAAGAGTCGTGTGATTGGACGAGGGCTCTTCAGCGAACCGTGAGGAGATGCAATTTTCAGAATGTCAATGTGGGGAATTAATAGTCGATGAGGAAAGGCCAAGCCAATCAGCACTGCCCTCTTATTTTAATGGCTTCAGGTCAACCAATAAAAAACCACCGCCGCATACTAAACAGATCGTATGGCAGAAAACCAATGTTTCATGTCAGAGAGAGCATGACAGAGTGTTGGCAAGAGAAGACAAAGATGAAAAATGAATCCAACATTGCTTTGGTATGATCCAATATAAGTGTTACCACTGTCAGCAGGGGAAAGTGTCAGCAGGGAAAGTACTCTCTCTCTCTCTCTCTCTCTCTCTCTCTCTCTCTCTCTCTCTCTCTCTCTCTCTCTCTCTCTCTATATCTATATATATATATATATATATATATATATATATATATATATATATATATATACATATACACACACATACACACACACACACACACACACACACACACACACACACACACACACACAGCTGTATTACCCCTACACAAAGATTATTATTGATGTTTACTGATTCATATACACTATATTGCCAAAAGTATTGGGACACCCCTCTAAATCTTTGAATTCAGATTTTCCAATCACTTCCATGGCCACAGGTGTATAAAATCAAGCACCTAGGCATGCAAACGCTTCTGCAAACATTTGTGAAAGAATGGATCGCTCTCAGGAGCTCAGTGAATTCAAGTGTGGTACCGTGATAGGTTGTGTTAAGTCCATTTGTGAAATTTCCTCACTACTGTGCTTGGCCCCTTAGTTCCATTGAAAGGAACTCTTAATGCTTCAGCATACCAAGACATTTTAGACAATTTCATGCCCCCAACTTTGCGGAAACACTGTTTGGGGATGGCTCCTTCCTGTTCCAACATGACTGCGCACCAGTGCACGAAGCAAGGTCCATAAAGACATGGATGAGCGAGTTTGGTGTGGAGGAACTTGACTGGCTTGCACAGTCCTGGCAGTCCTGACCTCAACCCAATAGAACACATTTGGGATGAATCAGAGCGGAGACTGCGAGCCAGGACTTCTCATCCAACATCAGTGCCTGACCTCACAAATGTGCTTCTAGAAGAACGGTCAAAAATTATCATAACACACTCTTAAACCTTGTGGAAGGCCTTCCCAGAAGAGTTGAAGCTGTTATAGCTGCAAACTCCATGTTAAACCCTATATATATATATATACACACACACGTTGTTACATTCTTGTAATGTCAGATAATGACACACATCCTTATATATAACAAGGAACATTAGTTTTACTTAATTTCTCCTTGCTTGGAGAACAGCTGAAGTAAATGTGGCACATCTTACCCCCTCTCCCTTATTTGCTATAGTGTGTGCTGGCGGCTGCAGGGCACATTCCCGTGACGCGCGGCTGCACCAGCTGTGAAGACCACATCTTTAGTGTGTCAGCAAGCACACATAATGCATCTGTGCTGCTCTATTTCTTCCTGTCGTCCTTTTTTCCTCTTCTACCTCATTCCTTACTCAACCCCTCCACCCTGCCTTCTTTCTTGGCTCGTTGCGATCTCTGGTAGCACTCAACAAACCGCGTCTGCCTGCTCGAGTCTCAAAGCTGCACTTGCAGACCATATAATGGCCTAATGTCTTCCTCTGTTTTCAAAGAGGAAAAAAAAAAATACAGTTAGAGCCAAGACGGGGCTTTTTAGGCTGACAGGAGGAGTAAATTGAAATGCTGAAAGAAAGCAAGAGTGTACTTCTGCATGAGGCAGCACTCTGGAAATGTGTTTTTATATATATATATATATATATATATATATATATATATATATATATATATATATATATATATATATATATATATGTATATAAAATTTGTTGATAGATGAAACAATCCGGGACATCCGTGACGTATCAGGAACAACCATCAGACAGTGATTGTAAGGAATGGAATTATAAATCAGTCCAGCACAGACCTGAGAAACGATTCTGTCTGCACTGTAAAATGAACACTTCCAAGGGCTGTTTGTCATGAAATTCGAACCATACTGTATTTCTATCACGTCTGTTTAGAGAAGTAAATCAAAAACAAAGACAGAGAAGCTCTGTTCCAAATCCTTAATGCATCATCCTTATACAGGCAGAATCCTAAATACAATGAAACCTTATAAGTGAGTGATTTGGAACACTCTATATAAGCACAAACTTTGTTTGGCATACAAATAGTAGCCAAAGTGACTTCAGTATAGGCGACTCATCATGATATTTCAAACACACAGGTAAAAAAGTCCATATTTAACCAATTATTTTCATTTTTAATCAATACTTTTCAGTATTTAATTAATTATAATGTATGCAATTATATGAATGCAATGCAAGTCATTTTAGATAAAAGCATTTGCCAAATGCATAAATACAAATATGAATATTTAGAATCATACATAACATTTCTCCTGCTTTCTCCACCATATTGTACTTTTTTTTTTGGTCACTGGCTGTGTGCGAAAGCTGAAAAATGCAGCATAGGAATGCAACAAGGCACGTCCAAATCTAATGATCGTGTCACTTCCTGTCTCCTGAGATTCCTTCATCTGATGGATTTTGAAGGCAGCATAGATATATCCTTCGCTTCCTTTACTATCCCACAATCCTGTGCGTTCCATTCCACGACAGTTGAGCTAAAAAATACACATTGTCTGAATATTGCGGTTGTGTTCAGTTTGTGAGTAAATGTACATTTTTGACCGACGTTTTCCACTTTCTTGCGAGAAGCTTTTAATTTGACTGCGTATTGAGCCATGTTTTACATTGATTTCTGTGTTCTACATTGAATTTACCTCTGTATGTCCAGTCTTATTTATTTTTATCTTTGTGCAGCACTTTGGGCAACTGCAGTTGTATCAAATTGTGCTTTATAAATAAATAAAGTAAAAGTAAGTAAAGTAAGTCGGTTTTGGAACAGAGCAACCGAGACAAGAAAGATTCGAGATGCAGTACATCATGTACACAAGCTGTAGAAACAACACAAATGCAGCCAAAATGAGACATTTTTGGAGTGAAATGAGAGAAAAACACATTTTATTATGTATCTGCAGGTCTGGCTGAAGGCATCTGCAATAGATACGTGTGCTCCTGCTGTGGTGTGTAAGCCAGAATCAATGATCTTTGTCTAATCAATGTTTCATTACCAGCATGAGATATCGTATACAGAGTTTACTAAGAGCTGCCAGGAGGGGTTTTATTGTTATATATTGGCAAGCGATGCATGAATCACCTCAGAAACCTTGGCTTAACCCGTTAATCGCTCTTTAAGGCTGTCAGATAATGCACTATCGTCTTAAAGGTTCCAACGGTTAAGCTATAAATAGGTATTGTAAATGTTTTGGTAGCCTAACAACTTTCAGGTTCCTCATTCTTATAATTATTCTTATAAGAGTTACCTTTATTTCAAGGTGTCCATGTTAATTATACTGTACATTTCAGTACTGAGTAATAATAATTACTCTTAGTAAGAGTACTTACTATAGGGTTAGTTTATTATAATAATTACCATGTAACATATAGTAACTACATGTAACACTACAATAATGGGTAACACTTCATTCAAGAGTTTTTTTATTTGTCACATACAAAGTTATATACAGAATATACAACCGGCAGTGAAATGTAAAAGAACTTTATTTTACAGTGTCATTATGGTAGTGTATGTTACATGTACTTATTATAGTAATAACAGTAAATTATGCACAATTGCATGGAACTAACCCTCAAACAAATCCTAACCCTATAGTAAGTACATGTAGTCAATTCTTATTACTCAGTACTTTAATTACAATGGGCACCTTAAAATAAAGTGTAACCTTTATTTTAAGGTATTTGTGTTACAGTGTAATAATACTGTACATTTAAGTACTGAGTGATAATAATTAACTACAAGTGATTACTATAGGGTTAGCTTATTATAATAATTACTATGTAACATATAGTGACACTAAAATAATGGGTAACACTTTATTTTACAGCGTCATTATGGTAGTGTATGTCACATATACTTACTATAGTAATAACAGGAAATGATTAACTAACACTCAACCAAATCCTACCCTAACCCCAATAGTAAGTACATGTAGTTAATTATTATTACTCAGTACTTAAATATATAATTACACTAACACAGGCACCTTAAAATAAAGTGTAACCAAAAATGTTAAACAGAATGATTTCAGCAACCTCAACTTGTAATCAATTCCTTTCTATGACTATGAAATGGTGTATTATCTTTTAAAAGGTTTCTAAAACGGTTAAAAAATATCTAAAGTTTGTCTAAAATACAAGTCCTTTATCGTCTAAAATACTTAACAAACACTAATTAAACCATCTACATGATCACTGTTGTGTATCTAGTCGATGAATTTGTCAATACTGTAGTTCATGCCTCTGACAGAAGAAACGAGATGCTCAGTATTCCTTCAACAAATAAATCCCTCTCTAGCCATTTCTGTTATTCTGTTTCCTTCAATTATGTTATAGAGCTTTCTGAGTGAAAGAGAAGAAAATGCCAAGCAGAAAGCACTCGATTATTGATTCAAAACTAAAAGGACTAAGAAAGACGAATAAAACTAAGTGGTGGACGTGGGTATATTTGAAAGCTTTGGATGGGTAATGCAACAGTTTCAGGCCTTTCCGAATGACGTAAAAGCCATTGCGTGGACATGAACATAATCAGAATGATCCATCTGTCACTCACAAGGCCCGTCTTTTAAAAATACGGCCTCGCTCCCTGCTGTTCTCATAAAGCGCATAGACGGGAACCCTGGAGCTGCCTGCCGTGAAGAAAAAGACTTGTTGACGTGACACTGATGAACAAACTATCAAACAATACGGAAATTAAGGATAATCATCATTCTGGCGCACAGGTGTTGACAGCACAGTTCAGTCATTTCGCAGCGAGAGTTTCAAAGGAAATGAGATTATGAATCCTCCATTGTGCTGTCAGCCATCGATGGCATTTGGTTCTGTGTGAAACAACCACTCGTGTCGACAAAGAAAATTATTAAAAGCAAAACATCCGTCATGAGTTCCCCTAAAGTTTGCGCGGCTAATTATATCATCCATATCTGCTGCAAAGAAGTGCAGCGGCACTTGCTAGAAAGAGGGAAGAGATGAAAGACAAAGGCAGGAGAGAACAGAGGAGGGCACGCTTTGATGCGCACGTATTTTGCCAAGTTGCATCTCTGAGTCTTGTCACATTTCCATTACTGTGGAGTTCTTCCTTCCTTACAAAGGTATTTTTTTTTTTTTTTTTAAGGTTTTCCCAAATCCGACACTGCAGGAGGCTGCTGTAAATCTCTAGTGGGAGTGTTTGCCATCCGTCTCCTCTACAATCTCAATGCAGAGTTTAGCAAAACATCTTAAAGGATTACTCAGCATCTTATTGACTGTGGTCTAGACATACCTTGATACCTAACAAAGTTGACTAGATGAGAAGTTTTGACTCCAAGCTTGGTGCTGGTTTTCCAAACCAAGCTTCTTAACTTAGATACCACAGTCTGTCTGAATACTGGATTCTGATTGGCTAGAAGGTGTGCAATAAAACCGTTTAATGTACAGGTAGTTCACATGCAGAAACATTTAGGAGCACAGATACTTGTTATCAACACTGCCCCACGACTTCTAGTAATAAAATAGCTTTATTACTAAATCGCTAAATTAAACTGTATTTCTCAGCAATAAGGAGGTAACATCACTATTTTGAAGTAGTTCGAAGCTCACAGCTTCGTTGTTAATAGAGAGAGATGCTGAACAGACGCAGGTACGAATCTGTCTCTCTCTCTCTCTCGATAATTAATTCATTGAAAATAAATGGAATCTTATGTACTTTATCTCGGTGACTTATTAAAACCGGGGGAGAATGCTAAATCTAACGAGCCGTAACTGATGAAAATAACCGTCAATCGCTAGTTAAGTTATGCTAGAGTAAAATATGACTAGAGTGGTGCAGGCATGACGCCACTTTGTAGGCCAACCGACAGTTAGCATTGCACTGGTTACCTCAAGAAAAACCCAATAGGATTTTCCCACAGGCTTTTGGATTATCGCAAAAAAACAAGCTCCGTGTTCGCCAAAAGTTTATGATACTTACACGTTTTGTCCCTCAAGATAATTTTTCACAGATGAACACAAATTTTATGAATTTTTAAGCCTAAATGCAGTCGTCAGAAGTAAAAAGCTAAAGGTAGGCTATAAACGAACTCAGCACGGCCGCTCGACCTCAACTTCACCATCACTAAGTTTCCGACAACTCTAAAAACAGTAGTATATAACAGTAGTTTATAAGAGCATAATTATGACTGAGTTTACCTGTTTAAATTTAATCTCCCCAACTGCCTCTGTAGTCCCATTTAGCTACTTGTTAGCAACCGCCTTTTTCAAGAGACGTAACAACTTCAAAAATCATGCGTGGGGTAATACTGATGTATTTTACGTCATATAATAGAGCATAAAAGTGTCTTGAGCTTGTGTTCACCACAGATCTTATTTCAGCCATTTAACCAAAACCACATTAAAAAAAGCCCAATGACTTTGGGATTATAGAACCGGAAGTGTTAAAATGTTAACTTGCTTCCGCCTTTTGGTCTACAAAGTGATATCATACCTGCACCACTCTACTCCTGATTGTCTTAATAGGCCTTATAGCATGGATCAACCAGCTAGGTTTTTCATCACCTAGACCTAAACCAAACAGCATAAATCAAACTCAAATAGTTTTTCAGTAGCGCTGAAATAATATCAATAGCTAAGTTATTATTATGTCTCATCGACCAGCTAGACCAGCACCAAAATCTACTTTACCAGCACAATGGTGGTGTAAGATGGTCTTTTCAGAAGACATATCCAACTGCTCTGATCTGAATCCAAAAAAACCTGATTCTGCACAACCATGATGAAAGAATCCCCTAGTAAATCATAATAATAAAATGGTGTCATACACCAGATTACCCATTATTTGACTGCAGGCTTCTAGATCTGGTGACCCTACGGACCCGGTCTTATGACAGTTTATCAACTCAAAGGGATTTTGACACCTAAGCGATACAGTGTAAGAGGTTAAAAGGTTACGCCATGATTTTTGGCTTCATCTCTGCATGGTGTGTTTTCGCCACAGGAAAGGCATAAGTCACCCATAACTGTTTCCTCTGATGGAGACAGCAATGGCCTGCACCTATGTGATAGATTGAGCTGTCCATAACTCACAACTTAGCATTGAAAAAAACCCCCAGATATATACAGCAAGGAATACGGAATCGTATTAATTAAAAAGAGAGTAAAACGATAGAGCAAGCGAGACCTCCTGCAGAGTGACGGAATAAGCCCTGCAGCGTGGACCTTATTAGCAGCAGGTTCGAGAGCAGCAGGTCTCTGTCTCCGTTCAAATCCCCACCCAAACACACAGCAAACACACGCCGTGCCCCCACCCTCACCCAGGCCTGTCCCATCCATCACACAGCAGGTTAATGGGCACACACACACACACACACACACACGCACACACACGTCTCTGGCCCCTTGTCCAATGTTTGAAGCTCATAGCTCAAATCTGTCAAGGTGAAGTCAGCGCTAACAGAGAAGCACTGTTAAAATCCATTACCGCATTCCTGTTTCTGGACAAAAAGAACTTGCTGTGCTGGACTAATAATAAACCACTTAACCAAATCTAATACGTAAATAAATAAAATGAGAATGTGTTGCATTAAAATAAACACTGAAAACCTAGTAGACAGACAGAGATGTGGATGGCAGACAGACAGACAGACAGACAGATAGATAGATAGATAGATAGATAGATAGATAGATAGATAGATAGATAGATAGATAGATAGATAGATAGATAGATAGATAGATAGATAGATAGATAGATAGATAGATAGATAGATAGATAGATAGATAGATAGATATAGATAGATAGATAGATAGATAGATAGATAGATAGACAGATAGACAGATAGACAGATAGATAGATAGATAGATAGATAGATAGATAGATAGATAGATAGATAGATAGACAGATAGATAGACAGATAGATAGATAGATAGATAGATAGATAGATAGATAGATAGATAGATAGATAGATAGACAGATAGATAGACAGACAGACAGACAGACAGCGGTGTGGATGACAGACAGACAGACAGACAGACAGATTCAATCGCCTGTTCTAAGCTCACTCTGACATACATGTCTGTAAAAACCGAACCTCAAAGAAGGAAATAAAAATGAGCAAAGAGAAGATCAAGGCATGAGGAGATGGAAAAGAGAATTATTAATGACACCTGTGTTTTACTAGGAATTCGTTCACTGTAAAGAAAGACAGTCAAAAACTATAACAAATCCACTGGCGGCTTTAAATTAGCTGGATCACTCATGCACACTCCTGTTCAGACTACTGGCTGAAGGAAACACTAATAATTTGTCTTTAGCTTATTTGAACTTGCACGCAACGCACGCACGCACGCACGCACGCACGCACGCACGCACGCAGTTCACTTAAAGGTGATGCTGAACTCTGCATATATCCCTCCACCTCATCACGACCCTTGTCTCATGTGTGTCCAATAACTCCAGCCACCATTTCGGGCATGACATCACGACCTCCAGGGTCCAAATGTGACACCTGAAGCACAGCGGCCTACAGCTGTCACCCCTGACCCGAAAACACACACATGTGCGCGCACAGACCCCTCACATCAATAACAGCAAGTGTGATCTGAATTCAGAGGGGCCACAGACTTCCATGCTGTTTTGTTTGTAGGGGAACAGGGCAGCAGACTCTGCTGTTAAGTGGATGGGGACCTGGAATGACCCCTGGGTGGGGGAGAGAGCTGTCAATCAGTGGAGCAATTTAACCGAAGACACCAAAAACATCTCGATCTGACCTGTTCTTGCATGACACACATACACACACACACACACACACACACAAACTCACATCATTAAGCCAAGATGCTTGGACAACTTTTCTCTGAATGTCCCTAGGAATGTCATGTGGATGGATTGACTGTCTGTGTGTGTGTGTGTGTGTGTGTGTGTGTGTGTGTGTGTGTGTGTGTGTGTGTGTGTGTGTGTGTGTGTGTGTGTGTGTGTGTGTGTGTGTGTGTGTGTGTGTGTGTGTGTGTGTGTGTGTGTGTCCGTTCTGGCTCCTGGCAGGTCATTACCGTTCAACCATATCTAAGAAATCACATGTGACATACTCAATACCAACACCACTCCGATACAGTGTTATTTTAGTATACCAATATATATTTAGTATACAAATACTCTTTTTCCATTCCCACTTTTCCCGTTCCTCAAACCTTTAGAATATCTGCTCCCAATCAAACAAATTCTCTATTTTTTTTTTAAAGGAGAGGGGGAAAAGGAGTTAGATTACCATCCTTTCATAATTCCAAGTTCACACAGGCGAGGAGAAGAGAAAATAAGAGCAGTAGAATCAAAACACTAGAATATTCAATCCCAGAATTCCGTGTTCACCCAGGCGGTGTCCCCTAATTCCATATTCCAGTGGCAGAATTTCGTGCCAAGGCCCATCAGAGCTAATAAGAGGGACCTGTGATCCCAGCTCAGAATCCTGCATATATTTCTATCCCTCAGTCAAACGGGAATTCAGGTCAAACATTAATTGTTCCTGTCAGATGGCTGGAGGAATTGTGGGTAACAGGGGAATCTCTCTTTGTTTTTCTTTAATCATGGGAGTCTGCGTAGGGCGGACACTTCGCATAAAAATAGAAGATGTATTGGTTTTATTCCAGTCGGATGCAAACGGAGCTCCCTCCTTCACACATACGCAAATACCAAGGGTGTTCTGGCCTTTTCCCCTCCCATGTGACTTCCCGTTTCCCCTACAGACACAGAAGTCGCTCTCGGCAGTTAGATAAATGAGCTTGTCTTCACGGAGAGCTTCTAATTAGTCTCCATATTGCATTTTAGAAGTTTCCTCCCCCATGCGCTCTTTATGAAAAGTTTCTCAGATCCCATGTGCTCCACAGATCGAACAAGGGAATGTACACAGTGTTTCTATTATTAGCTTTTGTGTCTATTAATGATATAACTATTAGTAAAACCTGAAGTGCTTCGCCATAGTCAGGATAGATGCCACTATCTGTAAGTCCACAAAATACTGAAAATACTTATCTACAATAACTTTCTAGTGAATTAATACAAATTGTTCCATTATGGGATTATCATTAGGCAAAAAAAGTCTGTATTAAACAAAAAGCTTACATATCCATGCCACTTTGGTGCACATGATATCCATAGATTAAATCGTATTAAATAAATATAATTTACATTAAACAAATAAATAAATAAATAAATAGGATTTGAGGGAGTTTGACAAGGGCCAAATTGTGATGGCTAGATGACTGGGTCACAGCATCTCCAAAACTGCAGCTCTCGTGGGGTGTTCCCGGTCTGCAGTGCTCAGTATCTATCAAAAGTGATCCAAGGAAGGAACGGTGGTGAACCGGTGACAGGGTCATGGGCGGCCGAGGCTCACTGATGCACGTGGAGAGTGAAGGCTGGCCCGTGTGGTCCGATCAAACAGACGAGCAACTGTAGCTCAAAGTGCTCAAGAAGTTAATGCTGGTTCTGATAGAAAGCTGTCAGAATACACAGGGGAAAACATGGCACCAGGATGCACTATGGGAAGAAGGCAAGCCGGCGGAGGCAGTGTGATGCTTTGGGCAATGTTCTGCTGGGAAACCTTGGGTCCTGCCATCCATGTGGATGTTACTTTGACACGTACCACCGACCTTAGCATTGTTGCAGACCATGTACATGAACCTTGTACCTTGCGGCGGAGGCAGTGTGATGCTCTGGGCAATGTTATGCCTAATATATATATATATATATATAGTGCTGCTTGTTCTGCTCATAGAACAGCACTAAAAACAAGGTATAGAAGTTTGGCTCATCCTACTAGTTTTTTTCACTCCATCATCAAAATCTGCGTAATAGTGGTTAAAAGGAACAGATGTGACATTAGAGCCCAAAAAGCAGAAGATGGCAGCGCCCAGAAAACTGCTGATTACAGAGAGAGAAAGATTACAGGACTGAGAGAATCTATCCTCTGAACACACACACACAGTGCTCTCATGAAAGGACTTTAGCACGACTGATAGTTAAAGTGATGGAAGATAGAGTGTGTTCATTATTTCTGGAGAAACAGAGAATGGTGGGATGTTAGCTTGTTCTCTCTGTGGACTGTCTTTGTGTGGTGAAATGAGAGAATGAGTCAGACCGGACTATTCAAGCACAGAGACTTTAATTGCTCTGGCACACTCTAATTAGGAAAGACCTTTGTCCTGCCGAGTGTGTGTGTTGCAAGTGAGCAGCACATGACAGTATGATCCCTTTACTGGAATGTAACTCCTTTCTTTTCACATACATAGTTTTGCCTATATCTAAACTAAATGCAGACATTCTCTCTCTCTCTCTCTCTCTCTCTCTCTCTCTCTCTCTCTCTCTCTCTCTCTCTCTCTCTCTCTCTCTCTCTCACTCTTATTAACATGCATGTTGGTTGTTTATTAGTACTTATAAAGCATATTTTAATGCCTTGTTCTGCATTCTACTACCCAATGCCAAACTTAACTACCTTACTAAATATTAATAAGCAGTAATTAGTTGTTTATTGAGGCAAAAGTCGTAGTTAATAGTTAGTTAATAATGCGAATTGGATCCTAATCTAAAAGTGTGACCATTTTTACTTTTAAATACGTCACCAGAAGGTAGTTTTGCCAGGTTTATCTCACTTTTGCAGGCAATTTTGTTATTAAACTACAGCTAAACTAATACTCACACATACACATTTGTGATGGGGACTTTCCTTTGGCTTCCACTTCCAGTTTTTAAACTGAGATAAGAATATTTCCTTTCCCTAAACCAAACTTCACACAAACCGTTCTGCGTTGTTTGATTTCATTAAGGCATTATTTAGTATATGCGTATTCAGCCATTTTCCTCATGGGAACTGTTGGCCTGTTCTGCGATGTAGGTGATTTCAGGTTTTACTACCCCTGTGGGAACATTTGGTCACCACAGTGTTGGCAAAGCCTGACCTGCACAAACACACAGACAAACACATTCACAAACCAACACTGTTGAAAAGCTTTTCATCTACCACAATACCAGAGTAAACAAAAGCACATTTATGATCCTCTCTCTCTCTCGCTGTCCACTCTTTCTTTTTTATTTATCTGAGATGGCCATTGTTTTACTGTCCCTTTATTGTCTGCTTGTTCACACACACATGCTAAGGACTCTTTGAAGTGCTGAGGGGGATGTTAACTTACGACATCTATGATCAGGAGGTTTATGAGGAAGTACTGAGAGTTTTCAGTCACGTTTGCTCTTGACTGAAACAAAACTACACTAGAAGAGCAAATGGATACTTTTTTTCTTAAGCCTTAAAGGGATAGTTCAACCAAAAATGAAAGATCAGTAATTGTATCACCCTTGTGTCATTCCAAACCTGTATGACTTTCTTTCTTTATAAAATATCTTCAGAACAAAGAAATTCACAGGTCTGAAACAACATGATGGTGAGTAATTTATGACAGAATTTTTATTTTTGGGTGAACTATCCCTTTAAGACATGAGCAATTTCACATGTATCGCTGTGTTCAGATCTGTGCAATCAAAAGTCATTTCAAAATGAAAATTGGTCATATATTTATCATCAAGAACTACAACTCTTAAAAATAAACGTTCCAAAACAAGGTTTCTGCAGTGATGCCATAAGGGGCTTTTACACTGAGTAGTTCTAGGAACTTAGCAGACTGTCCTCCAAAAAAAAAAAAAACACTCTATAGATCGTTTCTCAAGCACCTTATTACGACCTTTATTTATGTTTTAAAGTCATGCCCCCTTTAGCAGGTGTAAAAATAATGACAGTTTCGTATTACGTCTGTCGTCATGAAATGACGTATGACTGTCGTTACCAATCAAAATGTGTGTTCATTTAAATGCAATGTGTGGATTTTTTTACCATTATTTGTCATATTTCCATTTAACAAAAATCTTTTTTTTTTATTAACAACTACACCCACCCCACCCCTAAACCTACCCAGTGATTTATAGTGCATATACACTTTATGAGCACATGTGTTTCCTGGGATCGAACCCACGATTGCATGATCACATGATTACATGATGTTGTATTTTGCAATGCTCTATCAATTGAGCTACGCAAAACCCGAAATATGACGCAAATAAAAGGAAACAAAGCATTAAGATGAAAGTGTCCTGTTGTCGATAGGGGCGCAACTTTAGTAAACGCTCCTATGGGTCGTATTTCATTAATTAAAATGAAAGTGTCCTGTTGTCGATAGGGGCGCAACTTTAGTAAATGCTCCTATGGGTCGTATTTCAGGGAAGTGACAAACGACCTATATAGGCGTGTTTGTTGGATGACATGTTGGAACTTAGTTATAGGAACTAACCACCAGGGTGGTTCCCCAAGAACTAAAAGTTCCCCTAGGGCAGTTGTCCTGGTTGCATTCGCACCGCCAGTAGGAACTCTGAAGTGACGTGAATGACTTCTATTTTTCAAAGCGGGGGACCTTTATTTTGACGGTGCTGAGAACGCCAGGGTCAAGTCAAGTCAAGTCACCTTTATTTATATAGCGCTTTTAACAAGTCCAATTGTTTCAAAGCAGCTTCACATTGTTAACAGGAAAATAATGCAACAGAATTTGTACAGCCGTTCTGGTGAAACGGTGATGTTATCCAGCTAATTGGATCTGGATCAGGGTCTGAGCACACAGCGCTCTCATTCTCCGTCTTCATTAGTTTACGATCCGTTTAACAGTCCAGTCTAATACATTATTATATAGAACTGTTATACAAAGAAAGTAGACAGTATATGAAAAAATATTAGCGTTTGCCGTGTGTTTGATGTCCAATGTCACTAGCTGAGCAGAATTACATAATCATGTTTTGCTTTGTACTCTCAAAGTTGCGTTAGATTTTCTCCTCAGTATAAAGGTTAAGAAGTCCATCTATCGCTGTTTTCCATGTTCGTAGAGTTAGTTTCTGAAGTAAATATATGGGCCATAATCTGTGTGTGTACACAGCTTTTTAAAAATGGAATAAAGAATCTTTTGTGTAATGCAAAGATTCCATGGACGTTAAAAGTTCTTCATGGAACCATACATTCCATGAAGAACCTTCATTTTTAAGAATGTACAAAACAAAAAAAAAACAGGTGACCTATTCCACAAATGAGATCTCCAAGAGCTATGAAAGAGCAAGCGCTAAATAATAAAAAGCTCCTCTGGTATGATGTCACTATGTTTTGCTTATACGGAGGAGAGCGAGATTACTGATTAACTCTTCAAAGATGCTGGAGGAGCAAACAGAAGCTCTTATCTCAGACCTGCTGTTGTGTCTAGTGCACAAAACCGGGTCAATCAGGAAGACAGAATGTTACATTTCAGACCCGCTACATTCCACGTAGTCAGTCCAGCAGTTTTTTTATGTCTGCTTGGAAAATGAATGTTGCTCAGGGGCAAGTCAAATAGATTTGATTTCACTGGTATCTAGTAACACCGACTCGCTCTTTTTCTTCCTTCTCCTCGCCTGTAACAGTATATTCCTTGTTCGAAGCCCCCAGGAGAAATCTCAGCGTTTTGAATACAGAGCATAGCTGAGGAATGAGACGACGAGGGAGGAAAATAAGCCGCGTGGATGCTCAGAGCCGCTCCGCTGGGACGAGACTCATCTGAATCTGACTGGGAGTGCAGGAGCGAGCGAGCGGCCAAGAGAAGAGAGAGAGGGAGATGGAGAATGAGAGAGGCCTGAAAAATCAATAAACCAGCAGAAAATCAGAGAGCGCTGACTTGAGCCAGTGCCTCCCTCTTGTTCTCCTCTTCACCTCCTCACGCTCCCTTCAGCACTCTGAACACACATTGATTCACACCAGTGCCATTGTTTGAGCTCAGACCTTCAGCTCCAGAAAACGCACAGAGAAACCGACTTGTAGGCAGTCAGCGTTAAAGCAACAACAAATCCCTTACACGAATCTATACCAAATCTCTTCAGACTGGTTTGATTTATCTGTCTGTTCTCCATCAAGTGCACTGCTGCAAGGCTTTCAGTTTTATACAAATAATAGAAGAGGTGAGCAGCATAACCAAAATCACAAAATATTAGGTAGAAATTCAAGAAAACAGCTTCATTTGAAAATATTTCATCAATTTCGATAATTGATTTGTTTATTAAAAGGATTATTAAATGATGAAATGGATTGCTATGTAATAAATATAAAATATACCTATTCCAAATTGTTATTATTGATATTATTAAAATGTATGACTGTTCATAACAAATGAATAATTCTGATATAAAACAGTAAAACTATATTAAATGTTTTATTAAATCAAATAATTCAATTAACTGTTAAATAAAAATTAACAAGTATGAATTAATAATAATAAAAAGTAATAATATTAGTAATATTATATATATATATATATATATATATATATATATATATATATATATATATATATATATATATATAAAATATAAACACACAGCAGTATTATAAAACTATATTATAAAATATTAAATTACGTATAAATATATAAAAATATAACATCATATAATATACACATACACATAACTATATAAAGCTATATTATAACCATTATACTATATTATATTATGCCATAAACAAACCTAAATGATAAACAAAATAAATAAAAAGTTCACTAAAGTATATTTTTTTGCATTATTCCATTTTGCCATATTCACTTTCGCATGGACAAAATGTAAATGAATAAATAAAGTAAATCTCTGTCCAGTAAAACACACAGAAACACAATCGATAAGAGAAAATATACGTCATATTGCAAGACATGTTGAAAACTCTACGAAAGAAACTTCACAAGAAAGTTATGGAAAAACATTAGCATTTTGCATTGCTAAAAGGACATGCAATGCACCTCTCCGACCAGCTCTGAAACCCTATGCGGAATTTAAAGCCGCTCATTATCAGAACATTCTAGGAGAGACGGACTCCCCGGAGAGTCCGAGCGCACTGATAGCATCTTCTGACAGAGGCACCCAGACGCTAAAGAAATGAGAGACGGCTAAAATGAGAGCGCACAGAAGAGGAGAGTGGGGGACGGGGCGCAATATCACGATCCCAAAGCCTCTTATTCAGTCAGAGTGTCAAGTTGAGGGCGAGACCGTTCGAACGGGTTTATCTTTGCGCTAGCTTAGATGTAGGCTAATCACTCATGCCCTGACACGCGCTGAAAGGGTATTTCCTCAGCTATTAGCAGAGAGCGCCATTCATCAGCCCGCTGTTAGCACGCTTAACCTTTAGTCCGAAGAACCTTATCGATTCCTCTAAGCCAAAGACTCAAAACAAATGTTCTGGCCTAAACCGCTGACCTGAGAGCAGTCGCAGGATTTCGTCAGACTGAACGATTAAAGTCACAATAATCAAGGTAAACAGAACTTGTCAGAGATGGGTTCACAAACATGGAGCGTTTCGTTTGCGCCACGCCATGACCTCGCTTTCACCCCTTTAATGAAGGGAATGATGGAAAAGATAGGGATGGAGGGATATCAGAAGGGTGACTGGCGAATATATGAACGATTCATTTGAAAGGACCGGTTCATAAGAGTCATTTGTGCGTGAACCAGACTATACTGTTTGTTTTTGTATGCAACCGGCAAAGAACCAATACAAATGTGTGTTTTATCTCATATTCAAATGCAAACTGTGAAATACAAAACTCTGGTGGTGCTAAACATATAGAACACGTATTCAAAATGGATGTGCGCATCTGTAAAGACTCATTGTGCTGGACTAAACACCATTAGGTCAGACTGAAGCCCTGAGGCCATATGATGAACAGAATGAGTTCATCTTTACACATCAGAAGTCTTTCACAACCTGTTGACATCCAGCTTTACTTAACTTACACTGTAAACCCTAACGCTCAAAATACTTAATTGGTTTGAGTTGTTTAACTCAAATTAAACAAATTAGTTCAATCAAATTAACTTTTGAGTATTTAGAACTTTCTTTTTCTTTCGAGTTCACAAAACTGACACATTTTAAGGGATCTGAATTGTTTCACTGTTTTAAGTTTTATGAACTTGTTTCTTTTAATTTAGACAAACTTAAATTTAATTGAAACTGGGCTGGGATTTCTATTTCCCAGCATGCTTTGCCAGAACGCTCAAAAGGGACAATACTGTAACTGCTAAAATTAAGTGCTGTATAATGTTTTTTGTGCAAGATTAATGTTAAGGTTGAGGTTTCTGTTATGTTGTTTTTTTGGGGGGGTGTTACCATCATGATGATGAGTGAATCATGAGTTTAGTTTGAGAACAGATAGGCCTATACAGATATTCTATATTGCTGTACTCATTCAGCAAGTGCTATGCTATGCTAATGCTATCAAAGCATTGTGTTACCAATTAGCAAGGTAGCATTTATTGAATTAGCTTGTTCAAACTAGCCAAGTTTCCGCTACTAAAGATATTTAAGTATTTAAATATATGAATTATCTTACTCAAACATTTGAAGTTAAGAGCAATTAAAATGTATAAGTATAAAATAAAAATCTGCAAGTTCTGCTCACTTACAAACAAAATGTAACCGACTGCCTCATTTTTTTTTTTTTAAGTATTTGAGTTTAGAGAGCAGAAAACAGCAAGGTAAATAGCTAAATTATTAATGAGCTTGTTTATTTCATGACAAACTATGATTATTGAAATCATAAATAATAGACATCAGCAACAAGGAAACTCTGAAGACAGCATTCATTAATATTCCCAAAGCAATTCATCATGAATAAATATGATATTGTTTAATAAATCCACTTTATACTGGATAAATAACAGTGGCAAGTATGCTGTAGTCATATATACTGCAAATGTCACAACATAAACTGGCAATTAATTGTAAATTATTATTATTTATCTAAGATATGAGAAGCCGGATGCTTTTAGCCTCTATCTCGCCTCGAATCTAAATGTTTGCAGATTCAAAACAAATAAAAGTCCCGGAGCTGAAATATTAGGGAGATCTCAGCAGAAAGAAAACAAATAATCTGGTGTACAGTTTCAGTCATGTGATTTGCTGCAGTAGCTGGCATTTGCACGCAAACAAACAAAAAACCTCCCCGTCTCCGGATGTGAGGCGCGGGGAGAGAATGGCAATTGTGCTGTTCAAATCCACAAGAAATGTGTTGTGTCTTCATTTTCAAAAGGAAATGCACGGTGAAAGAGCTCTCATTTGTGTGAGTATAGAGCAGGAATGTTTTATGCCTGGCTGCCAAAAAAAACACTGGCATAATAAATGTGTTTCACACACTGAAAATCCCCAAACACCTTGAAATTAAAATAACTCTGTCACACAAGGGGGTGGCGTAATTAAAGTCGACACTGCCATTTGCAACTGCCATTTTACGTCACGTAATTGAGCGAAACAGGATATTCTACGAGAAAACGGCTATGACAGGACTTGATTTTATCCATCTGGAAATAAATTGGGACATGAAAAGTGGGCATATCATACTAGAATGAAGGTTGGAAGAGAGTGATGAAAAAAAAAAGGTGGATCAAACTGTTACAAATTAGAATAAAGATGATGATAATGACGATTCCCCATATTTAAGAACTGATAAATGAAAATGAAGTACAAAAATGTGAACACTGTCAATCTAAAACTATTCATAATAAATTCAATTCATGTTGAATTTAAATTCATATACAAGCCTGCAAATCATCATTTTGAATAAAAATTACAAAGACAAAATAATAAATAAAATAAAATAAAATAATAAAAGACCACTTCCATTTAAATACATATTAGTAGGGCTGGAACGAACATTTTTTCAATCGATTAATCTACCGATTATTTTCTTGATTAATCGAATAATCTAACGATTATTTAAAATAAATAAAATGCCTATTTTCCCATATTAATAAAGAAAAATTATTAAGTACAAAACTGTGAATATCTTCTATATCTATGTGAATATCTATGAATATATCAAATAAAAATAATCTGTCTAATAAAAAAAAAGTTTTTGATTCCAAGTTTATTTTAAATCCATATAGTGCGCCTGTAATGCATACAAATGACTAAGCTTTATTTATATCCCACATACTGATTTTATTCGGAAACCAGAAGAATGTTTGCCACATTTCCTACAAATTTGTCCTGCACTCTCTTATTCCATACTGCGGACGCTTCTTATTATCTTTGAACACAATGCTTGTTTGCGGGCTGGATATTTTTACCGGTTAGCGGGCTAAGCCCGTGTTGCCACGTTTTGGCTCACGCCTCTGAAGGTTCTCGCTTTAGCTCTGGTCAAGGTTGTGTGTTCGGTTTGAATTCAGGCCCCGTCTCCGTTTGCCAACACACACAGAACGGACCCATAACTCACTCAGCAAGGCCCTTGAGAGACACGACGCACTGGGTACTCCACAACCTCTTAAATAGAGAACTACAGCCATGTGTACCAAACGGGTCTCGCTCTCATTCGATCCGAGAAAGGCTTCATCTCTTTTGCTCCCTATCTTATCTTTTCTATCTCTCATCTAATATTCTTTTTATCTCTGTGTAATGAAATTGGGATTCAGAGCATGCCCCATTCTCGCCCCCCACTCGTTCGCTCTTGCACTGTCCATCAAGCGGCAGAAGCGAGAGGTTATCGACTCCTCTCTCTCTCTTTCTCTCTCTCTCACCCAGCACGCTGAAACCTTCAATTTAATAGAGGAGTAGAAACAGACTCCCAGTCTATCTTTAACAAAGCCCCACACCATTTTCTAGCACTGATGAGATCCACCGAGCTCCCCTTCGGTTCCCGGGGTTCCCCGGCGTGCCTTTTGCGTTCAAAGAGTGTCAGCCCCCATTACCCGTCTCTAAGACAGACAACTAATAACACTGGATCAGCTTGGCAGACCGCAGTCGAGTTCGTTCACTCAATTTGACGCCTGGTTTCTCTCGCCTTGATTTGCTCGTGTGTTTAGATCAAAATGCCATGTGACGAGATACACTAAGCGAAGATGGGCTCTAAAAAGGAAAAGGGGAAGGGGGGAAAATCACCACGCGTCAGCGAACTTTCAAGAAAAAAGTGTAACGTGTTTTGCATGTAAAGAGGGCACAATCAAGCTACAAAGGCAAGTCCGCGTCCGCAAACCAACCACCCACACATACGCCAGAATAACGCCGCATGTTCCTTTCCCTTGAAATACCTCCGCATTGCACATGTTTTGAGCCTTAATTATTCTCAGGATGCTTCTAAACAGACATACGCGTCTCACCCACCAGCCAATAACCCAGCAAAGAATCACTTAGCATCTGCCTGCCATTAAATCCAAATCCAGAACGCAGCTGTCCGCAAAAAAAAAACTCCTACAAAGTGACCCGAGTTGCTCAGTCTGGTCAGATGTGGAGGCCAAAAACAGGGCTACAAAACTCAAAGCCAAAACCATCTGTCGGTCGCAACATACACAAAACTACAACTGCCAAACAGGCACACGATACGGAGCTAAACAACATCAAACAGAACGGAAATGCTGATGAGACGTTACGTTATGCCTATTAACGAATTTGCGACTAAACAGTTGCTGTGCTGCAGAAGAAAAATGGTGATGAATGACATTGGGGGTTCTACAACTGGTACTGATACATAATATTGTTGTTTAACTTTTGTGATAACTGATTAAATGATTAAATAATAATAATTAGTGCTGTAAATCAATTGAAAAAATAACTAAGCGCACATTTTTCTGTAATTAATCGCGATTAATTGCACCTAACATTACTTTTTTTTATATATATTGTAATAATTTCAAATTGAATCTCCAAATTAATGTAGAAAAAACAAAGACAGTATATTTTAAATATTTGTTTAATGGCATCCATTTATGAAAGAAGGCCAGTATCACTGATTCCAATACAACACCATTTTTTTCTCAGTTGTATCCATTAATTATAGCCATTCAACATTACAGTATAACTTAAAACTAGAAATGTTACCATTTATTAGGCTTTAAAACATAAAACGACGGTTCAGATGGTTACTTGCCCTGTCAAAATGCACAACAAGTTATTTTTTATGTAACCTTTCTGGGTAGGTCTAACAGGTAAGAAATATACAGAAATTAAATAAAGTTATCAAAGTCTTCACTGCATAAATTATATATTAAATATAGATGAATCCTTATTAAAGCAACAAAAGTTATTCAGTCAATAGCAGTGAGTGGTTTTCTCGTTCTTTTACAGACAACAGTGCGCTTATTAGGCTGCTGTCACTTTAAGACCCGCCATAAGACAAGTCTTATGTTCATTTAAGACTTCATTTAACTCAAAACATTGTGCTTATGAGGTTACTAAGCAAAACAAGCATTTTGGAATAATCTTGTGTGTTTTTGTCCATTCCAACGATATCTGAAGTGGCTTTCTGTGATCACGAGTCGTGTGTCATACAGACAGGAGATTTAGAGACACGAGTCAATACACCACTGCATTCTCGTGTGTCTTGTCGCGATTGAATGGTTTAAAAACATTTGCATGAATAGGTTAAGAGCGTGGCTATATAAATATAGGACTAGCCAAAGGATGAGGAGGAAAAACACGTGCTGCATTAATTGCGTTAAATATTTATAACGCGTTAAACTGAAAAAATGCATTAACAGATTCATTCTCACAGCCCTAATAATATTACATATTTGGTCAAATGTGGGGGCCAAAAACTTGAAGCCAAAACCATCTGTACACAAAGCTACAAATGCCAAACAGGCACGTGATACGCAGCTCAACAACATCAAATGCAACGGAAATGCAGATGAGACCTTTGCTGTTCTCTAGAAGGAAAAGGAAGTGATAACTGCAATGTTAAAAGCTCTGATGCTCCACTACATGATTATCTTTCTTTCTATGTAGTCGATGAATCACTTTAACAAGAGCACTTTCCCGTCTTTATAATCCTATAAGCTAGAGGAGCGAGCTGCTAATATTGTCCATCAGTGTCTTGTAAAAGGTCTCGGTGTGTTAAGGAATGATAGGCAGCATGAAACAAAAGAAGGATGGTGAAAGTGGAATTAAATGCATCGGAAACCTTGTCAGCGAATTTCAGGGATTGGGGGCAGCATGTCTATTTTTCAAAACGGCATTTCTTTATTTGACAGCACCTGCTTGAGGGATAGCATCCCGAAATGGGATAGCCGTACATCACCTGAGTCATATGGTGCGCGGATGTTATTATCCAGAAACGTCCAGCATGACAACATGCAGGAGATACCAGCAAACCGCATCCGTGACGGATGGCGCAGGCGTGTGCATGTATATGTCCGTGCGCATACGTCCGTGTTTGCTGTCACTCTGCCAGCCCACCATCTGGGCCTGTGCACAGACTGTCCTTAATGAGGGGATTAGACCTCATGCATTGCTGTGGGACCCTCAGCACCGGCACATATCGCTCCCTCCTCCTGCTCGCTTTTATATGGAAAACATTACAGCGGGAAGGTAGAGTCGGCAGACCGGGCACCCAGCTAGGGCCTCTGATGAGCCACGCTTAACTACGGACATTTTTCTGGCCCTGGCTTTTGTGTGCATGTACACAACAGAGGTTCTGCAGGTGTTAGATCCCTGTGTGTGTGTGTGCAAAAGAGATTGCTGGGTATATGCTGCAGACAGTGCTGTTTCAGGCCCCCTGGGTTTGTGTTGGCAGACCTTGAATCAGTCTATAATGAGCTCTGCCAGTTCTAAGCTCCAGACGCAGGACAGTGGAACAGCGGGGACCGCAAGAGAACCAGCCGCTCCCTCCGTATCTCACTCGCTGACTCCTCCGGTCTGACACAAACAAAGGACAGAATAGATTAAAAGAACACAGGGCATGTAAACAGAGGGGCCACACTCCTGAGGAAGATAAATGAAAGCGTCAGCCGCTGCTCTAATAAAGAGAAAGCCTCTGGCTTGTGGCATGTGAGCTCGACGGTCAACAAATGCAATGTTAATAGAACTATGAATATCCTCCAATGAGGGAATGATTATAGTCATTAGAGAGTTCCGAAGACACAGGTTTTTTTCAGCTGTGGTTGAAGTTTCAAAGACCTACCAGATGAGAAGTGATTTATTGGGTCTATTTCTATTCATGTTCGTATACACTGGGTCTGATTCACTAACTTGCACACATAAATTCATAAATTTACAACAAAAAAATAAACTGTGTATAAGCACCTATACTAAATTTCTTCGCAGATACCATTATTCAGAATGAATATGCGTTATTGCTGAGTTAGCTTCGACAGCCCTAAATTCAACACAAGAGACATTTTCTTCACACACAGAGTTGCAGTCTGACACTTTTTTCCTCCCTCTTTTGATTGACAGGATATAATCATCTGCCCTGATCATCACCTATATATATATATATATACATACTGAATATTTATAATAGTTATAATTGGCTCCCTTTAATTCAGGAGTGTCAATCTGAAGCTGAACTGGAATTTGAATTGGAAATATTCTTCCAACCTGTCCATTTAATATATGAAGAGTTCAGATGCAAAAGCCTCTAAAAGCCGCTTTGGTCAAAAATGAGACAACGATACTGAGTGAATGCTCTCCGCATATAGTATAAGTTCATAAAATACTCTTACTTCAAACCCACTAAACCCCAGCCTCAGCCCATTCAGAAGTACCGGTTCTTAGGTAGAAACCTAGACATAGAAGCCTGACAAAAATGCTTATTTTAAAGAAAAACATCAGACGGACTTAGAGGCTAATTTCTATAGACAAAATGTCAAACACTCTTGCTTGCTACCTCAATTAAAATTCAATTAAAACAGCAATGTTTACATTTTAAATTAATTCTCAATTTAAAAATCGAGGCCCACACTCCCTTCACTTAATCCAAATTAAAATCACTTGAAAATTATACACAATTTTTAATGAATGAAACTCACTGTGTTTAAACAAATAAAGTTAAAAAAAAAGAAAAACACATTTTACTATAACATTTATTTTACAATATTCACAATATTTTGGTCTCTATAGCCCCATTTCCAACAAATTGCCCAGAACAAATTGTCCCAGGAACTTTTTTCCCCCAGGCCTGCTGCTGTGAAGATTAGTCCGGTGACATAGAACTGAGCGCGTCGACTTTACAGTTCCCACTGGATTTCGTCCTTTGCAAATACAGTTAATAAAGCCTGAACCTCGTCTTCAGCCCATCGGTCGTATTTTTTAAACTCAATTGTTGATTCGAATAGCAAATAACTCTTACTGCACGCACCGCAACAGACTTGATTTCAACCACAAACAGTGGTTGAAATAAAATGCTGCGTCGAGTCGACCAATCAAAATGCTGCGTGACCTTAACCAATCAGCATGTTCAGCGCCCAAGTCCCACCCCTGAAAGTTCCTGAACTTTGAAAAAAAAGGTACTACTTCACGAGCAGTGCTGTTTTGACGGGGAAATATTTACCCGGAACTTCATTTAGACCCTGGTCCCTGCGGTCGAAACACACCGAGTACGACCCCAAAGTCCCTAGTCCCTGGGGAAAGTTCCCGCGGTGGAAACGCGGCTTATGGCTCAGATTCCTCCATCAATGCAAGTCTGTGGGATATTTTTGCATATTACATTGTCTGCCAAACAGAAATCATAAGAAAGATTACTCAAAATAGAAACAGCATACCTCTCCCCAACAAGCAACATGATTTAAGATATGATTCATATCCATAGTACAAAAGGCTTAAAGTTACAGTACATGCCAAAGTTTAATACTTAAGGGTTTGTTGAGCAATAAATAATAGTAATGCTTCCATCAGTGAACCTTCTCTGTAAGTCTCAAAAATGTGATGAAGTTGTCCATTTACGCAAGTGCTTTAGTGACTTGTGAACGCCTCAGTCTTGGACTTATCACAGAGGAACAGTGTGTTCAGATCTCCAAAGGCCAAAACACTGAAGTGGTCCTCAATTTCCAGAGCCAATCATTCAGTCCTCAACAGCACCTGTGAAGTAATGGCAGCTCTAGGGCCAAGTGGAGCCAAGACCTGGCACAAATCGAGCTCAAAACCAGGACACTTTTTATCGTTGGGGACATTAGAAGAGCATTATCCAGCTGTATTTAGCTGTTTGTTAATGTGTCCGGGGCAGTCGTCCAGTGGCGGAGGACACAGACGAACAGAGCGAACCTTGTTGTGTTCTGACTGGCACCGTTCCATCGGCCATACGAGCGCATACACAAGGCCCTGATGAACTAGCAGTGGTTTATACATCTCGCTCGGGCTAAAAAAGTCCGAAATGTCAGCCAGCCTGAGAGCGATTGTCTTACGAAACCCCACTTTTCTTCTCCCCTCTTTTTCTCGTTCATCTTCTTGAGAGGTGGGATGAATACCCTCTCTGCTCTTTATACACTTGTCCTCCACAGGTTCAGGGACTTAGAGGAGGGCAGCGGATCTTAAATAAAGCTAGCAGAGGGGTGACATGCGTGGCGAAGGGGTAATGGCAGGGGCATTGTGGTCCGAGAACGGGAGGCGGGGAGACCCGGAGCAAAAACACTTCAGCGCTGAGAGGACTTCTTCTGAAAGAGCCCCGGCCGATGACAGCACAAAACAAGAGGCCCATAGTCATCAATTAGAAATCAGGAAAACACAGCTGGAGCCAAAGGGGCCTGCTGGAAGTCAAGGGCTTAGGAATTTTAAGGGGAGGATGGGAGGAAAAAGAGAAGGAACAGCATTCAATAAAGGCTGGAGGAGAGAACGGGATTGTGGGAGGTGTGATTTAGAGACAAGGAAGGGAGGATGACAAGACTCAGGTCTTATGCAAGCTCAAGGAACGGATGGGAGACAAACGTAAAAGGGATTTCTAAAAGCAAAGCCCTGACGCAGACGACTGCCGATCCACCAGTTCAGCTGCATCTCCCGTGATTTCACAGTTGTCGCTGCCCTGTAAATTTCTGCTTGTTTTTCTTCAGAGTTCTTTAACAGAAGAGATGCCAAACGTCACATGGGGATTCGGCTTGATTTGGACTGCTAAATGCCTGTGGCTCCGTGTCAAAAAACAGAGGCAAAAAAAGAAATACGAATCTTGGCGCACTATCCTGAAACATTTCCCAAGAGGAAGGGCAACATGACAGCATTTCGTGTTTTCTGACTTGGAGATCTTTAGCCTAGGATGCTTAAAAGTAAAATGCTACATATTCTACACTACAAAATATGTTTTTAATTAGTCTTTTTTGATAAATACACTCAAGCAACAATGCATAAGGTCTCACAAAAACTCACAAAATGCATCTTTAATATGAGTGTATTTTGCCTTACTGAACTGGCTGATTTTAAGTATAAATGTGTGTAATAAGTTACACACATTCTGTCACTTTGTATTGCTTTTGTTGATTCAGCAGTGACTAATACCAAGTTACCACAGTTTTATAGTTGCATACCATGGAACATGTTTTCCTTTAAATGGCACTTTTACAGTTCCACACAACCAGGTTGCATCTTCCTGGTCTAGTTCAGCTAGCCAGCACTGTGGCCACTTGTGTGTACTGCCTTTATTTGACATAACACCCTTCAACAGCCCTCTAACAAGACAAGGGGGGCCCAGTGTACCAGCATAGCCAATACTGAGAACAGATTCAAACACACACACACGGACAGACACAAGCACTGTTGTGATGACATTCACAGCTGTTCTGTGTCTGTCAGAGCTCCTCAGCGGCTGTTTTGTGTCCTTAGCTAGAAACACTAATGACAGATGCCATATTTCTCTCGCTGGCCTTAAAGACCAGGATCTGGGCCATGACTCCATGTCTGCTGAACCCCACAGGAGGCTACTGGATCCCCAGGCAACAAACGGGCTGAAATTATCAAGCGTCACTGGTCCAACTAGGTCACGTGCACAACAACAACAAAATAACATAATTGATATGTGTAGACGCGGAGGATTTGTTTATAGAAACTCTGGGACTAATCATATGAGATGAGAATAGCAGTAGCAGTAAATTACTGTCACCGGAATTCTCATTTCATCCTTTGAATTATTCCTCCGGATTGGCTCAGGTAGTTTGTTTGATTTCCCATGTTGCGTTAGGAAATAAGTCTGGTGAAATCTGTAACGGCAGAGAAGAAATTGGCATGCTTTACAAGCATAAACGTCACTTGGGATGACAAACTGCTAAATCAAATGCTTAACATATCAGAAAAATGTACATGTGCTCTGCATGGATTTGGCTGAGGACATCAGTCACTGTTAAACGGCTTTGAAAGGAGCCCTTATGGGCACATATGGTGACAGGGTCACTCTTAAAAGGAGGTTATTTTCTATATAGGTACATACGGGCCAAGAGGTCCGGGGACGTGCAGGCGCACCAAATATCTACCAATGCAATCCATCACCACGCCTACCTCTCAGCACGGATTTCTATAAGAATTCTCCAATGTCCCACATAACTGTCCCTGTTGAGTTCAGACTCTTCCGTGAGCCATTTGTGCATTTGTAAACAGGCTTTTATTAATAGCCCTCTCGTTAAACCATTAGAGGTCTAGTCTAATGCCATGTGAAGTCTTCTAAATCTTGGCATGATGAAGGAGGTGCATCTGGACCACGAGAAGCATTTGGCAGGTGTGGATGCTAACATGAACACAAGGATTTGGATGAGAAACTGAATGGGGATGGGCGAATTTTAGCCTAAGAATCCTGCCAATACGACACTATCCGCCCACTTTTTGGTTCCGGAAGTATTTTTTCCATTAATATCTCCAATAAGGATTTCAAAAAAGTCTTTGTTACAGTGTTATAAGCTATGAACCAAGCCACTATCAGATATGAATCGGATGCGACACAACAAACTTTAATTTGAAGCAAAAAAGTTGTAGAAAATCGGACATAAAAACAAAGGCATGGCTTTAGTGAAGAAAAGAACTACAATCCCATGAAGTGTTGCGAACAGCATAATCAATAATTAAAAAAGATGGAGTTGGTATATATATTTATTATGTCATTCACAGTGCTTCATGGGAGTGGGCGGAGCTATAGAGATCCTTTGGTGCATTTTGGTTGTTTTGACTGATTGGTGGAATTTTCTGTAAAGCATCATGGGTAATGTAGTTTTTTACATATATTTTTAAAACTAAGTTGAAATAATGCAGGCTACTGACTTCAACAGAATTAAATGCTATCGATTAACAACCTCGAAGCTCACATTAAGGCTGTCTTAAAAGTTTATATGTTCAAAAATCCATTTCCATATGGAGATAATGAGTTTTACTTCTGGAACCCGACTGTGGCACTCTACAGAAAAAATAAAGTGTCGCAAAAAAAAAGAAAAAAAAAAAAAGAAAAAAAAAAGACATTGTAAACATTGTGTAGGTAAATAAGTAAATATATTACATAAAACAATAAAAAAGAACAATATATAAAATGTACAATACTGAATATATAGCAATTAATTAAAATATTATATGTAAAACAAATATTACATTAGCCATGCAGGTTAGTGGCCGGTGGTGAAAAAAAAAAAAAAATTTTTTTTTTAAATATTAAAAAAAAATTTAATATTCAATGGAATTTCACATGATGTTGGGCAGAAAAGGCTTTATTTGACGAGCAGTCAGTAAGCCGAGTGCCATGTGTAAACTGCTTTCACATCTCTCTGCTGGCTCCTGTCAAAACTAGCGGTGTCAACTCTGCCAAACTTAAACACGACATAAATCTGTTACTTGAGCGAGTCAACAGCCCCTCATCTCAGGGACAGATGTGTAAAACCTGGCAGGGGAAACAGACAGGAAGAGATAGAAGGGATCTGGCAGCAAAGAAAGAGTGTGAGATAGAGCATGATGACAGGATGGGCGGCCATTTGCTGGAAATATCAACTGTCTACTTGCTGTTTACGTTAATGAAGGATGCCACAGAGCTGTTTTGAGAACTGTGTGTGGGCTAGCGGTATTAGTTTCAGCCTTGCAATGATAGAAGGGACAAACGGGGCAAAAATAACTTTAAGCAAACATCCTAGTTTCAACTCAGACTAAAGCAATGCTTGCCATCAATTAAAAGCAGCCTGGACACAGTTTGTTCTCAAAGCATTTTCGCAATTTTTGTATTCATCATAAGGCACACACACACTTACATCTTTTCTTCGTTTTTTCTTGCTTTCCCAAGGCCATTGTACAGACAAACGCCACAATAAAAGAGTCTGAATCAAAACAGCGTGAAACAAGGTGCTTAAAGCAACAGGATGTGGAAACAAAGAGAGATAAGACACAACTGCATGTGGATGATTAGAAATGAATGGCTGCTGGAGAACAATACCAACAGGCCTCATCAGCAGGGCTTCTCAAACTAGTTCTGCTGAAAATGACTTCCGAATACCCTCCCTGTGAGTGCGTGTGTGTGTGTGTGTGTGTGTGTGTGTGTGTGTGTGTGTGTGTGTGTGTGTGTGTGTGTGTGTGTGTGTGTGTGTGTGTGTGTGTGTGTGTGTGTGTGTGTGTGTGTGTGTGTGTGTTAGGTGTTTTCAGCCCTACCTGAATTGTCAAGCATTGTCGAGAATCAAACACACACACAGACCAAATTGCATGGCCACGGTCATTATTAGACAAAGAAAATGACAAGCTATCGCTGGAGACAACAAAGACAGCTGAGACTGAAACATGTCTGGCACAATCAGAGAGACATGGGTTTTATACAGTGACTCTTTTGTTTAAAATGGTCATGGTCCAAAAACCACCTCATAATACACAAGAAAAAAAAAACAGTCAGTCTGAACATAGACAGACATGCATCCAAAACATGCACATTGAGAATATTATTCTCAATAATTTTTTTCTTTTGCTAATTATACATATTTTGCTCTCTCTCTCTCTCTCTCTCTCTCTCTCTCTCTCTCTCTCTCTCTCTCTCTCTCTCTCTCTCTCTCTCTCTCTCTCTCTCTCTCTCTCTCTCTCTCTCTCTCTCTCTCTGTGTAAATAATAATAATAAAAAAAGAAAAGAAACTTAACTTCCTGAGGTAAACATTTATTTATGCTTCTTATTATTTATTTTATTAAAAGTAGCTGAAAGTTAAGAAATGCTACCCCAGGCAGTCAACAGTAGGCAAAATATAAGTTAAAATAGAATTTAATACATTTATGAAATATATTTTACTATTACTTATATTTACTCATTTTTATGTTTTAAATCCTTTAAATATTTATAACTTTTAATCATCAAATTTAAACAAAACAAAATACATTTATATTTGTCTTTGCTAGCACAAAACAGAAGAGCCACGTCATCCACCCAGAACTAGAATATCAAATTCAACACTGAAAGGTAGATGTATGCCATGCTGCTTTGTGGTCTGGGCGTTTTTTGTTTTGGTTTTTTTTCTATGCTCAGCAATAGAAAAGGGAGATTAATTAGAATTTGGTTAACAATACCATGGCTTTCAGATTAATCCATCTGGCCTCTGACCTGTATTGAGCCCAAATGCTGCCTGGGAAAACGAAGAAGAAACCAAAATTGCTGCATTGCAATGGAACTATCCACCGTTCCTTGAGATTGTTAGAATGTGCGAACTCTTAATTGGGGTCATCGGCTCAAAAGTTAATTGCATCGCATGGTAATTAAGACCACTGAGCACTATGAAACAAACGAGACATTGCCTGAGAATTTGTACACAGACTGAACACACATTCCTTCGACATATACAAAGACCAGCAGGATAAGTGAACACAAATCGGGCTGGACATCTCCCACACAAGTACGACTTAACACCCTTAAATAACATCACCCCGTGACACATTCTTCTACACCCTCCCATGAAAAGAATTCCACCAGAAACGATCCTCTGATCGATAATCCATGTCTGGGACACACACAAACCTGCGGACACGCTACATAAATAAATATGAACTCCATACCCTCCTTAGCCCCATTTCAGTCAAGCCAAAGGACAGAAAACAGACTTAGCTGCCGAGTCAAAGGTCGCCCAAGACTAAATTAGGGAGTCCCATGTGGATGGGGGGGGACAATTACCCTAAATCCTTCAGTGTCTCTCACACTCCCCTGTCAAAGTGCTACAAACAGTATAAAAGTGAGGAGCACACCCCCTTTTAGGCTTGTCAGATTGTATAGAGTTTATAAACAGAGATGGGAGGGGTCAAAAGTGTTGAGGTGAGAGGTCAGGGAGTAAGAAACGAGAAGATTGAGAGACGCAAACTCTCTAGCTGATGGATAACACTTGGGTTGAGAAGTGGCTCACTGAAAGCTGCGGGACCACACAAAAACCAAGAGAGTTAAAATCGCAATGTCTTTTAAAGCCTCGTTTAAATCGAGTTCAAACGCACGATTTGTGTTATTGTGTAAGAAAGACCTCAACATAAGCCCTATTCGAAGAGGAATAGGTAAATTATTCTTTTACATACTTTGGGATATTAATTCAGTCTGTATCAAGCATTTTCAGCTCATTTCTGTATCTTTTCCCAAAATATTTTTTCTCATTTATTCTAATCCATTACTGAGGCTAAATCCTTTTCTATTTTTTTTCTTTTTATGCATTTGGTATTATAAACTAACAATGAACAATACTTTTACATCATTATTAAAGGCTGTGAATTCCAGCACATTATAAAGGTACACTGTAACTTTTGGCCCTCTAGCGGTTAAAAAACAATGCATGCATTTTGCAGAAGAACATTGTTTCGGTCATGCTTCGGCTCTGCCTTGCGGATGAATATGGTTATCATACTGTTCATAAACATTCACTACTAGGCTTAAGAGATGTAACCAGTTTAGATGGAAAGGATCTCAGGCTGACTAGCAGAAGATGTTACTGTAGCTTTACCCATTAATAGACACGGTACTTCCTTGAAAATGAATTCCAACACAGCGCTACAACAACCGTAATGAAATGAGCCTTCACAAGAGATAATGCTTTACAATCAACTCTGTTAGAGAGCTACATATCTGTTCAATAAAATACCTTACTCACCTGATGAGTAATAAAAACGCCATCTCTGCGTCGCTTTTACGACATTTCAAAGCCAATGTTGATTCTTGTTTTATTACGAGCCCTTTCGCGTTCTCTTTTCACCAGCAGACTCTCCTCTGTTCGATGTTTGTGTAAAACGGGTGATTCTCTGGAGGTTTGAGACTTAGCTGCTCCATGTCAACCTTTCTCGCTCGTTGTATCAGTGTTTTTGAACAAATCATTTTGAGTGGATGATTCACTACTCAATTATAAAAATGCATACTATGTGAGAAGGTACTACATTTGAATTTGAACTTACTTTGCGACCGTTAAAAAAGTGTTCTCTATAGTATGAATGAGTGTAGTGTGAATGTAATCCGGACTTACTACATCCTCCATGTTGTCGTTATCATGTGACCTAACAGCGTCAGTTGCGTCCCATCACCTCCATTCATAAATCCTCTCCCGTGGCCTCATGGGACAGTAAAGTGTCCATCGTATGCACACTTCAGAATCTCGCCGGCAGTAGTAGGTCATCCGGGGACTTTTCGCCTACTGTTTTTCGAATACTATGAATTCGGACATACTACTCTGCTGGCGTACGTTTTTTCGTATACTATATTGTAGGGAAGTATTCGATTTCGGACGCAGCTTAAGTGTCATTAAGAGAATCACTTGATTCATTGATCAATTACTGAATGATTCAATGATTCATTCATAAAGAGAGTCGCTCAGCCAATAAAATTTGAGGGTCGGCACTCACTTTTTTACAATTATAAATGTAATATGAATAAATATATTTGAATGAATATAGAATATAATTACCTTTAACCTAGATTAATACATGTTGTAAAATTGTATTCATTGTTAGTTCATGATGCAGTATCTAATGTATCTGTACATACGATTCACATTTTGTTTCGTGCCTTCATTTACACAAATAAAATAATACTGCCAATAAAATGAAGGACAACTTAGTACCATGCCAAAAATCTAACTGGTTTTAAGTGTTTATGGTCATCAAATGAACACTGACACACAAGCGTTGCTAGGTGATCCTCAGACAAATAGACTATCAGAACATGCCGGGGTTCGCTAATGGAATCTGAACATGGACTCTAAGCGCTCTAAAGAAAGGACCAGAGACAAACACAATGAAATTAGAGGTGAAGGTTACGCCGTCAGAGTTACATTTATCTCAAATGTGTCAGTAATCACAGAGGTCTGAAAGCACCGTGAGCTCTTAAATTAATCAAAATTGCAGCACATCATCTAATGTTCCAGACAGCAGGCAGATGCCTTTATCTCGGGAGCGTAATTATGAGCTAAATGTGCCGTAATGTGCCTCAAGCTTTCTCAAGCTAGTATAAAAAGTGTTTTCGTAAGGAGGTTTACCTGTTGTTAATCCATGGGATGATCAAATGGTGTCTGAGGTGCAGTTACAGAGGATGTATGTGATTTAATGTATTGATTAGAACTGGTGTGGGATTCTTGACTTGAATATATGATTTGGAGGAATTATTTTATTTATTTAATTTTTTTTTAAAACTTGAGACAACCAAATCTTTTTGTTTTCAAAATGATACCAAAGGCATTAACTAATATTAGCAAATATTATTAATATTAACAAACTGAATTGTGAAGTGACCAAACCCAGAGAAGGAAAAGATCCTAATCCACTGGAAAGATCCATTGTTGAATTTTAACCGAGTATCTGGTACTGTAACTAAGTTAGGAGTTTCCATCAGCATGTGTCAGCACTAACAATGAATAAGCTAGCTTGCAGTTGATTTTTGACTTTGGCATATACACAGAGGAAACATAACAATGTTTGTGGGCCAATCACAGAGAGGTGCCGTCAGCAGTGTGGAGAGATTGTAGCATTGCATGATGGATACTTCACTCCCAGAGGGGTTCGAGTCAGGCTCTGGAAACCGGCCACGGTTTAGGGAGCTACATTCACGCTAACGTTAACACACACACACGCAGTTTCAGCTGAAAGATTTCCCCACGGGTCTAATCCATCTCACTTTGGTCCGCAAACACGTCTCCAGACAGTTTGCAGAGCATGAGAGAGGAAGATCTAGCAGAAGAGTCTGTTTAGCTTAATGCTGACCAAGATGCAGCTCTCCATGGGCTTCTCGCGAGCAGTTTTAAAAAAAAAACTATAATATTATATTATATTAACAATTATGTTATATTATATATAACAATTAGGGGAATATTTAATAATCATGACAGGCCTGCTTGCGATCAAACATTTCAAACAATGGTCAAAAGAAAGTACATTACACCAGTAAAAAGAGAGTTGAGTTTAACTTCGATGTTCAACAGGGAAATAAAGCCACACTATTTTTGATGAATACGGTGATTGTATGTTACATCTCGTTGTAGAAGCAATAACTCATTGGATCATGCGCCGAGGTGCTTCGTTACAGAACGGACCCTCTGTTTCTGATCTGTTGCGGTTCAATCGCCGTATCTTCTTCCAGTTAAGTCCTTCCGACTCTGACCGTCTATCACAATGGGCACAACTGGTGGAATAGACAGGAGCCACAATGGTTCCTTGTTTCCCGAGCAGGCAGCAGTTGTCAGACCGGCGCTCCAACAGCGGCGATTAGACGACACCTCTGTGGGTTTGTGCTAATTCCTCATCCACTGCCACTGGAAGGGATTAAGCAGCAGAGTGATGGAGCGCTCTTATCTTGCCTCACACTGATAAATCAGGTGCTAACACAAACCTCTGCTTCAACAGAGCCACACAGAGGGAGCGGTCAGCGCAGATAGCAGAACTGTTGGAGCAAACTGCACCGTGAGACAAACGAGAGACTTTAAACAAAAGCCTGTTTGTGTTTAAAAAAAAAAAGCCCATTTGCTGCCTCCTGGCTCAGGTCTTGTCGCTTCAAGGTATTAACAGGCTGAGGATTACGGCTCTAGACTTGGCCTGGAAGTTATTCTATGGATTTTATGCCTCGCATGTTGGGCTGGGAGTACAACAGGGCCCCTGGTTTTTGACATCAGATTCTCTGCAATTAGGGCTGTCACCATAATCACATTTTTGGCATTTGACACTCACAATTAATTGTCATAGAATTATTTTCAATTCATGAATGTTAAAGTGTCTGTTACCGTTTAAAGGTGGAGTCCCATTTACTTTGTTCAGCACATTTTCACACACACAATCCAGTCATTTCAATACTAATTTTCATGTGAGGGCGCAATAGTTCTCCATGCAAATTTCACAACTGATTCAAGTGTGTGAGCTGTGCTTCATACATCGCTACACAATAGACAATGGACCATTTTGCCTGCCGAAATTTTGCTAAAGGCTAAAACACACAAGTCATTCATTCATATTATATATATATATATATATATATGGCCAAATGTGACTAAAATGCACAATAACTGATTATCTCAAATACTAGATTTTGGAAGAAAAAAAAAAAAAAAGAAAAAGAAAAAAAATGTCAATTATATACAAATATTTTATATAAAATAAAGTGATGTATAAGTGTGTCATATCATATTATTGCATTTGCTTAAATTCCTAATCCTTAGTAGTTAAAGTGAACAATAATCAGTTATCTGAAATATTATATAAAATAACAGAGTTCAGGCGATTACTTAATCGTGACAACCCTACTTGCAAGAAAATTTTAAACAAATGTACAAAAGGAAGTGCACTGCAAAAAAAAAAAAGACACTTCACTTAGTTTAACTTAGACTGGAAACTTTGGTGACATACTGTAAACTACAAACGTATATCAATCTGCTTCACATCCTCCAATAGGAAGCTCCCACTGACATCTGCTCTCCACAGCATGAAGACAAGATGACCAAGAGATGATCTGCTAAAACAAGCAGACAGCTGAAACAACTTGAGTCTGAGGGCTGAAATACCTCTTCCCAGAACAAAGTTGGCTTTAAGTACTCAATTCCCCAAGGGCTGGGAAATCGAAACTGCTGGATGAAAGCCCTTAATATTTCATAACAGTGTCATCTCCGACTACAGATGAATAAAAACAGAGCAAAAGGGCCATACATGAATCCCTAACAGTAGCTCTTTTGTGTATGTTGAGCTATTTTACCAAAGTACTGTTATGCTTTCTCTGGACAGAAGGGCTCAGTCCTTCAACTCCGCTGTCCTGCACACATTTGGCCCTCTGTTATGAGCCCTCCGTTTACGAGTCTTCATGCCTCAAAAGATTCAAAACAGACAAAAGTGAGGGCTGAGGGGCTTAAAGAAAGAGAAGAAACCAATCAATGAGACTAAGGGTGTGTTCACACTAGTAGTACGGTTCTCTTGGTTCAGACTAAAAAAGAAAATGTGACCCTAGACCACAAAACCCATCATAAGGGTAAACTGAGATTTATACATCACCTGGAAGCTGAATAAATAAGTTTTCCATTGATGTATGGTTTGTAAGATAGGACAATATTTGGCAGAGATACAACTATTTGAGGGTGTAAAAAAAACTCATCTAAATATTGAGAAAATCGCCTTTAAAGTTGTCCAAATTAAGTCCTTAGCAATGCATATTACTATTAATAATACATTTTGTATATATTTACGGTAGGAAATGTACAAAATATATTCATGGAACATGATCTTTACTTAATATCCTAATGATTTTTGGCATAAAAGAAAAATCTATAATTTTGACCCACACAATGTATTGTTGGCTATTGCCACAAATATACCTGTGCGACTTATGACTGGTTTTGTGCTCCAGGGTCACAAATGATACATTCAGTCCTGGTTCGCTTGGCATTCACACTGTCATTTTTAACAATGAAACTAAAGATACAAAACCGCTTTAATGACGTAGATTTTGGGCCGAAACTAACCAAAGATCCAAAACAATGCTGTTTTCTGGGCTAAATGTGCTTGTTGTATGTGCATATACATATATATCATGACATTTCTACCAGCTGAGAACTCACAAAGAGCTTATAAAATGTGTAAAGGAGTCAAAACAGTGACAGGAATATTCATATTTAAAACTGCACCAAAGTTCGTTTGGAAGCAGATCGAGACCCACTGAAAGGTTTGGTCTTGGTCTGCTTATATGGTGCGCGTCAAGGTTCGAATGGCGTTCGCGCTTATTCAAATGAACCGCACTAAGAGAGCAATAGCACTGGAGTTGTTAAGTCTGTTAAGTGTGAACACATAAAACACATTTTAAGAGTTGTAAACACAACCAAAAGTGAATTTAAACCATAAACACATTCAGTTACATATTATCTGCTTTTAAAATGTAATCTATAACGGCAACACTTGACGGACAATGTGCTGTGAGACATGGAGCAGACAGCATGATCATACTGCGTGTGATTTATGCTAATACAGGATTAGCTGAATTACAGCAATCTTTTGCAATAAACAGTTTGCATTCATCAGCTGTTGTATTGCATTTATCTTGGCAGAATAAAGGCAATATAGAAAGGGTTATACCCACGGGCTTATCTGACCCCCTTATGAAATGAAATGCATAGATTCTCTGACAGTGGCGTAAGTGTTTGGAGAGTTTGTGTGAAAAGCAATAATAAATATCCTAGCAGAGAGCAGCTATCCGATAAAGACCAATACGCCGGCTGTGAGTGCAGAGCGCTGGAACAGCGAAACCAATCTTCCTCTCTAATCGCCAGTCAAATCCTCTTGTTTTCACACTGATATGCAATTCATTAGTACGCTAGAGTGAACTGAAACCCACTTTTCTCAAGCGGTGAGGACTCATTGATTTACGCGAGGGCGGTTAACTCTGGCGGCTTATCAAAACTTATCATCTAATGAAATAAATTAATAAAGCAGGATCCTTGCGCAAATATCTGTCTACGAGAGATAAGATGCCATAAAATGTGCGCTGGCTTGTGAAAGAGTGTAATGGTGGTCTTAAAGATGGTGAATTGTAATGTACTCCCTCGAGATGAACTCTGCGGGACTCATTTTCACCATCCAGTGATCACTGTCTGTCCAAGCAATTACCTTCATCAAAGCATTTATTATGGACACGGACACTCATGGATGCTTACAGGGATACACAGATCTGAGTACAAGTGATGAATATATTGTCGCTGTTGGACGGAAACATTGTACCTCTAAAACTTGGAAAAGAACAGCATTTTTTAAATAATTAAACACCACTTTGTCAAAGTTGATATTGTGTCTTTATGGTCAGACACTTGCATGTGCTATAATATCATTAATATTTTACCAAAATCAAGCTCCAATGGATTTACAAGGTTTTTGAATGGAAAATTTATGAGAATCATTTGGCCAAAATCAAAAACAAAATGTTATTAAAGACGAAGAGCTTCGCACAGGCTATTTAAGACAGTACTGGCTATGACTTGACGGCAAATGCTAGACTAAGACACTCTTCTCCACTCCTCAAATACATAAAACATTAGGCTTTATTTATAGAGGCGGGTGGAGTTCACACAGAACGTGTTATTCCATTCCACTTTTTCATTGTTTTTCAAATGTGAATTTGAACCATTCCGCTCGTGTCTCTCGTCTTTTGCAGCATCTCGTGCATAACACTGCATTCTAAAAACATGCTGCTCAAGTTAAAATAAGTTCAACTTTTAAAAAACACGTCTCTAGACCTTACGCTTCGTACTGTGTGAACCAGCCCTTATGAAATTTTACAGAAAATTTGAGGATCAAATGGAGTTACGTGGTTTAGTCTCAAGCTCTTTTTAATATTTTTTTATTGGTTAAATATTTGCAAAATCTACAGACAAATGAAAAGGGTGACCAATAGTAAGGATTTATGAAAAAAATAAAAAGGAAAATGACAAAATATGGAGATACGAGTTTTCCAGCGACAATATATAATGTTCAATGGAAACCTCAAGATTTAAAATTGGCTTTAATAAGTAATATATGCACTGAATAAATGCTTTATTTGGGAGGAAAATGTGCGCATAAACTACAATGGAAACACATTTCCAAAATAAAATCCGAGCACATCAAAGAAGTCATGTGACTGACTAATCTCAAATGTAAGCAATTTATTACATTTAATAAATCTAATAAAATTAAATAATATCTAATAAAAATGCATTACAATAAACCCATAAACATATTCAAACACATTTTAGTCAATTCATTAAATTATATTTAAATAAAACATTTTAAATTAAATGTTAAAATGTTATTATAATAAAACATACATTTAATACAACTTCCACTTTGATGAAAACTTATTTGCTAATTATTTTTGTTATACATTTTCATTTAAAAAAATGAGAAACATAGCTTATAATGGATGACAGCAGTATGGATGCATTTAGAATAAAGCTAATGCACCTGGGAAACATCAGAAGCTGTGCATGGACAGGTGAGCTAGCCCTCCTAGGCACAAAAAAAAAACCCCAGTCAATGTCAAAGACAAGTCCTGTCTATTCCCTTGAACTTCTGAACAGAGGGAAAGGCTGAAGAGAGCCAAGTCCAACATCCAATAGACCACCCTGAGAAATAAGACAAAACCATTGATGTTGATGTAGTAAATCAAAACCCACAGGACGAGTCTTCACACTCCATTTCAGGAAGCATCAGAGCTAGAGGGCAAATCTGGACATCAAAGTCTCCCAGCATATGGCCCAAAAGACCATTAAAAAGAAGTTATGTATGTAACAGTTAAACTACACATCTATTATTTGCACATTTTTTTGCTGCAACCTGAAATTGACCTGGCACTTTCAAGCTTTTTAGTCAGGGTACGTGAAGCACACTGTGATCTGTAGTGTGGAGTACTTACACAACGCTGTGCTTGCCCAGGACTGTACTTATTTGCCAACAGCAAATAACAGCGTGTGCCCCATTTGTGCCATCTCCTCTGGGCAAACAAAGCACCCTATCGTCACAATGGCAGTGTTTGGAGATCACTGGAGTGACCATCAAACAGCCTTGAGCACACAGACACAGAGAAAGTGGGAGAATAATGCCACAAAATGTCACTTTGAAAATAAAATCTCCTCTTTACATTCACATTAGACAAATGTTTCTGGCTGTTACTGAAAAACAAACAATTTCTGGTCACTGCCAATAGCTGTGAACGTCCCTTAAAGGGACAGTTTGCACAAAAATGTAAATCCTTTACTCACCCTTGTGCCTTTCCAACAAAATCTCATGACACATTTTGGAGAATTGGTAGCCAATTAATAGGATCTCATTCGAATGTTTTCATACAATCAATATTCGTACAATTAACATTGTACAAATTCATACGAAATCGCCACCTCGTAACAGGTTGGCCGTTCAAAAACTGTATAACTTCCTTTCTTCTGAAGAACATGAAAGAAAGTGTTTTTGCACACTGAATGAAAGTGGAAATTCACTGGGGTCCAATGTCCAATTCACTGGGGTCCAATGGGGTTCCACTGACTTACACTGCATGGATAATAAACACATTTTAAAAATGTTTCTCAATAGAAAGTCATACAGGTTTGTGAGACGTGGGTGAGTAAATGATGAGAGAATTATCTTTTTTGTGTGCACTATCCCTTTAACGTGTCTGTAAGTTGACATCAGCACATAGCATGAGATCTTTCGTGTGGATCTGGTGTCACACATTAAACCGTCTCAGGGTGCTGGCATTAGCTGGGTGTGCGCCAGGGAAGACAGGGAGACCCGGAGGATGGGTCTTCTGGGATGCGTCTCAGCTGGCAGACCCACAAAGACTACCAAATACAGACAGACACACAAACACACATGCAAACACGCGCATTCTTCGACACGCACACACAGACCGACCCGTTCTGAGAGTTGCCAGCTGTCTGACGTTCTTTCATCAGACTACAAACCACCTGTCTTCTTATCTTCTCTATGCAAGCACAGCAAGCTTTTCAGTTTTTCCCCACACTCCTTCTCTCTCACTCCCTCTCTCACTGCTTCTAACAAATTCATGTTCTAAAAATGTTTTCCAAACATTCCATTTTGGTGGTGGGAATATTAAAATGTACTGTTTTTACAGTTTAAAATGTACTAAAGTGAGTATAAGGTTAGGTAAAGGTTAGCATAACATTCCTAATGTTCTCCCAACTCATCCAATATCTATTAAGATTTATCTATGGGGTTTCAATTGAATCAACTGTGAGTGTATTAAAGTTGTATCTCCTAATATTATTTAATGAGCCTGAGCTAACATGAACGAACAATGAAGAATTGTATTTAATATTGACAAAGATTAGTTAATGCATTAATTGGACATTATTGTAAAGTGTTACCAAGCATTTATAAAAAAATCTAAATTGAACAATACATGTATGTGTATATCGATTATTCACAATAAATGTGATTAATCGGTTTGACCGTGATTAATGTAATTAATCGATGTGATTAATCGATTTGATATCACTATATATATATATATATATATATATATATATATATATATATATATATATATATATATATATATATATATATATATATATATATATATATAATATCAAAAACAAAATATATTAAAATATTATATATAAACATGTAACTGCTATCCAATCGATTTTAATCACATTTAATCACATTAATCCCGATTAATCGATAGAGATAATATATATTCAGGATTTGATTGGATCCTAAAATGTCAGCATACTATACCAGATATTTGAATAATGATAATAATAATAATAATAATAATAATAATAATAATAATAATAATAATAATAATAATAATGTGATGATGATATTGTATATAAAATATAAATTATGTATTAGATTAATTATCAACTTTATCTAGGCTATATATTTATAACCAATTATTGTGCAAATTTCAAAACTGAATGTATAGTATAGTTGATACTATTTTATAATGTTTAGCTCCAAACATCTACACAAACTACGTTTCCAAAGTTACAGAAATGTTTTTGGAATGTTTGGAAAAACTACTGTCCCAAATCTTTGACCACATGTCTATCTGCATCACGCAGCTATTCTTATCTTCCTCCTCCTATTTGTTTTCTTTCAGCGATTGCCTTTGAACCGTGTGCCAAGCCGTTTCTGGGTAATATCCCACATGCTCTGACAGTGGGTTGATTTAGAATTTTTTTTGCATGCAAGCGTTTGGGCGGGACGGTCAAAAGGAATGGCAGGGGTGGTTATAGGATCACGGACGGTGACGGAGGGGTCGTGTCTCTCATTGGCCCTGACATCACAATAAGATAAGCGATGACCAATCGAGGGCCGCGTCTACTGGAGGGTCAAGGTCTGCGTGTTTCACCTCTCCATTTCACCTAATTTTTCTTTCTGCCATCATCCACTGTTTGTCTCCATGTCAACGGAGCGTTTACGTGCGGACAGGGTGAGATTTGCCAGACCAGAACGAAAGCGCCAGCCTGGAAGGGACGCAAACAGTCACGGAATACTTATCGTCGCGGGTGCAAGGAAGGTTTCCCAAACAAATCTTTAGCAGCACATGCTGTTTACTGAAGAGTCGCCCCCGTACCAAGTCAGTGGATGATGTTGATGCACATGATGACACAGGTCAAAGGGCAAGCGGGTCTGAGCGAATAGGGATGCGTGCTAGACGGCTGTGCTAAATGCACCGTGAATGGCACCCGGTGCCGGGCGGGCAAATAAAAAAAAAACGAGATGTGCAGTTTCCAGGTAACGGAGGCGTAAAGTGTGTGTGACAGGTCAAGCTAATGGGCCGTGGCTCCTCTGAGAAAACACAAACACACATCTAAATGCACAGAGACAGCTGTCGATGAGAAAGCAGGATGTGGATCGGAAGCTAGTTTCCAATGAGAGTCAGCAAATTTCAGGTTACTCTGGGCCGCTAAGCTAAATGAAATCCTGAAATTTGGTCAAAATAGGCATAAATCTCCACAAAGCATCCCATACATATACACACATAACATATATGTATATATATATATATATATATATATATATATATATATATATATATATATATATATATATATATATATATATATATATATATATATATATAGAATATATATGAATTTCAGAATCAGTCTTCAGTGTCACATGATTCTTCAGAAATCATTCATATATGCTGATTTGGTGCTCAAGTAACATTTCCTATTATTATTTAAATGCAGTTGTGCTGCTTAATATTTTTGTGGGCACTTTTTCATGATTCTTTGATGAATAGAAAGTTCAAAAGAACAGCATTCATTATAAATAGAACGCTTTTGTAATATTTATTAATTTCATAAATGTGTTCACTGTCTTTTTAAACAATGTAATGTGCTTTTGCTAAATAAAAGTACTCCAAACCTTTGATTTGCAGTGTAGCATGATTTCCAGCTAAAACTGTTTTCAACATTGATAATAATAAGAAATGATCTTAGAATGATTTCTGAAGGGTCATGTGACACTGAACACTGGAGTAATGATGCTGAAAATCCAGATTTGATCACAGGAATAAAGTACATTTTAAAATATATTACAACAGAAACCAGTTAGTTTAAATTGTAGTAATATTTCACAGCATTACTGTTTTTACTGTATTTTTGATCAAATAAATGAAGCCTTGGTGAGATTAACCTTAATGTTTCCAAACTTTTGACTGGCACTGTATATAAGCCATCCAAGTTAATTGCCATAAAGTCGCAATGAAACCGAAGTAGCGACAGATTTTTCTTTCTTTTTGTGGCATGCACTACATTCAAGTGTAATGAATTATTAATGCAGGGCGAGACTTGGTTCTATGCATCAGTTGCTGATTGGACGTTGAGATGTGGGCGTGGCACTTAAAAGTGGCGGCAGATAACTTACAGGGCTGGGTTTAAGCGGCGTAAATGATCGGAGAAGTCCTGCATATGTGACTAGAGAGAAGTCTGTCGTTTCAACCGGAAAGGTCAAGTTTGACATTTAAAAAAAAACAAATAAATTGTGCACAGATAAATTGTTCTCAATATGATCGCAGCCATAGCAAACAAATCCAATCAATTCCCGCACAACATTTTATCTTGTTCAAGAAGCCATTTCACTCAGATATCACCAAAGTAGGGGAAAAAAAAGACTAAACGCAACTTCCGTTCCATGCTAACTTTAAAGGGCCAATGTCTGTTTCTGAAATATTAGTAACTATCATATGTTCAAGCCTATTCAAGTCAACTCAAGCAAGCTTAACAATTAACGACAGGAGTTTACATACTGTAATGCCTCCAAGCTAGCATAATTAAACATGCTAAACATGCTCTAACAGGTTTTCTCCCTCGTGCTCTCTCACTTTCCTGTTCAGAAATGCTACTTCCCAACTGCTCGGATATCAGTCAGGTCCAATCCACTGAGGTGGACACAAATTTACACGGTACTTATAAGCCTTGGGGGGTTGTCTGATTGAATTCTATTCACCCGCGTCCAACTGCGATTAACTTATCCCCCTCCTCCTCCATCGGACGTCCTTCTACGCTGCCCCAGTGCATCTCTGTCAGCCAATCAATAAGCTATTATGGCTCCCAAACAGCAGGTGAAATTAACTTATAACAGTACCTGCAGACTCGGCACTCTAGTAATCCTGTTGGAAAGGGTCTAATGAGGGAGAGCAGGCCACAGCAAAGGCGCATTTCAATGACACGAACGCACACACCTGCAACAAAACCCGCAGCTGTGTTGGGAAAACAAGGACCGTCCTTGAGGACACCTGCACTTTGCTGTGGATAACTGGGGAGGAACTCCAAATATTATTACAGTTCCCACCGGTGTTTGCGCTTATTTCTGCCGTTCAATTTACATAAGATCACTGCACTCTGTGCCCCTGAAAACTATAGTTTCCACCAAGTATACAGTTATTGTTCGTGCTTTAAAACTGTGGTAACTTGGTTACACATGATAATTTATGATTTTACAGACGTAACAATAACTTTAATGGCATTCTAGCGGAAACTGTGGTTACCATGGCATTTTTAAAAGACACAAATAACTATGTATGCTC
>CM031957.1:22173018-22200518 GCA_018749465.1 Paracanthobrama guichenoti
GAGTCTGAAATGCTTGGTCATGGTGAGGGCCTCTAATTACCACCGACGAGTACATCTACCTACCTATCCTCCATTTTGAGCAAAGCCCAGATGCCCAAAGAAGATCAACATCCACCATCTGTTCAAACTAGGCTTTTTTTCTTTTTTTTTTACCCTCAAACAGCTCTTTTATAGCTCCAACCTCTTCTGTTTCTTTATTTGTAGGGATTTTTTATTGTTGCCATATCTATGCAAATGAGATAGGATTCACAATAGCTTAAGGCAAACCGAGAGTTTTAACAATCATAAACTCAGAAAAGCCTGTATGCAAAGCATAGTTACGTACTTCCAATGCAGTCAACATGTAAATTAAACAAATGTGGTGTAACACTCAACTGTAAAGTAATATGATGAGTTATGATGATCGTTATCAGAACTAGTCACCAAAGTGTGTTATTTCTTCACCCAAGATAGTCTCAGACTGGCGACACTCAAATAACGACGCAGGTGTCTGGTCTATCACCCCGACTGTCCGAGCCTGTTACGCTCACATGACAATCCATCCTGAAGTTGTCATCCATCCATCCAGCTCTCTCCACCACTCATTACTGCAGTGAACTTTCCGACCCTACTTCCATTCGACCATCTCCCCTTCGCCCATGAGCTTTGCAGTGGGAGATCTTTGTCTGTGACAAAAGCAGAACAAAGCCCTAAAACTTTTGGGTCCTTGACAATTCTGCAGCCTCCTCATGCCAGGTTCAGACTACACAATATTTGTATCTGTTACGACGATGTCACATTATGTGATTTTGACCAGACAAGAAACATGTCAGACTACACGTTGCTTCCCAACCAATCCTCGCTTGCAGTGTTTAACGACGTGCGGGCGGAACTAGCGACTGACTTCTGGAAAAAAGAACGTAAACAAACAGGCTACTGAAGCGGCGTGTTAGCTTAATGCTAATTCCAGTACTCAGGGTTGCTGAAGCGCTTCTGCTATCGTTCCCCAGAATTTATCTTTTTTCACTCTGTCGTGGTAGTCCCTCGAGGAAACTTCGTTAAGGGAGGAGTATTGTTGCCATCGCTCCACGAACCTTTCCTCCATTGTATAATTCCACCAAGCAGCACCAATACCATCTTATCTAGTTTGTTTCGCCATGCTTGAAAGTTGTATACAAAATTGGTCAACTCCACAGATGTGACGGAACTTGTCATGGGGGACCGGAAAAAATTAAACATGCTAGTCGTTCTGGCGCCGGTGGTCGCCCATTATAACACACTATACGTCAGCCATTGATCACCGCAACAGCCTACGTCAAATGGGTCGTGGCAAAATCGGGCTGATGTTGTGTAGTATGAACCCGACATTAGTGAACTTACTGGGCACCGATCTTCTGTCCCAAACAGGGATGCTACTTAAAATAAAAATAAAAATAATAATAATTAGGGATGCACGATAGTACAATTCTGTTCAACTCCAATAAACTGATAACTATTTCCAAGTTATGGCCAATATTAAATGTATTATTATTACTATACCAAAAAGTATTCACATATTAAAAATATTAATGGGCAATATTACAAATAAAATATTAAAATATTAAATATTTTTAGATTTAAATTAAATGTTTTCAATTTACCATTTTGTTTGACTACATTAAAATAAATAAAGTTATATTAAAATAGTATACTTTATTATTTTTAAAATTTCAATTTACTATTTTGTCTAAATTAATCAAAAATGAGCACTAAAAAAAAATCTAAAAGAATCACAATATAATTGTCAAACATGAAAACTATTCTTTCATGCTGAGATTTGCTAAAGATTACACTTAACAGAAATGAGCGTGCACATCTAAATACACAATATTGACAGATACCAATAAAATCAGTCAATAATTTATAAGATACCAATATATAATGTGAGCCCCTAGCTATAATCCCAACCAAACCGCAGTACCATGCATCTCTGACTTTTTATGCCAGTAGAATGAGATGCTGGAATCACATGACTGAATATGCATGGCAGATGTTGCATGGCTTGGGGGCCTGAGGTTGAAGCAATTATCCGTATTAATGCTAATCAGGTTGAGTACAAAACAAGAGCTAGTGTGGATCTCCAGAGAGATGAGAGCACGATAACATGGGAAAAACCAGGAAGAACCTGCACTTATCTTCTCTGGTCTCTTTTTTTTTATTTCCGTCCATCCCCCAAGGGCTGTCAGTAACTCCCCTCAGCGCTGTAATTAAACATCGCAGATTAGTTTTCCTTGTAATTTCTGGGCATCTGCAAATAGTCCCCATGACGCTTAAGGAGAAACACACCCACTAGCCAATTAAAGAGCCGGTTTGCGACGATTACCCGTACTGACAACTCAAAAGCAGATGTGAGGGATGCCGTCTTCCTACTTCTCTTGGATTGGGAACACACGTCAAACATGGTTCATATGCTGCAGGAAACACTATACCGTTCTACCGTTTTCAGGGAAATAGGCCGCTGCTTAGCTTACTGCTGAGTCTAAGAGACAAAATCTGCAGTATATGTGCCTCTAGCTGCTCCCATCCCAAAAAAAAAAACACAATTAAATTAATTTCTCAAATGTCAGCTGAGGTATGAAGAGGGCTGAAAGGATCAGAAGACATTATAAATGCACTAAAGAATCCCGAAAGAGGATTCTCAAGGGACCCAAACCCTTGTCCTCTACAGCTACAATGTAGCTCGCTCTTATAAAACTTAATGAAACACAAATATTCTCAGAGCAAACAGTGGAAAGCACATTGGCGCTTGAGAGGGGGAAAGGACAAGGAAGTGAATTCTGCACAGCTACGATGGATCTATAATGGAAACGGGTTGGTTTGAATATCAAAGGCGGCGGGAGCACACAGATGTAGCGGACGGGAACGTCCTGTGAGGGAATAACGAGGGGTGTCACCCAATTTAGTTCACCCCTCAGTTTCCTCAATTTATCCTCCTTGGCGCAATATATGAACCTCCTAAAACTTTTTAGGACTTTACTGAAAATAACAACACAGAACATAGGGGAAATGAAGCGAAGAATATGCAAGAATGGGATGAAGGACTGGCCCACAAACTATTTTAAACTCACAATGCTCACATGAACGCTTCAACTCATCGTTTTAGAGCCTATGTGGCTAACCGACAGTCATCAGAATTTTAAATACAGCTTTGTAGACCTGTTGAACCAGATTTTTTTTTTGATTTTTTTTTTAAATCAATTATTAAATTCTCAAGAAAAGCAGTTCTTATAGAGATCTGCATTTTTTTATTAAATACCAGAATGGAATGATTTAATGATTAAGGATTTTTCACGGATTAATAAGAGACCAATTCTCTCTAAATCCAGGACTAGAGAGCACTTTAGACTGCTCCACACGTCCTGACGGGGTTATCGGGGTCTGGCGTACTGATCCACACTCCCGCCGCAGCCCAAGAACTGGAAGAGTACACTATAATTAGAGGCTTTCCACATGCTGCGGTTGTTTAGCATGCTAATAAAGGACAAAGCTGACTTCTCAAAAAGTACTACAGGTAAAAAGTGAGAGGTTTGGGAAAAGATTAGCCCTTTTGACACATGGCCAGATTTACTAAACAGGGCAAATTAGAGAGTGCAATTCTAAAAAAGTGGCGATGGGAGTGGAAAGTTCTGTGGGGGATCTACTGACGACGTGCAAATTAATTGAGACGTGCAATCCACCAGCTAGCATCTGGTTTAAGATGTGCTTTTTTGTGGTCGGTAAATAATGGCGCAAACACCAGTACACTGATTCGTGTAAACCGTAGTAAATCACCTTGCATTATTCATTTAAATACTCTCCTCCCACAAATCCCGCAAAAATAAACCTGTCCATGCCTTTTCAGCACTAATCTTTCAGTGCGTGTCTTTTGTAAACCCTGACAGTAGTTTTTTAACGCCAAAACAGGGTTTGCTCGGGTGCAAGCTGTTAGTAAATCTAATACAAACACACACACAAGAATGGCTACAAGATACACTACCATTCAAAAGTTTGGGATCAGTAAGGTTTTGTAATGTTTTTGAAAGAAGTCTGCTATGCTTACAAAGGCTAAATTATTTCATCAAAAATACAGTAAAAACTATAATATTGTGTTATATTATTACTATATAAAATGACTCTTTTCTATTTTAATATGTTGTGTAATGTAATTTATTCCTTTGATGCAAAGCTGAATTTTTAGCAGCTATTATGCTATTTTGGTGCTCAAGTGCTCTTTGCTTGGGTTTCAAACTTCAAGAAAGCCAAGCCTTTACTGCCACTTTTGGTCAATTTAATGCATCCTTGCTGAATAAAAGAAAGAAATTCTTCCAAAAATCGTATTGAATGGTAGCGTACCTTTAGGTATTGGTAATAGGTATAGCATTGCTTTGGGTAAAACGCACTGCTCATCACTGTCATTTTCTACTCAGCCATCCAATCACAGTGGAGGATGGGCGGGACAAACACCCCACCGACCAACCATCACATTCTGAGGTAACAGACGACCACAACAATGGAATAAAATCATTGAAAACAAGAGCCAGAAGAAATATTTTACATCGTGTATTTATATTCAGGGGGAAAAAAAATTGCGAAATCAGATACTAGTAACACTTACATGGAAATTCAGCAGCAAGGCGTTTTCAGAATGTAGTAAAAATGATTACACTGTAAAAATATCACACTATCTACTTAAAAAAATATGGTAACAAAACTACACATCATATTTTTAAGTCATAAATTTTTTTTTTTTTTTTTGTGGAATCTACCTGAATAAATTAAGTAAATTATTTAGTCTATAGCACATGATGAATTTAATATTATTAGTAGAATGTGCTTTTTGATTTAAGTATAAGTAGAAACAAACTTGTTCCTGGACTAGCATTAGCAAAATGATAGCTCATTGAACAAAGCAACATGCTATATTATATAAGAACATGCAGTTATTCACATCACAGCCTAACCATAAGCTCTACTCTTCTGCACAACGGTAACGGTCAAAACTTCAACATAACACAAACTCTTTAAAATGTCAAACATAACTGAACATTAAACATTAACAGATGTTTCCTTTCCTCAGAAACACATAAAATAACACTTCATTTCAATATTAACTCTACATTTCCAGCCATATGCAAAGCATGCTGGCAACAATGGTGTCTCTAAATGAAACTGCATAATTTAGCTAATTGTCTTAAAATAAATAGCTTTTATTTTCCTTAACCTTATTTTCCTTAATTTTATCAGCTTAATCGGTTCCTCAATTCAAGCCTCAAATTGCTTACATTTCCTTAAATAAAATTAGGAAAATGTATCTCTTGGTTATATTAGTAAAATGTTCTCAATATTTGCCATACAACACTGAACCACAATTTTATTAAGAAAATATACACACTATTTTTAATTATCACCTTCATTTTTTTTGTGAAAATTACAAGACCCATGATTATTTTTTTTACAGTGGGGATATGATTTTTGCAGTACATAGAGCTATAATTAATCTAACCTGTTTCATACTGTAAGTAGTGATAACAGTGAAGTGACATTACCGCCCACCAATCTCTCATTGTCATTTATGTGGGTCCTAAAACTCCCTTTTCTTTGATCGCCATTTTTACAGCTGTTTTAAGAGTGCGAGAAAACCTCCAACAGACACGTCTGTCATCCTTAAAAAAGCAGTCTGATACTACGCATTACGCAACGTGTGGCCCGGAGCCATCGGGGTGAACAGTGAGCTCTTATGGATAAAGCCAGCCCCATCTTACATTCCTCTCTCTCATTCTTTGTTCCTCTGCAAGTCATTATACTCTAACAAAGCGTGACACATGAAGCATTATAAGCCTCCAAGATTCATATTGAAAGGAAAACATGGAAACAAAAGGGGCAAAATCCAACTTCAGGGACATACACAGGGCACAGAGCAGAGCGGATGCCTGGATTGACCCATTTTACCTCAGCGCGCCACACAGAGCCTCCACTGTACATGAAGTTAATAATAAACCCACAACAGATCTGCGCTAAGCGTCGTTGCCTGGCCAAACATGGCTTGTTGAAAGTTGGATTAGATTTATGGTCCGCCGGGTGTTGGGCGATCGTAAAAGCGGGATTATTAAAATAACTTTAGAAAAAGGAAAGATTGTGTACACAGTGTTCAAACTGGATTCTTGTAAGAGCGGGCTAGGCAGAACAAATACATTTTGAGGTCTTAACTTCCTTTTTGGCGGTTTTCTTGGCAATAGCACGACTGACATTCCTGGTGTCAGTCTGAATAAGTAGGTGAGTGTTGATATCTGAGAAGTGATAGATTTCTCTTCGCCTCTGACACCGACTGTCTAGTTTTGGACGGAAAAAGAGAGTTTAGGTAGGAATTCTACTACCTTCCTGTCGTAGGTTTCCATCATGGTTGCCTGAACGGGGTAATTACATGCATGGCGGCGGGACGGGGGGAGGAGGGAGCGGACAGGCACTGAGGGTTTTGAGCTTTGCCACTGTGTCATTATGGTCCTGTTTGAACCTTATTCAGAATAAGCAGCCCGAAGGCTGTGGCCAAACAGCCCGAGCTTTTCCTCATGTCGGGCCAAGTCGTCCGCCCGCCCGCCAAGCTTCTTGTTTTCGTACTTACAAAAAAAAAAAGAAGGCCTCCAGAACAAATAGTGTACAGTATATCACCCTCTGTTTGATATACCGCATGATATTTTCTCACTTTTTAGTCTCCAAGCTCACATAATTTTCCCTCCAACTTCCACACACACAAATTTATGTTTCTGTTTGACTGACATTGGCCTACAGAAGCTAATAAAAAAGCTTTATACCTTTGCAATTGGTACCCTTATGAAAATGTACTATTTATTAATTACTATTTTATACAATTATAAAGGACTATTTTATATATATATATATATATATATATATATATATATATATATATATATATATATATATATATATATATATATATATATATATATATATATATATATATATATATATATATATATATATATTTTTTTTTTTTTTTATTTTTTTATTTTTTAAGTGTGTGTGTGTGTGTTACATTATAATGTAGTTTACATTTTGCATGAGGTTAATTGTGGTCTTCATAGTTAAAGGGGTCATGAACAACTTTTTTTAATTTTTTTAATTTTATAATGTTTCCTGGGGTGCACTTATAATGTTAATATGATTTTTACATCAAAAATTGTCACAATTTATAAATAAATGGCTATTTCCTACCCTGATTTTAGCCTCTGATTTGAACGCTCTGTTTGAAGGGGCGTGTCTGCTGTGATTGGCTGACATCTTTGCATGTGAAATAAGTATTACATGTGGAACCCTCTCAAAAACTTTTACTACGTTTTACTATTACAGCTGTCGAGATTATCAAACCGTGAAAATGCTAATTATAAGTTTTGACTTTTGTCAAAAGCGGGAATTTCGATTTCTCAGTTCATGAGCCCTTTAAACAACAATTACTAGACTGCAAAAATGTCATCAATTTTATTCTTGATCAACATTTTATCAAGTTTTAGGGCTGTAACTACCTTGTTTTATTTACTGGAAGATACACAAGATACATTTACTTAAGAAGCATATTTTTAAGATTTTCTTTTTCAAGAATATAACTTGAATTCAGTTTATTTTTTCTTACCCCATAGTCCAAATATTGAACAAATATTTTTACTAATATATATATGCATAAATTGTGCAAATGTCTACAACAATAAAAACACCATTCAGAAAAAATTATATTATTCTCTGAACTTTTTTATAAAAAAAGTTTTGTCAAAATTAAATATATTAGTATATATATCCTTATTGATACTATATATAGTACATTTCCATAAGGGTAAGATCTTGAGTGAGTAAGACATGCCATTGGTACATACTACATGACGACTCACCCCCCTCCAGCTCCACCACTGACTCGATTAGATTACAACAAGAGGCTTGGTGACAGCTCCTAGGCATACTTGAAAAGCGGTTGATATCTGAGATCAGTCCTTTCAAGCTTAAAGAGAGACGGTATGTAATGCGTATCACGTCCAAGGCCAAGGAGAATCGCTGAAAACCACAAGTTTTAAGTAATAAGCCCATTTAAACTCTGCTTTGAGTCTGTACACAAAAACGTTTTTGTGAATCCTTTTAAAAAAGGACAAAAATTGACCCGGATGATGCACAACTCAGTGAAATTGAAAAACTACAAATGCCATTTGGACGGAGAGAGACAACACACCCCAATAAAGCATAACAGATAGAGGTAACTGCTATCTTGTTATCTCTACTGTAAATATCAAACTATTGTGAGTTAATTTATGGTTTTTATAGCTCACGACCACCTACTGCGACCTATTCTGTTCTCTTCAGGCCGTCTGGCCAGTTTCCTCCATCAGGATCACCATGCAGGTCCAGTGGCACAGTCACATCCTGCCCATCTCCAGCGAGATTATCCGACCCACTGAGTCCATTGAGACTCAGAGACCCAGGAGGAAACTGGAAACGCTTTCTATTCAGCTGGAGGGGCTACAGGCTCTCTTAGATTCAGTTTGAGGCCAGGAAAGTCACAAACACAAAGCCAAATTAAGACTGGACTGCTTTCAAACCACTCCTGGAAGACGATACGGCTTCTATTGAAGGGAACTGCTAAGAACACATCAGAAATCTTAATATCATATATTACAAATACGTAGACACCCATAAGCCGCAGTGCAATAAGAAACCAGCCAAGCACTTACTAGCTACTTCCAGTGAGGCGTTGTGGCTAACCGCTTCTCCCAGGTAGTTACGGGCCACACAAACGTAGGAGCCTTCGTCAGGTTTGCTGCGACGGCCGTGTACGATACGCAGAAAGAAGAGAGAACCGCTCGGCAGGAGCATACGGTGGGATCGAGGGTTGTCCCGGTCTGTTTCCACACGCTCGCCATCCTTGTACCACTCCACGGTTGGGGTGGGCCGCCCTTCAGCCTTACAGTTTAGGGTGGCGGGCTCACCTTTGGATACGATCAGATCAGAGGGGTGTTCCACAATGCGGGGTGCGGAGTCTTCCTGACGCAGACGGGATCCTGACAACAAAGAGAGACAAAGTTTGATTAAATGATAATTAAATGATGATTACATTTCAGATTTAAAATAATGACATTAAGAAAAATTTATATTTTAACTTTTAATAATATATTAAAATATCTTTAATGTATTAAACAAAAATATATATTTTTAAATAAAATATTAGGGAACAAAATTATATACATAATAAATATACACATAAATTCATATATAGATTATTATAGTTATTTTATATTATATATAATATGTGTTAAATATGTAATACATTAAAAGATTTAATTTTTATATATGTATTGTATATTATTTCATATAAAGTACATTTTTAATATTACAATATATTATATAATATAAAATTTAATTGTATAATATATGAAATATATATTATAATATATTACTTAATATATATATAAGTCATGGGAAAAAGAAAAAAAACACCTTTGAATGCCGGTCAACCAATCAGAATAAAAAAATGATCAACACTGTTGTATACATTAAAATATCTTTCAGAGGATGATTCACAATGGACAGCTTCCTCAAGTTTCAAATGCTTGCTCAATGATGCTGTTCTGATGTACGAGCACAATCAATATTAGAGTAATATTAAGAACGATCAATTTTCCAATGGACTTCAGGTCAGATGAGATTCTGTTTTGTCTCCTAATGCAAATTCAATACAAATAAAGTGCACCGCTGACTAGATCCAGATGGATGTATCCCGATAGTTTTATGCCTAAACGTGATGACTTTTAGCTACAGGAGACACTGGCTGAACTCAGCACATGATGTCATGGGGATGCATTACAGCACACAATGCTGGCTTCTCTTTTCGTGTTTATTTAAAGGAATAGTTCACGCCAAAATGAATTTTCATTCATCATATTGCTCGCCCTCACCATTATGATTTTCTTTCTTTGGTAGAGAAGTTTTTCCATACAATGAAAGCTTTTTGAACTCCAAAAATGACAAAAAGCATCACAGATTCCTTTGAAGCAATACTATAGATTTGTATTTAGACAATAACATATATGCACATGCTCAAAACGTATAAATGAGCTTCTCTTTAAATCTTGAGAAGTTGGTCACCATTCACTTCCATTGTATGGAAAAGAGCAGCACATCTCTCAAAAAAAGGAACAACATAAGAGTGAATAAATGACTAAATGATCCATTCCTTGAAATGTTCTGTGTGTAATTCCTGAAGCAGGTGTTGGTAACTTCCTACGAACATACTGGTGTGGTTTTGACTAACACAAAAGCTCTGGGAGGGAACAAACCCCTTCATTAAAGAAATCTCTCTGTTCTTTGGACTGCGGCAGACCTGTGCTTAAAACCAAGCCACTGTCATTTCGGTGGTGCGCCACTTCCCTGATCAAAGACGAGAAATGAGAGGGCTGTAAAGTTAGGGATGAGGGGGTGTTTGGAGGAAAAGGGAGATAAGAGGCATTCTAGAGAGACACACACATCAGACAGCTTCGTGGATGTCTGGGTTTGTGTGTGTGCGTGTGCGTTTGAAGGGTGGAAGTGTAAAGGAAGCACAGTCACTGCGTAGGGAAATACAAAAGTAGCTAAAATTGGAGACAGCCAATCTGCCTTTTTGGGCTTAAGTCGTTTGCTTGTGTTCAGAGACCAGTGAACTGCACCCGCAAGACCTGGTTTATATGCAAATGAGGCTTGCATCTTTAATGCCTAACGGGTACAATATAGTGTGTGCGCATTTCAGCACTGCCCTTTGGAGTCCGTTCAGCCCCAATTAAAAAGAGGTAGGATTAATTGGCAGTGCAGGGTCAAAATACATGCATCCAACCCGCTCAAACACCCCATCCCCCGGCTTTTCTCTCTCATCGTCCCATCCCCCGTTCCTTACATCCAACTATCCCTCCCTCCGGTTCTTCTGTGGAGGGAGAGCTCTGAAAGACAGCGTCTACGAGCATTAAATCATCTCTAACATCAGCGAGAGTTTGCGCGACGTAATGCATTCATTGATTTGCATGTTGCGGAGCAGAACTGCTGGCTCTCATGTTTACAGTATGTGTAAATATGTAATGGGAATATAATGAGCTGTGCTTTCTGATGCATACAAACACACTGAGGGCTCGCAGGATGATACACTACCAGTTTTCTGTAAAAGACAAGAGCGAAGGCAAAACAGTTATTGTTTGCATAGCTATGCAGCAATAGTGTTTTTATGTACAAAAATGACCATATTGTATAAACAATATCTGATTATTAGCAGTGTTCTGGGTAAAACATTTAAAGTAATTGCTTTAAAGTAAATTAAAGAATTACTTAATTAGATTTAGACTTTTATTACTTAATTAGATTTAGATTTAGAATTAGACTTTTTTTCAAGTAACTAGTAAAGTAACACACTACTTTTAAACTTACAACAAAACATCTGAGAGACTTTTTCAAATAAGTAACTCAAGTTACTTTGTTTTCCCATGTATTGACTGACAGCTCTCCTGTCCTCATGTTGAGTGAAATCAGGAGTGAGTGCGGAGGTGTTGTGTGTGCTGTGTGTGAACATGACGATTATTGTAGTGCTGGAGTAAATGAAAAATCAAAATCAATAAAAACAGTGAAATGCAAACTCTGAAATAATTATATATGTTAAATTACACAAACATACTTCATGTATTTCATCTCACTTTAACTTTAAATTTGTTCGATGATCCTATTCAACCACACCAATAAGCAAAAATTACTTTCATTATTTTGTTTTTCCTATTCTGGCAGGATAGCTGAAAGGCTTGTTTGAGCTGCGCGCTCTACTGTCTACATGAAGCCTGAGGCTTACTCATTTCACTTTTGGTGTGAAAAGGCCTTTACATTCGCTAAAAATAGAAGCTTTTTTTTTTTAAAAAACACCCATCCCAGGTAACAAAAAGTAATGCAAAAGTAACAATGCATTCAATAAAAAAGTAACAAAGTAACGCAATTAGTTACTTTTTTTATGGAGTAACACGATACTGTAACACATTACTTTGTAATTTCTAAGTAACTTTCCCCAACACTGATTATTAGTCTAAATGAACAGACTACATTATCAAAACACACAAAAAAAATCTAACCAAGTTATTAATCGGGCAATATTTTGCCACTTTATATTATCGGCACTGACTAAAAAGCATTGACTTTTTTTCCATTTTTTTTTTTTTTTTTTTACTATTTGTAACTTCTTTTTATCCATATGGTTTTTAACCAGGCATTTTGTTAAGTGTTTATTATAATATCATTATATTAGTCAACTACTCTTTTCTAGATAGAGTCCAGCACTCTGTAAAGTCTCCTCCAGCACATCCCAAAGACTTTCAATGAATTTAAGGTCTGGACTCAGAGGTGCCAATTCATGTGTGAAAATGATCTTTCATGCTTCCTCCCAACCATTCTTTCACAGACTGAGCCTGATGAATCTTGACAATGTCATCCTGGAATATGGCCATGATCTTCCTACATGGTTGTTTAAGAAATGAAAAGCTACACACTCCATCAATTAGGGTTGGAAGAACTGATGCCAAACATGCTAGAAACATAATAATCACCGCAATAATGATCCAATCATTGACTAGCATTTGCCTATTTAAATCCAAACAGCGACTTTTTGGCCGGGCAGTGCATATTTACACACAATACTGACTTTGATATCTAGAGAAGAGTGTCATATAAGCAGCAATTTGTGTCACGTTTGATTAAATATTGCATCCAATAAGCTTTTTTTAAGCAATACAATAGGCATTTGTTATATTAGCAATATATTAGCCGCCCACTGTTCTTTAGATATCAGCATCAGTAATAGCTATTAAAAACCCCATATTGGTTGTCTATAATAAAAGGAATGAATAATGAATGAATGGTGACAGAGGAGGAGATTTCTAATAGAGCAGAGTCAGAAAAAATAATGAGGAAGAAAAACGTCTCGGGGTAATCTCTCGGATGGAGCGCCTGCATATTAAACAAACCTGTTCAGATCCAGCTCTTCAATCCTGTTAAAGCAGTCTGACTTCATCTATACTGGATGCATGTGCTTAGAATTAGAGAAGTATCCAGACTGAGAGAATGTAAAAATCCTTCCCTTTCTCCACCACCTCCCCTTTCAGAAGTGCTCACGGGTCCACTCACAAAGTCAGAGAGACCTCACCACATGCAATATTCCCACTGCACTTTGAAATGCAGAAGCCCTGCTCTCGCTCTCGGCAGACCAGCCGTACTTCTGTTATTTATTTATTTTAAATATGGTGAAATGCTGCATATGTCCAGTAATGAGAGGTACTGCTGAGGGCGGTGCCCCGTTACATAGTGAAGTGTTTAAAATTCACGTGGTGTGAACAAGACAAAATCTCAGAAAGAAAGAAAGAAAGAAAGAAAGAAAGAAAGAAAGAAAGAAAGAAAGAAAGAAAGAAAGAAAGAAAGAAAAAGAAAGAAAGAAAGAAAGAAAGAAAGAAAGAAAGAAAGAAAGAAAGAAAGAAAAAGAAAGAAAGAAAGAAAGAAAGAAAGAAAGAAAGAAAGAAAGAAAGAAAGAAAGAAAGAAAGAAAGAAAGAAAGAAAGAAAGACTGAAAGTCTACTGCATCTACTGTCTATCACAGTCTCTCTTCATGGTTAATAAATAAAAGTGGCTGTGTTTCTAGTATTTCTCTCAGCACTCCGCTGACTCTTTTCATGTTTATTTCCACATCTGACTGCTTTCTTCTTTTTGCTTGTCCACTGCTTTTGGTCTCCTGTAGCCTTTCTTTCTCCCCTCTCATTTTTTCCATCCTCTTTCCTCCTGCGCTCTTTCCTGTTTTCTGAGAATATGAGATGAGCTAATCAGCTCCATGGGCTCAGTGGAGGGACGCTGGGAATTCTGCATCTAAGATCTGATCGATCGCTGCCTGGGGCAAGAATCATTTTCCTCCTCTCAGACTGACACACACACACACACACACAAACATATGCCATACATACACATGAAGTACACTCAATATGTGAGCCCATATCTGTCTTGCTATCCTTCTATCACTCCACTTTTCCTCATTGGGCTGAGGGAAGCCACTGGAGGTTTGCTTCAGAGGTAATTAAGGAGAGAAGAAACCTCGGACAGGGGATTCAACAGTAGCCTGAAAATCCTTTACTCTGGTTGATTTGATTGCAAACATATGAATGCTGTCAGGCAATCCTACCACTGCAAATATACATTTATATGGGAGTTTTTTTTTTTAAACCAGGGTGAAAGATCATCAAAGTGAACATTCTTGATGTCAATGTGCCAACATATAATGCTCAAAGTGAGCCGGTGTGGAGGCAATATATATGATTTTTTTTATGAGTTTATATTGTATCAAAAGTAGCAGTCAGTGAGATGTTACTCCACTCTTCCACCAAGACATTCACAAAGTTCTCGAGAGCAAATATGGACTTGCTACTGCTAATAGATACACAGACACGCTGCTGTGAGCATGTAAGATATACTGCCGCTGCATAAATAGACATACAGAAATCCCATAGCAGATCTAGGCAGGTGGAGCTGGGGAGGTAGAGGGGTTATCACTATAGGACTAGCCTACAACAATACAACAAAGCCTACACACACACACACACACACACACACACACACACACACACACAATAAATAAATAAATAAATAAAGTGTGTGTGTGTATATATATACACATACATACATACATACATACATACATACATACATACATATACATATATACATATATATATATATATATATATATATATATATATATATATATATATATATATACACACACACACATACATACATATACATATATATATATATATATATATATATATATATATATATATATATATATATATATATATATATATATATATATATATATATATATATATATATATATATATATATATATATATATGTATATGTGTGTGTGTGTGTGTGTGTGTGTGTGTGTGTGTGTGTGTGTGTGTGTGTGTGTGTGTGTGTGTGTGTGTGTGTATATATATATATATATATATATATATATATGTATATGTATATATATATATATGTATGTGTGTGTATATATATATATATATATATATATATATATATATATATATATATATATATATATATATATATATATATATATATATATATATATATATATATATACATATATATACATACACAGATATACATACACACACACACACACACACTAAATGTATTTGTATAATATGACTTCATTCTGATTCTCACTACATTCATTTTTAATTTGGACTTTATTAGCTAGATACTGCAAAGAAATGCATATCGTATTCAGTAGCTCACAATTCTGCCTGAAGGTGAGGAAAAATAATTTTGGGTTGATCTATAATTGTTATATCTGGGGTCTTCTTTAAATAAAGTGTGTGTGTGAGTGTGAGTATGTGCACGTTTGTTAAGTTGCCTGGGAGGAACGGAGAGCATATCAGCGGGATGCTTTCACTCTAGTCTGCCTTTGCAATTAAAAAACTCCACACACCTCTCAGCCATGTTAACCTACACAGCTCTCAGCTATATTCATACATAGTACAATTACATTACAACCTACAGAGTAGTTCACTTCATTTATTTCCACAGAGGGGAGGAAGGGAAGGGAAAAGAGAGAGAAGTGTCACATGGCAGTTTTAATAAGTTCAGCTTCAGTGGCTGCATTAACTTCAGATGGAAATTAGCTTTTCTTCAGTGAGTCCTCATCAATGGGGAGACAAGATCCTGGCAATGAGAGAGTGTTACGGCCAGACACAGATCGCCTGAGGACGCCAAGGTCATACAGGCTAGTACAGTATGTGTGAGAAAGAGAGAGATGAAGAAAAGAGATCAAACAAGAAAGAATATACATTTCCTGTTGATGTGTTAATGTGTTGTGTCATTAACACGGTATGCACAAATGACCCGGATACTGTACTCTGCAATAAAATCATTGTATCTTCCCTTATCACGACTCATGAGATAACCAAACAACTCTGAAGTGTGTGCAGATATAGAGGTGCAACCTTTCAAAGGCCTTAATGAAGCTCAAAATTCCCCTTTCCTGCAAACATGCCCTGTAGCACACAGCTGAAACAAAGGAGAGCATGACTCATCACTGCTTCTTCAGAACCTCTGTAAATCACCACTGGCCGAACTCCGATATGAGTATTTGAGCAAAGATAAGACAGAGGGCCGCGGCCTATTTATAACGCCGTTAATCGGTGATTAACAGGTCATTTAGTGGGATTTATTGGGCAAGATAAGCACAGGGTGTGCATTCGGCCTTTTCACACAGATAGCCTAGCAACACCTGTACTAGTTGTAAAAATGAGTCAGAGTCATAAAAATCAGAGGGTGGATCTGCTGAATCGGTGAACTCGACAGGCATTTTTTTTGTCTGTCATGTCCCATATAATTAAAGCCAAATATACGCAGTATTTGATTTTGACACAAATGGCTAATTAATTGCTTTTGCGTTGAAATCTTATCCTTAATAAAAACGTGAAAAATTGCGATTTTTCAGACAAAAAAAAGTATGATTGCGGTTGAAAATGTGATTTAAAATGCATTTGTGCTCCTGGTTTGCTCTGCTTGTTTGTAGGGCTGCACAATTGGCCCAAACCTTAATGATTATATATAAATATTACTGTAATAAATAATAAATACAATTATTAAATATTTTACAATTTACAATTACAATAATAATAATTTCTACTAAACAATTTTGTTTAATATTTTACAATTATGAAAAAATATTTTCATTTATTATTAATAATAATCAGTGTTGGGGGAAGTTACTTTTTAACTAATGCATTACAATATTATAAGTACTCCCAAAAAAAGTTTTACTTATTAATTACTTTATTACTTTACTTAGTTACTTATTATGGTTACTTTTGCATTACTTTTTCTCACCTGGGCTTGCTTGTTTGTTTTGTACAGTATATATTCATGAAAAACCATCATAATTACACAGTGCACACAACACCTGTCAATAAATGGGAAAACATAGCAACTTATGCTATATATTTGAAAAAGTAACTCCGATATTTAAAGTAATGCGTTACTTTACTCATTACTTGAAAAAGTAATCTGATTACTTAACTTGCATTGCATCCCCAACACTTGTTATAATAATAATAATAATAATAATAATAATAATAATATTGTTTTCATTATAAATAATAATAATAATAATAAATATATTTTATTATAATTTATAATAATAATTGTTGTTATTACTGCTAACAAATAAACATTAAACTAATTGTAACTGTAAACTGCAAAATAAAAATGTATTTAAGTATTGTTATTACTATTTTAAAGCACAAATAAATATAATTAAGTTAGTATAAGGCATCATTTACTGTGAACGGAAACGGTTCATGAGCTGCTCGCGTGTAAAAGAGACACATGCGTTTGCAATTTGTTAATCGTACTAAGCCACTAACTACTAAGTTTTATTTTGATTAATCGTGCAGCCCTAATACCGGCTTTGCTATATGACATGCAACATGAATATCTTATTAATTAAGAGTTAGCCTCGACCATCTCCAGACTTTGAGATTCTTTTGTTTTCTTTTGCGTTTAAAGCATTGCCCACATTAGCACATGAGCCTATTGAGGTACAATTATGTGTATCAATAAGCTCAGAATGTGACATTTTGACAAAATAACCAGTAAAATTCCCAGTCAAAGGCCTAAGATGCATTCCGTACAGTCTGACAGCTTCGTAACATACAATCTGACGGTTTACATTCATAAAGACCAGAAAAAGCAGTGGCCTCACGCGAGAGCTCAGAAAAGGACACTGCCACTCTCTGTCATTTGCCGTTATTCGAGTAAGTGCCATTGAAGCTCTTCAGAACGCAGACGCCAGGCCTCATATTTCAAACTCAGAATTCGCATCACGGCCTCAGCCCGGAATGTCCACCCCTGCGAGTCCCATCTGGGGCTGGCAGAGGATTTCAGAAACAAAGGCGAGCCCGGAGAGGAAGGCCTCTGTCAGCTGTGAAACAGATCCGCGGGGTCTCCCCTGGCTGTGGGGGTCAGGGGCAGCCCGGGGGAGAGCGAGGGAGAGCTCCTCTGGGAGGCTGCGGTCCATCCTGCCCAGAGGCCCCCCCAGTCTGGAGGGCTGAAACAATAAGAACAGTCTCTCTGCCTCTGGCTCCAGTCAATCTCAACAGACACCCCGAAACAGATGGAGAACGGCTGCGTCTTTCCTGAGAGAAGACGACGCTGGATGTGGACTTCAAAAATGACAGTGTGTTAGTGATGTGCTACACTCATAGACTCAAGTCACTGTGAAGAGGATCAATCCTCTGTACGTAATGAAATACCAGTGTACTACACACTAAATACTCACTACTTATTTCTTGAAACAGCACAACTGACTAACCGCAAAAAGGCACCTTCAAAATCCATCATACACCGGTTTCTTCTGAATGTCAAAAAAAAGAGATCATATTCCTCACATATAAATAATTCACCTGTCGTCCTTGCGTCCGCACCCTCAGAATACTCACAGCAACAGGACTGAGCTTCTCGTTAGTGGATGAGGGCAATGAGCAGTGGACGGAATATTCAGACTTGCTCAGTGTCACATAGAGACGCTGTCACTCTTCCTCACTGCTGCTGACAATTAAATCAGCCCCTCGTGTGTATATTTACAAGACCTCTCAGTGTGTGAAAACGCTTTCATTCTCAGGGGATGGATGTGATGCCTGCACTATGGTATCTACACTATTAAACTCACAAGCAGAAGATCCAGTGTGTGTGTGTGTGTGTGTGTGTGTGTGTGTGTGTGGTGAAGAGATTTAGAGTCACACTGGGAGATGTGTGAGTGAAGCGCGCTGCCAATTACATCTTGTTCTTGTTTTTCCCGCATTGAAGCAAATCCGAGTGACTTTGACCAATATCTCCACTGTATATCAGGACAACTCCCACTAGCGGGAGAGCCACACAAGAATAAATTAAGAACGTGAAACATTCATTTCCCAACAGAGGATGTTCTAGTCGTTTAAATAGACTTCTCGAACCCTTGCCAGAGACGCAGGCCAAATTCCCATCAACAGAGCAGTAGTAGCAAGTGCATCTCAAAGTTTCACCTCCCAATCCAACTAACTTAAAGTTGGTAACTTTTCAAACTATTGAATTTTAAATATAGAAAAATGCTGGACAATTATGGAAACATTGTGAATATTGGAATATTTAACAACATGGCCTATCTGATTTAAACATGAGAAGAAAAAAATGCTTTTAGAGTTGGAAAGTTGGATCTACCCATCAGTTTAAACTCTAAGATTCTGACATGTTTTTAGATATGCCAGTGCAAGTTGCTTTCAGCTCAAACAAGCATTGTAGTCTAGGACTAGGCTTAAGCCTTGTCTGGGAAACCAGGGTAAATCAGTTAAAGCCATTTGAACAAATATTAATCATTTAATTGATTCATTGCTTCAAAGAATTTACTTAAAACTCAAATGACTCCTACGCATTGATTTTTCCATTAAATCGTTTGAATAGATTCAAACAGTCCACTACAATGAACTGATTTCAAAATTCAATTATTCATTCCTCAGTGAACCCATTTAATGATTCAAACCAGTTCAAACTGTCAACTTTAATGAATCATTTGAAAAGTCGATTTGTTTGCATCCATGATTCTGTTGAATGATTCAAACTGTCCACTTCAGTGAATTGATTCAATACTCAATGACTCATTAGGTGTGTGTTCGACTTGAAGCGGCACTATGCAGAACGATCAGTGTGTGACATCAAATTACCGCAAGAGCAATTAGAGAGCTGATGGTAATGCTGGGCGGTTTGACCAAAAATCTGTATCACATTTATTTTTTTATTTTTTTACATTTTGGCGGTTTCAGGGTATATCACATTTTTTTTCACCGGAACCTTTATTATGGTCCTTCCGTGATTCCATCCGTGCTTTCTGCATCGTGGACATCATATGCCTCTATATGGTATTTACAGTAGTAAAGAGAGTTAGTTTTGTGAGTTATTTATTGTTGTGTTATAAAGTTATTACTGTTATTGTAAGAAGGATATGCAGTTAATAGAGGACTGCTCTCTATACACTCTGCTCTCTGGCACTCTTCAATGCCATTGAATAGATACAGCAGCTGTTTTATTATCCCAGTATTTGAAAAATACTTATCATTCGGGAAATTGAAAAAGGTTTACCGGATGAACCGGTTTACCACCTAGCCCTAGCTGACGGCTCTGTATGCTTTCGAAACGCTCTCGTGATGTCATACACTAATCGGTCTGTGCAGCGCCACTTCAAGTCAAACACAACCTATTCACATCAATGATTCAGTTAAATTATTTGAATCAGTTCAAACTATCCACGTCAATGAATTGAGCCATTTTTTATACATTTACTTGCAAAAATGGTAGTTTCACTGAAACAACAGGAACTGATTGAAAAATAAATAAATTACCATTTCAACTAATTTCAGAGCAAATACATATATCAAATCCTGTCAAAACACTAAAAAAACAGTTTCAGCTATATCACCCAGGCTATTCACATTATCTGTGTATGTGTACCAAACTGTATATCTGATCTAGAGGCCTTTCCATTTTTGCCTACTGTACTGCACCATGTACGAATAGAACACATTTGATTCAACAGCAGATCAGTTTTCCCAAGGTCAAGCTTCCTCCCTGAGTTTTCTCTGTTCCAAGCTCACCTCTCAGAGGGAAGACAACTTGACCTGAGCCCTCACTTGGCACCAACCACCCATATATGAATATGGCACTAGGGCCCCACGCCAAAACAGAAAAAAACAACAACGTCTGTAAGGTTGCCAGAAACATAAGCATGGCAGGCAAAGAGGCTGGGGGGAAAAAAAGTTGAATGCCTTTTAAATATCATTCAGAAGATGGCAGATAGATTGCAGTGTAATGGAAGTCGGGTAACATATCAGCATTTATCTGATGGCTTACGGCCTATAACGGTTTTCGGGAGATGGTATATGACATGGACATGGGATGCCGGAGGAGTGCCTCAGGGTTCGCTACTGGGACGCACAAGTGATTACAGGTTGGCGTGCGAATCAGTTAATATTTCAACCCTGTAAAAGAGACTTTGCTCGAACGATTGCTCAAACCTGATGTTTAACAGCTGATAGGACTGGGGAATTCCACCTAATCTGATGAGTGCATCACTCTGTGGTTCAGTGATATTGAATCACTGACTCTTCACAGCTTTATGACTGCATGTTGTGTGCTATAACTTTACGACCGTAATTCTTTGTGGATTATTCAGTGAGATCGAAACTGTGAGTGGCGGATTCCTTTGAAAGTCCAGAAGTCCAGCGCTTTGAAGACTGACACTCTACCCCGGTAAGATCAGAACCGCGCGGCCACGCCTGAGACGGCACGACACCATCTGTTCCCTCTCCAGTTGCTTGAGAACACATAAAAGAAGCAGGAACGCATTTACAACACGCAACTTCCTGTCTGACCGTAATTGCTCTGGAGCTCCCATGAATGTCATTTATTCCCTGAGGATGCCACTTCAACACGGCTGACATTTCTCCTCTCAATTAAAATCCCTCTTTTATGCCACATATAAAGATTCATGCACAGCAGACTAAACGCTGCCAATCATCGCTGAGAGAGAGACAACTTTCCTATCCAGCATGCATTAAAAACCTCACATTAACAGTTTGTACCGTGCACGCCAAGCAAACATGTTTCACGTCAAGATCACTGGAACGAGACACAGCTAAAACGGCGCTAAATGCAGTGGGATGCGAGCCTAATGGCTGGTTTATTTTTATAAATAAATTGCAGGGTGCCAGAAAGCTTAAAAAGTGTCTGTATTGACTCATTTTTTGTGGTCGAGGAACATGGCAACCATGCAAAGTTAACATTCGGGTATTTCCACCAAGGACGAGAAGCATGAGAAAGTGATTATTGAGACAATAATTATTATCATCAAGACTAAAAGTAGGGGAAGAAAACAAATGTCAAGTCTGAAAATTAGCTGTGATGCCGCAAGCCTTCAAAGTGATATACAGGCAGAGGAACGCAGAGCTGCAATAATCCTTAGCATAGCAGCAGAAGTGCCCACACCAGGGACCTTCGCCAGAAAGCTTGTCTTACATCAGCAAAGCACAGGCCAACCTGAAATCTGAGCGTGCGGAACGGTTTCTCTTGCGAGGGCTCTAATGCCAAGCCAAAATCCTTTGTTTCAGTTAGCGACAACAATAGGTGTAAGAGCAGTTCACTGATTATGACAGGATCTGTTTGGCTAGCGGCCAGACAGCGCTAGTATTATACTATTAGGGATTTTATTGTTGAGCAGACCTCAAATATCCAAGAACAGAGTGAACAAAGCCTCAGGAACACAGAATTAGTTCTGCTCGGTTTCTGATAACCCTGCAAATACTGTTAGTGAGCCTAAACTGGGTTAAGATTGGGGGGAGGGTAATTATTAATTAACCTGATTAATTAACAAAATCCACTCATAAACATACTTTTAACATATTTTATGCAATTCTTTTTATGAAACCTTTTGTTTTTAGAATTAGCTACGTCACCCTTTATGTCACGTGAATTTCATGGTTTCGTTTATATCTTAACGCACATATACTGTAAAATCTGTGTGGTTTCAGAACATGTGACATGTAAATCAATGTTTCACATGTATGGATATGGTTTTCAACTGATCTGAAAACACATTTTAAGTGATTGTATGTGATTGAATTGAATGTTAACGCTTTCCCCGGCATAAAATTTCAGTCATTTATGAGACAACGCTTCCCCGGCACTAACGTAAATTTTAAGCATTTATGAGACAACGCTTCCCCGGCATTGCCGTAAATTTCAGTCATTTATGAGACAACGCTTCCCCAGCACTAACGTAAATTTCAGTCATTTATGAGACGACGCTTCCCCAGCATTGCCGTAAATTTCAGTCATTTATGAGACAACGCTTCCCCAGCATTGCCATAAATTTCAGTCATTTATGAGACGACGCTTCCCAGCATTGCCGTAAATTTCAGTCATTTATGAGACAACGCTTCCCCAGCACTAACGTAAATTTCAGTCATTTATGAGACAACGCTTCCCCAGCATTGCCGTAAATTTCAGTCATTTATGAGACGACGCTTCCCCAGCATTGCCGTAAATTTCAGTCATTTATGAGACAACGCTTCCCCAGCACTAACGTAAATTTCAGTCATTTATGAGACAACGCTTCCCCAGCATTGCCGTAAATTTCAGTCATTTATGAGACAACGCTTCCCGGCATTGCTGTAAATTTCAGTCATTTATGAGACGATGCTTCCCCAGCATTGCCGTAAATTTCAGTCATTTATGAGACAACGCTTCCCCGGCATTGCCGTAAATTTCAGTCATTTATGAGACAACGCTTCCTGCCATTGCCGTAAATTTCAGTCATTTATGAGACAACGCTTCCCCGGCATTGCCGTAAATTTCAGTCATTTATGAGACAACGCTTCCCCGGCATTGCCGTAAATTTCAGTCATTTATGAGACAACGCTTCCCTGCCATTGCCGTAAATTTCAGTCATTTATGAGACAACGCTTCCCCAGCATTGCCATAAATTTCAGTAATTTATGAGACAACGCTTCCCCAGCATTGCCATAAATTTCAGTAATTTATGAGACAACGCTTCCCCGGCATTGCCGTAAATTTCAGTCATTTATGAGACGACGCTTCCCCAGCATTGCCGTAAATTTCAGTCATTTATGAGACGACGCTTCCCCAGCATTGCCGTAAATTTCAGTCATTTATGAGACAACGCTTCCCGGCATTGCCGTAAATTTCAGTCATTTATGAGACAACGCTTCCCCGGCATTGCCGTAAATTTCAGTCATTTATGAGACAACGCTTCCCTGCCATTGCCGTAAATTTCAGTCATTTATGAGACAACGCTTCCCTGCCATTGCCGTAAATTTCGGTCATTTATGAGACAACGCTTCCCTGCCATTGCCGTAAATTTCAGTCATTTATGAGACAACGCTTCCCCAGCATTGCCATAAATTTCAGTAATTTATGAGACAACGCTTCCCGGCATTGCCGTAAATTTCGGTCATTTATGAGACACCGCTTCACCGGCATTGCTGTAAATTTCAGTCATTTATGAGACAACGCTTCCCTGTCATTGCCGTAAATTTCAGTCATTTATGAGACAACGCTTCACCGGCATTGACGTAAATTTCAGTAATTTATGAGACAACGCTTCCCTGCCATTGCCGTAAATTTCAGTCATTTATGAGACAACGCTTCACCGGCATTGACGTAAATTTCGGTCATTTATGAGACAACACTTCCCCGGCATTGCCGTAAATTTCGGTCATTTATGAGACAGCGCTTCCCCGGCATTGCCGTAAATTTCAGTCATTTATGAGACAACGCTTCCCCAGCATTGCTGTAAATTTCGGTCATTTATGAGACAACACTTCCCCGGCATTGCCATAAATTTCAGTCATTTATGAGACAACGCTTCCCTGCCATTGCCGTAAATTTCCGTCATTTATGAGACAACGCTTCCCCGCCTTTGTCATACATTTTGGTCATTTATGAGACAACGGCATTGATGTACATTTTGGTCATTTATGAGACAACGCTTCCCCACCATTGATGTAAATTCCCGTAACTTATGAGACAACACTTCCCTGCCATTGACGAAAATTTCCAACATCTATGAGACAACACTTCCCACCATTGACGGAAATTTTGGTCATTTATGAGACGATGCTTCCCCGACATTGACAATTTCTGTCTTTCTGTGTTTTCACTGTTACACGGTAGGGGGTGCTATTGCACATCTTCTATAAGAGTACTGAATCTCCAGATCAAAAGACAGGTGAAGAAGAAGCAGAAACACTCAATAGCATGTAAGCAGATGCATGTAAAACAACACAATAATCAACATTAAACAGCATATGAATGAAATGTCAACCCAGGACAAGCTATAGGACACTAAGGACTTTTAGGAAAAAAAAAAAAAAAAAAAAAGGGGTTTCACGATGCAGGGAAAGAGTTAACATGATCACATGTAAATTTGTTTCTGAAATATAATATCTTCAAAATCCACATTAAGTTCAACACATGAAATTCAAATTAACTCATTAACAATTTTTGTGCGGTTTCGTAATTGACATGTAAACCCAATGTTTTACATGTGATTGAAATGTTTCACAAGCAAATATCACGATTAAAATGATCTGAAAACAATTCAAAATGTAACTAATGTATTTGATGTTTTCTTCCATAAGGGTCTAAATCTTGATGAGCATATGAGTCATAATGCATATGTAAAATCTTTAATCATATTAAATGCATATTTAACAGATATAACAGATCAGATTGAATATGATCATATGCAAGTATTGTTCCACACACTGTTAAGCAATTATCAAATTCCTTCACTTCTTCTCCGTGGTTATACTCTAGAGATGATAGCACTTCATATAGCAGCTCCTTAGCTACAATTTCAAGGTCAGGCCTTGGATAATTATGCCTCTTGGAGGACTTGTCTGTCTGGGGAGCTCACTATTCCGCTTTACGCCCTGTCTGCTCTGGGATTAGCCCTGGGGCAAGGAGCGCTTTAAGATGCTGATCAAGCCTCTCACTCAAATTGGCCAGAAAGCTTCTTCATCAGCAGGTAAAGCATCCCAGCATGAGGTGTGAAATCAAAGAACACGAAGTCTCTGAGTTTAGAAAGAAGTCTGTGCTTAAGACAACCTTTAAAATTATCTATAGCATTATCATCAACGCCTGCCAAACTGTATCAAACTGATCTGGATCACTTGCAAATGAGCAAGATTTTGTATTCCGCAGACTTAGTTTCCTGTAGAAGCCCAATTAGACCGGGCAGAGTTACAAATAGGAGGGGGAGGGCTGCTAAGACTCGTAATTGAGGAAAATCACTTACCCACAATGCACCAGGGCTGAGGGGGATCAAAGGTAGCCTGTGTATGTGAGAAGGTGAACAAACCGGGAGGGGGAGGAGGGTCCATGTTTTTAAATCTACTAATTAGCGGACCCTCTTTTTCCTTGCTAATTTAATTCCCTTCTCTTAAGTCTTTTGATTGCGCTTTACTCACCAGACCGACACCTCCTAAAGGGAGCCGTAGCATTTCAAAAGTGTATACAAGCTTTTCCAAATAGAATGGTCAATAGGAAGCTGATCCTGTCAGAAAAGAGAATAAGGTGAAAAGGGAGGGGGTTTGGGGAAGGAATGGCTTTCAATGCCATCTTTCAGATTTCAAAAACACTGGGGTTTGGGCTGTAAAATGACCCTATAGAAGACTACAGCTTATCCAACCCAACAAAGGCTGACTTGGGATAACTCGAGCCCAAAGCGAGTACTGCTGAGTACTGCAAAACATGCCAAACTCCGGATGTGTCTCTTTGTACAAGATAAATACATACATCACAACCTCCCCACGCAATGCATGCTCGTGCATTTACTTTTCGTCCCAAAAAAACGCGTTGTTTCCAAAAAAGGGGGTTTCACAGTGATGTCATTGAAGAACCATTTTAGGAACCTTTCACTGAACGGTTTTTAAAAAGAACCATTCCATTTGAACAATCTGAATAAACCTTTCGTGCAATGGAAAGGTTCCATGGATGTTAAAGGCTCTTCATGGAACCATAAGATTCCAAAAAAGCACCTTTATTTTTAAGAACGTAGGTGGGATGTGAGATGTAACAGTGGCAAAAAGCAGCTCTTTGCTGTTCATGTTTTTGGACAGAGCTCAGTCTGCTTTTTTACTCCCTGGGGAAGCTATTGTGGACCCCGAATCCATCGTGGAACGCCCCTCCCCTTCCTCTGGGCCTAACAATTACCCCGTTGAGACGACACAATGCATGAACCCCGTGTCAGCCCCCACTGGGCTTTTCTGCGTGTCGGCTTGCTTTATCTGTCAAAGGCAATGCACTGACCGACAAAAAGGCAAGTCTTAAAAACAGACAAAATAAAGGGGGGGTGGATGGAGAACATTCAAAACAGCGACAGCATTGGAACAGCATTAGATGTTAGGAAATAATACTCTGAATATCAATTGCATTTCAGATAAACAAACGTTGAATCAAGATGACAAATCTTCCGGTCTAATCATAACCGTATGTTCCAGCTCCACTCGTTTTCATTTAGGAAAGATAGCGATCTAAGCAGAGAACCATCCCAAACACTTATTTTCCCCATAATCTTGGTCAAAAGAGCCAAGGCATCAAGAACGCCAACCTTTAAACGTCATTCCAGCGTCTCTGACAATCTCTCAGCTCATTCCCAGACAGTCCGACGCAGCCATCTGCATTAAACGCCAGCGATCACCGCATCGCTCTTTACCCCTCATCACCACGCTGGCCCTGTGACAGCTCGAGGGGTACGCTTGCATTCCTCGAGGGTTTAAAATACCACAAGAGTGCTGGAAGATATAAACAAGTGAAGCAGTCGCAGAAAGGACGTCCCAA